>RCWM02000177.1:701559-1403118 GCA_003667255.2 Euschistus heros
TGGGATGTCCATGTATTTTTTTTTTTTTTTTCGTGAAATCGTTTGTAGTCTGTATTTGTTCATTAACAGTTGGCTTGCTAAGGTTATGTACCAGGGTGTTTTCGAGACAGTCCGGAAAAAACATTATAGTTGATTAATAATTTTGTTCAATAGTAGAGGTCGTACAGTCAGCTAATGAGGTATTTTTTTGGAATTTTTTTCCAATCATTTGTTTTCCTTATAATTCAATGCAAACTCAATGGTAATACGAGAGAGAACGGAACCCAACTGTTGTCTGGATTGTAAACCAGTCTTCCTACTTATCATGTCCACGTGACCTTAATCTTCTCATTTGGCACAGCTATACATAGTGTTGTTTAGTTCCTTACTACTTCGCCTATTGACCGATTAAGCTAGGCTTTCAAGTAATTTGTAGTTTTCTTTTACATTAGTATTCTTAAAGCTTTCTGTTGTTGAAGTCCTTGAAGGTGTTTATTTGTTTAGTTAATATAGATTTTCGTATCAAATTACAGTTCAATTCTTTTCGTAGACAATTGTAAAGTACATTATTTATGGTGCGAGTAAAATCCATTATATCAACTCATTTTTTTTTTCTTGTCAACCACACATCCAATACGACCATATCATGTGACATGACGGAATCGACTTTCACTCGACTCCGGTAGGTTATTGAAGGCCTAGACCGAAATAGGAGAAAGGCATATATGATCGATTACACACACATTCAATAGTAGCACGTTAATGTTATATAATATGAAAGTTGGGAGTACCCCGCCCTTGAACTTAAAAATGAACTTGATAATCAAACGAACGTTCCCAACCGGGTAAGATCGGCTCTCGGCATCAAGTCCAAGCCTTCACTGGTGCTTATAAGGACTGTGAAAGTCGAAGTGGATTGTGGCATTAACCCATATTGTGGTTGGGCAAACCATCAACGCTAAATTAGTTGTCATTAGTCGTATAATGGCTAGAGCATCATTTCACGTCGAGTTGATTGTGAAAATAAAATCTCATTTAAAATATCATTTGAAAAAAAAAGAAAGAAAAAAACAAAATTGTTCGAGATTAGTGTCTCTCATTGCATAAATTTTGAAAGTAACCGATTTTTGTTTTAAAAGTAAATAAGAGAAATAATAGGAAATAATCAAATTTAAATCTAATAGTTACAACACACAATATTGACTTTTGAAAGCGAATTACAGACTCTCGCAATCAAACATAAGACAGAAGAAAACTCAAGTTCATACCTAAGGTATACAAGAAACTGTGTTAGGAACGCTATACTTAGTGCAAGCCTCGATATAAGAACCATCGAGGAAATAGTATATCTTCATATGTTGGTTGAAATATGTTTCCCTACCATAAAAATATTATTGATCCTAAGTGAGATATGGGGGGGGGGGGGGGAATAAGGAGGAAAGGAAGCCTTTGATAGACGAGATCTGGAGAGAAAAGTTAAGTAACTGGAGGACCGTGATTTACGGTTAGAGTACTGCGATGCGGTAGAAGATGCATAATCAAAAAGAAGTATATTATGTCGATAAAATCGTAGGCTTCTGAGAAATCATTAACTGTTGAATCTGTCCTTCATGAAATATCCTTTAAATTGACTATTTAATTTTTCTCATTATATTTGTAATATCGAAGTTAAATATTTATAATTAAAAAGTTAAAACGATAACAAACAAAACAATAGATTTATTGTTAATAGAATTTTTTAATGGTAAAAGTTTCCAAGCATTGTGTGAACAACCGATACTGGAGGGAAAGCTTTATTACAATTAAAACACTGCTGCCCAACTTCATAGGGTTGCTAAAGACACAGCATAATTATTATTATCTTTTTAAAGACAATGTAATAACAATAATTAATATACGTGATAAACTTTTTGAACTTTGCATAAAATCAGAAAATATATTATATTCTTTTAAAATAAACCTGTACCACTATAGCCCATTAAGGGTCTTGAGTTTAGTACTTAGGTAAGGATGACCAGTTACTGGGACAACGATTATGAAAGGAGGAGATTTGGTCAGAATCCACGCTTAACCGCTTGGTTTTTCCCCAGATTAAGGGCACCCACTTTTTTAGAGGCTGGGTGTGCCCCAGGAGGGTATCCCGACCTCGAAGTTGGGCCATGGCTGAAATAACCAGAATATAAATGTTCTGACTTCAACCGGTCTCGAACTCACTCAATAATATTGATGATAATGAATACAATTATTGAGTAATTTAAAAATAATTCTACACAAGCCAATATAAAATATATAATAATTAGTAGGGATAACAAGTAATAGGAATGATAAACTTTCTAAATAGTGTATATTCAGAATATATATCTGGTGGTTGTCGTAAAGAAATAGATAAGTCAAATTACCTTTAAAATAAGTAAACTATTGACCTTCAATGTAGGATCTTTAATATTTGCGTTGTTAAAATTGCTTAAACTTTGCTTCTTAATTATGTCTTAAAGTGCCTATTTCGGCGCAAATGGTATTTTAAGAGTAATTACAGGATTTGGGAAAACGATCAAAAATGCCCTATACACCATTTTGATTTCTTCACATCCGGGGATATAACCTTCTCTTAAAATAAAGATGGTTTAAAAATATATGTACACAAGTAATTTGAAAAATGTTAATAGTTTAATAAATGCCAAAATTATTAATAAGTTTTTTTTTTGTTTCTTTTTTGTACATTTAGTGACATCTACGTTTAGGTAGATAGGTTTTAATAAGAGTATTTTTAAATGACCAAGCAAAGAAGAAAGTACTATATCGTCAAAAATTAAAGCTTAATGAGCTCTTCATATAAGCACTGAAACTTCGCGAGCCAAGCATTAGTCAGCTGATAATATGCATACAGGAGTGGTTCTAGAAAATAGCTGATAAAATTCATATCCAAAATGTTATCAAACATTCAGGCTTCTATCCGGTGATGGATAGAATATCAAACAATATTCTATAGAAAAGTGATTTATTCCTATGAATTATAAACTGCTATAATTTATAATAAATAAAGTAATGTTTTGTTAATGCAATAAAATTATTTTTTGTAGGATTTTTAATAGCTTTCATTGACATTCATGATTGTGATGAATATTAATGAAAATCCAAAATAAAAATAATTACAAGCTTACCTTTTGATAAACGACTAACATAAGTTATCCAACACAGCAAGAGATACCTCATCAAATTCGATCCTATAACTTTAACAAACCAATAGTTAGCAAACCGCTAAGTTAAAAACCAATAAGTTGACTATTATCCAGGGAACGCTTTTCTTAGGTTAGGAATATTGATAAGAGATACCTGACGTTTTAGAAATGATGAAATAATGATAAATCCCAACACTGAAGTGTTGTTGAATGTTAATCGTATATTATATTAACCGTAGAAGAGGCTCCATAAATGTTTACTACTACACTAGCTCTGTCTGTTAGTTTTATGCTACTTATTATTAGTTAGCAAACTGATAACTTTTGCTATCGCCTTGGGCATAAGATTTACTTTTCTTTAGCAATCCTTGATCTCTGTTAAACATATAATTTGACTTATTCATCATGATTATGATCTATCTCCGTAGTCTTTGTTTCCATCTGTCACACTGTTCCTAGTAAGAAACCCGAGCACCGAGCTAATTGGAAGTCACAAGATACCGTGGCAGAGATAGCTGGCGAGACACAAAGCTCCTTTCTCCTTCGGGGATCGAAAGTGGTCGCCTCCCTAAGCCCTCACTCTTAATTCTGTCTCTTCCTTAATTCCAGTGGCATTCCTTCTGCCGTAACGTCTTAAAGAAGAATGCAGTTGGCTCTGAACGAATGTTGCTTAACTGGACTGGTTTCAATATCGTAATGCACTAAACAGTCCGAAATGTTACCATAAAGCAGCGTAACGGTGGAGATTTACTCCTTAAATAAATACCTTATGAATCACATAAATACCTAAGGTTTAGAGTGGACATTTAAGGAGTGCGTAGTGAAAATCATAAATCAGGAAGAACTGTAAACCCTTAACCCTCCAGTTCCAAGAGGCACCTGTGGGTACCTACTTTTGAAACGGGTTTATTATCTTATGAAATTCTATTTTTGGTCTGATTTCTTCTCTGATAGCATCCACATGAACTAACCTGCAGTTTGCGCTAGTGTTTTTGTTTACAAGTTAAAAGTTAGGTTATCCAGCAATCAGACAGGTGTGCAGGACCTCGGTGCTTTTCGGATTTATTCTGGCAGTAAAAACCTAAGTTACAATGAATATTTTGATTGGGTTCTACTTTAAAAAGTTCTAATTATTGTCTAGTGGCTTTAATTTGAATAATAGTAATTATTTAGTTGGAAAATGAGGAAAATGAAAAAATATTCCTTAATTTTTTTAGATTTCATTAAAATGTCACTTTTTGGATAAAAAAAAAAAAAAAAAGGATTTTAGAAAAAAATAATTTTTAAAATCGTTCAATCAGGTCCTGGGAACTGGAGGGTTAAAAGAACATATAAAATTGTCAAACATACAATAATAATATATTCAAGCACATTGTTTCAACAAAAGCTTAATTAATAGGTTTTGGTTGATGGGGGGGTCGTCACTTAATTTTTTTTATTTTTTAATTAGTAAGTACATCTTTATGAAGTACTATTTTTTCTGAAGAATATTGTATGATTCAAAATTAACTTAAGAGATATCTCCTGAGAACTGAAGATGAATGGCATTCGAAACTTGTTTTTATTCTTTAAAATAATCCCAATAGAAGAGGCAATTAATTCATCAATACAAAAAATACTTTTCCAGAATTTTAATTATCACAAACATTCTAAATATTTGCGAACTGTGAAATGAGACAGTATTGTACCATTGGTACGTTCACAGCATCTAGAAGTTCATGAACTTGCTGAGTAAGTCTCGATCTCATTTCCGATCCGCTTGATCTTACCTAACGCAAAAAGAAAGAACTCCAAACGCCTCAAAGGATTTCCTAGATTTGAAGCCAATAAATAAAAAAGTTTAAATTAAGTAACTGCTTCTTCCGTTAGATAACCACCCCAGAACTAATCTCCGAAGGTGATGAGTCATTTTCCTTGTTCAGAGAAAGGTTGTTGCATCAGAGGCTCTATTTAGATGTATATCGATGCATTTTGTTGGGTTTAATGCCCTTCCTGTACCACATCGAGATTATATTATGGAAAAGGATGGAATCGAACCAGCGCATGTCTTAGAAGTATATATACTTTAACATCCCCAGTAGACGAAGAAACTTAATAAAACTTGATCAATCTTCTAAAACTCTTCTAAAAGTGATATATAACAGAAAAAATAAATATGAGAGATGGAAGTAAGAGGGCAAAGTCACTTTGAGTTTGTTTCCTCGAAGTTTTAAGTACATCTGAAAGCTACTCTCAGTAATAGCTACTCAGTTTTGACAGAGAAATATCCCGTCTTGTTCAATCGGAGTACTCCAGCTACAATACAATGTCACATTACAAACATAAAAAGTGCAAACAAATTATTCTAAACTAAAGGAGCTGAATTTAATTAATAATTACATTCTTTTCATCATTAATTAAATTATTACATTGAATTTTTCTCTGAAAAGCTATACGAATTAAAAGTGGACAAAATTGCCAAATTATTACAATATTTTGCCGAATATGTCAACACAACCTGGCGTCATTTAACTAACTTTCGTGGTTGTAACTTGAGGGTGAAAATGTTTGGAATCGGAAAAAATATTTAGAACAATTGAAGATGATATTTCAAACAATTGTCGAAAACACAAAACGCGTTCCACAAATTTCAGTTATAAATTCAAGTACAAAACAAGCGTCTATATTATGAGTAGGTTACTTGGAAGTTACAACTGTTTTTAAAGCAATGCTCTCATAAATATAAAACATAATAATAATAAAAACTAGATATTGTAATGCACAATACAAAAATAATTATTTACAATATATGAATCCTGAATAAAAGTTATTAACAAAACATAAAAAAATTATTGAAACAGCTGTTAGACATTTCCGTTACATCCTTCCCGATTTACTCTAGAGAAATATTTATATATGTATATTTAATATAACGTAACTAAAGAAGCTTCGCTTCCGTATGAAAAGAAGATGCTAAGAGTTTGTTTAATCTTATTTTCTTAATAGTGAAGAGGCAAAAAATCGCTTAAAGATCATTTTAGTAGCTTAAAGACGGATGGCTAGTAGGTATTATGGAGCAGCTGATATGTAAGGTTTTGATTTTTTTATATAAAAGTAAAAATAGTACATACTTTGTTTTGACCCTGACAATAGGATTTCTATAATAAGATGATTTATTTTTGTCATCCAGTAGGGATGGGTTCCGATACACAATATATCAAAAATATCGATATTATTTTTTGACCGGTCGTTATTATATTTATTTATATCGATATTTTTTCCTTCAAATATTAGTCGTTTGATACTCACTTTACGATATATTATAAAAATATAACGTATAACTCGTTATATAAATATAACGATAACCATCCCTATTATCAAGCATTCCATATACTTCGCCCACATACCTCCGGTTGCTAGTAAACATCTTGATTTACTTTCCGTAACCATCGGTTGACAGATTCGTTTTGAGAACTCTGATGAACTATTTCTATGGACCTTTTATCGGATATAATAACAGAGCACCCTGACCTCGGAGAAAGCTCTATAAGGTAACAGCCTTATTGTTTTCCAAAACAGGCGTACTTTCTCCTTCACACGTGAGCCAATTCCGGCTCTTTGAGATTCAGTTCCAGCCGTGTACATTAGTTGGGAAAATTATTCATTTAATGATTGGCACGCCGATTTTGAATCACTGACTGGCATACGCAAACAAAATCTCTTCTGGTTATTTTTCAAGTAACTGATTTAATTTTTTATTTAATTGTGCATATACCAGAATTAAAAGAAAAGAAACTGTACGTCGTTTCCGAGTACTCCAAGGTTTATTATACATGCGTTCTAATCACCCAATAAATTACAAAAGACTTACATACATGAGAATATTTAGACCCATTTGGACATATGAAGTTGAGCTTTAGGGCTTCGCTAAACCTTCAAATACTTCTCGTATCCAATCCTTACAATCTAAAACCCTTCGTGAAATCTTTAATGATCCTTGTTATGCCATAAACAAACTTATCCATAAAGATCTTGATGTTCCATATGTTGCTGATTTGGCCCAAACCGGATTCCTATCCTTTAGAATCCAACAGTCTCCCAACTTCCCTAACACTTATTCCTGATAATCCTCCGAGGCGTCTGAAAAGAAGATGGCCAAGACACCTTCTAATGTAGAACTTTTACTGAAGTGCTATTAGTCAATAGTTCTTTAAAGGTTATTGATATCTCGTTGTAATTATTTTCCTCAAATTTACTTGTTGTATATAACGTATCATCATCGTAATAAATACCGCTACGTAGTGGGGTGTAGTATATGTACATGTAGATTTTATATATATATATATATATATATATATATATATATATATATATATATATATATATATATATATATATCGGATAAAATCAGAATAAAAAAAATATTTTTAATATATATTTGTATATAATTAATTAAATATAACAACGACCTTGAAGTATGTTCCGTAGGTTCTACAAGAACTGGTTCATGGATCGCGCTGAGCTTTGCTGGCCTCCAAGACAACGTGGTTGGCCCATAAGGCCCTTACAAGGCATTCTCGCTCTCATTTATCAATGCCAACGACAGCCTACTTGATCCCTCATTTTTTTTTATAGCATTTATTCATATATTTCGATTATAAATTTTATTATTTCATCACCAGTATTATTTTAGAATTAGTATAATTAATTAGATGTAATATTTATCAATTTAGAAAGTGATCTCTTTAATGAGAGACTTTACAAGGAAGAACAGAACCATCGAAGAGCATAAATGCTGAACCTCTACTTATCGAGATAAAACACCGACGCCTTAAATACTGAAATGAACCTAAATCTATAACTTCGAATTTGAAATAATTTCTGCCACTGTTTTGGTGCTCCTCTGGCTGAAATTTGGTTGTACATAGGGTTTGAAATATATTTTAATGTATCGAAAAATTTTACTGTTCTTTTATCCAAAAAGCTCTTAATATTTTTTAATCTTTAACGCATCATATATCTTCGATATTTTTACTCGCCGCATTGTAATACTTTTAGCAAATTTTCTCATTATTCCATTTCGCAATAATTGCAATTGTTTATTTATTTTCTCCACTATTTTTGAAAATAATGGTGCCCTATACAGCAGAGTTGTACGGATCACACAATTACATATAATTAATTTGAAACGTATAGACAAGTTTGAAGCAGATAAGTGATTCAGCCTGTAAGATTTTTATATCATAAGTGGACCAAAAATTTTGCACCTAGTGAGGTGCCTGTCGAATTCAACTCCCAGATAAACGTTTTTCGAAAGTTTTTACGCAGAATTATTAATTTTAATGATTCTCTTATTTTAATAAATAATCTTATATTAATTGAAAATGAAAATAAAGGAAACTTCGTTGACAGATAGTAGAATAATGTCGAGTATACAGTAACATAATAAGTCTTGTTTAGGAAACATATTTATAAATGTTTTGGTCCATTAATGATATCAAAGTTCAGTTCACCCTAAGCACGAAGGTACTACTTTAAAAAATAAGTTACCTACTAAAATAAATAAAGTAGAATCTCACTACTCCGGCTTCTGCTAGTCAGATTCTCCGGGTAATCCTACCTAAGTACGAGGGTGGAGGAACATTATTTTTGCAGGATCCCTAATAATCCAGTAAAATTGTTGGAATTCAAACGGTTGGGTAGTTTTGATTATTTGAAATGTTGTTAGTCTTGTGTACGATAATCTAAGTTTTGGATGTTGAAGGGCCTCAGCTTGATGATCAGTAGCGTCAAAGCATCAAATGTTTCGAACGTTTCCTCAAAACATTTGCTACACGGTTGTTTCTTAAGAAAAGTGTGTTGTATTAAAAATTAGACAAGACCACATTTTAAACAATTTGTGGAGAATATAAGCTCTGAAGCTTGAATAGGAATTAAGATACAAGTTTTCAAATTTTCGGAATTCTCTCAAAACGTGGCAGATTTTTTTAATACAGGTTTTGCACTATACGTCCTTAACAACTTAGAACGTACTTTGTTAAGAAATATTTTAAAAATGGGTTATAAATATAGATTGCTATAAACCAAACACGATTCAATGTCATTATATCCAGTGCTTCTATAAATTAATAGCTGGTTAGAACATTTTTATGCAAACATTTTAGTCCATTGGTAAATATAACGTACGTTTCTATTTTCTTTACTTTTTTAAAATGTTAAAATATAAATTTTAAGATAATTATAATACACTTTTAACTATGAAGAACATGTGTATCGTTAAAATTCTGGTTAATCCGAACTTATGACTCTTCCGCCCTATCCCTTGGTCCCTTAGGGGTCGGATTAGTGAGGTTCTATTGTAGTTTTAACCATCGAATTTGTCCTTCATTAAAGATTATAAAATTAATAAGCCAGCAGATTTCCGTTGATTAATTAGATATGTTCCTAGATGATGACCTTATTACCTTAAATTGTTTTAGCTCACTCAAAACGTGCCACGGCTTATCCACTGATATGGTGACCCTTTCTATCTCAAACTAAAAGAGAATTCGAAAACAAATTCAATATATTTTGTAGCTCTGGTTTCGAAATCATGACCTTCCTTTATATTACCTTCATCTTTTACTGCAATGCGAATCACTTATTTAATTTGCCCTATTTAGCAACAATAAAATTTATCGATAGTATTATTTAGTATTCGTAAACAAATTCAAAGTGAACGTATAAAGATAATGAAATATTAGTAATAGATTGGAATCTGGTGTATTGAAGTGGTCTTCCATTTTTATGCATTGCATCAGCTGAATCAACTAACATATTTTGTTGCCAATTAACAGAGCGTATAAAAAAAAATATATATACGTTCTGAATATAAGATGACATAGATATACGAATTATTCCATAAGATAATAAATTTTGTTTTTATATATTTTGATTCCCCTTATAACTCTGGTTATCGAAATTAGCTGCTATTCCAGATGTAAATATAGTTAAACAAGAAATTAACAAAAAATAACTAACATCAAAATTATAAATTAACTCTCTAAAACGAATTAATAAATAAACCTCCGCTGAAACATAGGTAGAAGAATGAACTATTGTAATTGAGAAATTATTATTGAGCTGAATCTATTTTATATCTATTTTAATGTATTGGTCCTTTAACTTCAGATTAATTCTGATTCTTCATAACATAATGATAATGACACAAAAACATATTTTTAAATAAAAATCTTAAAGACTACCCTTTAGAATTTTTTCAAACTAAATAGTAAAATACGCGTATTAATTGTATGAGAGGTGCTATGCTAAAAGAGGGAATGTTCCAAAAAAATGGAAACTGGGATTTAATTACCACCTGTCAGGTTGTCCCTTGTACTATCTCGTAGTAAGGTGCTCTCACAGATGCTAGGAAGAGGATTTTCATATATTTTGGAAATAAATAACCCGCTTCTAATGAGAATGAACATAGAATTTGTAAATCATTAGATCACTTTTGCGATTTATTCAGAACTAGGGTTACTGGACATTCTCCCTTGTAGTCAAATACCCTTTATATATACTCTTTACCCTTATCTAATTTGTTACTTTATTCTTGATCATCCAATTTTGTTAACATTAATTAACTTGACTTATTTAAAACATAATCTACTATATATTTGTCAAATACCACTCACTCATTTAACACGAAATCTCAGAAACCACCGAAAGGATTTGAATGAAATTCGATATGTAGCTTCCTCTAGGGCCGTAGGTGCTCGCTAAGAAAGGAATTTTAAAAAATCGGCCTGGTTTGCGGCTAATTCGCGTCTGTGAACTCATGGTGGCTGCAGAGGTGAACCCTTACAAGTTTGAGTTGTTTCGTGACGAGAAGCTATTAAAAGACTTATGTTAAAGAGGAGGTTAAAAGAGACTTATATTCTTTGGTGGGGACATGTAGGCCAGTTCAATAATCACCAGATTGGAATACCCTTCTTTCAGGTGTATATGAAGCTTTTCTCAACCAGGCCCAAGTTGCATTTTACAAATTGTACCTAGCATTTCTAAATTCCATTTTTTGAACTTGCTTAGTGCATCATGGTTTCTATTAAATGAACTCAACTATTTATAAATATATTTAATATAAATATGACATAAGAATTTGTTGGTATCAGAGCTGGGTAAGAATCCTCGAAGCTTCACTGGAGGACTATCAAAATAACATAAAATTAACTTTTGCAAATTTTCAAATGAATTTAATTCTTTAGGTTTATTTAAGTAATAATATTATCAACGTTAAGCTTGACTTTTACTAATTTAAGTTGTCCTTAATCCTAATGATATTAAACCGTAGCGGAGCAGGATATTTTCAGCTAGTAATTAATACTGCTTTAACTGAATCCGTGAGCCTACTACTAGTTGGTTGTGTCACTAAGTCCATATGATCAGTGACCCGAAACTGATTTTGCTCTTCCAAGTCTAGGCTGTTCATTACACGCTTCACGCCTACCGCACGCCTTCAATAGTAGCCAACCAATCGAAAGGAGAACTAACTAAAAAATAAATAGACTTCTGTTTATTCTAATGTAAAAATTCTAATTTCATTTTCAATCACGTTTTTCTTTATTTATTTTTTAAAATAAAACTGTTTAAGAAATAAGCACACTCGAAAGCGTTTAGCAATCAACGCATTAACTATAGATAAGTTCATAATATATACAAAAACAATAATATATATACATATAATAATATATACAGTATATTAATAACTAAAAAAAAATTAAATATAGAAAACATAAATAAAAATAAAATAATGAATTTGGGATGGCCAATCGCGTTGGGACTAGGGTATCATTCGGGTCGGTTGATATTTATTTATTGGTTAAACCGAGAAATAATTCTTAGCATTTCCACTATGGCTAGAATAACCAAATAACCTTTAGGTTAACCAATTTTCTTCCTTAGTCGTGATACAGAAGGACAGATGGACGTTAAGTCCCCGAACAATACAAAAAAAATTATATTAATAATAATATAAACATCATAAATACTGCCACACAAAAATAGTATTGTAAACTCACTCCGACAGGAAAAATTCCTTTTCTTCAGACAAACTGCATTGAGTAAGATTTCAGAGTAGCTCATTTAACAACCGGTTTTAGTATGAAAAATCAGTGGAGGCTGAGTTATATCGTCATCATTATTGATCTAGGATCGATTTCTAAAATGAGGTTGAACAATAAAATTATATAGTACGCGATTAATATTTCAAACTAAACAGCAATAGGTAAAGTAATACATCATTCTTTTTACCATCGTTAATGAAAACCATCTAACAATTTAGTGCAGCAAATATTAGACAGTGTGTAGTTAAGTCAAGTTATTAACAAATTAAGAATTTTTGAGTCGGAGATGGTGCTAGTTCCAGCCCTTGGGTTTTGGTGGGTTTAGTTTTATTTCGAATCAGACTGTCAGAATAAAGCTCAAACGTTTTACTTTAGCTAGAATAAGTTGGTAACTTGTAGGATATGTCGTTCTTTCTGCTCAAGAAGGAATAGATAAAGAAGTTTAATCCTAGTCGCAAAATTAGATTAACTACCTATCATATTAACGGTTTTACGCATGAAAAGTTCGCTTTCTTTTATGAGTATAGTTTTTAATATTTTTAAGACCATTAGAAATATCTATAGTGTATCCCTCCATAGAATTTCGATAAGATTCCTGGAAATGTTTTCGCTCTTCAGCTGAAGCTATTTCGACCTGCGTTACTGTTATCTAAATATACAACGATATTTGTTACTGGCGATAGGGTTATCGACCCTGTCAACTTGTTTACTAGACAGTGTTTACCTTACCGTCAGAGCTATTGTGTTCAATATGGCATCGGTAATGATATCGGCTAACTGTCTGCCCTGCCTGTTGAATTTCAATGGCGCTTATAACTAGGCGATCATTGATTGAAAACAAAGTAAATGTACGTTTTGGTTTGAATATGTGTTTATAATTATAGGAAAATGAAAGTAAGTATAATATAAAATGAAAAGATTTTTTAGTGAGAAAAAAACAAACTATTTTCTTCGATAAGAAGTAGTGGTATGTAAATCCGTCACTGATCTATAGATCTATCAGCTCCGTGTACCGGGACCGTTGTATATGTATTGTATTTGATCCAACCAACGCATTCCCCTCTAATGCGTATCGAGTTGGTCCACAGTAGTGTGCGCTGGCCTTAATTGCGTTGTCTTCTGAATACGAAAGGTGTGTCCTTGCTTTTAAAAATCAAATTCAGGTTGAGGGAAATCGTGTAAAATTTAATATTCTAGCCAATATACGAGTATTAGGTTAATACAGTTCAGGTTTTGTGAATGTTAATGTTACTTACTATTAAGGATAGTCGATTCGAAGTCCATCCAGTTCCTACAATAAACTATTCTCGATATCTACATACGTACCATATGGACTGCATTAGGACAAAAGAATCATCTCGAATAAACAAAAATTAAAAAAAAAAACAAGTATTGGAAAGACGGTACAGTCATCTTTCTCATTTTCTGGACTACAGATGTTTGGTTATTCCTTTCCTAGCTGAAGTTCCTTATGAGCTGTAACTGGGAAAGAAAGGAAGGTTTATACTTATACGTTACCGATCCATTCTAACCAGAGTGGTAAAGGGAGGGTCCATCCTGAGGGTACCATGAAATAAATTTCTACTTGCCCAGTTGGGATTCGAAACCAACCTTATGAACCGGGTGCACTGTTATGCGCTCGGCTATCGAAGTCTCTGGACTGCAGATGTTTAGTTAGTTTATTAGATGATAATCTTATCTGTTACACTATAATGAAATAAAACATAAACCCTCGAATTCTTATATCCAAAAAAATTCAAATTCACAAGTTCAATACATACTTGAATATTCATTTCATATAAAATACTTCCCGTTTTGTACAAATAGTTTTTAAAAAAACATTGGTCAAGGGTAATTCTTACTTCCTTATGAATTTATGTTGTTTTTTTTTTCAATTACTCAAAAAAACAAAAAACAAATATTTACATAAATTTTGGTACAGATATATTTATAATATATTTTTAAAGAGGTTTTTTCGACCAATCCCCTCCAAAAATTAAACTGATACCCAATATTAGGTTTTTACTTTTTTGATTGACAGTATTTTTTATATTATTGTGTTTTGAAAATTATGTTTATTACATTACAAGATTATATAGTTTATATATAATCAACATATACAGATTCAAGTTTCAATATTCTTGAGTGATGGCACCGTCACTTGTATACACTTTTAAGGGGCAGTGTGGTCTAACGTCGTTATAATTTGATTTGTTTTATTTATTTTGTCATATGATTCATCAGTTTATATACTTATTTACATCGTATAGATATTATACATCATCTATGATTATATAGTAATAGGATTATTTGGTATTTGTAGAATATTTACAATTTACTATTTTATCCACTTTAATCGATTTTTCTTGTTATACTAAAACTGCCTTTTTTATCACCTATTAAAAATATTGAAATTAATATTTCCTCTTTAAATAGCATTATTTTTGTCGTATAAATTTCAACTTATACGATATGGTGTTCTCCGTTTTTTTTAAACAGCATTACTGCAACCCTAGAAGAAATAGATTACTGTAATAGAATTCAATTTAATGGCCAGGGGTTAATCCTCGTCCATGAAAATAGAATAGACTCCTCATTAAAGGACTAACGGGTACAGCCATAAAATCAGAAGATTAATTATAGAGAAATAATGACAGCCACCACTTTTCAGGTTATATCCTATTACTTTATTGTCCCTTAAGATAGATTGGATTGGTTACAGTACTTTTTTTTAAATTTAAATGGCTTCAGTTGAATTAATACAGTTCGAATCAGACCTTCCGACTGACTGCATTCTGATCGATCGCCTGCCCGCAGTTATTTACTGTTACAGGCGAAGCTTCACCTGTGAATATACACACAGACACAGCAATGTATGTGTGCATAACTCAAGTTACATCTTACCAAACGTTACTTGTAATCAAAATCAAATTTTACTATTACACATTTAACGAGGCACAGACCTATCCGTCAAACAATATTACGTCTTTTCAAAAGTACTGTCGTTTTTTTTGGTTAATTAAAAGATTTAATGAACCGATAACTATACAATAACTTTATTCATTAAAATAATCTCCATTACAACTAATAACTTTATCCCACCGTGGTGCAAGATCCCAAATACCGTTTTAAAAAATGATTGATTTTTGCTGGAAAAACTGAATTAACTCCAATTTTAGGCTTTGCTGGCTGTCAATACATTTCTGCCGAAGACAATTGTCCAGAGATCTGAAAAGTGATAATCAGTGGGTGAAAGGTCGGAAGAATATGGTGGGTGGGCAATGTTACCTATCCAATTTCCATTAATTTATCTCTAGTCGACTTTGCAGTGGCCTTTTATTTGCCTCTGATATCTTCTTGTGAGGGACCCATCTAAAAAGTTTTTTTTCTATTTGATGTAGGTATCCCCATTCTGTTGCTAGTGAAATATTTAACTGTTTTCCTATTTCCGCACATGTTTGACGTGGATCCGAATCAATTAATTCTCGATTTTACTGTTCGTTGGCAACTTGATGTCTTCTAGAACGAGCATTTACGCTATCAGAGTACCTTCTCACCAAACACGGAGCATATTTTTCGAACGGCCTCGGTTGCCTTCAAACCAAATAATTCATATAATAAGATTGAACGAATTTCAATTTCAGCACACATAATTTTAATATATTTCTTTAAAGGTTTAGCAGTGACTCTATTAAGAGGTAATCCCTATTTCAAAGACAGTAAACAATATTGTTTACATTGGAAAAGGTCGGATTGAAAATAAAATTATAACAAAGACCAAATAAATCTTTATTAATAAAAAAATGGCAGGACTTTTGTAACGGTCTGGTATTTTAAGAATCTATAACGAATATAAATCGTAAAACACTACTTCTAAAGTTAAAATATAAAAATTCAGTTATTACATCAGTATTTTCATGATTGTAAAATTCTCCCCGATGCTTTTAGTTTGATTGGTTCCATAAAAATGCTCTAACGAATCATTGTTTTATATTAAGCAATTTTAAAATCATTGCATTAGATATAATTTTTTTGTACTTGTACTTATAGTATTTTTTAAACTTCGTATAATATTCAATTATGTACTATTCCTTGTTTACTTAAACTTATTACACAGTGTTTTAATTTCTATTAAAATCTATATCACATTTATTTCCCAACCTCTCTTCTTTTTTGTTGCAGTATTTCTTATTATTTATGTTTCCTTTCAGAATTTAAAGGATTTAATTATTTAAAAACAAATATAGCAGATTTCCAAAATTACCCTTTTGACTCCTGTTATGTCTATAGGATAACAATAGTGAGCTACTTCTTCAAGATCGTTACGCAAAATTGTAGATCCATCTCTTTTTGTATTTGCTGCTTCTACGCACCATATTTCATGTTGCATATTTTATTAAGTGTTGATATCAAAACATTACATTATTTTCTAACCTTTTTACAAACCATATTCTTTTTTCGAAGTTAAAAGTTGTGGTTTAGGCAACCGAAAGGAGTCTTCTTCAGACGAGTATAGCCAACAGGTTGTTAAACCGACATATATTTTTGTTTACAATCATATATGATCGGTATAAAAACTAACATTAATTCTAAATCTTGGTTTGAGAATATATATTGATTGATAGGTTTATATGTGAAAATCCCTGCAGAATAGCGAAAACTTTATAACATTTAAAAGATATCTTTTATAGGTTCTACCAACATTCTCATTCAACATTCTCTTGTACCAACATTCTCTCATGTATATATGAGTTATGGAACTTATTTTTTTATTATTGTTTTTGTCTTTAGAGTTGTAGAGCGCAAGACGTCTAGGTCATCAACGCTCAATAAGTATAAAAATATAATACCTTGATTTGAGATCCTTTGAGTCTGAACCCTACTGAGCCGAAGGCATGAACGAATTTTTTTTTTTTTAATTTAAATCTATATCCGGTAGTTTTAAAATAAGTAGTTTTATTTCACATTTTTTGCTAAGAATACATATTAATTAATTTCATTTATAACAATAACCATATTCAAAAAGGATTCTAGATATAACTCAGAGTACAAAGGTGCACAATAACATCCTTATAAGGTTATAGAGCTGGATGACCTCCCAGAGTAACGTGAAACACTAACATCAGAAGGGCAACTCTCTTCCTCGTGCCAGGCATACCTTTCAGTGATTCTGATGTTACACTTGTCCTTTATTTGCCAGTTTACTCTGTAAATAAAACAATATAACAATGAACAATGAAAAACATTGCTCCCCCTGTACTGTATAGTTCGACTCAGTGTTTGCTCAATTGGTACTCAGGTATTCTATTTCGTCGAAAATAAATTGTGCTATACCAATTTCACATAAACAGGTGCGTGGGATATATTTATTTAAAACGTATATAAATAGAAATGAATAATTTTTAAAGTTTTAAAAAGGTATCATAAAGGCCATATCAATCCGTAGGCAGCATTCAGAATAATTGATTTACATTACAGACACACTGGAAGTTGCCTTATGGGAGACCTATTCTTTACATAAATTTTGAATTTCAGGAGAATGGCAGACTCCACGAGTAGGATTCGAAACACCACTTTCTGGGCTAATCTTGACGTCCAGCCGGTTGAGACCAACATAAAAAAGCACAAGCTAAGATGGTTCTGACCCCTGCTTAGGATGGATCAAGAGGCATCCACCAGAAAGACCTACAAAAAAACGTAGAAAATGAGACTTGAGCTTAGGATAAGACTTTTGGTCCTGGCTTTGCTGATGGATACCTCAAGCTGCACATTGGTTAAAGAGATTATTTGATAAAAACACATCCAAAGCAACAATAACAACCATTATTTAAACTTTTATAGGTCTACGTTAATTAAAATTCTCTGTTATTTCAAAAAACAAATTACTGATTAGAAATTACATAAAAGGTTAACTCAATTTATCTATAGTTCAGATTGCGTATAATCATTTTAAATATCATGTATCGAAACACATTTCATCATTTGATTTCTAATGGGTGCATGTTTGGTTCGAATTATATTAATTTTTAAAAGAGAGAAAAAAAAAATATATAAGAAAATACGGGATAAATAGAGACTGTGAGGGAAATATTATGAACAATATTTTTAAATTAATTAGAATGTTGACTTTAATGAGATGGATCAGTATGCTGTGTATGTAGCAACCTGATAAAGTTGGGCAGAAATGTGTTTTTTTATTGATAAAGCATACCTCTCTCTACAATCTGCTTCTCTGTAGGTCAAAAAGTAGTATGGATGAACAAGAATCCATTGGCACAATAAGTGCAATGAAGAAATATTAAATATATTAAAAAAAATAAAAATCTATACAAGATAAAAAAAAAGATTTAGTATAATAAATTACTAAGAAAATGAAATGAAGGAAAATACATTTAAATTTAAATATTATCGCACTGGTACGTCAATAATGCAACATTACGAACATATTCCCATGGTACAAGACAACACCTAGGCTACATATAAAAGATTTCACAACAACCTCTACGGACATATCGATTACTTAAGAAACATGCCAAAGAATACTCGAAATTGTTTTTTTTATAAAAGTTGGTTAAGAGATCTACTCCGTTAAAATTCAGTAAATATCATGTTAGGAGTAAGTACCGCTGGGTGCTGACCTCCCTCATGGTCTGACATGTCAGTTATCGTTCATATCATCATCACATCTGCTCCTTGTCACTGGATAAGTTACAGGTGTGGATTTGAAATATTAAAGATTTAAAAAAAAAAAAAAAAAAAAAAAATTACAATTGCACAATATATATATTAGCATCCCGGGGAATCCCGTACCAAGCGTCTCCCTCTACTTTGAGGAGGACAAGCCCGACCCTAGAAATCCCATTGTTGCTCTCTCAGCTGCGTCACTGGTGTCAAAATCTATTAGAAGCACACAGAGAGCGCTATAGCACACTCACTCAGCGGATGACTTGAGCAAATAAGCTTGTCTGAGCTAAAAAAAAAAAAATATTTATAATAAGTTTTGGGGTCATAGCTATAGGATTTTGTCAGAGACATATAAGGAGCATTTAAAAATTGGAGAACTTAGGTTTGGATGAATTGAATACTTTTTACATTCGATTGTTTTGCGGTCCCCCATAGTCCGAGTCCATTGGGCCAAATATTATTACTTAAAAGGCGAAAGAATAAAATAATTATAATTATAAATCAACCGAATCCAATCTAGTTATTTTGATAAAGAACTACTTATATTACATGATAGTATGATATGTAATATTATATCATTTTTTAAAATAAGGTAATAGTCCCTGAACTTATCAGAGTTCAGAATTTCATTTCGTGAATCGGTGTGCCTGTGATAACTTTAATTTTTTTAACATCCGCTATGTCAAGATTGTATTGGGCGTGTAGAAGTTGGCAAGCCTCGTTGTCAACGGCTCACGGGTTAATTAAAAAAAAAACTCATGAATCAGTTAATAAACTGTTTGACATGTTAAGAAACCTTTTAGAATATGCTAATGGTTTTTAATATGCATGTAAAATATATACATATATATATACCTTTTACTAAGTCATATATATATAACAAAAGGGATTGGACCTTATATTTAATTTCTTAATACTAAACAATTCATATCTATACATTATTTAAACAAAAGGACAAATAAAATAAGAATCTTTGAATTAGTTTCCTCTATTACAAATAATACTTTTAGCTTCAAAATTACTCAATTAAAATAATAATATTTTAAATCAAAATAATAATTCAAACACTCCTTTACAATAATTACAATTAATAATAATTTCAAAATAAAATACATACTTTTTCAATGATCAATCAAAATAATATTTCAAGACAAAATAATAGTATCCTAATATTTATGATAGTGACTTCAAAATATTAATTACAAAATAAATCGGACAGAATATTACTGTGAAATAAAATAATAATTTGAATGATCTTTTACATTATTAACATTTAATATAATATTTTACAACAAAATACAAAAGTCCGACTTTATTAAAATAACTACAGCATTGTCAATTTAATACAGATAATTCCTTCAATATAACATAAATATTACTCCTAATACCATCGCATTTATTATATTTAAAATAAAAGATTTTTAAAACATTTTTATATTGTTTAAATAAAATTAAATATTTTTAATCAGAACCACTGTCTGAATCGTAATTATCCGAGACATCCGAAATATTCACGCGAATGGATTCATTATCGTCGTCCGAAATAGATTGTTTCTTTTTCCGTTTTTTCCTATTGGGCCTTTTAATATTATCGATATGAGTTTTGATTGGTCTTTTATCTTTTACTACTACATTTACTTTTTTTAAATTTGTCCCTACTTTTTATTTTTCGCTTGGGTATTTTTCAAATATTCTGTATCTCCTAATTGTCTCTGAATATCTAAAGGGTCTTCTCTATTTTTATTTAATTTTTCTGTCCTTGTCTCTTTTTCGTCATTTATTTTAGATCTAATTAGTTTATGTAATAATTGTTGGTCCTTATGATATTTTAATACATATTGTTCTGTCAGGTCGATGTTTTCGTTTGATTCTAATCTGGAGGTTCCAAAAGTAATTTCATTAGGAGTTAATTTTTAATTTATTGTTTAAGGTATTATTATACGCTATTACCGCTAATCTTAATTTTTGTTGCATCGAACATTTATCTTTTTCTTTTCCTATTATTCTCAATAATTCGTTTAGGGTAGAGTGGACTCTGTTCAATAATCCCAAAGAGTTTGAGTGGCTGGCTGAGGTGTAATGTAAGATAATATTATTTTCTTCACAAAACTGTTTTACTAAATTATTTTTCATTTCCGTCCCTTGGTCTAATGATATTTGTAGAGGTGTGGGAAAGTATGTCATATAGTTAGTCAGTGCGTTACAAATATAATTTGCGTTCTTTGATTGTAGGGTTTGAGCAAATAAATGTTTCGAAAAATGTGTCTACTGCTGTGAAAATTATTGCGTTGTTAAAATTAAAAATGTCAATCATTAATTCCTGAAACGGTCTTTCTGGTGTAGGTGTAATTTGAAATTTGGTCTTTATAGGTTTTCGGTCATATTTCGTAACTTTACAAGTTTCGCATTTATTAATATACTCCGCTATTTTATTTTGCATCCCTGGAAAAAATAATATTTTTTTTAAGTTTTTCGAATGTTTCGTTTATACCCTATGCTTTGTTTTACCTAAATGATAATTATCTTTAATTTCTATTTGTTCATTCGGATTTTCGACGTCATTTACAATTTGTTTATATTTTTTCAATTTAACAGATGGATATTCCGTTTCTATTATGTGTTGTATTGTTCTAAAATAATCGTCATATAAATTTTCGGTTATTTCGTTAGGTGATTTACAAATTATCCCGTATGTTTTATTAGGTTCGAGTATCTGTTCTAATAATGAAGCGATATCTGATTTAGCATAAATGTTTAATTCATATCGGCGTTTTCCAAATGGTTTAGTGAAATTAATTTTTGTATTTCCCTTTTTATAATTATTTGATTTTTTTTTTCTATGTTTATACATTTTTCGGGTTCACAAATTCGTACTTGTTCGTTACTAGATTCCTGGGAATGGATTGTCTCTAAATCATCTTCCGGCGGTACTTCTAAGTCCTCTATTATCGCGTCATACTCGGAATTGTTTTCGTCCGCTATTTCCTGATTTAATAATTCTTCGACGACCATTTCCTCCACGTCGCTATTATGATTCAATTCGTCGCTTCCCCTGGAAAGTGCATCGGCCACGTAATTTGTTTTTCCCTGAATGTGTTTAACTTCGAATTCAAATTCTTGTAATTTCCAAACCCACTTCATTATGCGCGTGTTACCATTTTTCATTGAAAAAAATCCACGTTAAATGTTTATGGTCCGTGCATACAAGAAATTTTGTACCGTATAAATAAGGCTTAAAGTGTTGGGTTGCCCATACTACCGCTAGTAATTCCTTTTCTATTGAACTATAATTTAATTCCGCATTTTGTAATACTCGGGACGCGAATGCTACTGGGTGTTCTATTTCATTTTCGTCTTTTTGTGAGAGCACGGCTCCGATGGCTTTATTACTGGCGTCTGTAGTTAATATAAATGGTCGTTCCCAATCCGGATAATTTAAAATTGGTGTGTTACTCATCATTTCCGTTAGGGTTTGACATGCTTCTTTAATTTCCTTTGTGCCATAAATTTTTGTTTTTAATGAATTAGAAATCGGTCTGGTAATTTTTGCGTAATTTTTAATAAACTTTCTATAGTATCCCGTCATGCCCAAAAATTGTCTCGTCGTCTTTTCATTACGCGGGATGGGGAAATTTAAAATTGCTTCTATCTTTTTCTCGTCTGTTTTTAATCCGTCTGGGGTTACGATGTAGCCTAAAAAGTTCAATTCGGTTTTAAAAAATTCGGTTTTATCTAGTTGTATTGATAGGTTATGTTCTTTTAGGGCTTCAAATACTCTTTTTAAATCTTTTAAATGTTCTTTTTCGTTTTTTTAGTAGACTATTATATCGTCGATGTAAATCATAGAATTGGGGATATTTTGTATCATCATCGTCATCGCTCTCTGAAAGGTTGGGGGTGCATTACACAAGCCAAATGCATACGTAGAAACTCAAAATGCCCATTTTCGGTGGAGAACGCGGGTTTTAGCTATTGAACCTTTATCCATTTCAATTTGGTGAAATCCCGACGCGAGGTCTATGGTGGAAAATATTTTCGATCCCTTTAGTCTATTTAATAAATCTTCGATATTCGGTAGGGGAAATTTGTCTTTTACTGTAGCCTGATTTAGTTTCCTATAATCGATCACCATTCTAATCTTTTTCTGTCCCGACGCGTCTGATTTTTTTCGGTACGATCCAAAGCGGAGAATTATACGGCGATTTGCTAGGTCTTATGATATTACTTTTTAATAGTTTTTTGAACTTCATCATTAATTTGTTTTTTAAATTGTTCCGGGTAACGGTAATTACGCGTATAAATTGGATTTTCATTCGTCGTTATTATTTTATGTTTTATTAACCCTGTTGATTTCAAATTCTCGTCGTCCCTTTTTAATACTTCGCCATGTTGGCTAATAATTTCGATTAATTCTTCCTTTATTTTCGGACTAATATGTTCGTGGCGAATTAAGTTTTTAATTTCGTTTTTATCATTAATAAAAAATAAGTCATTTTCTAATTTGAATTTTTTTCTTTTTAAATTTTAATTCATTTTTTCATTGTCTCGTAGCCCAATAAAATATTAAACCTTTCGCTAAATGGAAATATTAAAAATTTGACTTTTTGATTAATTCCTATCAGGGGCATTAGGTCAATTATCACGCTTTGTGATCCTTCCGCCGTTCCCGTAGGTGTTCGAATTGCAAAATCCTCTTTAGAAATTTCCGAGAAATGTGGAATGTGATCGGGGTGTATATAATTTTTTGTGGCACCCGTATCAATTAGCCATTTATTTCCCATACTGTCAATTAAGTTCGGTAAGTCGTTATTTAAATTTAAGTCGTGAATTTCTATTTGTTTATCCTGGTTATCAATGGTCTGTTTAGAATTTAAATTGTTTATATCCGGTCCGGAGGTCTGCTTGTGCTCGGGCCTAATTCTAAAAAATGATTCTGTCTTTTTTTCCAAAGATTCTATTCGTTCTAACAATAACTTAATTTTTTCGTCTTTTTCTTCTTCAATTGTATGTACCCTATTAGAAACAGTTCTCATCGAAACGGCGTTAGAATCTATTTGAGGTTGCTGGTAATTTTGCCTAATATTTCTAGAGGGTGGTTTATTAAAAAATCTATGTTGTGACTGGGGGTCCCACGGTTGGTTATAAATCGGAGTCGTATATTCAATAGCTCGCTGTTGTGGCCGGAAGTTATGTTGGTTGTTATTGTTATAAGAATTAGAGGTTGGACCTTGCTCATACTGATACTGTTGCTGTCGGTAATGTTGGGGATTATTATACGACGTATATTGCTCGCGGTGGTACTGATGGGGTCGGTAATTTTGATAATCATGGTGGTTGTTAAAATTTGGTCGGTACTCTTTGTTTTTAAAATTATTTTCGAAATTTTTCTTTTTATAATTATTTTGAGTTGGGTTATTTTTATACTGTTTTTTATCGCCATAAATTCTATGTACGATATGAGCCGCGCTGTTTCTTAGTATTTCTTCTAAATCTTCTAACGAATCGAATTTTATATGGTAAATGAAGTCCGTTAGTGCTGGGTGTAAAAACTATGTACTGCGTGGTGGGATATCTGTTTGTCATACCTATACATTTCGTCCTGTTTATCTAATATCTCATTGTCAGATTAAATTCGCGCATATAAATCGCATCTTTTTTGGCCCAGTCGTTCCAAGAAATCGAGTGGGTTTTCATTATGGTAAGTCCGCGTATTTAAAATTTCCGAAATTAATTGTTCTCTAGTTCTCGTGTCTTGGTACTTTTTCTTTAAGAATTTTATTATTTCTTTTACTGTATTAAATTCCTTATCGTACACGGCGACTTTAGCTTTTCCAGTTAGTTTATTTAAGATTGTTAAAACAAGTTTAGCTTGGTTCGTATTTTTATGGGTATTATCATCTTTACAATATAAATTATATAAAAATTCGCTATTTCTTATAAAATCAACTAGTTGTAACGGATTTCCGTCGTATTCCGGGATTAATGCTAAATCATGATTTTTAATTTCTAGAGCCATATTATTTTCTTTTTTAATTAACGTTGAACCTGTTATTTTTAAGTTACTTAATTTTTCTTCCAAACCATTCATAAAGATAAATCAATATTTTAAATTATTATACTTATTACTAACTTATATTTAAATTACAAAATTACTTAAAAATAAAAATAAAAATAAAATTAATTATACTTTTTCTTGATACAACGTTGTCTTCGATGTCTTCTTGATGACGCTCCCTTTAGCTCCTTCCCGTCGATTCTTTAGCAAGAGGTTGAAGGTCCTTTTGGTCAAGGTATTGGAATACCAAAGCGCTCCCAAAGACTTGAAGATCTGCTGATGTACTAATACTCAGCTCCCAATCTTCTCATGCCAGTGGAAAGAGGTCTCGCTGTTCTGTACCTAAAATAAGATACTGCCGCGAAGTTACGTTAACGCTTCCAAATGTCCCTCCGTTCGGGCGCCAGCTAAATAAAAGGTTCGCGGGACTGAGTTTTTTAAAAAGAGCGTTTTTATTGACAGACATACATTATATCAAGCAAAAGCACAATTTATAGCCTAATACAAGGACTTCGTGTTGAACAAACTGGCATCACAACGTGTAGAAGCAGAGTGTCACCGGACGAAGGTAGGGGTGCCCCTTTTATACAATTATCTAGGAGAGGGGATAGTGTACATTTATTTATTATCCCTTAATACCATTGGGTTTCTATAACTATATACATATATATTTATATATATATATATATATACCGTACAAAATTCAAGATTTCTATAGCAAAAATAAAATTTGTATGTCACCCACAGAGAACCACGGGAAGAACATGGACAACAGAGCGCAAACAAAAGCATAGTAAATTAATGAAGAGAATTTGGGAAGAACGAAGGAAAAATAGGGAAAAGTAACCATCATATATATATTAATAATGTTATATATATTATATATATATATATATATATATATATATATATTATTATTATTATTATCGTTACATCCCTGTTGAGAGAGCGTTGGAACTTGACATCGATGATGGTTACTTTTCCCTATTACATAATAATATATAATAACATAAATAACATATATAACATATATATATATATATATATATATATATATATATATATATATATAAATATATATATATATATATATATATATATATATATATATATATATATATATATATATATATATATATATAAAAACTATTCTACAATATTCGGGTTATAGGTCCTCCTCTAAGGGTCGACAAAATATAATTTTGATATATATATATTATTTCAAAAATGAGACTAGTGTTTCAAATAGCAAATAGAACGAAACAAAAATAATATTAATTGTTAGTCGGTTGTTAATTAAAAGATTCTTTGATGAAATTAATTTGTTCGGTCTTACTTCTTCAGAAATGTAAAGTAGGGAAATCAGACAAAAAATATTTTTCGAGATCACGCTTCTTACCTTACCGGTTTTGAATTCCCCTGAATCCAAAGAGAAGTCATTGAAAAAAATGTTATCTCGCCACTGTTACCAGAGTTTTCACTCCTAATTTGGCAATACCATAATTATCTCAAAATACTTAACCTTTTGCATTAAATCTTGAGAACACACAAATAGCTTCTAGTTTAGAGCTGCGAAGAGAGTAACTTTTATAGTTACAGAGTAGAAATTTGGGTAGTCAAGTCACAAAAATAAATTTTAAAAATTATTGATTTCAAAACAGAATCCTGTAAGTTCTCAACTCACAGTTAAGTTCTATCTGTCTAACCTCTAAACATTTAAAAGTAAGTTATATTCCATTCCATTGGTAATATTAATACCTACCGTTTAATAAACCACTAGCGATGAAAGATTTCACGCCTAAAGATCATTAATTTTTTGAAATAGAATGATAATTTAATGTTTAGCTGAATCTTTTTCTTTGTTTTTTGTTAATGCTTTTATATCTATATCAAATATTTCTTTCGTGCTGGTGATATTTTGAAAATAGTACCTATTCCAAGTTTTATATATTGTCACAAAGAAATTTTTCCTCAGAAATATAAAAATATTGTATGGTTCGATCAACCTTTAGGCATCTTGATGATTAGTTTATTATTATTTTTAAAAAATCGACAGTATCAAATTTTAGAGAAATGAAGTTTTATGAATGTATATTGAATGGATCACTTTTTCTTCCAAATTTATATTTCGCTTATCAACTTCGCTTATCGAACTATGATAAAACCTGTACGATTAACTTAATATTCCTTTAAAAAATGTAAATTTAATGTTATTTTGAAACCAACATATAATAAATAAATTATATTACTCATAACTTCAAAAACGCATTCCAGAATAAAACTACAAGCAACCCGTCGTTTTCAATGTCTTCAACATTTAGTAGGCAAACTTTCAAACCTTCCGGTTAATTACTAGGTACTCATTTACATGGCAGTAATTAGACCAGTTTGGACTTACGGACTCGAGCTTCGGGGCTTCACCAAACCATCCCATTCCTCTTGTATCAAAACCTTACAATCTAAAATCCTTCGAAAAATTCTCAAAGCTCCTTTGTTTTGTTGTCACAAACAAACTTATCGATAAAGATCTTAAGGCACCATTTGTTGCTGATTTAGCCCAAACCAGATACCTATCCTTTCATTGTAATCCCCATAACCAATCAAGTTCATTAGTATTACAACTTGCTTCCTTTTCTATTCCAAATATCCCTCCCTTTTATTGAAGTACTACCAATGGGTTGTTGCAATTGGTATGACATTTTGGACATTATCTTCATTTACAGGATGTTTTTTATTTTATTGTACACAGTTGTAAATTTCTATAATTAGCTATAAAAAAAAAATTAAATAAAAAAAAAATTTTGAACTAACAGGGGCTTTTATCTATATGTAACTAATGAAAAGTTTCACTGAAACAGTGAAAACAATATATCATTATTACAAAAAATACATTTTGTCAACTTAATTAACATAAATTCTGAAACATTTTTAATCCAATCCTCATTGCAAAATATATATATCATCATAACACGTGATTTTGAAGTTCTACTACGTTTATTTCTTAAGATCTTCGTACTTTCCTTGAAGGTTGCCAGGCGGCAGAAGTGTCTAACAATGGATAACGATTCGCAACGATCATCAATCAATCGAAGTGTTGTTGTTGTAAGCTACTGGTCGAAGAATCACTACTTCAGGTATTGTTGATTCACCAAAGCGGCAGCTAATAGTTTTTGTTGAAATACATTATTCATATTTCCATTATTTAATATATATATATATATATATATATATATATATATATATATATATATATATATATATATATATTTTAAAATATTTAGTAAAGTTCTCATAAGTTATAGATAAAATAAAAGCAATTAATTAATTATTTAGTGTTATACTAAGGGATTCAGGACGGATTGTTGTCACTATACTAATAGAATTTAATAATAGAATCATTCCCAGAAAATCCTGATAATCTATTCATTTCAGGTACGTTTCTTAATAATGATTCACGATTTCATTATATATTCATTAGTGCTAATCCCAGCAGTTCCATGGCTAATTCTTATTATAATCAAGGTTAAATTATTGTTTAATATTAATTAAGCATTATATAGATTGCTAACCTTGGGTTAAAAATAAACAGTTCAAGCCATGATAGGATGGGGGTGCTATGTTACAAAACAAACAAATCCAAACTCTCAGTCATAAAACTACGGCTTCCCGCCATACAGTGCTTTTAATATTATGAATGCTACCTAGGACTCCAATTGGACAAACGTTTTACTTGGAATCCACGTACAAGACTAAAAAGACAAGAAACTGCTCGTCATTACAGATTACTTCAACATTTATTAGACAAACGTTCAAAGCTCCCAATTAATTACAAAAGACTAATATACATGACTGTGATTAGAACTAACTGGACGTACGGAGTTGGGGCTCCACTAAACCATCCAATTCACCTCGTATCCAATCCTTACAATCCAAAATCCTCCGAAAAATCCAGAATGCTCCTAACTTTGTCTCCAATAAACTTATCCATAAAGATCTTGATGTTCCATATGTTGCTGATTTAGCCCAAACCAGAAATCTATCCTTTCAAGATTTTTTATGTGTGCTATCAGTAAACAATGATCCCTTCATTGCCTCCCAAACACTCCAATCCCATATTTCTCAACTTGCTTCCCACACCATTCCCGATAATCCTCCGAGGCCTGAAAAGAGATGGCCCGGAGACCTTCTAGTGTAGAATTTTTATTGAAGTGCTACTGATGAGTAGTTCTTTTCAAGTTTTGTCACATTATTGTAATAGTTTACATCACATTTACTTGATGTATATATTTTGGACAGTTGTAAATTTCAATAAATTGTTTTTATAAAAAAATATGAATAATATAATATTCCACTAATCGCAGTTGAACGGATCCACTAGCTTAAATAACTGGCTAGTCTTACTTAAGAAACCACATACACAACGAAAACACCAAGAAACTGCTCGTACTTTTCTATTATTTCAACATTTATTAGAAAATCGCTCTAGACTTTCTGTTAATTAATACGAAGCCAGGCGCGCTGGTTGCTTTTGTCAACTAGACGGTTATTTTCCTCTCCAATTTCCTCTGGCTCAGGCCCACTCGCTTCCAGTCACTAATAGCCTTCCTTGACCTTTTAGTGCCGTTTCAAACTTAATCTAATGAATACCTGTAATGTTTTTCTTTATTGATAAATGAAACCATGCTTTGATAGTCAACCATTCGCACAGGCAAATAAGTTAGGTGGTTTGATTAACGGAACTTTTTTTAAAAAATGTAATTTTAATTAAAAACAAAATGGTTCCATAATGTCCATAAACGATAAAATGTCTATATTTTATTTCTGAAAAACTGTAAAAAATGAACTTCCATACTTACCTACATTTTTGTTTACGGACAACTGTATACTTAAACCATTTCATTTGTTTCTCTCAATATCTGGTTGGTAATAGATCTCACCTTAAGTCTTAAATCGTGCTTTGTGAGGTATACATCGCCTATGGGTTCACTTTTTGTTTTAAAAACTACATTTCATCATCCATGCTAACAAAAAGGAAACAAGAGCTCTTTTCATTTTAAAGACAAAATGGAAGTCATTATGGCTAAAAAAAAAAAGTGAATCGAGTGAAAAATTAGCTATCGATTTCAAGGTTAGTAAATCAGAAATATCGGCAATAAAAAATAATTCTAGATCAATCATCAGGTTCCCCATAATCTTCACAGTGAGACGGGCAGCCAATGGGTCGTAAAAACTTCGGAGTCGTAAGACTTTAAAAAAAGTGAAAAGTGAACTTTTGGAAGAACATGTTTACACATAATAATATTTTAAAATGAATTTAAATTCGATTAACCGAATTTCTGATTATCCGAACCACCCCTGACAACATTAGTTCGGATAATCGACGATCTGATGAAAAAGACGAATGGAAAAAGAAGCTTGAACATGCAGCGATAAATAAACGTAGTCTGGTCCTTTTAACTCGAAGATGAAATTACAAACCATTCTATTCAGGGACATAATAGTAAAACCGAGCAGAAATGTTATATTGATAATGAATTAACCTTTGAAGATAAGATTATATTTGGAAAGGATAATACCCAAATGGTACTTAAGACGGACTTCACCAAATGTTTAAATTCAAAAATGTATAAACTGATAAAACTAATGTAATAAAATTACTGATGATGAATTATATTAATAACGTAATAAAAAAAACTGTGTACGTGACTCCCGTAGTCACCCGGTTTGTGCTTAAAAAATAGTCATTTACATGAATTTTTATATTTGTAGAGTACAGCTTTCTAGGCCACTGTACCATTGCTGTAGTGTTCCTTATTGACATCCCAGCAATTACACTATTACGAAGACATGCTATATTCGATAAAAAAGTTCTCATCATATAACTTTTCCGGTCAGATCTAAAGAATGCTGAGCAGTGAGATGCAAAAACTCTCTCACTTTATGGTTTGACATGCTCAGTTATGGAAACGAGCTACCCAGACTTGGCAAAGTTACCTCACAGTGTGCAACAGTTTACAGTGTTTACTGTTAGCTAGCTAGGGTAACTGTGAATACGTAATGGCTGCTATAATTCTGGTAACAATATGACCGAAATGCTCTTACAATTTCCTCTTTTTTATGTAGCTTTCTAAGATTACAAAGCATTTCGGAAGAAGGATTTCTTTTGTCGGCCCCTGTAGTTTTTAGTAAATAGGCAGGAAATAAAAAAGTGGAATATCCCTCAAACGAACCGTGAAACATTTTTAGAAGTCCTTAAAGATTAGTTTCAGCGTAACATGGAAGTGATAATTCATCTTTTAAATCAAAGTTATTTGAATTTGGACACACTCTACCGACGAAAAGATTGGCTAGATATTTTAAAATACTCTATGATTGTGGTATACAACCTCGTAAGAATGACAACAAAATTAATTTAACTATAAATATAAAAACTGCGATTTAATATATTTTGATTTTATTTATTTATACATTAGAATTGACATCAGTAAACAAAAAAATACATTCTGTAAATGGGAAGCTAACGCTCATAATTACATGTCAATTACTTGTAAAACAACTACCCATTGCAAGCATTTCAATAAAAGTTTTATTTTTGAATGTCATGGGCCATCTCTTTTTCAGGCGCCTCAGAGGGTAATTGGTAATATAATGGGAAGAAAGTTGAGAGACTAATGGATTTTATCTAATTACTATCATATATGTGAGCCTTTTGATATTAATTGCCATCTTAGAGGGTTTTTATAGTAAATAGAATCGATAACCAGTTATAGGTAACGAATCTGTTCATCAGGGACACCCACAAAACCTCCAGGTACAGAGTTGAATAGAATCTGCATTTATTTAATCTAAGAAGTAGAGGGATGTCCCTCTACGCTTTAGGAAAGCCAAACTGTAACTGTTTAACTGTTTATAGCATTTTTTCTTTTGTTTAAATATGTTTTGTTTTATTATTACTATGTTCCAATAACTGGTTTCAATAATCGTGCTAAACTGTGTAATAACTTTGTAATACATGTAGTATGCCTATAAGGTCTGGAACATGTAAATAAATTTAAAAAAATATGTAGTACCATATAAGGAAAGGAATTAAACAAAAAAAAATTAAAATTAAAAAAACAAAACAAAACATTTTTTCTTGTATATAAAGATAACATCTGTTCTTTGGCTTTTAATTTTATTTATTTACTTTCTGGTGCCATTTACCACCACATTTGATTAGAGACACCATACTCAGGTTGAGAACTATAAGACCTGGTACAGGTTTGTTTGTTTTAAAAATTGAATAATGTGGTTGTGGAGATATGAGTTGTTTTCAAGTAATAGTGAAATGTCTTGATTCAGCAGACCGTTACCTTTTCTTACCTTTTGGTATTTTAACAACAGAACATCAGAACCAAATTCTTTAATATTAAAACCTATGTGTTCTTTTAAAACCAGTTTGTTTGTAGTTCTTCAATCAACTATATCGTATCATTATGTAAATCTGAAGAATGTGAAAAAAACGCATTTTTTATTTTGTTCGTTTACCGTTGTATACTACAAGGCCTACCTTGAGGTAAAATGATAGAAATTCATAAAAATGACATTACTGATTTCGATCTTCTAATGGTCGATCAGATTCTACCATAAGGCCTTGTAGAAAACTTCAGTAAACGAACGAAATAAAACAAAGGAATTTTTCAAAAACGTTAATTTTACAGACCTTCTGTGCCGGGTGCTGTGAGGTCCGGGCCACAACGAGCTCGACCATTGATGTCACCAAAAGGAAATTCTATTTACTATCTAAAAATCAAGCCTATAAGGAAATGAAGAAACATTTAATTTAAAGTTAATTAAAATGTTTAAAATTAAAAAGAATACGTATACTTGCAAATGGAAAAATTTACATGTAAAAGTCGAAACTGGTGTCCTTTATGCTTTTAAATGTAATTATTAAAAAAGAAATATAATTTGCATTTCTTGTTTTCCTTGAGGTAAATAATACGTTGATTCATTCCTATTTATAGCATGCAAATATTCTAGCTATTCGTTACCTTTCAACGACCTTTTATACCGCTGATTTTTAATACACAATGGCATTGTTATTTCTGTAGCAATGAATTATTAATAGCAGTCATCAAAATAACTTACTAGTTCAATATCATGCTTTGTTGCCTATAGATTGTATGTTTTTAATGATAAATGTGTTAAACTAAAGAGATTTTGTTTGTACTTTTATCACTTTTATTATTTCTTTCATAAGAGAGAGGGCCTAAAAATCTCTTATTAATAGAACAGATAGATAGCGATTGAAAGATCCGAAGAGCTTGAAAGAGCCATGTAATCATCATTAGTAGCACCACAAAACCGAGATGAATGGCAAGCTGACAATGCGACCTCCGCCGTCCTTGACTCAGATTACACGGCCGACAAATCGGCGCCCAAACAGACCTGGACAAAGCAGTTCGGGCGCACTCCCGATTTCGGCATATCTCCCCCCGGTGACCCTTGCAACAGGAAAGACATTGTTTTATTGATGATTGCGCGTTTAGTTGACGTCGGTGGCATTTATAATGAATCACAACCCCGTTCGGTTTTTGCCAAAATATATTTACCATTATTCCGTCATCTTGGTATTTCGTGATTTTCTTAACAGCTGTTAGTGAGCTGTAGCATTAAAAAATAGTATATCACATTGGAAGTATATATGTTATATAGCATATGTATAGGAAAAATGAATTATCTAAATTATTGACTGCGGATTTTTAATATTAGAAATCGTAATTTATTATTCTGTATTTTAGCATGACTTTCATAAACATAAATATTTTTATAGGAATCGCATTAGGAAATTTAATAACTTATTAGTTATATTATATTTTTTTCCGTTTTTGCCAACTAGAGACCAAGTGCTAATTTCAATTTCTTCTCATTAGTTGTTTTATTTTTCTCCAATATTCTTTTATCAATTTTTAATATTGTTTATTATATATATTGTTTTATTATTACAGTTATAAATCTATAATTTTATGTATGCTTGTTTTGTATTAGATTTTTTTTTTTTTTTTTTTTAGTATTTTTGGCTTTATAGTAATTTTCCGATATACTTTTTTTTTTTTTTTTTTTTTTTTAATTATTATTTATAGGATTTCATTTTTAAATTATTACTATAATTCTTTCTTATTACAATGGTATTATATTACTATAATCTTAATTACTATGGTTCTTTTAAAATATTTATTCTTATGTTCATTATTGCATGTTATTAGTAAGTACCATATGAAAGCACTAAATGTAGTATGTTTAACAAATTAAAAATTTTATTAACTAAAGAACTTATTTAATTTAATAACTACACAATTTAACGAATTTAATTAAATCGACTATATTGAAATGTGACATAATTATACAGTTTAATTAAGACATTAATGTATTTTAATGGTTAATAATAAATTCAGGCACATTAGTCTTACAATTAGTGATTTTTACAAAAGGAATCACTAATTGTACATATTACAAAAGTACATATTACAAAAGGAATTATGATAAATTACTTTAGCTTAACGAACCGTTATTAAGAAAAGGAAAAACATATGATTGGTAGAAAAGAATCATGTTTTTTAGATAAACAAGTATTGATCATTTTTTTTAAGAAAATAAAATTAATGGTCGTATGACTAGCAAATGTTTAATTTTTGCTCTTGATTCTTTTATGTTCTCTTATTATTATATTCTCTTTCATTTTGTTAGTTGTATTTAACTTTACCCTAACATTCTTTAAATACTAATCGAGAAATAGTTCGTGAAATTAATAAAAAATTCAGCGAGGTTTGAATTAAATTGAATAGACGTATACATTTTTCGAAATATATATTCCATCTATATCGGATAGAAACCTGCAAATAGCCTACGCTGGTTAAACCCACATTTTCTGCCAAGCCTACAAAGTCTTGAACATAGGTAGGGCTTCGGATTATTATGTTAACTGATAATGCAGAACAATTTTGTTCGATTCATACACCGTTTTTCGTTTACGGGAATCCCAATTACACTTGTAAATAAGTCGATGACATATGTAAATGTTAGGAAAATACGACCCGATGTAGTTGTAACTTCGGACTAATTGCCTTTCGATAGCAACATATACAGGCGGAGAGCAAGTTCAACATGGCACTAAGAGTTTTAGGTGCTTTGCAATGGAAATAGAGTTAGTTGGGGACGGTGTTGGGGCAACCACAGGTAGTAGAACCGACCAAATGTATCTAGTGTTACTATGCTCAAGTGGGAAAGCCAAACCTGACCTAGAACTTTCCACTAGTAAATGTTTAGTCTAGGTTAAAAAAAATGGCTGACACTACAATGGGCTATCCATTTTTCCCCAGAACTAGTGTTAAGATCGAGACATAAAACTTTTGGCTAATATAAAACGATAAAACTTGATAATAAAACTATTGGCCATTCTTTCTCTTGTTTTTTCAAAAAATAAAGTAAAATTAAAAAAATAAATACAATTTTTTTAAAAACCCAAGGATTACGAAATATTATGGTTTTATGAAATGAAAATTAATTTTTATAATTATCCGCTTTCATACATTATTCAATTTTTTTATTACAAAAACATTTTATTGAATTTACAGTAAGCCCGAAATAAGTAAGTGTTTTATAAGTAACTAATATTATGAAAAAAGTAAGAGAAAAATAACTACTTTTTCCCTTTTTTCTTGAATTTGTTTCATATTTAATAACAATAAAAATCTCTAAATTTTTATTTCGGTGTTAGATTTAACACCTATGTCTTTCGATTAATATTCATACAAATATCAGGTATTTTAAATGTATTAACACTTATTAATAAATTTATCAAATTAAACATGCGCAACAATACATAAAAGATACCGGATACAGTACTTAATAATCTTGTACTGTTTTTGAACAACGGTTGTGCAAAAAGATTTTGATCTTTGGGTTTTTTCCACGACTAATGGTACCGGAGCCTCAGGCAGGAGGTTCTCTAACATATACATATATATTAAACCATTCAATTAGCTTTGTCAAAAATCTCGGTATCTCCGGGTCTAAAATTAATGAATCTATGTAACAACAGTTTTCAAAACAAAAACAAGCATACTGGGTTCAATTTGTACCCAAAATGTATTTCCCTTTCATAGCTCTTTCAAAAAATAAAAAAAATAAAATAAATTGGTGTCCTAAATTGAACGAAAGGAATAAATTAAAATTTATTTAATCAACAAAGTAATTAAAACAATATAATTAGAAAAAGTGTTATCCCATCTATTACAATCCTCGTCATCATAGCAGAGATCTTTCGTATGTTAGTTGGTGTATAAATAATATTCCCAAAGGAGGTCGTTTTTTTTTTCTTCCAAAGGAGTGTTTGGTTGTTTTGAGTCTAAATCCGTCCGCACTACCTGGAGCGATCCCATTCACTTACGTAGCATTTTTCAGGGGTTGAAAAATTTTTTTTTTTACGACTGTTAAAATATAAAAGTTAAAAAAAAAAACTTAGAAGATGTTGATCATTAAATTTCTTTCAGAACATTTAAATAAAAAATTACTTAAAAAAAAAAAAGTATTTCATTTTTATAATATCTAAATCAATGTTTCATAAAAACTTTGTTAATCTTTTCCTGATTCCATTTAAAATAAAAGTTTTAAATTAAAAAAAGAAGTTATAAAATTTTGTTTACACAGACAGGAATTCAGTTCATTTCTAGCGACCTATGAAAGTATTTAGGATATCTCAAGTATCGGACAACAATCGTATGGCATGTGTCCAAAGTATGTTTAAAAAATTTTATTGATGCTTCATTTAAACATTTTTTTTAAATGGATAGTTCTATTATTTATTATTTTCGTTTTATGAGATGGAGAAATTAGTAATAAAACATTCATTATTATAATATTTGTTAAGTTTTTACATATCTACTGACAATTAGTATTTTCAGTTTTGAAAACAGTAATTGTAACAGAAAACAGTTTTGAATTATTCTTTTTTTAAGGGAGACGATTTATTTATAATGATTATAATGACTTTTATTTTTATTGATAAGAGATAACTGTTTCATTATTTCGCCTTGGTTAATTTCAATATCATTAGTATTCCTTTTTCATTGAACATTTGACTTTTTTTTGTCTATGTGTTACTCATGAACAATTTATATACTTTTCTATTGTACTGATCAAGAAATTTTTGTAATAGGAAAGGTTTTTGATTCCATATGATATGAATAACATTTAACTCTGTTGTAGGGTCTGATTTCTCCAACTTGAATAGAGTTTTGGTGTTTAACAAAACTATTCCCCTAAATATTTAAATAACTTATTAAATATTGATGTTTAATTAATCGTGTGGTAAACACGATTAATGATGGATTACTAGTTTTTTTTTATAACCTAACACTTTACCTCTGTAACAATTTAACAAAGAGCAATTAAATTTTAATTTTGTCCTAAGAAAAAATTTAATGTAATGATTTTCAAAAATTTTAAAAATTTAATTAACGATCTTTAATGTGTTGCCATTTAGATTGAAGTAAGACATAGAAAAGTAATATGTTATGTTATGTTAAAATACTATAACTTAGATTATTATATGATCACAGATATGACGAAGGACGAGATGGTTACCTTGATTTGACTGAGTTAAAAAGGATGATGGAAAAGTTAGGAGCTCCTCAGACCCACCTTGGCCTAAAAGGAATGATCAAAGAAGTTGATGAAGATGGTGATAATAAAATCAGTTTCAGAGAGGTTATTATTATTATTTTTATTTATTTATTCATGTTTTTAAATGTTTCTATTTGGATTACTGTTCAATTTGCTAAGTCAAATATTATTAGTTAAAGTTCAAGAGGCTTATTTGCGAATGTAACATTTTTTTCTCAGCATACTGAATATGTGGCCTACCTAAAAACTTATTGGTTTCATAGATTTCAAATTTTTTAAACGTGTATAAGAATTGTACCATTCACCATAGTATTAAGAAGAAACTAATTTGTCGACAATTGGTATATCATAAAATATTTCAATAGTTTGTCATCTTGTAATAATTTTTAAAATTATAAAAAACTAAAATGAATTTAACTAATGATATAAGCTAAGTATTGTAATATATCTACACCTAAAAAAAAAACAGTAAGTCCCATAACCTAATCATGATTTAAAACCTATTATTTGATAAACAAAATTATGATAGGTAAAATATGAACCATTGAAATGCTAAGAAACAGATTGAGGAGAATATGCACAGATTTATTTCTTATTGGTATAAGAGAAAACAGGGGGTTAATAAAAATAAAATAAAATTTTTGAGAGTGATTTATATCTAAAATAACTTAAAGGATATTAATTCATTCTAACAATTATATTTTCAACTATATCATATAAGTTATTGAATTAATGTGAATCACATTTAAATTAGATATGATAGTTACTATAGATTAAAATAAAAACATCAAAAATAAAACTTTAGTTCAGATGTACCTTAAGTTTCGGTTCCAAAAGTACTAAAACCGATTTTGAAATTACAATTTAAGGTTTTAATGGATTTCAGAAGCAGGACTATATCGTTGTTAAGAATATTATAATCTACAGAATACCTATATAATTTAGAAAAAAAAAAATCTTGTAAGATTTTCTAAAAATGAAAGTTTTCATAAATTAATAATTTTTTTACAAAAAACAATAATTTCTTGAAGAATTTTTAGATTTTCAGAATGAAACATATAAACATAATTATATCCAATTGATAAATAAAATAAATAGGTATTTATTATGCTGCAAATTCATGATATTAATGATTTTAACTTGGTTAGTAATAATTTAAAATATTATATCTATTTATATCTAACTGATAGACAATGTCTATTTTATTGAAAGAATAGACCTTATATAAGTTACAACGCCTAGCCAGGACTCCCTTTGATTAAGGTTAATATGAGGATGTTCTCTATTTCAATCAGCTATAATAAATGACTTTAACACTAGCCTATAAAAGATTGCAAACAATGTTATTTCTTGGCCTATTTATTATGTGTAATAGCATTAAAATAGTAAAGTAATCTTTATTGTATTGTTTTCATTATTGAAAAATAATTTTTGATTTACTTTACAGTTTATGCTGATATTCAGAAAGGCTAAAGCAGGAGAATTGATTGAAGAGAGTGGTTTATCACAACTTGCTAAGCTGACCGAGATAGACGTTGATCAAGTTGGAGTTGGGGGAGCCAAAAATTTCTTTGAAGCTAAGGTATGAATATAAAATATTATGATATTTTTTGGAATAACTAAATTGTGTAGTGAGAAAGAAAAATAACAGCCATCATTGATTATTTGTTCTACCATAGTTACAAAAATAACTTACAGATAATATTTAAAGTCATGTAAAACTTAACTGGAATCTAATTTAAATTACATATTTTAAAAATACAAGCAAATTTTTTTGGCATAAAAATTTGTGATTGCATAGGGAATATTTCCAATGTATGAGGACTTAATTTGGCTTGCAGTCAATGTAGAATTAACTTAAATAAATGTATTTAGTATATTTTCATATACAATGTCATAGACACAAATAAGTTTATTTGTGAGTTTTATAAAAAATTATCTAAGAACGGTTTTGAAAAATAGAATAAATAATATGAATAAATAAATAATTTGAATAAATAAATAATATGGATAAATAAATATTAACTCAGTATTTAACTAACTAAATTATTGTTGAAAATAAGTATTAAAAGTTATTTATCTGAAACTAACCTTTTAAAAAGTGGTGCTTTGTGTAGTAATTAAGTTGGTCTGGATAAATGAGCAAGAGGGTTAAATAATCCAGCTTTTTCTCAAATTCATTAATAATTCTTACTGTGAAAAAATGACTTTATTCACATAAGGATACAGGAAAAGAAACCTAAAACATATTGGTTAGCATTAAATGTTATCAGTAAACAAAACTATATTAATTGATTTTACCATAACTATATGTATAGTATTATTGGATTTATTGTTCTCAAAACTACATTTGCAATGAAAACAGAAAACATTGTCACAAAATTTAAAATACAAATGACATAAGATCATATAATTTTCTTATCAAAAATAATATTTTAGTGAAAGAAAAAATAATTACATTACACAACAAGAGACAGGATTTCATATAGAACATCCAAAAAGCTAAATTTTGACTGATCCCTTTCAATAACCTACAAGATATAAAAAGAACAAACAATATGTTTATTCATTACAAAAAGTTTCTTTAAATGTTTTCAAACATTTTCTTAAAAATGATATGTATTTATATATAAGGAGATTGAGGAATAAATGATATTAATTAACAAACTAAATATATATTAATAAAAAGAAATAAGAGGGGAGAGAGGGCAAAAGAGCAATATATATATATATTAATTTATATACATATATAAATCAGTATAATATGGGATATGCAATAGTTATTACACTATTTTTTTTTTTTTTTTTTATAATTTTATACTCAAATATTCTATAAAAAAAAGTAAATATAATTGTAAAAAAATTAGTTTACTTTACACATAACAAAATATGTATAATAAATTAATATAAATTTTGCAACCTTAATAATAATGATAAAAGTTTTTTTAAATTATGTACAGAGATATGTTAAAAATAATATGACAAAACTTTTTAGTTGAGAAAATATTATTTAACTATGAAATTAATTCCAGGTAATGTAAAATAATAATAATATATATTTATATAACAACAAAGATAATATTTTAATTTGAGATTGTCATAATACAGTTTATTGTTTTGTTTTAGGATTTGAGAATATGGCGATGCCATGAAACGTCACCCAATTATTATATAACAATAATTTTTGGATAAATAAACATGTTAGGAGACAAATTTGCTAAATATCCTTATATTCTTCAAAGATTATTGCCAATGATAAATTCATCCAACTTTAATTTTTCAATAATACAGAGTTTGATCTTATGAATCTGATGCTTTTGCTGATTTTGTTTTTAAATAACTGCACTTTTGAAAAAATTTATGAATTTACTATGAGTATAGTATTTTCCACTAACTTAATGCAGATTTTCTTTCTTACCTATAAATATAATAATTATGTATAAAGAATTAGTGATACTGAACAAGTTTGTTAGCTAAACATACAAATATCTCTTATTAACACTACAGTTGAACCTCTAAATATTGATCTTGAAGCTTCCTAGAAACAAATTTTAAATTTCAAAATTATCACACTTGCCATTGATTAATAGTTATCCTCCATGACTAAAGAAGAACTAAAGTATTTTTAGAGTTAAAGAAAACAAAGCTAAACTGTTAAAGAATCTGTAATAATTATGTGATTCCAGCTTATTTACATTTTTTTATAATGTGTATTTAAAAAAGAGAATCATTAAAAATATACATACCTACTGCTATGCTGTTAACATAACTTGGGAGTTTATTCAATACTTCTTTTTTATCAATACAGTTCCTGATGACACAATGGCCCTTATATATTGTTGTCTGATATAGTTGACTGCTACCTATTAAGTTAACCAACTCTATTTTAATCATTAGCAATCAGGTGATGAATAAATATTCATATTCATATTTATTTAATAATACTATAAAGTTAAAGATTCCGCTACTCGGCCAGTACACAATCCATGTTATTCACAAGTTATAGGCTATTATAGTATACGGTACTTTCCTTTAGTGCTAAGGTCTAAGTCAGGAAAGTACTTCTCTACTGGGTTCCGTCATGGTCCACTTCCTGTCGGACTTCTCCCTCCTGCCTCCCTTTTCTTTATCATAAGCTCCTCCAAAGGAGACCTCTTATTTACTAGGCACATCTTAAATCCCCTCTATCCAACCTTTCGATTTCTTCACTGGAATTTTCTAATTCTTTGTCAAAAACCTTCTTCTATTAAATTTGCTTGCCTCGGTGACAAAGAACAAGGTTGTAAAGAAGTCACAGTTATTTAGGATATGCCTAGCTCTAATTGAATGCTTATTAAGCCTGGACCCTATCATAAGGGCTACAATACAACCCCTTATGCTTTTAACATATGATAACTATTAATATGATTTGATATTTGGCTTTAAACTAAATATATAGTAATATGTAAAATTTAACTTATTTTATTATTGAAAGAGTGAGATAATGATGCTATTGAGTTACTCAAAATATTTGATAAATGGTTCAGTTTTTGTTTACCCTAGCGACAATTGCAATTAAAAGATCCCAGGTTCAAACCTGACTGTTGTAGGGTGTAACAAATTTGAAGTTATTTTTCAAAAGATTCAGTTTTTGTAAGAATGTTAGAATACAAATTAAAAACTCACTATAAAATCTGTAATTAGTTGTTTTATTAATAAATACTGCTTATTTCAGATTGAAGAGTTGAGGAGAGGTAGTAAGTTTGAAGATGAAATAAGACAGGAAAAAGAAGAGAGGAGAAGACAGGAAGAAGAAAAGGCCCTCAGGAGATCAGCTTTCAAAGAAAAGGCAGCCATTTTCCAAGGAAGTGTTGCCTAAGATGACAAAGTCTTGACTACAACCCAGTATTAATGGTATTGTTAACATCTTCACCCCTCTAGAGAGGTCTCAGCTTCTTTTGACCATTGTATACTAAACTGTAGCAAGGTATAAAAACTGAAGGTGTTAATGACTGTTGGAGGGATAAAATATTTGGAATAGAGGCTGTGACTTCAGAGAATTATCTGGTACAATTATTAAATTTTTAGATGTTACCTTTAATATAAGTGTTTATGACTCATCAAATGTTATTAAATATTTAAACAAAAAAAATAAATATTTTCCATAATAAAATAATATTGTATTTTCTAAACTATGTCTTTCAAATAAAAAACTCTATTAAAAATTCTGAGTCGACGATTTGAAGAAATTATTTCATCTACTTCTGTACTAGTGAATTTCATGTAAAAAAATGTTATGAATTTATGTGTATAACAATGTCTAGAAGTTGTAGACTTATTTAATAAACTTTCATGAGAAAGCATATTATAATAAAATGCTAGTTAACCATCTCCTATGTATTATATTTTTGTTTGTATAACTCTATACTGGGTTGTGAGCTTTATATATTGTTTATAGATGATAATATTATAAAATACAAATAAACTTATTTATTTTACTGACATCTCTGTGTAGTTCATGAGCTTTTAGTATTACATAAAAAAAAAAAAAAATGAAAGGTTTTTTTTTTTTTTATTAGGATGTAGTACTTAATATTAGTTAATGACCCAAGTTCGTTGGAATCACTTCCTAATATTTGATTGTAATTATGATTTCAAAAATGTAAAATTATTTTATATTATAAATAAAAATGTTTGAAACATTATTATTTTTATTAATAATTTCCTGATACATCAGTTAATTATAAGTTGGTACCTAAATCCAAATCATTGTGTTATAGCATTTTTTTTTTTAAATTAGAGAAACATATAGTTTTTTTAATTTATTGTTAGGCAGAAAGCATTGCATATTTCAGAGTTGATGTAGAAAACTGAAAAAATGCTGCAAAATTATTTCACATTTGTCCAATTCACAATATTGTATTGTAATATATTTTTTAAACCTACAACTTGAAAAAAAAAATTATAGTATAAAATATATAACAAATATATTTGAGTATAATTATTACAATGACATGTTAATAACTTATGAAGAACTACTCATAAGTAGCACCTTCACTAAAAGTCAAATACAAAAATTAAAAATTATGATTTTTTTGACGTGCTTAGAGAGATAGATTTTGTTTATTGTGATGACAAGAGATAGATTGTGACTGTTTCCAGTAGATTTTCCTTTTGTCTGACTTCTTATCTCAAGTATCTGCAGAACATTTCTAGATGGAGCTTCAACCATGATTTTGTTTCATATTAGATATCAGATCTCTTAGCAAGCACAATCATATGCTGAATCATATCTAAACTATATCAATTCAAAAAAGAAAAAATCAGATTGACATCAGTTTCTCACATGAGTAGAAAACCTTATTAAAAATTTTACCTCTGATCTGCTAGAGAATTTTAGGAAAATTATCACTGTTTCATACCCAATCTTTCAAGTGAATTCAGATATTTTCATGTTCTGGCAGGTAGTGGATGTCAGGAAGTAATACTATTGTAAAGCACACTGCTGCACTCTATATTGTACTTATGAAAAATACATTCAGTTGTTCCACCTTCAATGTGTTTATGTCAGCTGTGTCTTGATTTATTTTTTCCCCTGTTTCAGAAAAACTGACAGTAGAGAAAAGCTTGACATGATTCCATCCTAAGACTTTTTGAACTGTTTTATAACAAAAAAATGTTACAATAATGTACTGTACCTAAAATGTATACTTATCTATCTAAAAAAAAAAAAAAAGACAAGAAGAACTTACTACCTACCATAATATAATCAATCTCTGTTCATATATGCTGGGCTCAATTTATCATGAAAAAGACATTGCTACTTTAAAAGTGATAGGCATCTAACATTTTTAATATGCATCAGTACTCAGAAATGAATGTAATTGGATATTACTTTAACCACCCAGCTCTGCTTTTTTGAGAGGCATTAAATTCATGAGAAAAAAATAGAGTTTAGTTAGGGACAAGAGAAATAATAAATAAAGATGATGACAATAATTTATTGTATTCCTATGTTTAGACTTAGTAGTAAGACAAGTCGATTGGAGTTATTGACATCAGCAACAACATTTAAGATCATAGAATCAGGAAAGCAAATGCCATGAACTCATAATAGGATAGTAAACAGATAAGATAAAGAAAAACTTGCCTCTGTAACTCATATGTTAGGATGAACAACACATTATTTTGTTTTTTTTCCCCATATTTGGTGTTTTTTGTAGATATTTTAAATTGTTGTTGAAATAGGTAGTTCATTAAAAGTTATTTCATTATTTTGTAACATCCACACAATTGGTAAATCAGTTTCATTTTAGCATATGCTTATGCAACATTGAATAAAGTAAAGTGTATTTACATTTTTTCATGTTTTATTTTTGTTTTTCTGATGGTGATTTATCTCTGGATGGCCAAGAACTATCTGGGGGACTAATGACAATAAATGCTTGCCAAATTGTTATACTGATTGAAAATAACACAATAAACTACTAATGAGGTAGTCCAGATATTGTGCATATCTCAGTTAAGGAAAAACCATAGAAAAGTGGATTCAATTCTACCTGGGTGGGTTAAAATTTATTTCATGGTAAACCGATGGTACGAATTTTGACCTACCCACCCTGACTAGGATAGGTTGGTAGCCTGTAGGTATTAACCCATTCTTCATTGGATGTTAAGCTTCAATAAACAACTTATAGAGATCCAATTGTGTGTTACTTTGATAAACTATCTGTCTCAGTAATTTTCTAATAATTAGTTACACAATTCTTTAGAAATTTGATAATTTATGGAGGCATAAAAAAAAAAATTGAAATATTAATGCATTAAAAAATGAAATATTAAATTAGTTGTATAAAATTTTACAAATATATCTCAGAAATGAAATATCTACTTAAGGATGAATTAACCTTAATAAATAGAGTATTAATGTTAAGAATTACAAGAGATTTTCTTCAGATCGAAAATTCATTTGAAGATACTGTCTTCACTTTGATCAGTCGCACACTAAGTTCTGTTCTCCAAAAAAAAGAATTTAAAAGAAATGAAAAAAAAAAAGTATGTAGTTATTCTATTAAAGATAAGTATCCAAAGAATAACAATGCACAAAGATAGAATATGGATGCTAAAATATTGTATAAATAATATGGTATAAAATATGCAAACTGTGAATTGTTAAAATGAAATTGTAATATATTAAATATTTTAAAAAAATAAAAAAGTTATCATTGTTTCCTAAAAAAAATTGAAGAGATTTTAAACTAATTTACATTGTTTTAAAAGAAGAGAAGTTAATGGATAAGATTTTAATATACAGTTTGTGAAAAAATAAGCTTAATTTGGAAATTTTGCTTATGGATGTAATTAAAATGAACGTGCCAACACCTACTCATAAGAAAAAAAATTAGTGATCATTGAAATTTAAGAAAATTCGTGATCATTTTAAGATAGGACAGAAAGTCTTTGAGGGAAATAGGCAAAATAATTTCCAAAAATCACTCTACAGTCCATAACATTATCAACAGGTTTGAAGAAACTGGAAACTCAAAGTTTGGTAAGATCTGGACGTCCAAAAAATCTTCTAAGGGTAGATTTGCAAGAAATTTTGAAACTAATCAATCACAGGAATGTTAGAATAAGATTATGTCATTAAAGTTACACCACAAACAAACAGTACAGAACATAGTAAAAAGTGTAAGATATCATGGTCTGCAAGAAATAAATAAACCCTTTATAAGTAAATTGAATAGGGTAAAATGTCTGAATTTTGCATAAGAATGTGTTAACAAGCCAACAAATTTCTTTAAATAAGTTTTATTTAGTAAAGAATATAAATTTAACGTTTTTTTATCTGATGAAAAAGTTAGGGTGTGGCAAAAATCAAAAACAGCCATAGCGACTAAAAATGTATGCCCCACTGTTAAACATGGAGGAGGTGGTATCATGGTCTGGAGGTGTATTAATGCATCTGCCATTGGAAAACTTGAAGTAATCGATGGAATTATGGACCAATATGTTATGGGGACATATTAAAGCACAACCTTAAATCAAGTGTAGCGAGTCTTGGTATTAGATCATCTGTTTCTTGCAAATGTAACCTATGAAGTTTTTTTAGACATCCAGATCTTAACTGACTGTGAATGTTCATTTTTTTTTTTCAAACCTGTTGATAATTTAACTCAAAGACTTTCCTTCCTTTCTTAATATGATCACTTATTTTCTGGTTTCTATGGAAATCTCCATAACGGTACTTGGTGCTAGGAAGAGTAAAAAGTGGTTTAGTAGGACTGGAGCCATTGGCAATAGGTAATCAAGAAAAATAAAACCAATATGGTGTATTATTAGAGAATTATAGAAGTTTAAGTTTGTACAGGAGCAGAAAACAATAAATGAATTTTAAAAATAAACAATGACAGTCCGTAGAAAAACATTTCATGTGGTAAATAAAACGTAATATATCCTATTATATTATATAAGAAAAATATAATATATCTTAAGTCCATTTCCAATTTTACATCAGTACAATTGGTTTTATGAAATGAAATATATTGTTTAATATTGAAAGCTGATAGCAAAATATTGAATTGGAAGGAATGTTTATTTGAGTTTATTAGTGGTTGAAGGGGATATGCAAAACAGACTAACATTTTTAAGTTTCATAGCCAATTCAACACAAAACCATTTAAGTAATAATTGATCAAGTATCCACTAGTTATTTCACATCTGTTATGATTACCATTCACATATTGTAACCACTATGTAAAACTAAAGAATAAGAAAAATAGCTTTTTTTTTTACCGATTTGTTTGTTCACCGATGTAATCTACAAAGCGTTGTGGTAAAATTTTGAATCAGATAGGTAATTAGATGATTGGATTCATTTAATATATTATATTATATTTCTAGCATTTTACCACAAGGTGGGTCTTGTAGAATACAATGGTAAAAGAAGAAAATAAAAAAAATGCATTATTTTACATTCGTTAGTTTTACATAGTGGCAATGATATGTGGTATCAACACTGTACTGAACTAAATACTTTATTGAATTTTAGTCTGTTTCATATATTAAAGAGTTCTAATGTATAAGAATTCTAATAATAATATAAAGATTTTTTTATGCCATTAATTTTAATATATACCAATAAGACATTAATGTTATTCCATAATAATAATAATAATAAAGTTCTTTATTTATTCTAGGACCTTAAGAATAAAAAATAACGTACAATCAGTAGCCTTCAGAGCCTCAAAATGGTTATGAAATATTATTAATTATAATAAAATAGTTAATAATAATGATAAAAATAAAAATTAAGCTTAAAAATATTGATAAAAAGTAACAGAAATATTTCGATTCATTTTGTGAATCAATTGTGTAAAAACAATAAAATTTCATGTAAATAAACTTTCATATTTTATATAACTATTAAGTGGCTAATGACAGTTTTCATGGATCTGTATGAACAGTGGGTGGTTAAATAAGTGATACCTGAAAGCGGAAAGGGTATTTGAGTGGCGAATGGTGTAAGGGACGAAGTTCCATAGAGACGAGGATCGGATTAGGAAAGATCTATTGAAAGCAGCAGAGCAATGAGCAGGAGTGTACAAATCTGATAGGCGGAAACGGGTTTGGCGTGTATGAACAGAGGATTTGAGCTGAAGTAGTTAAGAAATGTAAAGTGGACATTGGGATTTGACTGTTTGGTAGAGAAAGGATGCCAGAGAAAATACTGGCAATGGTAGGAAGGAAAGGGCCACTTTAACTCCGCATAAAATTGTGAAACGTGGGTGTTCCTGGGGATCCCAAAAATAAAACGAATGCAGCAGTTAAACAGTCTTTTGAGTCTGGCCTCGAGATCCCCAGAAACACTCCCATACACAGCCCCCTAATATATGTTTTAATGATAGATTCAATAATATAAGAATAATAAAATGCTGTCTTACTTCCACACAAGATCTTGCCATGTTTCCCTCTTCAAGGATCATTACATCTATTTTCGATCCCCTGATAAAGACATGAAGGTAATACTTCTCATCTTATGTAAATAATATGAGGTGAAAGTCCTTTTTTCTTTTTATATGAAAGCTGCCCCTTAATTAATCTGGTTCATAGTTTCTATAACATTGATCAACATTTAAGAACAATTGAATAACATATGAATTTAGATAATTTTAAGGTTAGGTCTAAAGTTTATTAATAAAACTGAAATTGGAACTTCATGTAAAAGTCGAATACGAAGGAGTATATCGAGTATTTACAAAAGTTTGGAAAGGATAGGTAATGAAATAGAAGGAAAAACAAATTAAAATATTACATGTAAAAAAAACAAAAAAAGAAACCCCTGAAATATGAAATATTTTATTATAGATTTTGCGAATATAAGGTATTCAGTGGGGGAAAAAAGTATTAGCACACCCTGTTTTTTCTTCATATGATGAATTTAAAATTTAAAACAATTGATTTGAGTTTACCCAATAAACAGAACAACTAAAACTTGTTAAATAATTGTAAACATGGAATTGAAAGCTTTGATAATAAAAAAATAAATTAGAATATTAACAAAAACACCAGGAAAAAAGTATTTGCACACTTTGTTTGATTGCACATTAGTACAAAGGTTTGTTTTTTTACTTGTTGTAGTTTACTTCCTAAAGTATATTCCTGTTCTTACCTATCAGTATTCTAAATATTTCAATCCTGCAAAATTGTTTAACTGCTAAATAATGCCAAAAACAAGTAAACTGAGTGAAAAAGTGATTTCATTGTGCAACCAACAAAAATGGTGACGTGAAATATCAGGTTTCTTGGATATTCATTTTTCCACAGTAAGATATATGATTAAGAGAAATGAAGAACGAGTCTCAACTGAAAATAACCGGTGCAAAGGTCACCCCAGGAAACTAAATGAAAGAATGAAAAGAAAAATCAAAATTAAAGCTCTTAAAAATCCGGCTGTAAGAGTAGGTGCCCTACCTAATATGGTCGAATCAACTTCTGGTGTGTGTGTAAGAACAAGACTGGTAAGTTTTGAATTTCAGGGTCTTCATGGCAGGGTCCCGAGGAAGAAACCTTATATTAGCGAGACCAATCACAAAGAAAGACTTTCTTAACCCATCGGTTTTTTGGAAAATGTGCTGTTCTCTGATGAGGGTAAGTTTAATTTATTTGGATCTGATGGACACAAGACCATTCGGCTTAGGAGAAACGAGGAACTGGAAAAGAAAAACGTTATGGTTACTGTGAAACATGGTAATGTAATGGTTTGGGGATGCGTAGCCTATAATGGAGTTGGAAATCTTGAACCTATTGAAGGTATTTTAAATGCAGAAGGTTATGTGAGGATTTTGCGCTGCAACCTCTTAGCAAGTGCAACTAAATTGGGAATCTAGCATCAGTTCATTTTCTAGCAGAACAATGTTCTGAGACATACAGCCAATAAGGCTAAATAATGGCTAATATTTTATGTTCATCAACAACTGCACACCCCTCCACTTGGTTCACTTGACCAAAATGTTCGAAAACACCACATAACCGGAAAGCACCATAAGTTTCATTTGTCAGCATCATGATCATTCTTGAAATATTCAAGAAACCCAGGATTCTCAAAATAGCAATGTTTCAATTAATTACAACAAAGATATAAAAATAAAAAAATATTTTATTTAATAGAGAGACAAAAAGGAATTAAAAAATTTTAGCTTCTACTTTAAAATAAAAATATAGCTAAATTGAATTTAATAATTATGAATTTAATGAACAAATAGTTTGTAAAAATCAATTTCAAATGAAAATTACAATGATTTGGTAAAATACAAAACAACTTTATATTAAAAAATAATTATTAAACTATATATATTAGTCTTAATATAATCTTATTAAATTGGGCTTGTATTCAACATTTCATTTAAGTTGAAAGATTTTTTAACCAAGCATAATGTTTGTCACTTTGTCCGTTTGCTAAGCACATATGAAGAGCAAACATTTCATGACCCATCATTTAATAATTATATTTATACAAGTAAAAGGTTTTCCGTAATTTTCCAAGAAACATGAAATTGAAACTTTCGCAAGTAACAAAAAGATTATCATTTAATATTAACTTTTCTTTGTAATATACACATGTTTAAATTGTTATATGTAATAATCATTACATTTATATTCAACAAACATTATAAATAAAATACAAATAACACATAAAATCAGCTAAAATAACAAAATATTGAATGGAAGTAAAATAAACGTTAATTGGATGAATCGACAATCCAGTTAGAGCTAAGATTCAAACAAATTGAATGGTAATAATAAGAAATATTACAGCAACTCTTTGCTTAAACATAAATCTTAATAAATAATATTTATTTATCAGGGATGTTGTTAAAAACAATAAAATAGAGATCAAAAGAGCATTCATATTTATGTTTTTTAAAAAATATGTATTTTCTTTGTGAAAATAATTCTCTTAATACACCCTTCCTCTTTCTTATAATTAAACACTCCCAACATGACCTGTATGAAGGTATCTTTATACCTGTACATATACATTAAAATGATTTCCTCCACCTTTCGTACTGATCACTGAATGTTAGGATAAGTTTGAATACAATTTTGTAAACATAAGCATTAAAATAAAATACAAATATTAACTTTATTCATGTCGATAAGGTATTAGTTGACTGAGAAGTATTTAGAGATGTAGATTGTTGGGGTATGCAGTCATAGATACACAACAGTTAAAATATTAAATTAAAATATTATTTCTTAAGTTTCTTTTAAATTAATTTTAAAAAATTTAAATTATTTAAAATATTATTTTTAATTTCTGTGTATCTATAACTGCATACCCCAACAATCTACACCTCTTAACTTCATTATATCAAATTGTGCTTAATACTTTATAATATTCCATATGTATTGAGAAAAGTTTTGAAAAACCTCTAAACCTTAAAAATATGATTAGTTGTATGAAAACAACTTCTTTTAAATAACTTGTATGAGCAATTTATGAGTAATCAATAATTTTTCAATTATATTACGTAATAAAATTGAACTGTTTGAGGGATTATTACCTTAGAGACAAAATAAGTATTCAGGCTTGATAATACATTTGCAGTCTATTCATCATAAATTTATGGATGTATGATCATAAAATAATTTATCTGTAAAATAAATAAATTAACAGCTTGATACAGTTAGTTACCTAGTTATACATACTCTAAAGGCATTTCAAGAATTTACCATAATTATTCATGTTTCTCGAGCACTATTTAATAATTTTTAAATATCACTTATAAAAGTTCTATAACATAAATATTATATGGATAATATAATTTCATTAGCTCATCTCATTATAATGATTAAATTATCTACTGTACAGTGTTCTATTAAAAATACTAGAACTATATCATTACAAACATAGCATACCAAACTGCACTGAAAAATCTGAAGCATATTGATTGCCAATTAGCCATCTCAGAAAATACAATAGTTAACACAACAATGAATACCAACTAATTAATAAAATGCAAATTATATAAGTAATAAATAACAAACAATAATTAAAATATATATTGTAAAATCTATGGTTTTTATTTTTTTTTTTTTTTTTAGTTTTTAATTTAACCAATAAATATGTATATAATAGTGCAAAAAAGAATCCAGTTCTATTCAGGAGCAACATTTTTAAAAGGAGTTAGATTTTAAAAATAACTAAACAGATCGATATTTTTAAATAAACAGATTCAATAAATCCAAAAAGTATTTTTATTTTTAGACGGTATAGTTGGTAATTGTCAAATCAAAGCGGGATTCATGGAACAGCTCACTTATGTTTTTTACTGCGTACTGTTATTCAATTATTTTAAGTGTTTACCTCTATACCAGTGAAATGTCAGTGTGTGTGTTTTTTTAAGGAGTATTGTTTTAATGTTTAAGGTAGTATTATAATAATTTGTAACACGAGTCTAGTTTAAGTACAATACAGTGTTACGTCCTTTACATTTGTGTAATTTGATTATAATTTAATTAGTGTGAGTGAATAGAATGATGAATCTCTGGGATGTTTTTGCGCCGCATACTAAAAACCGAGGTAAGGTAATATTTATTACAGTATTTTGACGTTATGGATGCTATTTATGTTTTTATTTTATTTTCGATATTCATTTAATATATTTTATTTCCGAATAAGTTTAATCTAATTTTATTAATTATTTTCATTATATACTAAGAACACTTGCAATTTACGTATCGAGTGTAAATTCACTTTTAAAAACCATTGAGATTAATGCGTATTCATTAATGGAGTTAATCATGAGTTTCTAGCATTTTTGTACTTCCAACGTACGTTATGAAAAAATTGTTGCGCCTCCTTCGATTTTCGCAACAATTTAATTTAATAGATACTCACCTGATATTTTAATTTTTTTTAAGGCGATAAAAATATATATTATGTTAGTTCATAAATAATATTTATTTACTATATTATGTTTTTAAAAAAATAATTATTTATTATATTGTAACGTATTTCAATGGGTGTTTGAGCTCTAGATGAAAGATACGTTTTTCACAAAAATATTGAAGTGCTCCATATTCTGTACCAATTTTATCAAATAATTTTTCGAAGAGAATTTCTCATAATGGTTTATTTTAAATAAAATTTTCAATTCTTAGTAACTTCAAACACTGTTTGCATAACTCTGCTCATATTTTTTTGGAATATGTGATTGTCTATGAATTGTGCAGTGTGGTTTTATTGCTCAAGGAGCCACATTTTAAACTGCTATAATCGTTAACACTTTGACCACTCTTTTTTAAATCGGAAATGTACACTGTAACATTAGACTAAATGAAATAAAAGATAAAATATGAAAAACGTTGAACCTCAATTATGTTCGCTAACAAATTTTTGGTAACTAAAATTAATCATAAATAAATTTACAATACGAGAATATTATTGTTTCTGCTTTTATGTTATTAGCATCGCGTAAACCAATGTCCGTCTTCCTTTTTCTATTACGAACTATTTTTGATGTACTCACATAGAAAAAAAAAATATTATTTAAGAACACGTCACGTTTCACTGTTGCCCACAACCTGGTTCACTTCCTATTCAAACACCAACTAATTGAAGATTAACCCGGCGTTGGTCGCTAGCCGATCTGGTACACCGTTAGTCGCTAGGTGAGCATTTCCCCCCACTTCTTTGATTTTCATAAAAAATACAGTTTTATGTTACCAAATATGTAGTTATAAATGGTAAATAAATATCATCAGAATGTATCAATAATTGTAGGATGGATTAAGGATTAAAAATATATTTATTGTAAAACAACAAAAAAACCAAACAAAAATTAAATATTTTACTATTTACATAATATTGTGTTTTTCCAATGAGTTTCATTTTCTTCTATGTCTATTCAAATATTACAAGTATACTTAGTATGTTCATTGTGAATTGGAACATTGCTCTTTTTACAATTTTCCTTTGTTTTTGTTTTTTTATTTCTTCGGCGCACCTATACCAGATCTATTTTGTATTGCCTCGAGCAGCCATGGACAAGAATTTGGAATAGTAAAAATTTCAGATTCTTAGTCAATGATTGAAAAATAATATATATATACAAATCACGACGATTTATCAACTAATTACTTACAATTTATGTTCTCAACTGTCTTTTTATCCAACAAGTCAAGCATATTAGATCCACGACTCATTTTTAATCGAAAGAAATTAGAAAACTGGCTCTGTAAAATGTCACGAATAAACTGCACGAGAGATAATCTGATACTGAGGAGTGTGGACATGGCAATTTTCAGCACAAATCTCCAAATATCCTGGCCACCTGCATCCGATGTACTTAGAAACCGAATATTCTTATTCGCAAATGTCCTAAACTCAGCTATACTGAGATTCAGCGATGAAAGTTAAATTCTGACGAACTTATTAAATAATCAAGAAAAAAAGAACAGCCCAATGCAGCAGCAATTATATAAATAAAAAAATAAATGGCACAGAGTCATTCCGGGAGAATGCGCTTGGTGATCGCCTAGTGAGAGTACCGTTGGAAGGTCTCAAGGGAAAGTACACCGTTCGAGCCCCCAGGCATTGAGTTCGGAGAAGATGCGGGCTATAGGCCAGGAAATTCACACCCTGATCACAACGAAATCGCCTGGCGTATGGTTTGGACCATTGCGGTCCACTTAGTACGCTGCATCAGCGAGTTTAAGTACTCCCCTGGACCATCTGCCAAAAGTGGCTGCGATACGGGAAATGATCTTCACTTATAGGAATCTGGCAAGGATAAAAGTGGAGCCCAATAGTGTCCCGGATGAAGTAAGCAGCGGCTCACGCGGGGGCAGAAGGCAATGAAAAGATTAGGGACGGTATTTAGAATAATCCGGCGAAAAGAGGGGAATATTCTTCGAAAGTGAAATAAAAACTTCGGTGGAAACCGATTATAACAAAGTTTTTGCGGATTGGACTCGGCTTCCCAAAGACCACCGAAATTGGCAGCCTAAAGGAGATTATACCCAACTTATCTTCGACTCGACAAGACATTCGAAATTTCCTCGTGATGAGCGCGGAGGAAAAGAGGCACGTCTTTTAATGCTTATTAGCTCCACAAGATTACGCCCTGGTCAGATGAATGGACTGCGGAAGAACCGCGGCGTTAACGAATTTATCTAGAGTAGCCACGGGGAAAAAACGGCAGTGGAAGCTCGAGGCAAATTAGAGCGGGCACGGCCTTGGTGGCGGTAACACACAAATAGATAAGAACCCTTGGTAAGAGCAGATTTACGAAGCCGCGACGCGCGAACCTGAAAGGGCCCGCGAAATCAATCCCGTTTTGAAGAAGTCTGCTGGGCCTACGCGGAACGAAGAAGGTCAGCCAGAATGGGTGCACGGTAAGGAGCACGGGAAACGAAGGCATGTGGTACAACGGTGGATCCACTTCCTTAAACAGCTGACGCACGAGAATAATCCAGTAACGGCTTACAACGAGGGCCTGGCAAGTAGTAGGCACAGCGTGTAGGAGGAATGTGAAAGTGCTTGCAGATTATATCAGTATGATAGATATGCGGACTTAGGAAGCAAAATTGGGTGACGGGAATCGACTTTAAATTGGCGTTTCTTAGTTCGGCCGCCCCCACCCTGCAGAACAAACCAGGCTGTCGATGAAAGAACGGCAGGTTGCAACGCGACTTTGCCGGCCTTCCGGTACGAAGTTTGAGAGGAATCCTGAAAATGCTCGGATGAGTACGCCGTACAATCGTGAACAAGGCATCCTGCAAACTCGGAAACCGTTAAGGGGACTGTAAAAGCGGCTTGACATTTTGCGAGACCGAGAATTGTAATTGTTACACTATCCTTGGTTCCCTTGTGAACATATGGTTTCTTTGTTTTATTTTTAATAAGAAGGAATTTTGAAACAATGTTGATTGGCAAAGAATAGCGGCTATTTGAGGATGAGATGTAAGATCCTCTTCGCAAGAGAGCAAATGACCTTTTCATCAGATGAATCACTGACGTGGTATAGCCACCTGTTTTATTACGTGTTAATATTGAAACAAGTTAAATTCTGACGAACTTATTAAATATTTTTTAGGAGGGAAATGCTCACCTAGCGACCAACCCCGGGTTAAGGGGAACATTTACTTACCAGAAATCATTAGTTTTCCTACAATTGTTCACAATTTTTTTACAAGAAACATATAATCGATTATTCTTCCATTTATCCTGCTATTTGACGTCCAATGACTGTTGTTAAAGATGGCGGTAAGTTAATAAATAATAATAATAATAAAAAGATAATTTAGAATGCTTTAAGTCATATAAATAGTTTGATTTAGCCGATACTCATTCCTTGAAAAATCATAGGTACGTAGGAAAGTTATACACCAGCCTTATGATCTGTTACTTAATTATAACAATTAAACAATTAACAAAACTTGGGGTTTTAGGAATGGATCAAGTCAGATTTTAAAACATTTTAACATATTTTATAAGGCCATCGCATAGCCACCTGCAGGAGATGAACCATTGCATGAGGCAAACAAAGGAAATCTTATTTAGTGATGTAAGAGCCCCGTGCAGAAGGTCGGTTGTCCTTCAGCTTTCAGCTTTAGAGGAAACTAATCCTGTTAGCCTGCCTATTGAGGTAAGTAAAAGGCAATCACACCGTCCCCATTTAACCCCCTTCCTAATTTGTTTCTTCCCTAGTCCTAGGGCAAGTTCCAACTAGGAAAATAGTGGAAAAGTTTTTCCCGGATCGTAACTGCTATTTAATTCCGTTTTATTTTCTAGACTTTCTCAACTAAATTGAAGAATCCAAGTGTAATTGTTGCTGCAACACTGTCTCGTTGAGTAATTAAGACAATTAGAGGCAACGGAATCAAGCGACCAATTAACCGTTTATGTAACCGTCTATGAAAAACGAGATGGGCTTTAGATGACACCGGTTCGATGTATCGATAGTTTTAACCAATCGCTATTCTCATGTATATAAAGTAAACTAATTGCGCCCCCCCCCTCCTCCGGCTCTACTAAATAGTGATAAGATATGATTTATCTTATCTGAGAATAAAAATTTATTCTCACAATCAGATAAGATAAATCATACATACATTCCAATTTTTGTTGTTTAAACTTGTTGTCTAACCGATTTTCCATATTTTCTTTCATTTTAAATCCTCCAATTAGAATATTTCCAAGCTCACTACAGCTTTTTGACAAACATACTCTCGAGCCATTTAAAAATCTGTGGATTTATTATATCATTATTTAAGTGCCAATTAAAGAACGTTTATTACCATCTACTTTTCTACTCCTATTCGAATATAATTTGTTCAAAATAACAATAATTTTTAAACCAAATAATGTATTAAATTGTTTAAATTCATTTTTTAATTACTAACAAGTTTAGTGCTAACTTCATAAACGTAATTGTTGGGTTCCTGTTTCAAATAGGGTTGTGAATATTATAATTTTCTTTACAAATAATGTTAACCTAATGGGATCTATTATCAAAATTAGAGGAGTAATAAACATTTTTTTCCGTACATTATAATTCGTGCATATATGTTTTTTATAATTCGCTCTATTAATATGCTAACTTGCAATAACGTGTAAAATGAAGACAATTTATCTTTCAGGACGTTTGATTACTTAATTTACATTTTGGTGCATACTTAAAAATAAAAAAAAATTAAAAAAAAACACCAATTTTTTTGCAACATTAATTTTTTCCCTCCTTTATCAAATAAAAAAATAGATAATTGAGTTTGAATTGAAAATTGATATATTCTCTGGCTAGTAAATGAAAAGTGGATTTAAAATAAATCGGAGCCAGTAAATTGATTAAATTAAAATATTAGAGAGATGGCCGTGGAGTTTAATTGTAGAGAAGGGGGTAAGGGACGCAGCCAGGAAATGGTGATAACGCATCTAGATTAGTAAAGCTTAATAAGAGTGCTGACGTTTCGACCTGCCTTACTGTTCTTCTTCAGGGCATCCCGCGTCTTGGAGCCGTGCTCCAAAGTGACCATAAAATCAGAGAGGGTAATATGATGACATTCTACAAAAAGTATTTAGTAATTAAAAATGATTTTTTTTAGTAATTTTGTTAATATATAAGTACTAATTGTATTAGAATGTATCAATATGTTAAGTCGTTGGATTTAGTAATGACCGAATACCGACAAAAATAAATAGTTTTGAGCCGGCTGGTAAATAACCGAGTGATAGACCAAGACGTATATAGGATGTTTGTTTCTGGGCCGACCTGGGAGATTAAGGTTTTGAAAGATTTGGGTTGGAAGGTGAGTGATCAACGGTTAGTGGTGTTAGCATCGAACCATATGGTGCGCTAAGCCTTTTTTTGTTTATTTATAATTGTATTAATATAATGTTTGATTGTACCTTTATTAACTGAAATAATCCTAACCGTATGTCCAAAGAATGTATAATATTTAGCCGTAATAACAATTTTTAATTACTCAGTATTGTAATTTTATTTTGTAAACTGAATTATTATGGATGGCAATTTAATCTTGGCATTGAAATCTTTTTTTTTTTAATATTTCTCATTCATTTAAAAATAAAATGTTCCATTTCAGTCTGTCATGAAATTATCTCTGACTGAATTACACGCCCATTCATACAAGTAATGATTTAATATCTGGGGGTTTTTCACAGCGCTAACATACAAGTTAACACAATTTAATATTTTTGTTTCGAAAAGGACAAAATATATGAGCGAGGAACGCAATGCTTGTGATAACTTAAAAACAAGAACGGCCCCATTTGTAAAATATACCCTACTTAATGAAATGGCCTGAGAAGTGAGATAAGGAATGAACCCTTCCACCATCCTCTAGCTCGGGAATCTCTGAGCGACCTTTTAAATTTTCCAGTTTCTTAGATAACATTGACCGCCAGTGAACTTAATTCTGTTTAGAGGATTATTTATATCGGGGCGTTGAATTTATAGTAGGCATTAATAGCATAGATGGGCGTATTAAGAAACTATTTTATAGAGTAAAGATAAATTTGTTATCCTTCATATTATTAATTTGAATATTAAACTCTGAATACAAAACAAATAACGCAGTTGAATATTATGTTATATGTCTGCGTATATGTGTTAGAGAGCTAATATAATGTCTGGTAGTTATTGAACTAATATAAAATATTAAATAAGAATATAAAATTAAAGAATATACCTATGTGTCGGTGTCGACTTTTATTTGTAGTCGACTTAGGAAAATTTGCGTGCCACCGAACATTAGTATATCCAACTTCATTGTTTATTTTCGTAGCTACTTCCGTGATAAGTTACTTACTACAGTTTATATTATTAATAAATTATAACTCATTCACACATTGTTATTACTAAAAGGATCTTGTAATGAATTTCATGTATTTTTTAAAGAAATCAGAATACATTTTTTTGGCCATCAAAATATAGGTACTTTAATTAAAATGAAAGAAAGTAGCTAATTTTTTTTTCTTTTGATCCATGAGACGTTGTTGTTTATTTTATTAATGCTTTAAATAGTGCAATGGTTTAAATTGGAAGAAAAATGAAGGACTGAAATGAAAAATGATTTAGTTACTTTGTTTTAGTTAGTTTCCGTATTCTGATTAAGTCAATTTTACTGGTAATTACACATGTGTATCCTCCTAAAAACAACTTTCTTTCCAACATTTTATTTCTGTTTAAACCATTATTCTAATTAGATTTAGGCTCTCAAATTTCAATTTTTAGTACTATATATTAATATATAGTATATTCGAAAGCTGATTAAATTTGCAAGTTTTTGTAAGATTTGTAGTTTCGTGGATAGTTTTTTCGAAAAACAGTGTTGAAGTAATATAAGACATTGTAACTTTCCTAAATAAGGTGTTCTTTAGATCCGAAATTGGTAAAATTCAAGGTTACAGGTTCTCTGCTCTTGTAGAAATTTAATGCTAAATCTGAAAATTTGGCCAAAGTTTGAAAAATATTTAAACAAAATAGAGATATTACAGCTTTTATGATAAAAAACGTGGTTTCCTCAAAAAAGTCTTTGATTTATCTTATATCTGCAACGGATTAGAATAGAAAGGTGAGGTTTGCGGCATTTTTCTACATTTTTGATCTAGTTTCACCTTTTTTTTTTTTTTTTTTTTTTTTTTTTACACTAAGAGGTACTCAAACTGTATATTCTTCTGTTAGAATTTTATCCTCACTTGAAACATACCTAATGTATAATATATTTATGTATTATACCACAAGTATTTATATTATCCCTAGTCCCCATTTTTCCCTAAAAAACGAGATAATACAGTAATTGGGATTGAGTGAAAACAATACTTGTTTTAAGTGTTGCTTCAGTCTAGTTAGTTGTGAAGTATTATAAATTATTTGTAAAATATTTTCAAAAGGAGTTGTTTTTCTGAAATTTTCGTACAATCCTTAGAAAGATTAGGTATCCATTTTATGGAAATAGGTTGTGCCCTTGAAGGATTTCTCGAACTAGAGCTGTTAGGTAAAACACTAGTATACTCCGAAGAAATACAATTTAACACTGAATGCAGAAAACTTTCTTGTCAATTGTTTCGATTAAACTAAACGTCTGTGGAAGTTGATAACAAGATAAACAATGATTCATAAAATCGTTCTAAAGTCGTCTATATATATAAATATATATATATATATATATATATATATATATATATATATATATATATATATATAAATATATATATATTCTTTTTTTTTTTAATGACAACTTTATTACAAATTTCTAGCTGGTTTAATTGCAATCGTAAGGTTTTCAATCAAGCTGCATCATCAGTTAAGAGATTATGTCTGAAGTACACTTTAAATCCATTGTTAAATCCAATACAATCTCCAGCAACCCATTAGTAATAACAAAGTAATCTTTGATGGAGCCACAACCCGTGAAGTGTCAGGAACGCCCGTAGTCAGACCCTCCAGTCTACTCTGTTTTGTGCCGCTGATTTCCCATTTCTGATTATTTTTCTGCGCATCCGCAGGCACAATCCAACCACCGCATGCGAGATCTCCCCTCTGCGTCAAAATCTCTTTTCATCCAAAAGCCTTTTGAGGATATCATTATTATTTATTCTTGCAACATGTCCTGCCCATCTCAGACATCCAGGTTTTATGAACTGAATTATAATAATAAAGTAATAGTAATAACAAATTTAATTGTTATACAATAAAGATCAGTTTTATTTTGTTTACTTATTTTTATTAACTTACGTAGGTTAACGTTACAGACAAGAAGAACAATGACATGTTAATTTATTTCATGTAAATTTAATATCGTAAGGAAGATTAAGTTAGTTCTTTAATAGCTACAGTTCTGAACCGAATTTCCTATTGGCACTTTTGAAATATCTTATTTTTCATTTTTTTTTCCTACTTGAATTCAAATCTTCGGAAAAAATTAAGACAATTAACGACTCTTTGTTTTTTTAAGAAAAGAATATGTGAGTAGGGTGTTCAAACTACTAAGGTCGCGCTTACTCTCGAGAAATTTAAAAATTAGGATATATAAGACTATTATACTACAGTTCTCTAAGGACGCGAGACGTGGCCGCTTACGTCAAAGGGAGGAGGGCAGTGGAATGTGATTACGAGCTTACGTACTTAATAATACTTTCATTAAGATTATTATTATTAGTTTTAAATAAAACTTTTACTTAAAAAAAAAAAAAATAGAATCTGCCACAATCAAGGGCACTAAGTTATTGTGATCTGAAGTATACAAAGAAATTATGAAATAGAAGTAAACCTTTTAGAATAAAAGCGAATTGTTGTGCGATTGAAGAATAAGAAAAAAAAAAATAGGAAAAATGAATACGGTAGATAAATAATAAATATGAAATATGAAATAAAAAACTCTAAAACACTTTAAAGATTAAGGAGACCCTAGCGCTTTTTTCTAAAAGTAGTCTAAGAGTGTGTACTCACAAGAGGAGAAACTAACCATTGCTATTAATCCATCGAATTTATTGATTGTCTAAATTCATGGTAAATGTTTTATTGATATCAGAATTTTCTCATAAACCATTCCTCACTCAAAGATTGGCACGATAACCAAGCAGATGTTAAGAAAAAATAATTTAAAAAATCGTTTCGAATATTGGTATAAATCTAGAGGAACGTTTAGAAACATTCAAAATTATATCTTTAAAAGTGAAGCCCAGCTAGAATTTTCTCAAAGTTTAAAAACAAATTTGCTTTCATTATTTAAAAAGGTTCAATTCCTTGAGTTTGAAAAAATAGAATGATTACGAGAAAGCCAGAAAATATGTGGACATTAGTTAAAGCTGAAAAAAAAAATTTTTTCTCCTTCCTTACCGTTCCAACAACATAGGGCTCTTTTCCTGACAGGGTTGTTGTCGGGGAATTAATCGTCCAACATTTAATTCTACCCTGTCATGGCCCGGATGAGGGCCTATGATCTTTATGTTTATCCGTTTGTTAGGGCTACACACTTTTTTCGTTACCATCGTATGTCCCAAAGTTTTGCTAAAAATGTTTTATTAAAACACAATTACAAGCTATTCATCCTTGATTTATTCATGGGATTGTTAGAAGTAGTGTGAATCTAATGAATTATATAATTCACTCTTGAAACTGAAAGATTAATAATTAGCCGTGTTCCACTCTAGGCCCGGTTTTATACGCAACAAAAAACATGGAAATATGCCATATAAAGTTCTACAACATGGAAGGTAATACGTCATAAACATCATAATTATATGATGTATAATATTAACCAAATATGTTATAATGATAAAATATTAAACTTTTAAAAAGACTTGTATTTAAAATTAATGACAATACTTCATTATTTAATTTTTTCAGATATACAATTATTATATAATTTGCATAAAACCGTATTTTATATGTTTACTTTTAAATTTAATCTATAACAGCAGCAAAATCTTTATAATTTTTAACTGATGAATTTACAACAATATGCATTTTAAACTTGCTTTCTGTGAAACTAAATCGTTTGTTTATGGTAAAATCCGTTGTACCACATGTATTAAAAATGAGATCCGATCATTTAGTTAAAAAAAATAAAATAAAATATTTTGTTTTTAGCATAGTTTTAATTAAACTGCAAACGACCGAATCAAACTATTGAGACTATTTCTGGTCGTCTATTTCCACGGTATTTTCTAAGAAATACTACGTTGATTCTTTCCAGAAATATAAAAATACATTCAAAGAACTTCAATACCTACTTATTTTTTTATTCCTCTAATATTTATTTAATAAGAAAAAGTATTCCATAAGTTAAATCTAAGTTTTAAGATTACCAGGATTCCATAACAGGAAAATTCATTAGTCAATAGAATCGAGAATGTTAAACCATGGTTCTGTGAAGTGAGGCTTTCAAAGCACATGTTAAAATAAGTTTTCTAGATTTAGTTCTAACCGTGGTTTAAGCAAAATACAGATAAGTCTGATAGGTGTACTCAGAGAGAAACACTTAGAGATTTCGTTATAGAATACACCGAATATAAAAACCAAAGAGAAAAATATTATGATTTTTAAAACTCGTATATTAAAAATATAGCTTATAAATACTTATTAAAATAAAAATAAAAAACCACATGAAATTAGCAATAACTCCAACTATTTATTTTTCATAAATAAATTAATATATATTTATATAGGGACGAAATACCCCTGAGTTAAGGTTATGTCATCATATACTATATATTAGCTTATTTAGTATACAGGGTGAGTATCTCTTAGTGTAAAAAAAAAATTGGGTGAAACTAGATCAAAAATGTAGCAAAAAGTCGCAAACCTCTCTTTTTTATTTCAATCCGTTGCCGACATACGATAAATCAAAGACTTTTTTGAGGAAAGTACGTTTTTTTCCATAACAGCTGTAATACCTCCATTTTTTAAAAATATTTTTTAAATTTTGGCCACATTTTCGGATTTAGAATTAAATTTTCTATAATAGCTGAGAGCCCGTAAACTTGAATTTTACAAACTTGGTATCTTAAGAACAGCTTGATCTTCATCTTATTTGGGGAAGTCACAATGTCTTATTTACTTCAACGCTCACCGTTTTTCAAAAAAACTATCCACAAAACGTCAAATCTCACAAAAACTTGCATATTTAATCAGCTTTCGAATGATATGTTAAACGTAATGATTTTGTTTCAATTTCATGGAGATATTTACTTTTGAAACCGAAAAAACATGGTGTTCTAATTTGGCAAACAAAACAGTTACTTGTGTAAATAAAACATTATGACAATCCCTTAATGAAAATGTGCATTTTAAATATAATAAACTCTTCATTGGATTATAAAGCAAAGAAAAAAATTATTGTTTAATAGAAAATAAAGGAAAACTGTCAATAAAGCGACACCAGATCAGAGGATCTTATGTTATTACATTTATTAATTTATTACTATAATTTAGGATTTATTTTATTAGATTTTCAATGTAAGGTTTCAAACTCAATGATAATGAACATAGACCTCAATTTTCCTATTAGCTTCTGAATACAGATGATATTAAAGAGTACCACTTTTTGCGGTGAATTTATAGCAAGATGAGTCTGTTTTTACAGGGAAAGCATTTCTACAGTTCCATGTGGAATATCGTTGGTTTATTAGTATTTGTATTGCTGTCGAATAGTGTTGAAAATCATAGTTTGCCCAATAGATTGAATGATGAAATTTCGAAGATTTGTTACAAAATATCCTACCACAACTTCATCACGATATTCCACCTGAAGTTCGGCAAAATCTGATTTTTCAACACCATGGTGCTCCTCCACATTATTCGAAAGCAATTCAAATATAAACCAACGATATAGACGGATAGGTAGAAATTCCTTCCCCTGTAAAAACTGACTCATCAGCCCATAAAATTCACCTCAAAAAGTAGTATTCTTCAACACAATCTGCATTCAGAAGCTAACGGCAAAATTGAGGTCTATGTTCATTATCACTGGATTTTAAACATTACATTGAAAATCTAATAAAATAAATCCTAAATAATAATAATAAATAAATAAATGTAACAACACAAGATCCTCTGATCTGGTGTCGCTTTATTGACAGTTTTCCTTTATTTTCTATTAAACAATAATTTTTTTCTTTGCTTTATAATCCAATGAAGAGTTTATTATGTTTAAAATGCACATTTCCATTAAGGGATTGTCATAATGTTTTATTTACACAAGTAACTGATCTGTATACCAAATTAGAACACCATGTTTTTTCGGTTTCAAAAGTAAATATCTCCATGAAATTGAAACAAAATCATTACGTTTAACATATCATTCAAAAGCTGATTAAATATGCAAGTTTTTGTGAGATTTGACGTTTTGTAGATAGTTTTTTTGAAAAACGGTGAGCGTTGAAGTAAATAAGACATTGTGACTTCCCCAAATAAGATGAAGATCAAGCTGTTCTTAAGATACCAAGTTTGTAAAATTCAAGGTTACGGGCACTCAGCTATTATAGAAAATTTAATTCTAAATCCGAAAATGTGGCCAAAATTTAAAAAATATTTAAACAAAATGGAGATATTACAGCTGTTATGGAAAAAAACGTAGTTTCCTCAAAAAAGTCTTTGATTTATCGTATGTCTGCAAAGGATTGGAATAAAAAGGAGAGATTTGCGACATTTTGCTACATTTTTGATCTAGTTTCACCCAATTTTTTTTTTTACACTAAGAGATACCCTGTACATGGCTGTATGAATAACTTCGATGCCAAAAAAATAAAACTCACTAAGGAAAACCTAAAATTTATTTTATGTTAAATGTACTGTACAATGTTCCAAATATTAGATTAAGTAAAGAAAACACAAAGTTTAATAAAATAATATTGTTATGCCCGAAATGAGTAATCTAAAATATGGAAAATATATGAACTTAAAGTCTAAATAAATGTACTTCCAAAAATTATAATTAGATAAGCAAATATCTGTCATCCCAGTGGTTACGTGGTTACGTTGAATTTTAACCAAAATGAGTTAATTGACTAAAAAGAATCGTGGAGGTGTTCATTTTAAATAACCATGTTTTTAAAATAACACCTAACTTAAACACTTATTTACCATGAAGAATAACCTCCACGATTCTTTTAAGTCACTTAACTCATTTTGTTTAAAATTCAATACAATTTTTGTCAAGATTCGGCTTGACCACTTATTCACTGGGATGACAGAAATATGACCATAAATATTTGCCAAATGATTAATCACAAGTTTTTTCGTATAAAGTGTGTTACTTAACTGCTTTAGTTATGACCAATAGATTTTTTAAAAATTTGGACATGAAATTTTGATAAATTCAAAAACTGTTCTCACTTTTTCAAAAGGTATTTAAAATAAACAAAATATTGTGAAGTTTCCAAGAAATATGAATCTAAAAATCTGAAAAACCACTTTTGTCACATTTATAAAACCGAAACAGAAATAAAGAGATAGTATTTAGTTTAAAATCTTTTTAATCCTAGCCGACAAAAACTTTTTCCTTTTTTTTTTTTTAAATCGAGTAGTTTTATAATTATGTAAAGCACCCAAGGTCTTAACTCATTAAAAACATGAAGCAGTAAAAATTTTAATATTATTCAGTCCTTTACTTATGTATTAATGTTGAAACACCAACAGATATGTGAACTATCTTCTAAAACTTGAGCCTTGTATTCCAATATTGACAGGATAAGGATGTTGTGTTATGAATATTGCGTTTTAAACTACAGTTTGAAAATCGGAAGTGGCTCTATCCGAAGGGGCGGGTTGTGGGTTATCCCATCCTGTTATCTGTAGCTCTAAGAACAGCTGTTGGTATTGGCTTTCGTTCAGCGATCGGGTAGCACCCTATTGAATATATTAACTTCCTACACACAAACCGAGTTTAACATCTCTATACCATGATTTGGCATGATTATTTTAGACGAAATTTTATTTTATGGAGAAACAAACATTATTTAAGTAATATGTTTGTTTTGTTTTTTTTATTTATTTACATCCTGATTTCGGTACAATATCACCTTCTGATGGAGTTTGCCTAATTTTTTAAAATAAAAAAATAATACACAAATTTTGATTACAATAGATACGTAGTTCAGGAAAACAAACAATCTCACAAATTGAGGTTTAAAAGCAATTGCCGAAAAAGATGGTTTGCAAATCACTTTCTCTAAGACAAAAATCATAACAAACTTAAAACAAAATAATGCACAAATATTGGACTGTAAAGTAAGTTATAAATTCTTCTTCTTCCTCTTCGTGCGACATCTGTGGACCAAGTTTAACAATTCATTCCTTACTCTTCCGTTCTGTCCAATATTTCTCCATTACCTCTGCCTGATGTTTTCTCCTTTCATCTAACCACTGTCTATTTATTTGTGTTTTAACCATATCCGGAAATTTGGTCTTGTTGACTGGAGTCCGAAATTTGTCTCTGCCCCATATTGAATTCCACTGTATATTTGCCACCATCATATTTTCTTTTACCATCCGTATCCGTGTATTCATTTTCTGTTTTTGGATTCTGTGTTGCAAAATTTTCTTTGCCACTCTTCTCTCATCCATTCTCATAAAATGTCAATCTACGTTTCCTCATTGCATCACTTAATATTTAAATAATTTGGTATATTTCCCTATTACTTCCTAGCCTTCTGCCTCTATCAAACCATTAATTCTCGGAATCCCTCCTACATATATAACATCTTCCAGTTCAAATCCTCGGTCTCCTCCCGCACTACAAGATCCTCGCTCCTTAGACCTGTATACTTATTCCCATAAGAGTACATCATATTACCATTCCTTCATTTCCCGTGCTACTTGTAATATTCGATCAGGGTTTTTGAAAAAAAATCGAGGTGAAAGAAAAATTGAATTAATGAATCTTTTCTAAATATTTTACTTAAATATTTAAATAAATTGAAAAAAGATTAAATAAAGCTTGAAAAAAAGAAAACATAAAACCATACTTCAGCCCCAAAAACATGTTCCTTAACACTAAACCTCCCATAACAGGTCAAATGACCCTTTTTGGTAGAAGTTCTTGGAAACAACATTCATTACCTTGCTATTTGATTTTACTACTTTGAATACATAATAAAATTGTTTTCAATAATCACATAAAATAAATTAATCTTACTATAATCACAAAATTATATTACTATAAATTGACAGAATAACAATAAATAAACAATTGTGTAAGATTCCAGAAATATTGTGACCAGCTGAAGTTCTGACTAATAATTAATATCAAATAATCTAATCATAAATGACAGTTCTTATAAACCAAATTACAACTGTTGTTTCTATGTAAAAAATATCCGATATTCTACTGGACTAGAAAATATTAAAATAATCCCCGCCATAAATCTGCTTAGATTAGGGCCTGGAACGGACCCAACTTGTTAATACATTACATGAGGAACTGCACAGCCCCGAAGAGGTTCAATGTTTGGCAGTGAAGTTCTTTTCTGATTATCTCTTTGAGAAGAAAAATGGTCTTTGCAATTATTCGTTATATAAATCACTTTTACTACAGCTATTATTTAGCATAAATTTGAGTATTCTTAAATCTCAATCAGTATGTATTGTCTTATAAAGTACTAATTCGAAGAGCAATTCTCGTATGCTTAATGAAAGCTGGTTGTTTGATACCATATTATGCTATATATTTATAAATTATATTATTCGATACTATTAAGATGATTCACATGTTAAGGGGCGAGTTCTTAAGGTAGGCTTACATGATTAATAATAGAGTTTCAATTAATATTTATTTACTTTCAAAAACACGAGGTGGGTCCTGTCCTCCACATGAAGGTTCCGCAATTCAGTTCTATTTAGTGCAGTCATTCTCCAATCAGTTCGGATCCCCAAAAGGCTCTTCGCTCAGTGTAACTTCGGTCTTCTGGATCTTCTTATGGAGGCCGGAATTTTGATTTTCTGGTAAGCCTGCTCCTCACATTCTTAAGTAAGGCGAAATAGCATCTATTTAGCTACTGCCATTCTACAGCCGATTTTCAACTAAGTGCCATTTGTTGCATTAATTTATTCTCCAAGGTTCGTAAATTCTGTGACTCTCTCAAAGGTACAAGTTCCAATGGTCACCTTCCATTGTAACTCCTGTGGCCTACCGCCAACTCCTGAGAAACATAGACTCGGTCATTTCCTGATTGACGGTGAGGCCATTGTCTGTGCAGGTTTCTATAGACCACGAAAGTCTATAGTCCTAAGCAGGATCTATTGGAGGCTAAGCAAGAGCGCAATAAAACAGTCAATTAATTGTTTTAATTTTTTTTATTTAAAAAAACATTACTTTTAAACTGTAGTCCATAGTAGGAAACGTAAATTATTTTATTTTAAGCGTAGAATATAATGTGTTCATTGTATAAGGAACTCGAATAATCGCGTTAATGTACACTGAAAGGCAAAAATTCCACCCAATTGATTCTTTACATTTTCTTGACAATAATTATCATTATACTTTAACCATGTCATGTAACACGTGTTTATTATAAAATAAAAGCACTATTTAAAAAAAAATACTTAGCAATTTTAAATTTAAATTTTTTTTTTTTTTTTTTTTTTTTTTTTTTTTTTTTTTTTTTTTTTTTTTTTTTTTTTTAATAAAATGTAAATCCACCCCTTGCGTTCATTACGTCAAGCTATCGATAAGGTTTAGCTCTAATGTGCCTGATTTTAATATCTATAGAGATAAATGTTTGGAGAATATACTCCATCTAATTTATACTGTAATAAATCATAATAATTTAAAAATATTAAATAAACATATTATTAAAAATATATCATTTTTTTCAAATACTGATCGTTATTTAATTATTGTTTTTAATAATCTTTATACGTTGTATATGCCCTGGGTAAAGAATACGTTTATATAAATTTCTAAAGAGAAATGAAACTTTTAGAAAATGAAGGAAAACATTGTGTGGAATTTTTCGATAGTGAGTATTTGTTTGGATATATACATTTATTCTTTGTTCATAAAATTTATTCTTTGTATCTAAACCATACATACAGGGTGTTCAGCACAAGACTGCAGTAACTTCGGGAGGCATCATTTGCAACAAAAAATTCCCTATAAACTATAACTCGATTCTCATCCGTTTTATACATATTTTTAATTTTATGTTTTTTAAGAAATTTCTACTTTTTGACAAATAATTGTCTATATTTCCCGAACTATTAAAGCTAGATATGCTCATTAGAAAGAAGATTAAATTTCCTTTAAAATACGATTTTTTTAGACTTCAAAATAGCCGCATCCTGTATTTAACTTTGTGATCCAAACATAAGAAATAGGAAGTTTCAAATTTCGTTCCAAAACTTTGGCTGCATTTTTCTCAAAAATATTACATATGTTATAAACGTGCACTACTCAAAAAAAAACTTCTACAAACAAACATCTTTCGAATGGTATACCATGAATAGTGATAATTTTTAAAATTGATACTGAAATCGCTTATTAATTACAAAAAACAGGGAGTTGCAACAACGGCGTTTTGGGAAATACTGAGAGGATACTCAGAAATGTTAAATAGTTTTATTATGTTTTATTGATAGAAAAGTAATTTATTCACAATTAGCTATTCATCTTATTCTAATATTTGCAATTTAAGAAACTTTTAAGATAATTTAATTGAAATTTACATACTTAATTTACAATAATTGTTAAAAATGTGCCCTCTCTTCTCTGATATATAGCACCGATCTTCTTTTGACTGCATCTACTGCTAGGCGAAGTTCATCATGATTTTGCCGCATTGAATTGCAGCACTCATCAATTTCTTCGACCAACTCCTCTCAGATTTCTGATCTTACTTCGTACACTTTTTACACCTGGCCAAACATTCACCCTGAATTCATGGAAACAACAGAACTGCAGGTTAGCTTCCATCCACAAATGGACTTATAAGTGCTGCAATACAATTATTTGTCAAAAAGTAAAAATTTCTTGAAAAAACATAAAATTAAAAATATGTATAAAACGGATAAGAATCGAGCTATAGTTTATAGGGAATTGTTTGTTGCAAATAATGCCCAGAATTGCCTCCCGTAATTACTGCAGTCTTATGCTGAACACCCTGTATAATGAAATTAATACTAGCTCTCATAGAAACAACCTCGATGCTCTACAAAGTTCTAAGAAGTGCATTACCCCCTGACGTTCTCCAATCTATTCCATCCCTTTGATCATAGATAGATCAATAACTGACCAGTAACCTAACGATCAAAGAACATTTAAATAAACATTCCCAAAAATCAAAACTACAGTTTTAGCTTCTCATAGATGTCATTGATCTCTGGATCCATTATGGGCTGTTATGAAGTTGAGAACGATTTGTGGCAGAGTTAGTTGTAAACATGAGGATGAATTTTTGAACACTGGCAGGTCAACGCCCCTAAAATACTTAAGAGCCATTAAAAAATAAATAACCAAATCCTAAAGTTAAGCTTTCAAACAGTTTTTGCATTTAGAAAGCTCAGTTATCTCAAAAACTCTTAGATTACATTATGTTTATAGACAAAGAAAAACAAAACAAAATCTACATCTACAAATTGAAATGAAAATTAAAACAACAATAGTAACTATTAATATTACAATTTTAATATATATATATATTTTTTTTTTATTCTTTTATTAATAGAAATTTACAACTGTATTTAAAAAACACATCAAGTAAATATGCGGAATATATGAGACATAATGACATGAATTAAACTTGTAGAGGAACTACCCATTGGTAGTACTCTAATGAATATTTACAAAAGAAGATCACGGGGCCATCTTCTTTTCAGACGCCTCGGAGGATTGCCAGGAATGGAATGGGAAGCAAGTTGTGCAACAAGTGGATTTGGATGAGCAGTGAGTTTATTATGAAAGGAAAGGTATCTGGTTCGTGCCATTTCAGCAACATATGGGATATTAAGGTCGTTGTGGATCAATTCATTTGTGACAAAGCAAGGAGCATCTCGGATTTTTCGAAGGATTTTGGATTGGAGTGATTGGATGCGGGAAGAATTCGATGGTTTGGTGGATCCCCATAACTCTATACCGTAAGTCCAAATAGGTCTGATAATCGTCATATAGATGAGTTTTTTGTAGTGTATCGGGAGATTTGAACGTTTGTCAAGTAGGTGTTGTAGTAGTCGAAATCGACGTGCAGCTTCTTGTCTTTTCAATCTTGTATGAGGGTTCCAGGTAAGTCTGTTGTCCAGATAAAATCCAAGGTATCTTATCTGTTCTACATTATTTAATGGTACTCCATAAAAGGATACAGGAGGACAGGATGAGGTAGGTTTTCGAAAGGTTATTTGCTGGGATTTGCTGGGATTTATCTTAACTCTCCAGTTATGACACCATTCTTCAAGGGAAGTAATATGTGACTGGAGTGTCTGGGATGCAGCAAATGGATCATCATTGACTGATAACACGCTTGTGTCATCAGCATAGGTTGTGAGAATACTATTAGGATGGGTTGGGATATCAGCTGCATCAATTTTAATATAAAAAACAAAACAATCGAATTGAGAATCTCCTTTTTGAATTCGCTTAAAACTAGATATTATTATACCAGACTTTCATCAAGTATGTTGCCTTCATTTTAGTGTGATTCCTTTTCAGGTATCAGTGTGTAATGGTTATTAACTTCAGCTGTATGTAACGGAATCTTACATCGTAATTTTCACCAATTTCCAGCAATCTGATTATGTTGAAAATCTGCACATGTGTCAAAGACCAATGACAATAAAATAATTGCATAACTTTGTTTTAATATTCTTACTTAGTCCAATCGAAATACCCCCCCAAAAGGGGGTCTGCCTTGCATAAGGTGGAGTAGTAAGTTTTAAGATTCAGTATGGTCCAGATGGGTCCTGAGAATAAAATATCAAAAGTGTGACTATATTTGATTAAGAGAGAATTTTTGGGAGCAAAAAATCCAACATTTTTCAGATATTTGCAAAAAAAAAAAAACATATACAAAGATGCTTTAAATCGAAAAATGTGATATTGACAAAATAAAAGTTTATTAAATTGTGCGTCTAAAGACATCTCTTAAGCTGAATTCGATTTAGGCGTTTAGCCACAATCGATTGTCAAAAATCGACGAATCTCGCCAACTTTCTCAAAAAGTTAGTTTTGGTCATGTTTAAGAATCTATAACACAAAAATGGCTAATCCGATCAAAAAATGTTATATGCTAATAGTTGTAGATCATTAGATTTTGTGTAAGATAGGTTTTGTTCGGTTTGCTATTAAAGCGTGTTTTTTTTAGTTTTTTAAACAATAATTTTTATTTTTTATTTTTATATTAAAATTTTAATAATACATATTTCCCCAAAATTCAATCTTATTTTTCTTAGCATGCTATTTCATTAAATTAAGTATGTCCAAGATGAGCCGACTTCGATCGACTAATTTAAAAATTATATATGTATTTTCTGTAATTTTAATTTTTGTTTATAATAAAAACCTTAATTGAATAAAAGGAACCAGACTTTAAAAGAAATAATAAATATGATTTATTAGTTTTCATTTGATGGGGCGAAATTTTTATATTTCGAAATTAGCCCCTCTGAGTAAGTAGATTCTATCTAAAGCACACAGATCCTCGTGGGCACTGCATTAATGTTTTCAAAGCTTCCTCTCGGCAGTAGGCAGACAAATATGAACATTATATAAACAAATATTAAATCATATTTGCACTAAGGCCTGCGAGCATTAAAATGGTGGTGGTATTTTCATTGCGTTATTGTAATATATCGTTGTGGATTTTCAGTAAATTAAACTCGTATAAATTACATTCTAACATTGGGTATGCAGCAAAAATAAGATTTCATTATAATTTATAATCTTTTAAATGCTCATATTGTAATAATAAAAAAATACAAATACAGAAAATATATGTAAATAATATATTCATATTAGTATAAAGGTAGTTGACATCCAAGTTGGAACCCTCAAAACTTGGTGTTTTTTTGTAGATCTCGAAAACCCGCAAAATTTTAGCACTGCTTTTAGTTTTTCAGTTATATTTCGTAAATTATGAGATTATAGCTGATATGTTTTAGCCATAATTTTTTTTTTTAATGTTGGTACCCAATATGTTTTCATATTAATTTTTGTTGTCTTTTACCTACTTTTTTAACTGTCATTTTAACAACTGTTCCTACATATTTTATATAAGTATATGTGATGGTCTCATTTCCTTCATTTTTTTAAATATTTTGTATTTTAGATTACTTTTAGATCATACACGTTAATTAAGTAAAACGTTGACATGTTACGTTTAGCGGCTTTTCCTCCAAATCCGATTTTCCACTTAGGTATCGAATTAAAGCTTATTAAATTTCCTTTTAATTCTTTTCTATCTATCTATCTTCTAATTAAATATATTTTTTGGATACTAGTACTTTCGTCAGAATGCAAGTCAGAAATTTAGTGAAAAATCATCTTTTTTTTGTTTAAGAGCTGTATCTCCGGTATAAAATTGTCAAACGTAGCTGCCATTGAGGTTAATCTGTCACAGATTGTTCTTTATTGTATAAATATGCACTATCAACCACAAACAAATATTTACGAAATATAAATGAAAAACTGAAAATAGTGCTAAATTTTCGTGATTTTGCAAGAAATCAAAAAGAATACAAAAATCGCACAAGGTCTTGAGGGTTGCAAACCCTTGGATATAACTACCCTTATGGATCCTTACAGCATATTAAAACATAGATGCATGCGCTTTTGCTTAGATCTTCTTAGCTGTATATAAATCGAGTGGTGTATATACAGAAAATAATATTTTAGCTGTATATAAATTTATAAATTTAAAGGAATTAAATTAAAACCAAAATAAACAATAGAGATCAAATTTAACAGCTAATAAAAAAAAATTAATGCTAAAAGTAAACATTTATAAATAATTGCTATTATATTTTTAAAAACCATATTTGCATAATTATTGATTATATTACTTATTAGATACAAGAATATTATACTCAATATAAAATAATATTTAAATTTAACAATTTTTATAAAAAAAATTTTCTCGATTAATCAACTAATAACTTTTTATTTCAGTCTAAATTTATTAGTTCACGAAGAACAAAAAAAACATGACGCCAATTTGCGATCCATTAAATTGCCATTCCCTTAAATAATTTCAATTGGTCTTCTGTATAAATTAACTAAAATCTTTCTTTAATAGATTTATTGCTTATTAATACTAACTTTAGCCCAGGTTTTATTAACAAATGTTAAATTCCAAGTTAACGTTCTTCCTTTAGAATCCCCTCTCTTCTTTTCGCTGCCTTTTTGATCACTACTAACTATCCAGTATGCTTCTTCTATTGTCTAATTTATACTTTTATTTAAGAAACTAAATAATATTTTAAAATTTATAATGATGATTTTGTTGATTAAAAAAACAAATATCAGCAACAGTTGCTTATTGTAAACATTTTATTATTTACTAAAAATGTTAACATTTCTTGTTAAACTAGTTGATTAAAAACTCTAAAATATTTAAACTACATCACTGCCAGTTCAAGTGAAGGTTAAATAATAATATTTCTTAATTATAAAACAGTAAAATAACTGTTTTTTTTTTCTTTTATTGATTTTATTTTACACTAAAGGAGAAAATACAATTATTATTATTTTTTTTTTTTTTTTTTTTTAGTTATCACGTGAGGGGAGATTTTAGTCAACATTGATGTCATAACTGTTTTTCAATATAAAAGTAATACTTGTTGCAATGTTTCATGAAAATTAGTTATTTATATATATTAAATATATATAATGTCAAAAATACAACTGGGAATAAAAAGAAATGCTGAGATAAATTATAACTATTGAGTAAAACATGGAATATTTTTTTAGTATGTAAATGGTTAAAATATCTATTTATAAATCAATGGCTGTTAATAGAACTAAAAATATGTTTTGGTTTGTAAGCGTTTGAGAAGTTGTGTTTTTTAGTTGCAATATCCACCGTTGCTTGTCGAAGGTGGAAGGTTGTATTTAAATTTATTGGAGTCGATTACACTGGAACACCACCCTTCGTTGCAATTTGTTTTCCACACGTCAGTGTAAATCCTTTGCGAGCTGGATATAGCAGAGATAGTGAATCATTAACATTTTTTGTTGCTTTAATTACTAATGTTTACCAAAAAATAATTACGTTATGTTGGAAATAGTCTTCGTTTTAAAAATTTGAATTTTATTTTAAAATTCAGGTTTATGAGACATTTGGCTTGACATCTTCAGCGTAACTCAACCTGAATTGAAATTGAAGAATATAATTTATTCTTGGACTTAAGTTCGTAAAAAACCAATGAACAAAAATTAAAATACGAAGAGTATAAATATTAAAAAAAGATGCAAAGCGAAATGATAAATAATACAAAAAATAAATATCCTATAGAAGTGTATTCTTTTTTTTAGACGAAATGAGTTAATAATTTATGGAATTTTAATTATTGGTATAGTCGCCTAGAAAATATTCTATTTATAGGAACACTCGTAAGAAACCACAATAATAGAAAAAATAAAATACTCCTAAAGTATCCCAGCGTTTAAGACCATTAGGTTTTACAATGTAAAACCGGAATAAGCAAACAACGATTGGTGTTATGGTATTTTAGATAGTAAATAATTCTTTGTTACTATTATAAAATTTTTAACTGAAAAGGATATGTAACTGATTAAAACTGTTATATGTTTGTTTTATGTTCCTAAAAAAGAAAATTAAATTTAAATTATTAAATTCAATATTCCTAATTCTTACATTTAATATTTCATTTTGTCAAAGGGGTGAAAATTTACATTTGATTTTGAAATCAATAGTTTTATTTTTTAAATATTCTTTAAAAAAAGCAGTAGCATAGTATTTTAATGGTTTTTGGTAAACTTGTTTAATAACAAATAATGCTGTACACATTCTTCTCCATATAATTGTGGAAATTGTTCTATACATATTATTAGTAACATCCATTGTTTATAGTAAAATAAAAATATTTAACAATTTTGTGTGCAATTTAGTTAGGAATAAGTAGTGATTTGACACAAGAGGTGCTGATTAAGAGAGCAGTGAAGAAGAGAGAGGAGTTTTCTGTGGAAGATTCACTATTAGTTGGTCCAGAACAGTCAAGCAACGTGTTTAGTTATTCGCTTGGAATTGAGGATTGGGTGAAAAAACATATTTTAGGGCCCAAGAAAACATTAAGAAGGAGCAATTGGAAAATAATGAGATAAATTAATATGGAAGGGAAATTACATCTCTGAATTTATAGCAGAGCGACGAATATCTGATTGTTCGAATATGAGGATAGGTTAAAGATTGTACAATGCAAATTTTTTTTAGTTCATGAAATTTTAAATGAAACATAGTCCAATGAGTTACAAAAACGTTTAATCATCAAATGAGTGTATTACCTACGAATTTAATTTTATTTGATTTGTCAGATATATCATTTTTTGATATTTTATTTTTTTTAATATAATAAAGTGATAAAACCTGAATGCCTAGTATTGAATTCCAGTTTAGATTAACTTATAGTGCTAGAAAGGAGGATCGTAAGAAAAATCTTAGATCCAGTGAAAAATTTGCATACTTTAATTTGAAGTATTGAAATGAAGATCTAATCAGGAAGTATACAAAAACATAGAAAAAATAACAGAAACACTAATACAAAGAAATTATTATTTTTTGGTCATATTACAGAATGGATGATACCAGATAAACCAAAAAGGATATTTATTTTGATATAAAAAAAAAATCTCTCAAATAACTTTGGGAGAAAAAATCAACAACTAGTTGGATTCAAAAGGTCAAAAGAGATATAGATAGAAATAATATAAAAGAAGAAAAGATTGCTAACAGAGATTTTTTAGAAACAAGGTATTGGGTATGGAAAAATTACAAGGAAGGCTGAAGAGAAAACCTGGTCCAAAGTGGTCTGAGGAGAGAATGAAGCAGCACAGTGAAAATATGAAGAAATACTGGATGAAGAGAAGACTGCAAAGAACGAAGAATTGAAATCAGCACGTCCTTAGAAGGCCCCAGTGAAAAAAAAGAAAAGTAATTTGGAAATATTTTTATATATACAATTATATATACATTATATATAGTATTATGTATATACAATTTTTATTTTATTTATCATCAATATGTGTAATAAGTTCAAAAACTTTCCTCAGATATTTCTTATACAAACATTATAATGATATTTTTTTAGATATCCTATCTAATTAATTATTAACCATTTCTTATTTGAAATTTAGACTAATATTAATTTCTTTATGTTTTGTGTTGTTCAAAATTTAAAAAAATCAATTATGAATATTGCCCGTTATCTGAAAATCACCCAACTATTTTGCTTTAGTTGAGTTATTAAAAGCTGCTTAAATTGGATTATAAATACCAACTTTTTTACGAATAAATTACTTTTGCTAGAAATATTTTTAAAAATAAACTACCACAGGGTCAAGTTTAATAATTTCACTAAGTGAATAAATATAAACCGTTGGTATTTTACTTTCCGCCACTCTGGCCTTAATCTCTAAAAGGCACTCAGAAAAAAACAACTTTAAAAGAAAATGCTTGAAACTCTTTACTCACCTTATAAATTAACCAGCTACCTCGGCCTTCTTAAGAACCCTCTATCTGAGAGTCTGTTAATAACGTTTTTTTCTATGAAATATATAGCAAGATCTTTTCACTGTTTTGCTGATACTTTTAGGCCATGCCCACTCGTTCTTTGCATTTTATTAGTTTATTTTTCTTAATTCACTTTTATTATTGATTAGAAATATTTATCGAAACACGAATTTCGACGTGTTTTGTCTGAAACAATCCTTAATTTGTTTTATTGTTATTATTGTATAATTTACGACATTATATTTCGCATATTACTATTTTTAATTGATTAACCATACAACAATTGTTTTATACATTTCAAACTACCTAACTGGAATATAATAATAAAAAGAGCTTGTTTTTACGGAATTTAACAATTTACAAATTTGTAACATATTTGTATAAATACATGTTTTGCTAATATAACAATTCACGCTACAATTTCATTCAGTTTAAATTAAAACAAATACACAAACTGACAAAAAAAAAAAAAAAACCTACTAAAAAAAAAAAAATAATAATAAAATAAAACAAAGTAATAAAAATAAATAAATGGAAAATATACAAAAATAAGAAAAAGTTTTTCTTTAATTAATTACACGCTAATCACGTAATCAATTAATTACTTTAAAATTAATTAATATTTAAGAATCAATTAACTCGTACAATACTTTTATTTGATAAATTAAAATTTAAATAAAACTAATAAATTCTAAGTATGTCTTATTAAATAAATTTTATTCTAGCAATATGTGTCTAGTTCGTTTGTGTTTTTAAAACTGTAGGAAAAACTGACAAAAAAAAAAACCTACTAAAAAAAAAATAATAATAAAATAAAACAAAGTAATAAAAATAAATAAATGGAAAATATACAAAAATAAGAAAAAGTTTTTCTTTAATTAATTACACGTTAATCACGTAATCAATTAATTACTTTAAAATTAAATAATATTTAAGAATTAATTAACTCGTACAATACTTTGATTTGATAAATTAAAATTTAAATAAAACTAATAAATTCTAAGTATGTCTTATTAAATAAATTTTATTCTAGCAATATGTGTCTAGTTCGTTTGTGTACGTACCTTCTTCAGGTTAGCTTGTTATATTTGCCAATTGCTTGTATTATGGGATTTCTTGAGTTTATTGTTGAGTTGAAAAAGTTCTGAGTCTGGGTGTAAATAAACTGTTTAATTATTTGAAAATCTAGATCGTGCAGCATGTCAGTTATTTTTGTGTATCTTGGGTAGTCGTTAATGATTCTCAAGCATTGGTTTTGAATTCTTTCTATTTTTTGTAATAGGAGTCACATGTGAAGTTCCATACCGAAGAGGCGTATGTCAGTAATGGTCGAATGACTGGTTTATATAAAATAAATTTGTTTTGAGTTGATAGTGGGGATTTTCCTCAGAAATATAGTGACATTGTACTGATAAGTTTTTTGGCTTTGCAGCATTTATTATTAATATGGGATGTGAAAGTTAAACATTTATCTAAGTCGAGACTTAGGAATGTAACAGTTTGTGCCCAAGGGATTCGAATTTTATTTAGGATGATATGATTCACTATTTTGGGCCTTCTTTTTGTGAACATTATTGCTGCAGTTTTGTGTTCATTTATTTATATTTTCCATTTTTTGTAATATTTATTGCATTTGGAGTTTAATGATTTTAATCTCTTTTCTATTGTATCTATCCTGTAGGAACTAGTATAAATGGCGGTGTCATCTGCGTAAAACCATCTTAAGGTAGGACGAGAAGGTAGGTCGGATATGTATAGGTTAAAGAGATAAGGGGAAAGACAGGATCCTTGATGAAGACCAGCTGATAGGGAATGTTTATTGTTAATTTTGATTTGAAAGGGTCTATTAGAAAGGAATGATTGGATAATATGAATAATGTAGGGTGGTAAGTGATAAGCTTGTATATTAGTGCGTTATGCCATATTGTGTCAAAAGCCTTTTTTATGTCTAGTAAGATCATCCCTGTATGTTTTTTTTAAATTAAAATATGCTGTAATAAAATCTGTCAATCTAGCTAACTGTGCCTCTGTGGAATGGTGGTTTCTAAAATAGAATTGTTCATTAATATTAAGGTTTACTACGGGATTTCCCTTAAGACTCATCATTAATTTTTCCCGTTGCAGTTAAAAACAAATTTAAAATGGGGCTATTGGAAATGTTTATCTGGAAACAAAAATGTGGATCGGTTTTAAGCGATTTTATTATTTATAATGATTCATAAATATTTCATTTTAGGCTATTTTCTACTTGATGCAGTATTTTTCCTCCCGAGCCTTTATTAAATTTAATGTTATTTTCATTTAATTTTGAGTCTTATTATTATATACTCTTCATTTCAAATATAACCTACCTGCCGCCTTCCCCTTCTCACGATGGATATATTTCAGATTTCTCTTAGATCCTCTGAGATGAGTACTAATTTATCAATCCGAATTATGTACATAATGTACCGAACTAAATATAGAACTGAATTCCCATTTCCATATTTTCTTCTGTCGCACATTAGCTCCAGATACATTGTTACTCGTAGTACCAGGTGGTTGTCAATACAAACACGAAGACAGGTTTCGTGTTGTAATGCAGATGTTAAGCTCTGTATCTTGTCAGGGTCCTGTCTGCCACTAGGTTGTATGTTGTCCAGGTTGAGTGATGTTAGAGTAGCTTGTGTAGAACATAGGTAGACACAGGTCGTTTTCTAAATTACAAAAGAAAGAAATTTTAGATAATTATACTAAGTAATCTTATATGTGTGTGTATAATTGTTTATATTTTACGGTTGTAATTTAAAAATAGTCAAGCCGAAAAAATATGGAAGAAAACTTTAAGATAATTAATCTGTTTTTTTCTCTAAATAAAGTTTAGGTCAACGATAAACAAATAAATATATTTAATTATATTCGATTCAAGCTGTTCTAATTAATAAATACATTAGTTGCGTTCCTTTCATTAACATAAATAATTTATATAAATATATATATATATATATATATATATATATATATATATTTTTTTTTTTTTTTTTTTTTTTTTTTGTCTTGTTAATTATTCGTGATAAGTTTCTCCACCACTGCGCACCTTGAGCTATAATAATGAATAAATAAAGCTTCCTAAATTTTTTGTTAAATTTACAAGGAAATTGTATTTATTACTAACAAGGGAACGTTTGCAGTTGTAACTCACAGATTTGAATGTCGATTTTTGTGTGGGTAGTAGGGACCTATAATAGTGCAAAACTAGAGTTATAGCCGCCAATGGGCATAAGGAGCCGAGAAAAAAAATAAAATATGAAAATCACGTTTTATTTTTTTTCTTAGCTCTTTATCAAGATAGAGAAATGATTCTTTCACGTTTAATTGCAGTTGTGTATGTTATTTTTAATAAAAATAATTTTGTTATGCTCAAAATACTACCCGGCTTTAGGGTACTCAAAACCTCCAAAAAAATGACAAAATTCCAAGGAAATCCGCTGTAAATCAGTGGAAACTTTTTTTCATGAGCAAATGACCTCACATTTCGATTTAACACACCATAAAACCCTTATATGTGAAATTTCATCAAAATCAAAAAATATTAATTTTTTACCCCTTTCGAGGAGGTTCAAATTTTGAAGTTGAGATTTTATCAACAATTTCTACCGGCCATAACAACGGCTGCGTTCAACCGATTAGAATAATAATTGCATTACTAGAATCAGCATACATTCTGCTTTTTATCCATGCATAATACATTGGATTTACTCCAGATTTTAGTGGACAAAAACTGATGTGAATGAAAAAATCCAAGGTCAGCTATAACTTGAGATATTTCGATAAGGGGAAATCCTGCGACCTCCGGATTTGGGCTAAACTATGCAGTTTTACGTCTTCTAGATGACCTTCAAATTTGGTCTTAATCGGTGGCGAAATATGTGAGATAGCGCAAATTATTTACATTTCTTCAGAAATTGACAGCCCCTTGACTACTAAAATCCTACACAATTTTAAAGGAAATAAATTTTTTTTTTTGAATTCGACAAAATTAAGTTTCTACATGTTTTTTGAGATGAGGAATTTGAAAGTAATATCAATTTTTAGTTTAAAAATTTTCCTCACCTATATTATATAAATAAGACGTTTTAAAATGACATATTTTAATTTCAAATTGCATAGAAATCCTAAGATTGATGAATAATAAAATCTTAATATCAGGTTTTGGTTAAAAAATACTTTTTTTTTTTATTTTAATTGGACTTATTTGTAATTTATCTTGTAAAAACTAAAATAATAATAGAAATAAATCATTTTAAAACGTCTTATTTATATAATATAGGTGAGAAAAACTTTTAAACTAAAAATTGATATTATTTTCAAATTACTCATCTCAAAAAACACGTAGAAACTTAATTTTGTCGAAATCAAAAATAATTTTTTTTTTCCTTTAAAATTGTGTAGAATTTTAGTAGGCAACGGGCTGTCAATTTCTGAAGAAATGTAAATAATTTGCGCTGTCTCACATATTTCACCACCGATTAAGACAAAATTTTAAGGTCATTTAGAAGCCGTAAAACTGCATAGTTCAGTCTTAATTCGGAGGTCGCTGGATTTTCCCTTATTGAGATATCTCAAGTTATAGCTGACCTCGGATTTTTTCATTCACATCAGTGTTTGTCCACTAAAATCTGGAGTAAATCCAATGTATTATGCATGGATAAAAAGCAGAATGTATGCCGATTCTTGTGATTCTATTACTATTGTAATCGGTTGAACACAGCAGTTGTTGTGGCCGGTAGAAATTGTTGATGAAATCTCAACTTCAAAATTTGAACCTCCTCGAAAGGGGTAAAAAATTAATATTTTTTGATTTTGATGAAATTGAAGATATAAGAGTTTTATGGTGCGTTAGATCGAAATGTGAGGTCAGTTGCTCATGAAAAAAAGTTTCCACTGATTTACAGCGGATTTCCTTGGAATTTTGTCATTTTTTTGGAGTTTTTGAGCACCCTAAAGCCAGGTAGTGTCTTGAGCATAACAAAATTATTTTTATTAAAAATAACATACACAACTGCAATTGAACGTGAAAGAATCATTTCTCTATCTTGATTAAGAGCTAAGAAAAAAAAATAAAACGTGATTTTCATATTTTTTTTTTTTTTTCCCGGCTCCCAATGCCCATTGGCGGCTATAACTCTAGTTTTGCACTATTATAGGTCCCTACTACCCACACAAAAATCGGCATTCAAATCTGTGAGTTACAACTGCAAACGTCCCCTTGTAAGTACTAACTATTTCCCGAACTATTAATACATTTGTTATATGAAAACAAGTTACCTAAAAATTTTATAATAAGTTTATAAAATCCAGAACGTTTGAGGCAGCCATTTATTTTGAAGCACACTGTGAAGTTAATATTCGTTACTGAACATTTCATATACCTAAATATTTTTATTTTATTATTTTTTTTTTTTTAATACATAGTATTTTAAATTTATGGAAACTTGTCTTTGTCAAATCTATATAAACAGAATCTATAACATCTAATAAGATCTATTAAATGACTTCAAAGAAAACCATTAAATGATTTTTTCATAATTTACTTATTAATAATTTTTATCTTAATACGACGCAGCCATCTCAATAAAAGCTTGAATAGATAATTAAGTTTAATAATTTAACAAGTAAATGTGATGATAATACTAGCTACTACCCATTGGTAGCACTATACATATAATAAAGTACTGTATTAGCAGGTCTCAAGGCGCTGTGGATATTCTTTTCAGGCGCCTTGGAGGGTTGTACGGAATAGTGAGGGAAGCGAATTGTGATACTAATGGATTTGAATGATTATGAAGTTTACTATGAAGGGATAGGTATCAGCTTTGGGCTAAGTCAGAGACCTAAGGATTATTAGGATCTTTATGGATAAGTTTATTGGTCACAAAGTAAGGAGCATTTAGGATTTTTGATCATAAGGATTAGATGCGAGATGAGTCGGATGGTTTTGTGGAGTTTCATATATCATCATATTTTTGTTTGTTTTATATGTTGTGCACCAGTCAGAGGTGCACCAATCATTTAATCATTGTGATTTAATGGTGACTGATCGACTTAAAGAGTGGACATGGAAATTTAAAAATGATAAGAATAATGTGTTTTATACTTTTTTAATAACAGTAACTCAATATTTTAATATCTATTAACAAGTATTTTTTAAAGATATTTTGTAATATTTGTCCTCAGTTTTAAAGGTATTATTATTTAGAATTTATTATAAAAGATGATGTCAATGACAGTACAACACGTAAAGGTTCTTGTATTGACATGGTGTTTGCACGTAGCATCAACCTCACCAGTAAGCACTAGGTGATACTTTACCTTTATACTATAATATAAACCTATTTTATTTTTTTTTATTTTTTATTGAGCAATTATTACAATCTGCCACAATTGTGTGCAATAAGTAATATATATGGATGGCTTATTGATTACATTCATACATTATGTACAGTAAAAAAAAAATAATTTAAAATAATAATAATAAAAAAAAGAAAGAAAAGAATTATGCTGTACATAAATAATATAAAATATAGAATATACATCTGGGTGAAATATATAAATAAAAATAAAATAAAATAAATAACAAACAGTAAGTGAAAATAAGACAAAATTAAATTAAAGTTTAAAAATACAATTATATTTTACAGTTTACATTCATCCTAGAAATACGCCAACCAGACCTATCCCTCCACTTGGAGGAACAAACCAGGCATAGAGAAGTACCAGCTCTCTATGTAATCTATAATCGAAAAATGAGTGTACATACTGATCCCACTATAAATATAATACATACTGATCCTCCGTAAGTAAATAGATACCTATCAGAAAAACATGTACCATGTTTCTTTGCTTTAATCCTTGATCTGAACTGAGATATATATTTTTTAAAAAAAATCAAATTGATTAAGGGAATCAGGTGAAAATGGGATCTGAATTGCTCCTAAACGACATTGGATGAAATGACCCGTTAAAGAATGCCATTTGTAGAAGTAGGAGCATTCGCAACCATGATACCATTGGGAAGGGATTGCAAATGCTTGTTGCATACAAATCCAAGTTAAAGATGGGAGCACTTCCCGACTCTGACGGCAAACGATCTGTGAGGATCGATCATCAGCCACAGGCCGAGCACGGAATGGAAACATGGCTGTGGGGAGGAAGGCTCGCAAATTTCAACAGGAATAAAAAATAGAAATAACTTTTTGTAGGCTGTTTAAATATAGACGGCTTGGTTGACTATATGCCTCGGTAACATGAAGCTAGAAGAGAAAATCGATTCATCGAAAATTGTCTCATAATTAATGAGGTTATACTGTTGTTCGCTTAAAATAGCATTAACCCTGTTCTTTGTTCAGCTCGATTGGTAAGTATTTGAGGTCTTGTTGGTTGGAAATCACTTTTTGTTTGTATTAGCCTTAGATTGGTTTTATATAGCCTTACGTTAATAACGTATACACATGTATGTATATCTATAATATATATTTTATATTTCAATAAAACCATATTATAAGGAAAAAAAATATATATTTTGGAGTTTGGTTCAAATGTTAATTGGACTGTTCTGTACAATATTCTGTATGTAAGTAAATTAAGGACTATTTGTAAGTTAACTCTCAATCTCAGGTGACTTAAAGTACGTTGTTTATAATAATCAAATAAACAACTATAGGGAAATACAAAACGATATGATATTTATTTTTTTTTTCAATGGAAGATTTTCAGCCTTTTTTGCTTGAATTACTAAGTAACAAGTTAGCTATAAACTTAATTTTTTCATTTAAGAAACATTTCATTAAAAAATACATAGTCCAAGACTTATGTGAATCAACTGACAGCCCTTCGTTTTAGCGAATGTAAACAGGATTTATAAAAAATAATAAATTTAGATATAGTTCAGAAACGTTTATCAAAGTACATTTTTATTTCTCCTTTCTCGAACTTTTTAAAAAACAGTTTGGTTTTATTGTCATCTTGTTGCAGACATTTCTTACTATAGCATTTCACACACGGTTTTTCTTCATCTTAACCGTTGATTTTTTTTTCTTTTTTAATTTTCAATCATTGATTTAATTACTCCATACTTGTCTCTAGATATAATTTCTTTTAAAATAATATGACATCGTCGAATAAAACTGGTGTCTAATGATTCTCTGCATTTATCATTTACTTTACCTCATTCTGTCTCCATAAAGATTTAACGATCAGAGCGGCGCACCTAATGACTATATGACTACCTGTTGTCATATAGAATAGAATGTAAACCGCCGTGTTATCAGATCTGTAACAGATGGAATGTGTGCATTATGATAATGATTTGACGAAAGTCGACGTCTGTATTTCATTATGAAACCACAATACAATAACGTTCATGTTTTCAGCCCCTTCTTTTCTTGCTTTTGCAACCCCTTCTTTTCGTTATGCGTAATATTTTACTTTTTACTCTTTGCACTGTAACTGAGTTACATTGTAAGGAATATAGGAGTGATACATTTAGATTTGAAAATTTTTGATTTCACTTATTTATCATTAGGTGGGGGTTCATCTTTTCTTTGAGCCGGCCTAACCTCAGAACTATACCTAAAACTAAAAACTTAAATTTATTCACATATGGTTACATATTTCTGCCAACGTTGGGGAACTGGACATTCTTTAATTTTATTGAAAAAGTTATTCACAGACAGTGGTAATTTTGATTGAAAATTTAAATGTTTTAGGTTCAAAAAGTGAAAGCAACTTTTCATTAAATTGAGAGTGGATTACCAAATTAATAAATATTTCGTAAATTCTTATTTTGCTATTTGAAAAATGGAGACTATAAAATATCAATAAGAAGCACATGGGAAAATCAAATAAAGAGACACCTGTTTCTTTACATTTTCCTTATTCTGATTTCCTTATAACATATATATATTTTATACCTTCAAAAGTTAATATTTTATTATTATAATTTATGAATTGATCATTTTAACTAAATTTTGACCATTTGTATGCCAATTTGGTGTCAGGATAATGCATCAGAGTATTATATTTATTCTGATGTCAGTACAACTATACAAACTCACAGTCAAAAGTATTGCAACACCCATAATTCTCGAGATTTTCTTGGTTTTGACCTTAATCCATACTTTGTTTATGTTAATATTAATATTATTTATTAAATATGTGACATTAAAGATTAGATACATCATTGTTATTCACTGTTTAATAACAAACGATGGAATTTTAGTTTATTTCTTTAAAATTTACTACAATCCATGTTCATCATTCGTTTCGTTATTTTCTTATTTTCGTTATGCCATTCAAGCTATAGGGGGCAATACGTCTTATCAAATGCACATTAAAAATTTAAATTGTAATTTAAAAGATAAAATTTAAAAAAGTTTTCTAGCTTTTTTGTTTATTGGAAGAAATATTGTAATTTATTTTTTAAAAACTTGTTTATGTCAAGTTTAAAAATTTTTATTATTGACTTCAGAACCTTTATTTATTATCAAAAAACATACGTTTTTGTAAATTTCAAATATTTCAAAGTGTTACGATACTTTTGAAGGGGAGTTTATATATTGTATGTATAGGTATATATTGTATTAGTATGTAATGGTACTCCACCATTGTAGTCCTATAGGAAATTGATTTAATAATTTCGTTTTTAAAAGGACTCTCTTTCTTCCCGTTTGATCATTTGAATTTTAGTCCTTTTGATCATTGTCTAACATATTTGTCGTGAAGTAGGATATGTCTCTAGACATTTTAACTATCTGTATAATAAGTTTAAGATTATTTTTGTGTTTGACTGTATTAATACATGATGTCAGTATAGAGTAAATGCTCCAGCATATAATAGTTTAATGGGTAGTTCACCATTCCAACTACGAGAATAAACATGGAAAAATTCGTCATATTGCTTTCTGTTTAAAGTATAATAATTTCAAAACATCTTCTTTTTTAATTAGAGAAAACAAATGACAAATCATAGGATCCTGGAAATTAAAAAACAATGGAAAAATACTTTAAAATATTAGAACAAAACATATAAAAAAGATCAGATGTCTTTTAGAAAAGAAATTAACTACAAGTTAGATCCGAAAAATTAAAAAAAGTCTTAGAAAAATACAGAATGAAAGCAGAACCTGCCTAGAGAGATGAGAAAGAAAGTCTTTAGATTCCGATGGTTCGAAGTCCATCTGGGAGGGTTAAATTTTAATTCGCGGTGGCCTCACGTGATGACCTTCCCTCCATGGCTAGAATAGGTTGGTAACCTGTAGGATAACCCGTCTTTCCTGCCCTAGTTGGAGTACATAAGGGCGTTAAGCCCAGTATAAAAAAAAAAAAATTGGTAAGTTGTCTCTAGTTGGCCAATATAAAAAAATAACTAAATAAACAATTATTAAATATTATATTATTATTATAATCTGCTGAAGCTACACAAATCCATCATTTAAGTTGATTTATCATTAAAAGTAAAAACCTTAATTATTGAATAAATGGATTGAATGGGTCAATTATAGTAGATGGTTCGACAGTTCAGGTTAGTAGGGGTTGCGTCGTGCATATAAATTTAATTCTATATATTTCTTATTAATTCTTTAAATTTTGGATGAAATTTGTTGATGATGTTTTTGTCGTCTTTGCACCTCTGCCCGATAGCTCACTGATCATGAATGTCACCTTGATAAGAAAAGGTTACCAAGAGTTGAAAAAAGATTAGAAAAAGTCTCCGGAGCCCTAAGAAAGTAAGTAAGGGTGTTGCTCTGCACAAGAAACCGTCAGCATTTCATTAAGTCCCTGTTTTTGTTCTTAACCGACTTAACTCCGCTCACAACACTGCCTTTGAATTCAGCTTCATTGAATGACTTAATTTCTAAGCAGTAACTGTAAAACCCCTTCAATACTTCCTTTATCAGGTAATTTTTTTTTTTAATTTCTATTATTATTGATTATTTTCTTGCGATGTTGAACTTGATGTTACAATTCAATATCACAAATAATATTTCAATTGAAATTATTATACCTCTGCTTAATATTCATTATTTTAAATCCTAAATTATACTAAATACTTAATTTATTGCTTTGAAATATCATCATCAATTTAATGGATAATTCACAACTACCTACTCGCATGAGACACCGATATTTATTAGAACCTCATCCGAGTTTATACCTAAATCAACATTTTACCTAAACTTTACTAAGAAGGAGTTGAGAATTTTTACTGGGCTCCTAACGCACGACTGTACGTTATGTTATCATTTTAAAGAAATGAAAGTTGTGAAAGATTCAATCATCCCGCTATGTCTTGTGGCAGAAGAAAACATTTCACATGTTATATGTGAATGTGAAGCCTTCGCCCTTTATATATAGGCTAAAGATATCAGTCAGTGACCATCGAAAATTTCTTACATCCTGCTGTTCCGGACAAACAAGGAACATGGTAGCAAAATGGAACGACACTTTACACTGCAAGGGTCACAATTCAACTTCCTAGACAGCTGTATGGAGAAAGAAAAACTTTTCGTGATTGTGTGATTCTTCTTATCAGACGGCTCGAAGGATTATCGGAAAGTGAGTGTGAGGCAAGTTGGGAGACTAGTGGATTAGAGTGTCTATAGAGTTTACAATGAGTCAATTACTGCCCTGTAAATAAGTCTTTTGTAATTTATTGGGAGCTTTGAACGCTTGTCTAGTAAATATTTGGTTAGTCGGAAACGAGCAGTTTCTAGTATTTAAGTTCTGCTATGTGGATTCCAAGTAAGTAAAGCAGTAAGTAAATACTGCAAGACGGGAAGTCGTAGGTTCACAACAAAGGATAAAGATTATTTGCTGAGATTTGTTTGGATTTATTTTAGTTCTTCATTTTTGGCATCATTTCCGAAGTTTTGTGATATGAGATTGCAGTAACCCGAGAAGCAATGTAAAATTTAAATTATTATTTAAGTTATTAATCACTAAAAACCCTTTGTGGCTATTAATCCACCCTGTAAATTAAATCGATGTAAGTTACATTATTCACTTCTGCATATAATCAGAATTATAATATACTTATATAATATAATCATAATTTTTATTTTTTTAAAACAATAATCTGGTAGAACAGGTAAAAGTGATCTTACAATCAATCCTCTACGGTACTTATAAGATTTACGAGTGTAACCTCAATAGGGTCATTAAAGAGAGACTATTTGCCAGTGTAATCCCCTTGATTATGTCTAATCGATCTCCTACCATTGGTTCTTCAAAAAGAAACGTGAGGAAATGCATATCCTTACACTATCTTACTACTCAACTCTGATTTCCAAACAAGATCATCCAAATCATAACATTTTTCGTAACCTTAATATTAACCAAGGAAACAATCAGGGGACATTGCAATCAGAACCCAAAATCTCATTCAACTTTTAGACATCAAACCGAATACAGCACTAACCATATATGACCCATTATTTTATCGATGGGACAATACTTATATAAAGGTTGACATATCCCTAAAGGAAAAGATAGGAGACGACAACCCCATTATCAAAAAGTGACTTTTGCAGAACTAAGACAAAAGTTACCAATTTTCGGAACAATTTCTACTGATGCGTCGAAAATTAATGGAGGAGTCTGTTGTGCAGTGGTTTCTAAAAATACCTTACGAAATTTAACTTAGCGTCACTAAATAGGGTTTTTATAGGAGAACTATTAGCGATCTACCAAGGTCTTCTATTAATTAAATCTACTAATACAAAGAATGCTCTTTTGGTAACAGACTCTCTGAGTTCATTATTGGCAATAGCTGAAGGCAGCTCTGAAAATGCTCTGTGCACGGAAGATTAACAATTGCCTGTGAGAGATGTATGAGTCGAAGAGTGAATTGTGCTAATGTGGATACCCTCACATTGTGGCATCTCCGGAAAGAATGCAATATACCCTCAAGTATAGATAAAACACTAGAAGACACAGAAGACTAAATCAAAACCTTTTTGAATTTTTGAAATTTTGTAAATTGTAATTTGTAAACAAGCATTGACAAAATTTAATATGTGTACTAAGCCGCTAATGACTCATGTGAGTAGATGCATAATTAATAAAATAAAAAATAAATTAAAATATGATAATGAACTTTATTGTTTTTTTCTGATATAAGTTGCTTCCATTACAAAAACTTTTATACATTGGTATGATGATGCTACTGATTTTTTTTTCAGAAGTAATAGTTTATTTCCTACCTAATTTTGATTTTTAAAACATAACGGGATCTAATACATTTTCGAAACTACGAACATAACGGGCTCAAAAATAAAAGTAAAAATAATAAACCCCTCCCATTCATACAAGAGAGCGTTGAAACTTGTTCATAATTTTTTGTTCCCATTTTTCTTTCTTCTATTTTCCCTTAAATCTCTTCATGAATTCATTATGTGTTTGTGCTCTTCAGCCCATGCTTTTCCAGATGTTATCTGTGGGTGGTGTTTAAATGTTCGTTTTGTTACAGCAGTTTTGAATTTAGCCCTGTCCTTTATGTCACTTTCGCTAATATTCATCTGTTACAGGTCATCTAGTGTTTCATTAATCCACTTTGGCTGGAGTAAGCAATGGTAAAAATCTTTTTTGTGAGTCGATTGGGACTCATGCGGTACAAGTATCCGTTTATGATTTCTATTATTATTATAGAATATCTTGGAACGATGTTTCCTTTGTTCATATTCATGCTCATTTATGCAATTTAAAATACATTATCTTCTTCCAGTGATGGTAATATTAAACTACTAAGGTTCTAGATGCCACATTCCAATTCTGATATATTAATTGTTTATAATAATAATAAAAATAAATAATACATATTATATTTAAATAATTATTTATTTTTTTACTGATTTTCTTTTACTTTACTGATTTACACAGGTCTGTTACAGTACAGACAATTTGTGAATCTATTGTGAGAAAGAAAATAGCTTGAAAGGCATGAAGGGGAGCAGAACCTGACAGGTTTTTTAGTCTCTCATCCAGCTCCTTTTTAGCCTTCTCTGGGTATAGGCGGGGATATGTATTTTGGCCATGTCGTTTATAAGTATATAAGCATATCCATGTAATTTTTCGTGGATCGTATCGAGTAGGTTCGTATTTGTTCGTCAACTGTTGGCATGCGTAGGTCAGTATGTAAAGTTATGTTGCTTACGTACCAGGGTGCTTTTGTGATTGTCCTGAACAATTATAACTTTTAAATATGCTATCATCATAATTATGCAATGCAATGAGAAATATTATATATTCTGGTTCGCATTTTCCCCTAAGAATAATACAAAAGCGTAATGAGACGGTACTGTTTTCAGGCTGCATTATTTTTGTGGCAAATTTGTTAATAGATGTGAATCAATATTTAAAAATATAAAATAAAATAAAAACAGATTTTTGAATAAGTTTCTATACAAACGTAAGGCAATAAAACCCACCAAATATGATATAACTAAGATAAGAAAATAATAATAAAAATGATGATAAAATAAAATAAAATAATTTTACAAAAAATAAATAAATCATTGATTAAAAAAAAAAAAAAATAAATGAATAATAAATGGAAAAATTAATTTTAAAAAAATGAAGCTTAATAGAATATTATTAAGTTGAATAATATTGAATAGAATATATACGTTGACATTTTATGATTACTGTAGAGTTAATTCATTGGTATTATTTCAACTTCGAATAAGACTAGAGTAGGAATATGTCTGATTTTAGGGTAGTGATTTTTCACTGGATGATTGATGTTGAAGTAATGTTTAATAGAAAGGATTATAAAGGTGAGGAGATGAAGAGTTTGCAGGTTGGGAGTGGATAGAGTAGTTGAATTTCAAAGATTATAAATATAGGTGTTGTGATGATTGTTAATTATTAGATATCAGTTAGCTACTAAGATATTGTATATAATAAGAACATCATGATTTTTTGTTTTCTTCCTTGTACTTAAAATATCTCACACTCCAATTGTGGAATCCTTCCACTACTAGCCTGCGCAGTCTATGTCTAATGGAAACGCTTATAAACACAGAGCGTAGTTGCTGAAGCATATTCTCAAAAGCCTAGAGCTATATTTAAGGATATAAAAAAATATTGTGATATATTTAAACGGCTGTTCTTATGGTGAACATGTAATTAAGTTTTTGTTTGTTAAACTTTATTTCTCCTTCACACCTGTGAATTAATATTTAGACAATCAATGAATAAATACATGGCGTGAAAGGTTTAAGGTGGCAACTTCTTAGTTTTCTGATTTTTTGTTATTTTACTGTAGGAGGTCACTTATCCAGTTCCTTTTCAGCCTTCTCTGGGTGTAATCTAAAATAAGAGTTATGGTTATGTTTTTTAGCTTGAAGATTTAAAGTTTGTAAGCCATATCTGTAAAGCGTTTGTCTAAATAGATTTCAGTTAGTATAGCGTTCATTTTCTGTTTAAGTTGTAGAATTGAATGTGTGTAGAAAAGTGAATATAAAAGTCTTAGCCTGAGGTTGGGGAGTTTCTTTTTTTTTATTTTATTATTATTATTTTTATTTTTTTGTGGACCCTGTTATTTTTTGATCAAATTTCAGACCAACGTAGTGTAGAGTGTCTTTGGAATCAGTTTGCTATCATGGAAATGTTTAAGAGTGTTAAATTAAATATTCTGTGCTAATACCAAGTATAAAATACAGAAGAAAAAATAATTAAGATTGACTTGTTATTCTCCATTCCCCAGATAAATAACTGTTGTTTTTATATGTGCAATGTGGGAATAAAATTGAATATGGTTGAACGGTATTCATCCGAGAAGGTATTAACACCGCGAGGAGGACGCGGGTTGACGTAGCTAGTGCGTGGGCTTGGGACTTTACAGTATTGACTACAATAGGAGACTATTTGAAAATGCTTCCTTTTAAATTCCATTTTATATCCCTTTTTTAAAACATTTCCTAAAAGTATATAATTTACAATTTAAAAGATTGGATGTTATCCTAAAAAGAGAGGAAAAAAAAAGTACTTCTCAAACTTATTAAGAACGTCCATTAATCCGCAATATTTAATAAGTAGTAGAAGTAATCTCGGTTTTTATTTATCTTTTAATATATTTTTATAGTTTCAGATTTTGGAAAAAAAATCATAGTCTTAACTCTTGGGGATGGAGTACAATATCAATGAATCCAACAACGCCCTGCTATTGCTTCGTAACGAAGCATCTCAGTCCCTAAATTTTCCATGAGTGATGTTATTAACCATTTCTTCTAGGATAACCAAGAGCTATCAGGAAAAAGACCCTGAGGGTTGTCAGGAAGTAATCTAGATGGCAGGTCAGGCCAACAGGTTGGTCGGCTCCAATCAATACGCATTACCGTCCTCTTGCGATTTTGGGAGTGGTGCTGTTAGCTAGCCTGGATCCAGGTCCTCTGTTTCCAGTCGTCTGAGCGAAGTCTTCCATGGGTTGCTCTCCCGGCAACGCCTGGTGTCATTTCCAATGGTCTTTACTGGATCGGGGGGTGCTGCGGGGCGAAGCCCCTGCCGCCCCGGGGAGGGGGCCAGATCATGCGCAATCGCTCCGCCCCCGGCCGCCTGCTCAGTCAGTTCTCACTTGTTGCCCTGACAGGTTCTCTTCAAGATGCCAACGCTGTAGGTCAGTAGTCCATGTATGTCTGTATGTTTTGGTTTACTGCCTGAAACTCCTGAACAGGAGTATGGTCACAGCTTTGGGAATGAATCTGCCGAATGATGTGACATGTGGACTGGTTGCCTGAGCGGGTGTCTGTCCCCTTCAGCATTAGCTTTTCTATTTTTTTTTGTTGTTTTTTCTTTATTTATTTTTTTAGCATTCATGGATATGGATATTGATGTATTTTTTTTAATAATATATAATATTAGACAATTTTATTCTTAAAATCTTCATATTCATTAATAATCTATTTATTATAACAAGTACTCAATTTCCAAATCTTAATCTTATAAAAGAAGGATATTTATCCTCAGTTGGAAAATGCAAATTAGAAATTAGAAAATAACAATCTGACCAATATTTATATTTAAACCAAACTTCAATGTTTTTTATTTATTAAGATATCTACTTACATTAGTCGTGACGTATTACAATGATTCAAAACCAGCATGAACAGCTGCATGAAAATATACAAATAATATATTCAACTTCTATGAGATTAAAATTGCGAAATATACATTAAGTGTGTAATGGAGCATCTGCCTGTAGAATGGATGGAGGAGTGTTCCTAAGTGACTCTCATTTTAAATGGCGTCTCCCAACATCAGAAATAATTGTGGGTTGCACAACGCCAGTCCCAGGAGTAACTGGTGTTTATTAAAGAGGCACTTGTTTTAATTTTTATACATTTTTTACGAAGCAATGGTTTATCTTTTCATGCGACTCAATTACTTACTATTTCATGTAGAACGGTTTTGCCACAGAGAGGTTTTATCATGAAAGGAATCTGAAAGAATAAATAAACATTTAAACATCGATGCATACATTTATAATCTGCAAGATAATGATTTATTTAATTGGAATTCGCAGAACACTGTATTTATAAAACTATTATTTTGCGATTTTCTATCAGGCCAAGCAAGAGTTACAAGGCTGACAAAATCGAGCAGGGTGAACTATTTGAAACTATCAAACTAACATTGTCATAATTCCTCAAGACGCCATTAATCATGCAGTTATGATATTTTCACGTAATTAATTAGCAAATATATGAATATGTAAAATGTCCTACAATCTCACACACATACACACACAAACACACACACACACACACATACACAGACACACATATATAATGTTCTACAGGATAATATTACTTAAACAACACAAAGAATTTCAGTTTTTAATTTGAAATCATATAACTGTATTAATTATATTTGAATCTATGTATAAAATTTGACTCTATTTAAAACATATACTAACTACTTTTCTAAACAATATCTTAGTTTATAAAATCTATCTTTTTTTCCTGTTTGATAGCGTACAGAATTTCGAATCCATAGAGCACAAGGCAGATTTATAAAATCGTAGATATCTTTATTCTACGTTTTTTGTAGTTGATGTAGTAATTAAAATAAACAACAACATCAATTCAACAAAAAATGGCTTGAAACAAACTATCGATGTGTAAATAACAATTAAATTAACAGATAATTGATTAATAAATGTATATTTGTTGATAAATATCTATGAGCTCGAAAAATGATATATTTAAGCGACTTTATTTACAAAACAAGAACACTATAAATTCATACTAGTGACGTAAAACTATATTAGAGCTATATGATGATGACAAACTTTTGTGTAATATAGTATGTTGATTTTTATTTATACATTTATATTCTCGCTGATTTCTACCATTCATATTCTCAAATCAAATTTATATATATATATATATATATATATATATATATATATATATATATATATATATATATATATATATATATATATATATTATATTTTATATATATATATATACATGGATGTATAAGACATTTGCTCACTCATACACGCGCGCGCGCACATAAATACACAATGTAATGGGTTGAACATAGTTACAGTACATCCGAAGCTTTAAACTACAATGTCTGAGAAAGATTATCCGATAGCGGTGCTATTTTTACACTCGGTTCATTCAATATTACATAAGTTTTTTAATATTAATTTTTTTTAATCTTTGCCCTTGTCTATTATTCATCCGACTATCAATGCATAATAATCAGTTTATAAATAAGCAACGTTTCAGTGAATCCAGAGAGTTTTTTTTTTAATTATTATTGTCCTTGCCATACCGTACTTTAAAAGAACACGCGATAACCTTTTTCGATCGAATTCCTAAAAAATGTAAAATGTTTTAAAATAATTCCTTCCTTGGAGGAGATAAAGACTGTCAAAGTCTATTGTCATTTCGATCTTTTGTAATTTATACTTTATTATTACGTGTTATAAGTTTATAAGAACGATTCACAGTCGTTGTTTTAGGATGTAAACAAATTGCATCGTTTGGGTGATTCATATTTTACGGAGATATGACATTTTTCCTTATTCTTGTGATAATATTTTTTTTTTATCTTTTAGTTCAAATTATCCTCAATACACGTGTATTAATTATACACAATGAAACTTAGTCTAATATAAATAAAAAAATTAGATTTTTTTTTTCAAACAATTCAATGAAAACTCTCTATCAAAGGAATGATATAGTATATAGTATTAATTTGAAATTTAAATTCTTTTTACTTAAAACTTATAATTAATCATACGTAAAAACCTTGTTGATTCATCTGGCTTTATGAACATTAAAATGAATTGACTATAATGAAAAGTAGATAGTGATTATTGACTGAGTAATTAGAGAGAGATAAGTAGATTCCAAAGGTTAATTCTAAATTCTTGAAAAAAAATTCCAATCGAGAATCGATGATCCGAAGTCGATTGTTTTGTGATTTCTAATTATGTGATTATTATTATTATTTTCATATTAATAGTGAAAGGTGTAATAGATCTAATGTCCAAATAAGCTTTTTGAAAATAGGTTCGCTGTATTTCAAACAAGGAAAATAAACACAATCTGACATCATTACCATATTATTATGCATCTTTGTTTTTCTAAGGAAACTCATGTAGCTCCCTATAATATATGTAATAAAGATAACTTTTAATTTTATTAAATATTCATACTTACTTTCGAGTCATATTACTCAATTAAAAAAATCCTAAGAAATAATCAGTACATTTACAATGTTTAAGATGAAGGATTCTAAAAACCTTCTTTATACTATAATCAATAAATAAACCCCTGGATCTTTCGAGGGTCTAATTTCTTAAATAAGAATTCGTAATATAAATTAATTTTTAGTAAATTATAATTAATCAAATATATTATACATTGTAGGTAACAAATGCTACTCACTATTTACTAATCTATTTCTTAAATCGGCAAATCCTTTTTTATTTAGCTCTCGTATGGATGATAATTTGAAATAGCAATTTATTCTTGAACCGAGGTCTCGAGAATCTAAAATCGATTTATTGGTATCGGTGCCGTTATCTAAAATCGAAAAAAATGGGTAACGATTATAATCAATAATAATAATAATAATTTGAGGGAACCGCTGAACATATTTGTTATAGTTTGATTACTGAAATATTCATTATCGAATGGCCAACTTGCGTTACTGTTAGTTTACTCAATCAGAGATCTTCTCAAACAAATGTTTATTTTATTTTATAACCATAATCTCTTCTGATATGGTATGATCATTTGAAAAATGATCACAAAAATTATATTGCAAGCTTTGTTTATAATTTATATTGACAATTTACTCCTTAATAAAAATGTATTAAATAATTTTTCTACATGTTTTGGGAACTATAGTTTACCATCTTCAGGATCAGACTTTCTAAAACAATTACGCAAAGATGTAACAATAAATATATATACATATAAATTGATTTTATAATATTTATTATTTTAATTTTTCTTATTTACAGTATATCATTGTAAATAGTAATAGTACTTTTGACCCCAAAAGTCACTACTAAATACGCTACACTATGAAATGTATTTTTCAAATTATCGCCCAATAAGGGATTGATTGTGAATACAATCATCCACGATTGTTAAAAAATCTTTTAGTTCCATTTTGGTGAACGTTGTGGGTAAATGAATTGAAAGAGAAATAAAATGTTCATAATTATTTCACTTATCTAGAAAACATCTGTTGATTTGACAATATTTTTATTCAGTCATTATTTTTACTTTATTTTTTTTATAATGGAAATAGCATTTTAAAATCCAAGAGCTCATTTAGTGAACAGAAGGATGAATAATTTATTCCGGTAGTCAGCCCTGAATGTACTGGGAGAGCCGAATCGTTAGATCCCGGATGACAGTTGGGATTGCTGAAAACTTTGTGGGCTGGCCATTCATACTATTGATGTGTCAATCCTGCCTCAGTGTTCCTGTCAAAGAAAGAAGTTAGTCTTCAATCTTTTGTTATTAGTCTACTTTTTTGTTTTCTATATTTGTGTGGTTATCCGTCATCGCCGTCACAGATGAAAGCAGTTTTATTTATGACAAGATTTATAATTTATTAAATAGAAAAAATATATACTTAAATATAATGCAAACTCATCTTTGTTTTTAGAAAATTACTAAAACCTCCACAAAATACTAAAAATGATATAGAGGAACTTAAATATTTTTAAATAAATTTTTAATACAATATCCCACCGTTTAGTCGTTCGTTTTACACAACTCAATTCACTATGTTTCGTTCATCAGTATTAAATTTAGAATCAGGATTAGGAAAAAAATGTATTAGGAACAGCATAACCAAGAAAATACTTTTATAACTATTTATTGATATTTACAACTGTATACATCTTATTAAAAAAGTGAAATTGAGGATATTGATTACAATGGCATGTCAATAATATGTAAAAAAACTACTCACTAGTAGCACTTCAGTTAAAGTATTACATTACAAGGTCTCTTTCATGGCTACCTTCTTCTAAAACGCGTCGGAGGATTATCAGGAATTGAGTGAGAGACAAGTTATAAGACTAATAAATTCAATTGGGTATTGAGTTTACTATGAAAGGATTGGTATCTGGTTTGTGCCAAATCAGCAACATATGGAACATGAATCGCTTGTCTATTAAATGTTGGGGCAGTTGAAAATTATGAGCAGTATCTTGTATTTTAAGCCTGATATTTAGAATAATGATAAGAAAGGGTGAGGTAAAAAAGAAACGAAGGGAAACAATAATCAATTACTCGCCGACGATTTGGTATTCTTAGAAGGCCTTATTTAGTGTGAGCTGTATTGTACGAGTCTGATGTTCTCTAGGAATAATTTGTAAAACACGAAGAACTCAAAGTTGGCTGAAACCCAAAGATTATACTATAATTTTTTTTTTATAGTAATATTAAGAAAGCTTATTATATATCAGACACTGGAAAGCCGGCAACCAAAATTAGTAAAGAAAAGAGACTAGTTTTAAGACTCCTGATATTTTTACAATTATATCAAACAGTTATACTAGCTTCTATTATAACTCTATAGTTGCATTAGAATGCACAGCTCTATTTATTTATTTTTTTATAATTAGAATTCTCTTTCATTAATTTCCAAGGTAAATGCTGTAGTCCTAACGAGCTAGACCAGAGCAAGAAAATAGGACGGCCTGGTTGTTACGAAATGAGAGCAACTACGTTGCTATAATAAGTTAAGCTCAACTCTTGAAATTTTTTAAAATGTTTTATCTCAAGTTCCCAATTATTAAATCATCAATCTATACTATCATATAAAAGGACAAGCCATTTTTCGTCTGTGATGACTAACCGCGATAACAACCAAATTTTAACTATAAAATCTTTATAGTTCAAGGAAAGCTTAGCAATAATGAAATTTACATATCTTCAATTAAATTGTTGTTAAAAAAGCGATACATATGTGTTGCTCAGTAAAGTCGGAAGATTGACCGCTAGGTCAATCTCTCTCGCTATCAAGACATATTACAAAGATAAGGTTTTATTCGGAGTTAGAAATTGATAATTAAATTTGCTTAGTTTGATTAAATTGTTATAAAAAAGCTATAAATACATGGTGTGACGTATGGATCTTAGTGAAGTTTAAAAATCAAACGTTAATAACGCCATTCCGCAACAGACGGTAAAACTGCTGAATCCATCTCTACTAAATTTTTACTATATCATCTTCATGGTCATAGAAAAGTTTATATATGACCATAAACCAATAATAAAAATTTAAAAGCTCAATGTTGAGTGGCAGATACAAAGGTTTACGACACTTTCGAGTACTTTTATGGTTAGAAATTAAAATCAAACCAGATGATGAGAATAAAATTATTTCTCTCAAATAAAAATTATTACAGAATCAAAATATCGATTCTCTGCTTTTTGATATGGTGTGTAAAAAAATGAGTCATAGACCTTTAGTTGTTAGCACTAATAATGTGTTGGTCTTAATAATCCGCTAGAGTTTTTAAAAGTCTCTGTCCTCGATTACCAACTCCTACATTAAAATTAAAAATTGGATGTCCGGTTATGCTTTTTATTACTCTTCACTTGTACTTAAACAGTAAAATTTTAAGCAAGCTAAAAATTGCTGCTTTGCGTGAAAATATTATTGAAGAAATAACGCTCTATTGCATATTTCAATACATGATTATTACGTATCAATAAACAAATAAAACTTCAATTATTAGTTAAAATTATTTATGTTCGTTACTTATGAGAGTCGGTGAAGTCGTGACGGGAGATGCCAAGTCGTTGGCAGTCTGTAAAGCCAAATAACAAAAATGATAATGTGATGGTTAAAAATTAGTACAAATATTGCACTCATAAATTGGATAAGTTATATTCATTATCGTTGCCTAGTGCAACTTTAACTTAAACCATTTAAAAAAGTCGTTAGAAATTTCATTACGAGATAAATTGTACATCCAACACTTCAAACTGACTTTTTGCGGGTGCTAGAATGTTATCAACTTTAAGTCGAAGGCTAAGGCGCGAAGCTTACTGATAAGACCGACTTGGCAGCCAACTTTGTCAAACAGTAGCTTTGAACTGCCGCTTAATGGTACTTGTTGAGGACTTTCCCGCTAAAGGTGCAACTCATTTGAGTGAAATGCCGACTGTATTCATAAAATAGCGATATAAAAATATATATTGAAATATTTTCTTGACTGTTACTATCAGATGTTTAATAAGGTTTCTGAGGTTCAGTCAATAAAATAACAACTTATTTTGGCGACGTTTCGAGACTATATTGTTTTCATAATCATGGCTTGCAATGGGAACTGAAAGCATGGGATTTTACGAAGAAATCAAATCAATACACGGTCCTCACGAAATCACAGTGATGAAGGAACTTCAGAAAGCTGGCGAGTGCGAAGAATACGAGGACATTCCTACTAAGGTGCAGGGCATGATTATGAGAACAATATAGTCTCGAAACGTCGCCAAATTAAGTTGTTATTTTATTGACTGAACCTCAAGAACCTTATTAAATGTATATATATATATATATATATATATACAAAAAACTTTGTTTTTTATATTTCCCATATAAAGGTTCAGGATACTGTTTTACAGTTCTTCCAGGATCTGACGATTATTTGAGGCCGAAGGACATCCTTGACCACTCTCCTTCCACAATTAGAATTAGTTTTCGTCCTTTAAGGATGCTGTTTTAAGATGGTGGAATTTAAATATTTTATTGGTTTTTCGTCCTTAAGGATAATATGTTAAAATATTTATCGGTTTTTAAGTTATCCGAAGGATATTCCGTCATTGTTAACATATTCTACAGGAAGCTGGAGATAGTTTTTCAAGTTCCCATCTAAGTTCAAATTTAAAAAATCGGCTAATGAACACGATTAATACTGTAATGTATATCGAAGTATAAGCGAATACATTATTCTTCTGGACGTCTCTTCTCATTTTTGCAAAATATAAAAAAACAAAAAAACATTGCATTCAGGATTATCATCAATGTTGGTACGCTAACAGCAGTTTTTGAAATATTTTTTTATTTTTGGAAAGAAGTTCGAGAGCTGAAACTTGAATAAATTAAAATTAATGTTAGCTTAAACCAAATTAATTGAAAATAATACTAGATTTGTCACTTAAGATAAAGTCGTTTCTTCGTAGCTTACTTGGCTTGAACTAGGGGATAAATAATTCCAATACTTCACCCTATAACACAACTTCTTTACTTAAAATCAGTTTTCCCCCCCATTTTTAGACTTTTTGTAAGGGGCTCAGAGGGGTAAAAGTGGAAACAAACCTTTAAAATGTATGTTTTTCTAGAATATTTTTTATTATTATTCTGAAATACTTAAATATGTGTAACCTGGAGGTTTGCTACTAATATTTATATTTTTTTTCATTACTATTATCATTCAGAAGCTCTATTATAATAATTTTTTGTGAGACTGAATTTATGGCCAAAATTTTGCCAACACAGCAGAAATAGCAGTAAAAGCAGTCACCAAGAACTCTACCAAGTACCTCTACCAAATACTCCTCTCTTGCCCTATTAGTAGTCGGAGATAGGATTAGGACGTTAAGACCAACAAACAATTTTGAAATATTAAAGGAGTTAATTGGTATAAGAAAAAATACTGTTATCATAGTTCGGTGCTGATGCGGAATTAGGAATAAAACTAAAAAAATATTTTTTTAATATAATCATGCCTGATGTAATTCGGCAAATATAAAAAAGTACAGGGAATCCATATACTCTTAATATGTCAGCTTTTACCTCTCAACAGTAAATATTATATAAGGACTTCACAAAATGCAACAACGTATATACTCTGCCATCAGTTTAATGTTATTTCGAGTACCATTGATCATAATACATAATGTACACTGATGAATGGGAACCTCATCAGCATACGTTGTCATAACAACACCCGCTTTCTATCAAAATAAGAAAATATTTACATTATGCTGTGTATACATCGCTGAAATGTCATTTCTTCAGAAAACTTTACCATTATATTCGCTTCAGCGAATTGAATTCGCTGAAAAATATAAAAATTCAAGGATTAAGCGTCTTGTCTAAAATATAATTTTGAAATAAATATTGACCTAGGAACGTAATACTTGATAGGGGAAACAATGGCTGGAGCTTAAGGGGTTCGATTGAAGGTAGACTATATTAAATAAAATAGAAAAACGAAGTCCTCTCCGGACAAAATTATTATAAGAATAGCAGACTAGTCGGAATGAAAATTCTCCATGCAAATTGAAGAATATGAAATGAATAATCCAGTCCTTGAGGGAATATCTAAAATCTTATGACGTTTGAAGAAAGAATGTTGCCTTAACCATATTGAGCATGAACCATAAAGGAATTGCTAAGAACCTTTTATTTCTGAAAGAGCTCTGAAATATTATGAATGCATCAACTCTGAAGAACTATGACTTATTCTGCTACTGTACAATTTTACTATAAAAAATTTAAAGAAACGAATATCATTTTATTTTTAAATAAATAAAAGAAATGAAGGAAGATTATTGTGATTTTCATCTTTATTTGATATCAAGAAAGCTATGGAATAAAATTAAACCTCGATCGACATTTTAGGAATTAATTGATTTTATTAAATGAAAGATTTATGTTTTTTTAATAATCCATCACGGTGACGCCAACCGTGGTTTTTTAAATATGAACAATTGAGAACAGATTGTAAAAGAATCTTACTGATTGAATAATTGTATTGATTAGGCTACGTTGTCAGTTTTTTTGCAAAGAATAATTTTCTTTTACTAGAGACTTTCAATTATTATTGAGAAATAAGAGAATAAAAGTTTAATATAATGACATACTCTACGTGTATAAGAAATATGTTGTTAAAATAAGTTGTCAATTAAACGTGAAAGAATACATTTCTCTATCTTGACTGAGAGCTGAGAAAAAAAATAATACGTGATTTTCATATGTTATTTTTTTTTCTCGGCTCCTAATGCCCATTGGTGGCTATAACTCAGGTTTTGCACTATTATAAGTTCCTACTACCCACACACAAATTGGCATTCAAATCTGTGAGTTACAACTCCAAACGTCCCCTTGTCAGATTCGTTATCTAAGATAAGTAGTACAATAGGATTCTTAACGACAAATTTCACATTTCGCTGATTATAAATTTATTTTTTTTAAAGTACCTTAACAAATATACTGGATTGGGTATCATTTTTATTCCATTGAAAACAAATTTTTCACATTAAACTGGAAATATGCTGACAGGTTAAAAATTCCATTCGGATGATTTTTTTAATATTTCGGCTAAAAATTGTCGTTATTTTTTAGCTCAATGTATATAGCATGTAGCTCAATTTATGATAAAAAATATTAATTTACCAGCAACCTCGTCACGACTACGTCCGCTCTTATAAGTAAAAAAATTAGATTATTTTAACTAAAAATTTAATTTTTATTTGTTTATCAATAATCTTGTATTGAAGTATACGATTGAACATTATTTCTTCAATGATACTTCCATGCATAACAGTAATTATTAATCTGGTAAAAATTACACAGATTAGATGGTTGAAGATTTCATATAGCAAATGTGCTGTAGAACTCAAAGCATAATGTAACATTCTATATAATTTCAATACATATAGTTGTATTTATTGTATATAATTTTAATGGATATTATCCTATTTAATTTTAATGTAGGAGTTGGCAATCCAGGTATATTAAGAAACTCTTGCGGAAAATATATTGTGTTATCAGTGCTTCTAACAATAATTACAGTAGTAATAATTTAAATTACAATAGTAACTATTTAATTGCAATAATAATTAGCAGAAATAATTTTATCTGGTTGGATTTTAATTTCTAACCATAAAAGTATATGACAGCGTGGCTAACCTCGTTTCTACTATTCAACACTGTACATTTAAATTATTATTATAGTTAACTTCTCTATTGCAATCCTTCAGAGAACTATCAGAATTATGTAGTTAAAAGTTGGTACAGATAGGTACCATCATACCCTAACCACACATTCGGATGATTTTTTTTTTTTTTAATATGTCGACTAAAAATTGTAGTTATTTTTTAGATGTTAACGTACCATACACTCGTACTAGGGAATTTAAATTGTATTAGCATCATTAAAAACACCAATTAAATGAAAGCAAGCCGTATTTAGAAAAAATTAGAGTTACAAAATTTTGCTTAAAAAAAACTAATATGATTTATTCTATTTTTTGTATTAAATTTGGCATATTCCTTAGAGATAATTTAAAATCACATAAGGCTCGTATTCCATCGAATGAAGGGCATACGGAACGCAAGGGACGGAAATAAACCTCATTAAGTTAACACTAAACCTACCATAACGGGTCAAATGACCATTTTTAAAGTTTTTAGCAGAAGTTATTGAAAACAGTATTCATTACTTTACTTTTTGACTGTAGGCAAAAAAAAAAAAAAAAAAAAAAAAAAATTAAAAATGGATGAATTTTGGATTGTAACTGACGCTAAGCATTTGCTGTTTTAACAAGAGGGAGGGGATGTTGGGAGTTTATTGCCCTTCAAAGCGAATTACAGCCAGAATGCTCTTGACAGGTGCATAATCCAAGCATAAGCTAATGATATGCGGGAACATGAATCGTGTTTTGGTTGTTTTGTATTGCTTATATAACTACTTTTATTCTTATTCTTGATTCTAATACATAATCAAGTAATAATTTAATTTGAGGTATATTAGGCTATAGGTTCATTGTGTTTTTGATTTGTGATTTATTAGCAATATTTTTCTCTTAATATGTGGTTAATATGGCCTGGAATTCTGTGTGTCCACAAAAGCTTCAAATTTATGTTGTGGTTTTTTCTACATTTGTATCTATTTTGACTCTCTTTCGTTTCTTTATTTGTTGTTTTTAAATCTTCTCAAGAGACTATCCCCTAAATAATATAAAATCCCTTATGTCCAATCCTAGAAAAACGGCTGAAACTAAAACTTTGAGAGCAACTAAACACGTAAACTTATTAACATAAACCCATCAGGGACATATGCCAATCAAATATACTGGACTGCAGAAAATGCGCACCTTAAATAAATACAAATAATTCAATCGAAAATACTTGGGCTAATCGTGAAATCCCCTTGGTACCTCACAAACCGATAAACGATTTCGTGAAAGACTTCATGTACATAATAACATACTCATACAAGACACGCCCACAGCCGATATACCGGAAATTACTATCAGTAGGCTAAAAAGAAGCTAGATGAGAGATCTGATCAAATATATATATATTTTTTTCATTTATTTGTTCATTTAGTTATTTGACTCAAGTCAGGAGAAGGATATGTTGATTGCTACTCTCCCTCCTGCTTATCTTGCAATTTATTGTCAGTCAGACTTGTAAGATATGTGAATAAAGAAATGAAAGAGAAAAAAAGAATCTGTTATTTTCTTCTTATACCTATTTTTATTTAATTAATAGCTCCCTAGATATAGAGAGAAATGCTGTACTAAAAAAATATTTAATGAAGTTTGGCAAGGAAATGGGATTGCTACAGATACATCATGCTTATCTAATAATATCAGTCATAGCAACACCAATATATTATAATATCAGTAATCAATTTTATACATAGTATAATTATAAAATAATATAAACAAGCAAATATTTAAAGAAAAATGGATTCTGTTGATGCATGTCCTCAATTTATGGCAGAGCTGAATTCCTTATACGACCAAAGATAAATTAACTCAATTTCTCCCGGACTGGGAAAAACAATAGATCATGGATATATCTATCTATAACTACTGTTTTTCTATCTACTGCTTCTATTGAGGAAACTGCCGTCAAATTTTCAAGCGTGTCAAAACTTAAAAAATATAAACAAAACGTGACTTCTTTTCATTCAAACAAATATATCTTCTAAATGGTAGGTCCTAGCGACACGTGTTATACAACCAATAATATTCTGCATTTAATTTCTGACTGGGAAACTGGCGTCGAGTTTTTCATCCCGGCAACGCTAAAAGAATTAGAGCATGTCCAAAAGAAACCCAAAACTTAAAAATGTAGTCGAAACTTGACTTTCTTGATTCAAAGCAATATAGCTCTCAGCAGGTCCTAGCGACTAATGTTGTATTAAAAAAAATATTCTGCTTTAATTTCTGACAAGATAGCTATCGTTAAAATTTCGACCCGAGCAACACCAACAGAGATAGAGCGTGTTAAAATGTTACATTTTGAATGTGAAAAAAAAAAAGTTACATCAAAAAAGTATTGACCCTCTGCCAAAAGACATATCCATGGCCTGTTTCCCTTCTAAAGAAAACTATTTATTCAGATGTGCTTCAGTCTCCATTAAAAAAAAAAAAAAAAAAAAAAAAAAAAAAAAAAAAGACGTTAAATGCTTGAACAAAAATTAAACCTTACAAACCAAGTAAAAAAAGATGAAAATGTTCCTGATATTTTGAAGAAAAATAAAGAAATTTCTGACTTTGAATCGTCATCGGCCCAAACATTGTTCCATCAAAAAACAATGAAGAACTCCTCATTAAAAGACTTAAAAGAAGTTTTGAACAGGAGAACGCCGATTATATCTTACTGCAAGCAATGAGACCTGATATCAGAAAAGAAATGCTTAGTAAAACACAAACTAAAATAAGTGATTTTTTTTCTAAATGAAAATTCAATACTTATTTAAAAACATAAATACTCACAATCATTGTTATGTTATTTTTTTGTATTATAACTTAATAAATGTATGTAAAACGATTTTTTTGTTATAAAAATGGTTTTCTAAATCACCTTGATGATCGGAAGCCAATAAAATATAGTTTGATAATCTGAAGTTTTCCAGCCTCTTGCAATTCCAATTTAAAATATGTCTTCAACGCAGCTGAAGATGTTGGAATAATATCCTCTAATTCAACTTGTTCCAATATAGTAATATATGTATTAAATCAATGTCCTTACAGTTTTGCCAAGTACTAAATAACTCCGCGGGATTAAAAATTCGTTTTCTAACAAGAAAGCAAATAAAAGCAGCTAAAAGTTTCATGTTTTTTTCATATACCTTCTAAGAAACCACTACCATGAATATCACAGGCGTATAACGGGATACTTTTTAGTAAAATATGTTTTTAGTTTGAAAAATGCCTTAGATTACGGCACGTTAAAAGATATTATTTGCAGATTATTTATAAATAATTATTTGGAAAATTTCTTACTTTTATAACGATTGTCCATATTCACTAGTTGCAATCTAACAATGAAAAAAATATCAATTTGATGATACATAAATCTCAATTGACAGAATGTATAGTTTAAACTAAATGTGACCTGTCGAGTCAGATACTACATCGCTGTTTTTGCATTGAAATCCACCTGTTGAAATCGAAATAACCTCCACTAATGCTCTAAAAACATCTTTCCTTTACACCTAATTCCTGCATAACAATGGTTTCATCATTTTTGTTATTCCTTTTTTCCTTCTAGATTAGCCTTTTTACCCACTATGCGACGATAGTGAAAGAAAGTGATTTAGGAAGGATCATGGTTTTATCCCCAACTAAGAGTACCCACTTTAGAGATACTGAGCGTGCCTCAGGAGAATATTCTGACCCCTGGTCGATTCTCAATTGGTATAACATAATAAATAATTACATGCCTCAGCCGGATTCGAACATGAGTCCTTACCCGCTGAGATACACTGCCCCTTCATTTTATGTTAATTATATTCAATAGAAAATGAAATACCTATCGTTGTAGACTGCAAGAGGCCACTTGTTTAAAGTATTATTGATTACATTCCAAATACCAGGCGATACTCGTTTTTCAGCAACATCATTATTAATGATACCGGTTCCTCTCGTATATATATATTTTTTCTTTTTTATCTTTTAGAACGATCAGCATTCGTTTACAGTTTATATTGTTCTGTTGAATGACATATTTTCATAATAACGTTTACCATAATACACACACAAATATTATTGATTTTCTATAAATTTCCGATTATAGTTTGCTGGTTGTGCCGTTTTGCCTAAATAGTAAAGTTACCTAATGTCTAACATCCTACTCGATGAAGAGATGGATGAGAATAATTATTAACTAAACAAGTAGGGAATCGAACTTGAACAGCGTAGCTCAATGTATACAGTATGTAGATCAATTTATGATAAAAATTATTAATTTACCAGCAACCCCGTTGCGGCTTCGTCTTATAAGTAATGAACTTTGATTATTTTAACTAAAAATTTAAGTTTTATTTGTTTATCAATAAAAATCTTGTATTGAAGTATGCAATTGAACATTATTTCTTCAATGATACTTCCATGCATAACAGTAATTATTAACCTGGTAAAAATTGCACAGATTAGATGGTTGAAGATTTCATATAGCAAATGTGCTATAGAATTCAAAGCATAATGTGACATCCTATATAATTTTAATGTATATAATTGTATTTATGGTATATAATTTTAAAGAATATAATCCTATATAATTTTAATGTAGGAGTTGGAACTCCAGATGGACTATTAAGAAACTCTTGCGGAAAATTTATTGTCTTATCAGTGCTTCTAACAATAATTGCTGTAGCAATAATTTTAATTACAATAGGAACTATTTAATTGTAATATTAAATAGCATATATAATTTTATCTGGTTAGATTTTAATTCCTAACCATAAAAGTTTATGACAGTGTGGCTGACCTCGTGTCTACTACCCAACACTGTACATTTAAATTATTATTATAGTTAACTTTTCTATTGTAAACCTTCAGAGGACTGTGAGAATGATGTAGTTAAAATTTGGTACATGAAGGTTCAGATTATACCATTGTAAACTCAAATGCGAAATTAAGACCATTTTAACCCGCCCAGGTGGGATTTGAACCCACGACCTTCTGGTTACGAGCACGCTGAGACCCTCGCTGCAACTCACTCGGCCATTGGGTCCCTACACCATATCTTTTCCTAATAATTTGATTTAATATAAATACATTTTATTATCAATTTCAAACTCTATACAACACCATACCTTTGTAACCTCTCATGTAGAATGGCACTCGCCACCTGTTCGAATATTCAAACTTCACAACTCTCCACATATTTTTTTTTAATAACAAATTATTCATAAATCACTAGATTTTATTGTTGTTAAACCTTGAGCTATGAAGATAATGTATTTTAAATTTGGTACAGATTGATTCTGAAGATCACAAACGAAAAACGTTTTTTTTTCCTTTTATATAACAGTATTTGGTATTATTTGTTACGGTTTTTATACATGCTATCAAATGGCTCTAGTTTTACTTTGAATATTACCCTGATCTTTGAAATACCCCAACACAAAGAATAGTTTCCGTAAAAAGGATGAGTCAGCCTTGAGGTAGAGAGGAATGAACATTTATTGAAACCAGCACGCGAAGTGGCGGCCAACCTCAAAGGTTGGTCGTTAATTTAAGCTCGCACTATCTTTTAATTGATACTGATTAAACAATAAATATTAATTGTCCTTCTGAAGAACAATGATTAATAAATTCGAAGAGGCAAAACCAGTCATGGCAAGTCGAGCTCCACGCTTTTAGGGAAAATTCTCCTAACACGAAATGTTAACTTGTGATATTTTTCTATGCTTGTAGTTTATAAAAATTGATTTACTAATTTCACGTTTCATGTTTAACAAGATAATATTATTATGTTTAAATAACTTTTTTTTTATTCACTATCTAAAGGAAAACTCCATTGGGTAAAACTGGCAGCAGGATAAGTTGATTAGAAGTCGATAAGGCCAGAATAAGGAAAAAGATGAGGGTACACAAGTTAGAATTGAAAAAGCAATTATAAAAAAAAAATTGATCTTATTGTTTTATCGATCCTAAAAGAATATTTTAGTTGGTAAAAAAATAAATCAGAGTGATAAGACCAAAACGTTTAAAAAATAATTAAAAAAATTAATGAATAAATAAAAAATGTCTAAACGTTCATGAAAAGTTCTTAATTTCTATAACCAAATATCAAGAGACATTAAACAGGCGATAACTCATATCTTTATCCTCAAATAACCACGTTCAATGTCCATTAATCAACTTAAAAAAAAAAGAAGTGGATTTTTCGACAAAGTTGCCAATGTGCTTTGGTAAACAGGGTTTTGATACACTCAGCTTTGTGGAGTAACTGACATTAATTATGCTTTATATCCTAATTAATGTTAGTTACAGTTAAATTTGGACTACACATCTTCCCAGAACGAAGAATGGTATTCTGGACAGTGTTACTTGATAATTAGGTAGTAAGCACCTCGAGTAAATCTTAAATATGCAAATGGACTTTTATTGTTTGTGGGACTTAAGTACATGCAACAATTCACATTACTGCGTAGAATATTTCGTACCATGGTTACCATAGTATAGAGCCATCAGTAGCTTTAGAATAGCTTCAAAATGCATTCTAACATTCTGGTTACATATGCTTGCTGTTTAAGATCGACAGACCGACAAAAAACGGCTGATCATAAAAACCTCCATTTAGTGCTTAATGATATCTTAATTTTTATTCGATGTACAAGATTTCTATTTTTATTAAAATGAAATCATTAAATTCTTTTATTTCCCTTTTTAAGAATTTCATTGAGAATATATTTTGAAACAACTAAAGAATGACAATTTTCCTCTGTATCATACTTCATACAAATCGGAGAATTACTTGTCTTAGATACTTCCCATTATTTTTAAGATTTTTCTTGTCCTTTGGAAACTCGTCGGATCAGTCACTTTACGCCTCTCTTGAATGGATGGCGATCTCTTAAATAGTATACACTTTTATACCTTTGGTAAATACGTCTACTGCTTCTTCAGTATCTTCTTCGGTTTCCAATTGCAGTGGTACGAGAAATTTTGAATTTGAATTCGCTTAATAGCTATCCCTACCCATAACAAATTGGTTTGGTGATTACCGTTCATACTTTTTTTATTGTTTAATCAAAAAGAGACTGATGAATCAAGTAATGACCAAATCATAAGATGAATGATATGTCGTGAATTCCTTTCCCTGATGAAAAAGGACCATTCTGTCAAAAGTTTTTTATGTCTAACAAAAGCTTATAGAAAACCGACCCAAAATTTCTACCTCTCGGAATGCACCAACGGGATTCCCAGGCCTTATGTTAGCCGTTATAGTCTCTGAATGATTGGAAAAGAATTTTTTTACTTTACTTCTTTATTCACATCTGTCTATTACAAAACAGACAATTAGTGAATCTATCCTATCTTGTCTACAAAGAACATAGGGTGAGGTGCTTTAAATCATGAAACAACATTAAATTTATTGTTCGTATTCAAGTTAGCCAAGATCTTGTCTTAGCGTTTACCCGGCTATTGCAGACATATATATATATATATTTAGTAACAAGCTTCAGGAGATATAGAGTACACTTTCACACATATCAGCTCTCGGATGAAAGAACCCCTCGAGGCGTCATAAAAACTTACATGTGACTCCCGTAGAAATCATAAAACAAGAACTTGAGAAAAGGATTAATTTCATTATTTCACAACATTTTATTGACATGTGACAGTAAATGCATTGTTATAGATCGTGGCCGATTTGACTATGCTTCATATCAACTTGTTTCTTCTCAATAGCTATCGTATATTTTCGTTTTGTACAAATTATATAGCACTAATCGTTGATAGCCACATCAATTATCACTATGTATTATAGTTGCAAAGTATTATTAAAAAGAAATAAACTTCAATGAAAATGAAAATGGCTTAAAGCATCCTTCTAATATGGCCCTATAGCTTTTGAACGATTTCTTTTTAAGGTTTCCGATAGGTACATAAGAATTCATATTATTGCCCATGACATCAACGAAACCATCCCCTGGACCCGTTGTCTTCATCCGTTGAAGCCATAGAGGTAGCCGGGAAGACTTTCAAGTCTTCTGATTGGTCTAATGAAACGGAGGCTGCAGAATCGATGGCTAACCATTATTTGAGAAAGAGCAGATTTGATTAGATTTTGAGCAAACTCGCAAAATCAAATCAAGCGACCCCACTCCTCGAGCCTCAATAAGGCTTCCGATCACATTACTCCACTGCCTAGTCTATAATCGGATTTTTTATTCCGTTCTTTACCTTTTTGTGGCATCGCCTTTTAAAGTGTGCTTTACAGTTTAGTGGGCACTTCTTCTGAAAACATGGAAAAATACTTAAAGCACTTTCGCGAATTACTTGAGGAGGTTTGGGTCCCGTCTTAACTTATCCTCAAAAATGTTTTAAGTGAAATTAAATCCTTTTTTTTTCTTTTTTAATTTTTATAGTTCCTCAACCACCCGCCGAGAGGAACTATCTTAAGCGATCTTAAAATATTTTGAAAAATGAAATGTAATTCATGCATGTAATATTCAATTTATATATAGTCACAGGAATTCAAGAAATTGATTTCTAAAAAATAATCCTTTCTCAACAATATTTACATTATTATGATTCATTTTATGTTATTAAACTGGCACTAGAACACATAAACACACTGGAGATGGACCAAAAAGAATACTTAATTTGTTCTGACTCACTTTCGGCTCTCACAAGCGTTAACAACAAAAGCCATAATGTAAAAAACTACATATCTGAAATAGCCGCCTTATTTGATTCCAGTTCGAAATTCAATATTATTAGTTTAATGTGGATTCCGGGACATTCAGGTATAGAAGATAATGAAAAACCGGATTTAGCAGCCAAAGAAGCGTGTTCTCTCTTCCCACTACCCTTAATCCCTGTTCCTTTACCGGATCTCAATTCACTTTTAAAACGTCAAATCAATATAGTTTGGCATGAAAGGTGGTTCGACCACAATAACAAATTAAAAAAAAAAAAGACCAATTCCATAACGATGGAAGGAAGAACCAGGACCAAGAAAAAACAAGTCATATTGGATTAAAAGCAACCCCCAAAATGCAACGAATGTCAGGTAAACCTGACTATAGAACACATTCTTGTTGAATGCCAAAAATACAAAAAGCAAAGAAAAGGTAACGGTCTGATGAATCAAGACATCTCAACATTGCTTGAAAACAACTCACATCTCCACAATCACATTATTCAATTTTTAAAACAAACAAATCTTTACAAAGACTTATAGTTCTCAACCTGAGTATGGTGTCTCTAACCAAATGTGGTGGTACATGGCACCAGAAAGTAAATAAATAATAAATAATGATTCATTTTATAATGATTACATTGTAATGATGTATTATTATTATTATTATTATGAATAAATATTAATCATAATATGGTAACATGTAGTGTACATAATCCTCTTTTACCCAGATAAAAATAAAGAATGTAAGCCAAAAGGTTGGCAAACTAATAAAAATTATTCATTACCATGTCATAATTAATTTACTGCGCACAACCACCTTCTTGATTTCTAAAAAATGTCAGAGCTCGTTTTTATTTAGGAGGACCAGTCGTTCTTAACTACCTTACTGTTTTTGATAAGCTTGGAAAAAAATGAAAAAGATGAATGGTAGAAAAGAACGAGTTATAAAAAAAAAAAAAAAAAAATTAAAAAATAAGACAGAATAACATTACGGTATAAAATGGTAAATAAATACATAAATGGATACAAAAAAAATTAAAACATAACAATAAAGATAATTTAATAATAGCATAATACAATAGATAATTGAAAAAGAAAAAAATACATTTATGAATATTCACACTCAGTCCATGAACACCGTCAGCCAGCTTCCTACCACACCATTTATTCCTTTTTCACCACCATCTCCTCCCCTCTCGCCGTACCAAAAAAACTTTAAACTCCGTTTGAAAGAAGAAGCAGGCCGCTAGAAGATCTAAAAGCTTCTCTCCTTACAAGTCATTGGTTCATGAGCCATTGGAGATAGTGTAAGAGCACTTAAATCATGATTATTCCTATTTATTTCTATTTATCACATTAAATTGCAAAAAGGTAATAAAAAAAAATTAATAAAGTACTGTTGATATTGTATTACAAGTATTTAGTAGAACTAGATTCCCTTTTACAATATTTAATATTGATGGAACAGAGTATTTTTTTAAATGAGTAATCGATTCTGTAAACTGAATTGACATAGTTAATCTCTGATAACCTCCCATTGCGTGAATTGAAAAGTTTGAATTAGTATAAATGTTTTATAAGACGCTGAGTGGAGAGAGATTCCATGATTGTTATTACATTCCGTCCTCTGACCCTTTTTGTGCATTGGAACAGATATAGATTATCTCCATTTATCAGGCGTTATTACATTTTCCGCGGATATTTTTTACTGAATGAATCATTTTAAAGCTTCCCTACGGGCCTTGATTAGTCCACTGTTGTCGATCCCAGCTGCTTTGGAAGAGTTTAATTTTCTGGTTGCTACTTTAAAGGTTTCTCTATAATTCTCTATCAAAGCATAGTTATGCCAATTACTTAGATGGTTCCAATACAATAAGAATTTATTATATTTAGATTGAAAATGCTTTCTTCATAATAATAAATATTCATCATCAGTTTCTAAATACTAAATACTAAATTTTCAAAATATCAGAACTTTGTTACATAGGTTATTATTAATATTATTATTATGTTACATATACATTTTTTTTTTAATGTAAGAAAAAAAATCAAGTACATTAGTACTCACCTAGCTGTTTAGCTCAGAACTTAGGTTTACCTCAGAATTAAAAATTAAAAATTAGAGCAAAACATTCTCGATTTAGGATATTAATATATTTTATTACGATATGCTTCACTAAATGTCTTCTAACGAAAAGTTCAATAAAGATACTGATAAAGTTTTTTAGTAATATTGAAAAACATAAAACATTGTATGTTAAATAACACAGTTCCAAAAAAATAAATAAAAAATAAAAATCTGGAATAATTTTCCAAGGGAGCTAAGCCTTGGGTAATTGTTTCAGATTTTTATATGTTTATGTGTGCTGAATTTAATTTGAATGCAGAAAAATTCAATCTAGCATCATTTTAAAAAAATTAGACGTTATTTTTTGAAAAACCTGAAATAGCGTATTTTTTATTGTTTTTTTTTTATTTTATTTTTTTCACGGAACGGCCTTAAAGATCACGCGAATATCATTATTTTCACTTCTTTCCATACCACTTCTATATGCCCACCTAGTCTTCATTCTTTTCGATTGCTCCTCCCATCTTACCTCGGTCCACGCTATTTTTTTTTATTTATTTCATTTGTTTTTTTTTTTATTCCCATGAATATTTTTTGTGACTTATATATTTACAAGTGTGCTGAATTCGAGACAATAGTAAAAAAAAATCTACCAAGCACCTTTTTTTAGAAATTGGAGATTGATTTTTAAAAAAAAACTAAAATAGCACTTCATTCATATATTTTATTAACCGTTTTTTTAGTGAAAAACATTAATATATAAAATAATATTTAATACTGAACATAATTAATGTGTATATTTTTTCCTTTTTTACTCATCATCACGTGCCTCCCGTTGTAGTGGTCAACAGTTGTCGGCAAGCATCTTCTCATTGCATTTACCGCTGTACCTTTTTTCCATTTGGGCTTTTTATTGTTGAAATCGTTCTCCTTGTTCATCTAAAACTGCTACTAAGTTGGGAGGGAAGAAACTCAAAGGGGAATGCAAAAAATGAATTTTTGAGGGCATGTTAAAACCCATTGCCTTAAATGATAAAAGCAATTCTTCAACAATGTCATTTATTCAACAAAGTCTAATGCTTATAATCTCCATTTGTTTTTAAATTTTTTAATAAATTATAAAAGTGTCAAAACCGAATAGGTTTTTTAATTTTTGTTAATGTTTTCAATGATAGAAAAATGCACGAAATGTCGAAAAACACCTAATTTGTCGACTTAAAAATAAATTTGACAAAAAATGGTGCCTGATTGAAATTTTCTGACTTCGTCTTCAGCACACTTCAAAACATATTAAAACTACATTTTTGTTTAAGGGAGTATTTTGATGCAGAACAGTGAAATTACTGATATTTCCTTTTGCGAATATACATCATTGAGTTTTAAATTAAAATTGTTTATTACAGTTGGAAATTCGCAGCTCCTTTGCAGTTGGCTAATTTATAGCGAGACTCATTACATCCCGTGGCCAACTGTCTTGCAATATCAGACTTTTAGAGCTACTGGATCTCTCTCGTCACGATCAATATCAACCCTTCTGATTAAAATTTGAGAGTTTAATTAAACTTTACGGCAGTTTTTATTTGTTCCTACTTTCTTTTTATGTTTGTAAATTCGCAAAGTTGTTATTGCTATTCGTTTTTCAAAAAATGTCTTTGAAACCATAGAATTTACATTTTGTACGTAAGTTCAATAAGCTTTCAGTCTAATTGAGAAGGAATACTGCAATAATTAGGGTCGAATTTTTTTTGGTACATTAAAGTCTGTATTTTATAATTTCCACAACCACGAATCTTTAAAAACTCGCTTTGTTTTTAAAGTTTTTTTGCCTTTTTTTTTTTTTTTTTTTTTTTTTTTTTTTTTTTTCAAGATATAACCTAAAGTCTTCAACTGACTAAAGAAAGTAGTAGCAACTTTTTAAACTTAAATAAATCATCTACTGTTCGATACTTCTAGGACCTACTTCATCTACATCAGATACTTTCTAGGATAAAGTTATTTAAGTTTTGAGAATAATTTTAATAAATTAGAAAAATGCAGATTTTTAGTCGGTTCCTTCTCACTGGCTAATAAATAGTTCATCCCACTTTATTGTTTGGTATAATAATATTTTTAATATAATTAAATTGCTTAAGCCAAGACTAAACTAGCTAGACAAACTAGGTATGTTAGTTTTCAGAGAAAACTAAGATATGCAATTATTAGAATATATTTGTTTATTTTTATTTTTTGTTAGGAACAATAAAATAATCTTAACTATAATTTTATAATGAAAGTTCTTTCTAATATTGAATTACTAAAATTTCTCTAACATTCATCTAACAGGGGCTATCTTAAGAAAGCTGTAAAACATGCGTTAAGAGTGGAGCAGAGAATGTTCCTCTTTGTTATGTACATACTCGTACATTGTTCCTAATGTGACTTAGAGAGCTGTGAATTAGGAACACTTGAATCAACATGTTTAGTAAGAAGTCTTAACCTGCAGGTTAAGTAAAACTCCACAATGTCATATGCTCAAAACGGGAGTGAAAATTATTAGAAAAAATGGTACCATATAAATGATCCTTCCTATCTGTTCTTAGTTAAGCAGTTTAAATTATGAAGTTATCTGAAATGACATAGTAGCTAAAATAGAAGGAAAACGAACAAAATTCTCTCTAAAAAGAGAGATTTCGGCCATTCGGAAATGAATGAAAAACACAATTTATTCTGGGAGATACTGTATTCTAAGAATAGGAATAATTCACAATTACTGGAACAGATGTCTGGCCGCATTATTTACAAGTCAATATCAGAAAATAAGGTGCAAGCTATTGACAGAAAAAAATAGAAGCAGAAAGTGAAAAAAATACAATAATATAAAAAATTAAAAAAATATCTGAATAAGGAGCTATTTAACTATTTACATGTTTGTAAAAAATTAATATTTTTACGAATAGGAATGGGCAGAAAGAAGCAGAGGTAGCAGGAATGATGAAAGATTTTTCAAAGGAAGCAATTCTATGGGTTGGAGTATACAGGTTGAAAGGTTGGGACTTTTTATGCAGGAGTTGGATAGAAAAACCCAGAGTTGATAGATCAAGAATATAGGAAGTTTTTTTTTGGTTTTTCGTGTTCAAAATACATTTGTAACGAGGAAACATTGGCGTCTGAAAGTAGGAAAAAGTCACTCAGAATACCGGCACGCAACATTTTTTTTTTTTTCATTTCTTCCTTGCCGCCTCAACTACAATAGGTTTCCTGGCTGGAGGGTGAAGGCAATTAATTACTTCGATTTAATTCCACTTTGTGTCAGTATTTTCAGCGGAGCTTGGTTCAGAGGTAACGCACTTAATTCTGAGTGCGTTAGTGTAAAGTGCGTTACTTCTGAGCAAGGTCCCGCTCAAAATCCCGGCACGCCACGTGTGATCGCCTCAGGATCCCGAAGATGAATCTATTGAAATGGTTCATTAGTTTCCTGAATCTATTGAAATAGTTCATTAGTTTCTTGAATCTCACCTCCAGCTCACCAGGCAGACCGCCATATACTGCATCCATAACTTCCTTAACAAAAGCATGGGAAAATAAGAGAGAACACTAAAAGTTGACAGGATCTTTGGGGGAACAAATCACGATATCTATAGAGCTGTTTGAGGATCGAGATGGATCTTCTGGGTATACGTACACGTACAGAGTTCAAAAACGTACAAAGCAGGAAAATGTTTAAGAAATGGGAACAGGATTCACCATCACCTTAAAAGAGATTGTTGAAGAAGATTTTTATATCTTAGTATTCACCATTCACGATTTTCACTGTATATAGATTCCATGAAGCAATTCGCAATACATTTGTTCATTAATTCAAACTGAATTCTTATTTATCATCCAGCATTATTTATTTGTTTCAACGCCTTTTTGTAAAGAACATAGTATTCACAAAATGGCCTGCGTATTCATAGATTTTTTTTTCGCGTCCTGATGTTTTGTACACTGAAATAAAAAAAACCCTTAAGATTAATCAAATTACTGTGACAGTAAAGCTTTGTTTCAAATTTATTATTTAAAAAGCTATTTTTTCTCAGTTAGTGATTCTAGCTAATTGTATACCGGCTAGGATCCATTCAGTTTGAGGTCCTAACTTATTCATTGCTTAATAGGGGGTCTTTAATTAAAGCCAGGGGAGTTATTCAATTTTAAATGGAAGAATATTAGTCTGTTAGGAAGCTGTCTGCTGTTAAGATTAATTTAAAGTATTGTAAATTTCTGCCTTTTATACTTAGGCAAGGTCAATATTTCAAAGATATTTATTTGCTATAAATTGACTCGAACAAATAAATATAAAATGCTTGGGATTGATTAATTGCCACTTCTATTGGGATTCGGCTGGGTTCAGAATCACTTGAGGTACGCATGATGGTTTAGAACGGTTAATCCTAATTGTATTAATCCTTCTATACCAGCATGATTTGGTATAAACCAGAATACTTATTGAAACTAATAGGAAAATATCGGAGATACTTGTATTACTTACTTTAAACTTGAAAAAATTCAATTAAAAACACTATGGCACATTGCACGCTAGTGAAATAACGTTAATAAATACCTACACATACCCTTTCAACCAGTTTAATATAAAATTAAGAATAATTCAGAGCTAGCATACAGATTATTTGACTACAACAAATATTCCCGACAACATAAACAGTAAGTATTGCCTCTTTTGGGGTAATGATGACGCCACTTTGAAGGAAAGGGCTCTCATTTAAAAACTCCTGATTAATTAAACAGTTTATAACAAATAATTCCTAAATTCATTAAAATAACTGGCATGCCAACTAAATTATTACTAATTATAAATAAATGTATGCAATGTGGGTACCAACATTATTAAAATGTATATTTAGAAAATAACTACATCAAACTACTAACTATTCAAAAATAAAAGACAACAATAATAAAAAATCTACATCTTTCACTACCTCTACTCTAGCTGCTTCATGTAACAACAATCAAATACATAAATAACACAGAGCTAGGGTATTTTTTTTTTCTAATCCCTTTTATTTTTATTAATTTATGATAAAGCTATGGTGCTTGCAGTAACCAAAGTTTATGTTATAGCCATACATATTAATATTCTGAGACTCGAAAACACACTTCTCTTTTTGTGTAAATTGTTCATTTGAGGCACCGAGTAATTTATTTACGAGAATAAAAAAACAGGCGGTTTTACTCCTGACAATCCAGATGGTAGACTTACCGGTTCCAAAATAAATAGCCTACCAAGTTATCTCCAGCGAGATTGCTGTCTGTAGTTATCTGTAGGTGAGGTAGCATTATTCCGTAATGTCCGTTCGCTACAATAAGATAAAACGAAGTCAAATAAGGAATCTCCTTACTAAAGACAAACAAACAAACAAATAACAAACTTCTGAAATTTTTCCGTTGTGTTGACTTAAAAAAGAAATGTATTATGTAATATAAAAATGTATGCAATAACCTTTTTTAATATAATAATATTTAATAAAAATGATAATAATTTTAATTAATTTTTTAATTAATAATAATATTTAATAAAAATGATAATAATTTTAATTAATTTTTTAATTAATAATAATATTTAATAAAAATGTTTACTTTTTAATGTTCTTATTTAAGAATATTAAAAAGTAAACAGCTGTATTGGAAATATTTTTTTTTTTTTTAAATTTTGGTTCACAGGACGATGCACTGTGCGCTTGTTCGAATCCAGCCAGGACGGGTTAAAAATATTAATTTTTTTTTTTTTTTTGGAAAATAAATCTCGAACAGTTTATCTTGGGATAGACTATCGTAAAGGTTGGTAACCTGTACGAAAATCTGTCCCTCTTGTTCAAGTTGGGGTACATAAGAAAGTTCAGCCTCAAAAAAGAAGCAATATATTTGCAGATGTTCTTAAATTGTTTTTTTTTTTTCACTCTGGTTTCTGATGGACCTATCAATTCTACGGAAGTTAACGTACACCTGACTAGGATTGTTGACTTAACATTGTATTCATGATATGGTTTTATACAAAAAGTCGTTCTGTCTTAGATAAATTCATATTTACAATATGCCGATTTCCCTGAATAAATAACGTATCAATTTATATTCTTTTATTTTATATCATATTCAAAATACCAAATTTAACTGATTTTTAATTCAATACATGGTGAAGTGTTGATAATTTGTTCTCAAATTTTTCGATGACCACTTTTCAACCAGTTTAAAGTTTTCTCATCTTTATTAATTGCTCTTTCCACTCAACGATTTCTAATTACAAGTTAATTATTCTCGGTAAAGCACATAAAATTATACCACTAAGCGCTACAAGGGATCCTTGTTTTAATAAGATTAATTTACAGCTTAGGAAAATTATAAATTGGAAAATATTTTGAAATTTTCAGAACGTTTTCAAATTAAAACGAAACTATATTCTTGAAATGTAGAATGATTTTCCTTTTTTCAGATATGTAGAACTAATTCTGTTAATTAGTATGTTCCTAAATAAATAAGGTGTAAACATATTAAATTCAAATTGATTAGAAAAGCAAGGTTCAAAAAGGATTTATGATTAAAAATAAAAGTAAAATCAATAAAAAGTAAATCTAATTTCATATACCGGAAATATATGATTGTATAACATCTATCTCAGCCTTCTTGATATTTATTTCCGTGTATAAGTACATACACACACACACACACACACACACACACACACACACACACACACACACTTGTATATATATATATATAATATGAACATTAATTGATAATATATTACATTTTCAATCTTTATGTGAATGTATTTATATATTTTCCTTTTCCGTAAATAATTAATTCTGAATTACGTTTAGAACTGAACTCATTTGTCCCCTCTACTTGGTTCTTCTATATTGCTATGTTTGGCTTCCTATAGAAAAAATACAGTCTTATGAATCATATAGAACCCTATTTATGATTTATTTAATTTATCATTTATGAATAATTATTAATGTTATGATTAAAAAACTGATATATTGTATGAATAAATGTATATTTTTTTTCTGGGGAGTGGGCATGGAACGTGCAATTATTAATTGTCGATAAAAATACGGCGTTGAATTTGAGACGATTTTAGTAAATGATAAATACGTCTAACTCGGTTTTTTTATCCTCGAAGCGATACATGGATTTTGAACGATTTTTCATATCCGTCAACCTAATTTTTTGATCGTATGTCCGGAAAAAAATAAGATATGTATAGAACATGGCCAGTTAACGAAGAAAATGTATTCTATGAGTTACAGGCACATTTATTATGAAAGACATTCTCGGGATGGTCAACACAATTTGGTTCAAGTGTCAATACTGTAGTGAGATTGCCACACTAAAATATATATTACAAGAATACCCTTATTGTATTCTACACTTTAAGTATTCATGACTTGCACCCTATCTTAACGGATATCTTGTCGATAATGAAAATCTTTTAAAAAACATTATTAATATTTTTAAAATTCAAAACATATTAAATCAAATCTAAATTCATTTAAGTAATTAAAAAAAATAAATTAACCAATAAACACAGCTTTTATACCTTTCAACAAAAACAAACAATTTATTTTTGGTTTAATATATTTTTCCTTTTATTTAACTTCTATTTCCGATTGTTTTATTTTTATTTATCTTTTTATTATTTTTTTGGTTCTATTCCCTTATATTATTCAGTGAGTTTTTAATTGCAGCATATTTTTAAGAAAAGGAACGCATATTGACATACAAATGGTTCTCTATACAAATATAGTATCTCTATTTAAGAAAAATAATAAACGAAAATATATACCAGTAATAATGTTAATATTAAAATGACATTTCACCTTAAAATTATAAATTTAGTGCTTTTGGCTATTTTTTATAGTAAATTTTGAATTAATCAAATTCATCAAATCATGTTTAACGAAGAATATTGAACCAACCTCAATCACTGATTTTTTTTTTTTTTTTTTTAAACCCTGAAAATTCATTATTCTTAAACATAATAATAAGCGTTAAATAAATAAGAACAAGTGTTGTGTTCATACCACGTATGTTAATGATGAATGCAGTCCCTTTTTTTATCTACCTATTGAATTTAGTTTTCATGCAACCTTCTAGAGACGTTTACATTGTTGTAATTAATTGGTTTTAAGGGTAAACAACTGCTGATATTTATTATTGCCCTTATATATGATCTTAATTATACAGCCGACATTGTAAAAATAGTGATGCTAACATTAACACATTATCTTTTAAACACACAATAAGCAATTTTGATTCCATTGTTCAATCTAAATAATATGAATACCAACCAAATAAAAATTGATAAAAAAGCACTATTTTTAAATTATTAAATTTATCATTAATCAATAATTATAAAGTTTGTGTATGATATATAAAATTTTTGAGGCAACATGAGTGCAGTTTGCAACAGAGAGGTGTACATTATCCGTTAAGTATATTGTGTTTAGGGACATCACAAGCACTTGCGCGACCGTAATCGCTCCACACATCATTAATCACACTTCATGCTAAACGTGAATATCTTCGAAAAAAATCCTCCCTTCTTAAAACAAAACAGCCAACCTCCCTACCGAATCATATACAACGCATATAGTAAATATGTAAGTATTTACTGTTCGTAGATTATCTCTGACATCTAGTCGTAAAAAGCAGTCAATTAGGATATGGGGTGTGATTAATTTCTAAGTAGTAAGGAGTTAATTATGGTTGATGAAAGGTTCTGAAGGGTCGTGGTCACATTGAATTAAATTCACTAAACATGATAATTCTATTTAGCTTATTGAGGATTAAGTAACTTCATGATTTGATAAATTGAACTTATGTTGCCTCTATCATACGACAATAGCTATGTGAATGAAGGTACTTGTCTTTCCTTGGCTTTTCTAATCGGCTGCCTAGAATCAAATTGGAAATAAGGGGAAGCTATAGACTACAACCTTCTGATATATGAAGTATATTATAGTGAAATATATTTTAATGTTGTGCAGAGAAATGTATATAGAGAGGTATGTGTATTTATTGGCAAGTTTTTTCCCAAAAATCCTAAATATTTTTTTAACATGGAACATGGTTTACCTGTGACATAATTGGTCAAAAGCAATACATTTTTGGGGAACGCAAGGGCGTTACGCGTAGTTTGATAGTTTGATATAAGGAGAGTAGGAGCAGTTAAGAGCGCATCTCTTGTAACAATGATTAGTACTATCACTAGGTAACATGTTCTAATGAGTGAGCTCCTTGTGACTCTGTCTCTTCTGATACAGACGGTTTTTAATCGTCTTATATGTTTAGTAAAAAAAAAATATTCCCTTCTTTCCTTTTACTTTTTAAAGTGCTATATAAATAAATTGGTATTTCCTCAAAATCGTTTTTTATATTTTTAGATTAGTTCATTTTTATTGTTAATGCCATTAATTTACCATCTCAGAATTTATTGTTATTAACTGATCATATTTATCATAAAGTTACTGAAATCCACCATATATACCGGTTTCTCGATTCCCCACCATCAAACCTTTTCCCTTTTTTATTCCCTCTAGGAGCTGGTTATGCTGGTGTTATGGGAATTTTTCAACAGGCAATTTAGCAGGATCCTCAAGAAGCCTCGGGATTTGCGTGACAACGATGTAGGATTTGGGAGGCTTTCTCTCCAAAGCCAAAGATATGTTTTCATGACTGCTTATTCGACGAAAAATTACTTTATTTTTTTTCTTGTACCAGTATACACCGGTTCGTTCTTCAATAGTTATTTTTGTTTTTGACAATTCTGATTTTTTTTTTTTTAAATATTAATTTGTGTTGATGAATTCAATTTATACTTAAATATTATTATCATTGAATTTGAAATTTAAAAAAAAAAAAAAAAAATCCGTTAATTGATATTTATATTCTGAAATCTGAGTTTCAAAACAGTACTTGACTCGAAAAAGTGTTGATTTTTTTTCTTTCTTGATTTTATTTTTCACTAAAGCTTTTACATAAAAGTCCATTTATTTAGATTACTATTTTACTAATATCATGAATATATAATTTTTAATGTAATGATTTTATTTTTAAACGGCGATACAATGTTTTTTTATTATCTCTTCTTTTGATTGTACATATTGTGTGAATGGATCTATTAAGCTATCCACATTACTTATTACCCACTTTAAGGCAGATTGTAATACTGTCTCAATAAAAAAGATTGATAGATTAAAAACCAGCCCTTGTAATATAGCCAATTATTTTTTCAAAATGTTTGATTTATGTACCGTTGATTAAAAAAAAAACAGGATACATTACAAACGTTTGAATGAAACATTAAACATTAAACACTGCAACTAAGTAACAGAACATTAAAACAACATACAGAACATTTAATATTCCATGTTTGTATTTAAACGGTAACAAACTTTATGAACATCAATTTTTTTGTCGGTTTAATCTTGTAATAAATGAAGTATAAAAATAAAAGCTATCCTGAAATTACATTTAAATTTTATTTAGCTATATACTATAGTAGCTATATTTGGTTCATAACTTCTGCAACTGAGTGCAATTTAAAAAATCATGAAATAATTATAATTTTCACGAGAATTATAGTTATGAGAATCATACTCATACATTGAAAATATTTATCGAGGATGTATCTATTCAATAATTGAGGCATATATATGGGAAAGCCTGTAAGTGCCAAAAATAATACAAAAAAAATACAAAAAAATTTTTATAGGAAAATGAATAAGTTCAATCACCAGTGTAATGGAAACAGTGGTACATACTTATCATAAAGGACTTGGTACCAAAAATGTACGTACGTACCACTGTTTCCATTGAATTGGCGATGGAACTTATTCATTTTCCAATTAATAATCTGTTACTTTATTTTTGGCACTTACAGCCTTTTCCATTAACATGCCTCGATTGTGGCTATTAATACTATCAATATGGCTGTTTTTATGTTAAATAATTCATAAAAAACACAGACCACCACAAAAAGGACCAGTCATTTTTTTGGTCATCGATCTGTGTAATAAATCCTTTGGCTATAAAGAATTGAAACGAAACAAGATCTGAAGTTGTTTCGTACATAAATTCAGGCGGTTTGACGCTCTCTGTGTGAGGGAGGGAACTCAACACCTTGCGTCGTCCATCACAAGTGATTTATCATTCGTTTGTTCCCGACAGCTCTAAGATCGGAACTTTTGCCATTGTTGTCAAGGGTCTTTGGTGCTAACGTCAAAGATTTTTTTTTCTAAATTAATGCCGTATTATTTTATATGAATTTCGACGATTTTCTGTGCATTTGAATTTAAAAAAAAAAAGAAGCAAATAGTTTGTAAATTTTTTATTAATTTAAAGTCTGAATAACTTCTGTTGTATTTATTAAAGTATTACTCTTATTTTGTTAGAAAAAAATTAGACATTGAAAAAGCAGTTCTTCCAGGACATCAACAAGTCTCTCATTTATCATCTCCTTCAGGATCTTTGTGATGGATGATGCCATTGCTATGGTCCGGTAGTCATTTCAGTAAATACTTTTAATGTAAGTGATGAGTTCTAAGTATCTCAGATATCGATATCAATGAAGTATATCTTTCCTTTATTTAATAAAGTTTTTTTTATGTACGTTATCAGGGCCCATGAGAGTCGACACCCTGTCCCCCCCAACAACATTAAAAAAATACAATTTCCTTTTTTTACTACGTAACTACTATTTTAGATTAATTTCCTAATGCGATAAATCACATTAACATCGTTAAAGTATCACTTGTGAGAGGTCACCTTAGCTATTGCCCTCCCCCGCTGTACCCCTCTGTCAGCGGCCCAGTGCGTTATTTTCTTTATGACTAGATTTATTTCATTTTATTTTTTTTTTTTTTACAACTTGGCTGGGATTCTTCACTCCACCCACCGTATTCTTCCAACCTTACATCATCTAGCTACAACTTGTTCCAGACCCTCCAAAACTCCCTCAAGAGGAAATTTTTTACTGATCAGCCCAAAAAGTATATAATTTAATTTACGGCCATGTCGCTGTTCACTTGGAGACAAACTATAAAAAATCAACATCATTTTAAATTATCTAACATAAATTTTTTATAATTTGTTTCATTTTTAATCTGCTAGATTGTGAATTAGATCATATGGTGATAACGTGATAAGTTTTTAAAAAAATAGGTTAGATTCTTGATTTTTTAAAATATTTTATAGTTAAAATGAAGTTTAATAGGTAAAAAGTGCTGTTATAAGAACATAATAGTTTAGTGGACACATTAAAAGACAAGTGAGGTGAGTTTAGTGTGTTATTTAAAGAAAAAAAAAACATTAAAAATGGGCGAAAGCTCATCAGCTTCAGACAACAATACACACATGGATGGACTAGAAACCGTCATAAATAACAATTCTCAGGCTCAGGAAGGAGTCTGGCAATTAGTAACCGGCCGCAAACGCCTGTCTGAAGTTATTGAAGCAGGCTCATCAAAAAATAGACGACCAGCCATCAACACACCAGTCACTATAACCCATAACAGGTTTGAAGCTTTTAATAAAGCTTCAACGTCAAGCAATAATAATACAACACTAGAGGCCCAACAGGCACCACAGAAGGCACCAACTACAAAACCACCACCCATCCACGTCAACGGTATTGAAAACTATCCAATGCTGATAGAATACCTTGAAAAGGTTAGTGGTCCCAGAACTTTTATATTAAAAAGTATTGGTAAAAATATTACCATATATCCTGAAACGCCAAACTCATACCGAGTTATAGTTAACTCTTTACGAAAAGAAGGGGCTGACTTTCATACCTACCAATTACCCGAAGATAGATGCCCACGGGTTGTCATAAAAAACTTGCATCATTCCACTCCAAAGTCCACAATTATTGATGAATTAAAAATTAGAGGTTATGAAGCAGTGAACGTCACGAATGCAATATCAAGACATAAACAACCATTACCGATGTTTTTCGTTGATATTAGCAAGAACACTTTTAATGAAGATATTTTCCAAATAAATAATCTTTATTACACGCGAGTAACAATCGAAGAACCTCGCAGAAAAAGATCCATTCCACAGTGTAATCGATGCCAGCAATATGGTCACACAAAAACTTACTGCAATCACGCACCTAAGTGCGTAAGATGTGGCGAAAATCACGAAAGTACTGTATGTCAAAAAACCCGAGAAACGCCTGCTACTTGCGCAAATTGTCAGGGACCGCATCCAGCCAATTATAGGGGATGCCAGGTTTTAAAAGAACTCAGATCCATCCGTAATTTCCGACATCAGCCTCATCCCAGAATTCCTCCATCTAGTCAAGTTCCAGTGCCATCCGCACCTCAAGATTTTCCCCCAATTCCACAGCCTTTGCAGCCTCCTCAACCTTCTCCAGGACCAGTTTCAGTAGACCAACAGAAGAGTGTTCCGCACCATTGGCAGACATCAGGAAGACAACAGAAAACAGCCATGCCAGGTATGAGGGTGGGCATCTCTCAGCTGGTGCTTCCTTCTGAAGCTGATGCTCCTCAAATACTAAATTTGCTAAATGGATTGAATGATCTTATCCAGCCCCTTTACAGCCTTATCCAACAAATTTCTCGGGTAACACAAGCATTTTGCCCCACATATGGACCATAAATGTTTAACTGCGGGTTCCCTGTCCATCCTTCTGTGGAATACTAACGGAATACTACAACATAAAACCGAACTCGACATGTACCTACATGAAAAACGGACAGACGTTGCCTTAATTACTGAAACACACCTAACCTCTCGTCATAAGATATATATCCCTGACTACTCCATCTACAGAACTGACCATCCAGACAACACTTCACACGGAGGAACAGCCATCATCATCAAAACATCACTTAAACACCACCCTATACATTTGCCTATTACACCACACATCCAAGCCACAGCCATAACATTATACACTTCACAAAACACAATAACACTAGCAGCAGTGTATTGTCCACCACGGTATACGCTAACACCTGACATCTTTGGAACTTTTTTTTTTGAAAAACTAGGGAGATGTTTTATTTCTGGAGGTGATTATAATGCAAAGCACCAGGTATGGGGCTCCAGAATATGCAGTCCAAGAGGAAACAATCTACTATCTGCGCTCCATAAACTTTCTTTAAACACTATTTCACCAAATTCACCGACTTACTGGCCAAATTCACGATCAAAGAGACCAGACTTACTTGACTTTTTCGTTACAAAAGGACTTCAGGCCATACCTTACACAGTTAGATCTAGCTCCGATCTATGTTCTGATCATTCCCTTGTACATTTGGTCCTTTTTGAAGAACCAACTCTACAGGAAGAACGCCCCTCACTTATCCGTGGGAAAATAAATTGGGATTACTACCAAACCAATTTAAACCAAAAACTGTCGATTCCTATGTCATTAAAAAATGAGGAAGAAATTGAAGAAGCAGTTGAAGTTTTAACAAAGAACATACAGCAATCTGCTTGGTCATCATCAGTCCCAAGGCGCAAAAGAACTTTACAGCCAAACTATCCACAATATATAAGGGATCTAATCAGAGCCAAGAGGAGAGCTCGTAAGGTATGGCAGACTAACAGACTACCATCGGACAGACATATATATAACAAAATAAACAACGAACTTAAACGGCAAATACAAAAATTTAAACAAACTAATTACAATACATTTTTGGAGAGCCTAAATACTGACGACGGAAGTTTATGGAGACATACAAAAAGATTACTTAAGCATCGTGATGTGTCGGCGCCACTCCGGAAAGAGGATGGCTCTTGGGCCGTGATGGACTGTGAAAAATCTGAACTTTTTGCTACTCACCTATCATCAGTTTTCACACCACATACAGACTACTCAGACTCTGATCATGAAAATTATATACAAGATTTACTAAATACACCTCTGCCACTGACAATGCCACCTACAGCCTTTAAGCCTTCTGAAGTTCTCACAGAGATTAAAAACCTACCTAAGAGGAAAGCTCCTGGACATGACTTGATCACCGCCGAGCTACTCCAGCATTTACCCAGAAAAGCTACAGTCTTCCTAACAACTATCTTCAACGCAATACTCAGGACAACTAAATTTCCCTTACAATGGAAATACTCTCACATTCTTATGATTCCAAAACCAAACAAAGACAACAACAACCCATCCTCCTATAGGCCCATTAGCTTACTCCCAATTTGCTCCAAAATTTTTGAAAGATTAATTTACAAACGTATTCTTGACGTACTAACTAACAAACAAATACTGCCAGAACATCAATTTGGATTTCGTTCACAACACTCAACAATACACCAACTACACAGAGTCACAGATTACATCTCAGTCGCACTAGAGGACGGACTATATGCTACTGGCGTATTCCTAGATGTAGCTCAAGCGTTTGACAGAGTCTGGCACAATGGACTACTTTACAAACTTAAATCCTTTTTACCTTCGACTTACTACCTTATCCTTCTTTCATTTCTTTCCGACAGATACTTCTCAGTTCGTCAGGGTCAGGATGTCTCTTCTATACATCCGATCAAGGCCGGAGTTCCACAAGGATCAATCCTAGCACCTTTGCTCTACATAATATACACACATGACATTCCAACTATCCCTAACACAATAATATCAACATACGCAGATGATACAGCAATTCTGACAAGACATTCAGACATCACTCAGGCTTCACTGACTCTGCAACATTACTTACAACAATTACAGGACTGGTTCAAACAGTGGAAAATTAAACTCAATAATGACAAATCTCAGCATATCACATTCACTCTTAGACATGACCCCTGCCCCGCAGTCTATATAAACAATGAACCCATTCAACAAACAAATACAGTTCAGTACCTAGGACTTACTTTCGACAGAAGGATGACCTGGGGCCCTCACGTGAAAATGAAACGCCTCTGTCTAAACAACAGACTAAGACTACTATACTCTATTCTTCACAAACAATCGACTCTAAAAATCAGACAACGATTAAATACTTATACTTACTTACTCAAACCTTTATGGACCTATGCATCACAAATTTTTGGGACAGCAAAAAAAACTCACATTCAAAAATTACAAACATTTCAATCTAAAGTTTTAAGAATCATAACTCGCTCACCCTGGTACGTCAATAACAGAACATTGCATACAGACTTGAACATACCCACTGTACAGGACCATATTCACACTTCCTACAAACGATTTTATGACAAACTTCCAGGACACTACAACAAACTAATACAAAACATGGCGACTTTGGATATGCCAGAAACAACACGACGAAGGCTGAAGAGGAGCTGGTTAAGAGATCTCCTAAGATAAATCTTTTTTTTAAAAAAATGCCACTGGAGTAGGCACCGCTGGGTGCTGAACTCCCTCATGCCTGACATGCCAATTTTTAGACACATTTTTTTATATCACATCCGCTTATTGTCACGAATTGTGTGACAGGTGTGGATATAGTTAATAAAGTGAAAAAAAAAAAAAAAAAAAAAAAAAAAAAAAAAATCTGCTAGATTGTAATGCAAATAGCCTACTGCTCGTCGTTTAGTGAAAACGTTGAAAAGATTGCCATTGGAGTCAGCCTCAAGGTATAGGTCTAAACTTTTATTTTGTTATATTTGGTATAACAATTTCCTTTTTATTTTTTATTTAAAATTTGACGAACTACAAAAATTCGGGGCGCATCAGCAACATCTATTAGCTTCTAGTAAAGTATTTAACTCTTATCTTGTTCCCCTGCTTTCTTTCTGGTTCTCAATATTCTGTCAGAAGTTGTATTATTTAGCATGCTATAGCTACATTTTGGTTCATCATCTTTTAAATGGAAAGGTAATAATAAAAATTAATTTAATTTTTATTTTTTTAAATACAGAATAATATTCATAACAATTTAATTTTTGAAATGTTTCAGGAAAAGAGTATTAAGGACAATTTAAATATGCTGTTACTGGATCCATTTTTAAAGCCTTAATTAAATTAATTAATTAAAGTTAGATTGGTTTTGACATTTAAAGTTGGTTTATGTTCCACGAATTACTCTGAATATCGTAATTAAAATCAGAATATTGTATTACCTGAAATTCAGGGAGGTTCAGATTTCAGGGAAAATTTCAACATATGATATTTACTTGATTTGTTAATTATCGTTCCAGTATATCAGGTTTCCTGGTAGCCCCCAGGCAATAATAATTGCGTATTATTTATACTCATCATATTCAGTGTTCCTAATTTTGACAAACAAACTTTCCTTAATTTAAATATTAATCCTGTAGACTGGTAAAACATTTTTATATATGAAAATGATAAAATAATAAAATAAAAAAAATATATTTACAAATTTAAATATAACCTCTCTTTTTAAAATTTATTTATTTATCGAAATTTTCAATTGTTGACAAAGTTACTACATAGTCTGAATTTTTAATAGTCAAGTTATGATTGAAGGTAGGTTTGACTATGATTGATTAGCTCAGTGTGTAAAGCACTTGACTAACAAGTTCTTGGGTCCGAGTTCGAGTCCGACTGAAGACAGAAAATTTATTTTTTGTGAATTCGACTGGCTTGACTTCGAGGTAGGGAGACCTTACTGGGGCATACCCAGCCTCATTAAAGAGGATACCCTTAATTGGAGAATAACCTGGCGCTTGAGCGTGATTTTTGGCAAAAATTTCTTTTTCCCACAGCCCGTGCCCCAGTAACAGTATGGTTATTTCATGATAAAAAAAAACCAAACAAAAAAAAAATCTTTTTTCTTGCTAATCTGAGGTAGCAAACCTGTAAATAATTATAAATTTATTCCTGCCCAATCAATCCAGATTTTATCAGACAAACGTCTGATTTAAAAATAGTTTAAGTTACATTAAATTTCTTAAGAACACTGAATATCGAGGGTCTTTAGAATCCTTCTTCTATCTATGTTTCATTTTTTTTTTTTTTTATTTTGTCAAGAGACTCACCTGGAACCTTCATACAAGATTGAAAAGACAAGAAACTGCAAGTCGATTTTGACTGCTCTAAACACTTAGTTGACAAACTTTCAAATATTCAAATCCACCGACCGATTTGGACTTAAATATAGAGATATGAGGATACACGAAACCACCAAATTCTTTCCGCATCCAATTACTCTAATCCAAAATTCTTTGAAAAATCCTTGATGCTCCTTAATTTGTCATACATGGCTTTAACATCCCATGTGTCGCTGAATTGGCACGAACCAGATAGCTTTCCTTTCATAATAAACTTAATAATCATACAAATCCAACTTGCTTCTCATTCCATTTCTAGCAATCCTCCGGGGGGTCCGATCAAAGATTAGCTCGGAATCATCTTCAATTGTAGATGTTTCATTAGAAGACTACCAATAGGTAGTTTGTGTACAATTTTTTGTCATGTCATTTAAGAGAATAAAAGTTTTGGTCATATATATTTTTTTTAAATTTATTTAATGTTTTATTTTATATAAGGTTTTTTTTTAATTATATCGATATTGTTGCTATTGTCACAGAGAAATTTAATAATCGTACTGTGCAATCGGACTTCCAAAAAAACAAAAAAAGAACTATTGCTAGAAGGCAGACCTCTAGAATCTTTTACAATTAACTGTATTTTATTGAAATATACGTACTTTAGTGGATTGGCCTTCGATAGCCCATAAAAGATAACCCATGAGTAAGTCTTGTTGACTTTTTTGTTGTTTTTCCAAAGATGGTCCCAGACCATTTTCTCTCACAAATGTCAAATGAGGTATATATATTTGTGATAGCTATGGATGGTAATGCTGCTTCCATGGCTGCCCGATCTTCATTGACTTTGATCCCCACATGAGATGGAATCCAAACCAATAATGCATTCATTTGTAGATTTTTATACTAATAATTCCTACACACACGCTTTTTCTCCTAGGAGGTCTTTAACGTAAATGATTTTAATGCCATTAGAGGAATCCGTGCATATTACAATGTTTTCTTCCTCACACTGCATAATAAAAACGATAAATACGGTAAAGCAATTATATACACTACATATAGAAATGCAAACAGTTCCAGAATTAGCCATTCACCTTTTTTCCATTGCTCCTACGAATAATTTAGTCTGTACATTATTTCACGAAACCCTTTATCTCCTAACTAACCAGACACGTTTCATTTACACAAAGAACACTCAGTAATATAACAGTCTTTTCAACTCTAGCTTTGAACACTGGAAAGAAAACAATGAAAAGAAAGATAACTAAGGGTTCTCGCGTAATTAAACTTTTTTTTTCTCTCTCGTTTGGTTTCTCTATCTTATTTTATTATATATATATATATATATATATATATATATATAATGTGGTATTTATTCAAGGAATTGATAGTGACAGCATATGTGTTTATTGTAGGAGTTTAATCAAAGTTTTCTGTATTTTGTTGATAAACATCAAATCATCACAGTAGCAAAACACACTCGATTTAAGGATTAAAATCGTGTAATTCACCATTGAAATTTTTCATTAGAAAAGTAATTAGGATGTAACTATTTATTTAGATGTAACTATTGCTGTTGCTCCACAACTTGGAGTTTTATCAATTACCTTATCAATATTAGGTATAGTTCCTGATGGCACAATAGATATATTTTGATGTCTGACTTATTGGATTCTTACTATCATATCGTGCTAACCAATTCTATTTTAATAAGTAACAATTAGATTGTTACTAATGATATTTGTGAAATATATTTTATTTAATGATATAATAAAGTTAAAGGTGGGGACTCGATGCCCGGGTTAGTTGTGGCATAGGTCTCAGCGCGCTCGTAACCAGAAGTTTGTGGGTTCGAATCCCACCTGGGTGGGTTAAAATTTATTTCGTGGCGAACCCACGAATAAATCTTGACCTGCCCACCATTGAATAGGTCAGCAACCTGTAGGATAACCGTCCTTTCTGACCTAGTTGGGGACGTTAAGCCTCCAAAAACAAGCAAACAAGTTGAAGGTTACTGTTGATGATTTTATAATTAGTCAGCACACAATTAACATTATCCACTTATTACATGCTATTAACATTATAGTGTCCTTTACTAAGGTGTTAAGGTCTGAGCGGGTATAGAGAGGTTCGTCTCTGCTAGATCTTTCTCATCCATCATGGTCCGCCTCCTACAGCCTCTTTCTACAACTTCAAGTTCCTCTAAAAGAGAGATTCTTATTTTCCAAAGCAAATCTTAAATAGGCATGTCTCCCCTCCATCTAACATTTGCATTTATTTCTTCCTCTGAATATTTTAATCCTTTCTTTGCAATTTTTTTTCTAGGTATTGCTTGTAAGAGGTCTAAGGGTCCTAACAGGATATGCCAAAATGCAGCCTCTGAAGCTGTCAATCACCCTTAAGCTATCATAGGGTTCCGCCTCTTCAAGCTTTCTATCTATAATTATTATTAATTTTTAATCAGGTTTTCATAATACACTGTGAACGAAACTTTTGTGACACGATTCACATTTAATATATCTCATTTTATTGATACGAGTTTCCTTCTTTGTCTTTTTAGTGGACGGAAATCAGACGAAAAAATTATACCTACATCTAATTACATTGTATTAATTTACCTACATTGAACTCCAAAAATAAAACAGTATGACGGCTGTAAATTGTTAACCACCCTCAGCTTTAAATGTGGTAAACATTCTTCTTTGAAATAGCGTCGGGTTTTGAAGGGAAAGGGAGGGAGGGGAAGAGTTGAAAATCATAAGTTCCCAATAATATTTTGTGCTGTATACATTATTAAGCATATCAAATTTGGTTCTATTCACTTTTTTCTCAAATCAATAGTTTTAGAGATGTGGGGGAGAGGAGAAAAAAGAAGATTTAAGGGTCTTGATCAAAATTTCATATATATGGTTTGACAGTAAATATAACCAGCTTTCAGATAAAAAAAAAAAAGGAATATTGGATCGGAAAATAATTTTTGGATTTATAGAGTACCGACAAACGTTTTTTCCCGACTAACCACAAATTTACTGATCTTTTCAATTTTTTCCTTCCACACAGCTCTAAAACTACTGATCTGAGAAAAAAACAAATATGACTAAATTTGTTGTGTATTTTATTTGCTTTAATGATGTAGAGAACACAAAATTTGCTAAAAAAAAATAACGGTTTCCGAGAGAAAATATAATTTTCAATCCTTTTCCCTTTTAACCACATTTAGAGCTAAGAGTGGTGAACAATTTCGAGATGTCAGACCTTTTTATTTTTGGAGCTCATAGTTCGAGGTTAATTTCCCTTTACTATTAGCCAAATTTATCTCATTTTATCCCTCTGAGTCTTATCATTTACTCATTCATTTAACAAGTTGACTTTTCTTCTTTTTTTAAAATTCGTATCTATTGTATTCCATTTTGATTGCTATTATTATTTTCAGCTTATTTTATGTTTTTTATAAACATTTTTTGACTGATTGTATGTATAGGCTAAATGGTTTCAGTTATTCATGTTACTTATCGCTCTTATGTGATATGGATTGTAATTATAATAATCATTGTAAAATATAAATATAAAATATATTTTAAATGAAAGAGCTTTTTAAAAAAAAGTTAATACTATTTATTTATAGTAATTTTGTTGCAAGCAGTTTATTCATGAATAAATTCACAAATGTATCGTAATTAATTCAGATTTAGATAATTAGTATATAAAATTCAAACTGAATACATTTACAATAAATGAATACATTCAGAGTTTTTACCTAAATCACAAGATTGATTCTTAATTACAGTTGAAATACTGAAAGTAAAATACAATAATTTCATTTTGCTTTAAAATGTATGTTTAATAAGAAATATAAGAAAAAGTAGAAACTAATGTTAGAGTGAAAACTGATTTACATATTACCAGGCTTTCTTTACATATTCCTCTTTTACCAATCGATAATTTAATCCTACTTAAAGTGTCCAGTATGTTGATTCAGTCCCCTTTCCATGGCCGAAATCAAAGACAAACACTTCGAATATAATAGTTATCGGTTATCTATAGGAAATAAATAATAAGATGCCTATTGAAACAATTATAGAATTAATTAAATTATAGTTAAATTCCTATTTTTCTATTTAATTAATTATTGAAAAAAGCTCTTCCTTAAAAACTAAATGAAAAAAAAAAAAAATGTTTATCCATTTATGTGATAAATGCAGTAGATTCTAAATTAAAATTTTAATTTAATTTACTAATCTTAACCGGTAGTAGTGACTGAAATACTACTTGTCATGCGATCCTGCTTTTTAAAACGTTTGTGGTGCACTCTTCATTTCATTAGGTAGTTACGTCATACCGCACAATTCTGATATTTGTAATTTTTTTTTATTCTATTTTTTAAAGGCCCTGTTTTCTTCTTATATTAATCATATATGATATTTTTTACATTCTCCTCTTACGCAATTTTGTTTTCAAATGATATAGTTAAATTATTAATTAGGTGATGGACCTCACCTTTTTTTATGTGTATACCCCTTACACACTAAAGTAACTTTTTTTTTTTATAAATCAATTTATTGAAATTTACAACTGTACAAATATACATCAAGTAAATGTGTTAAAAAGAGTTTACAATAGCATTCCAAAACTTGAAAAGAACTACTCATCAGTAGCACGTCAGTCAAAAAAAAAAAAAAAATCTACACAAGAAGATCTCTAGGCCATCTCCTTTTCAGACGCCTCGGAGGATTATTTTGAATCGAGTGGGAAGCAAGTTGAGAAACTAGGGGATTTGAGTGGTTATGGATGTTACTATGAAGGGATTGGTTTCTGGTTTCTAAAATAACTTAAATCTATAATTCCATATTTAAAATAATTTCTAATATCGTTTTAGCTCTCCTGTGGTTGAAATTTGCTGTACAGAAGATTTGAAATATCTTTTAAGGTATCGAAAAATTTATCTGTTCTGTCGCCCAAAAACTCCTTAATATTTTTAACTTTTAATTTATCATATATTCTCAATGTTTTAACAATTTGCATTGTTGCTCCTTTAACGGTTTTGCCCATTATACCATTTTGGAATTATCACAGTTTGTTGTTTGTACTTTCTCTATTTTTCAAAATAAATAATATTAATTCAGAATAAAGACTGGAGCTTCTGATACAGAGCAGAAGCAGAATGTGGATTCGCTATGAACGCCGAGAGGCGTCAAAGGCTTTAAAAACTTCATTTTTTTAAAAGTTTAATTATGAAAGAAATTAATACAAACGTTTTATACTGTTAATTAAATTGTAAAAACTATGTTACATAACAAGAATTATCAGGACAAAAATCCGAATCCCCTGTTAAAGTCGTTTCAACTAAGGTTAATAATACCTTATTGGAATGATTTTACTATAAATTTCTGATTTTGTACACATTGGTTGGTTTTTCTGTCATGATTAATTTCATTATGCTGTAAAGGATTGTATTCATCTTACAATTCTAAAGTGAGGATGTTGAAAGGAATATTGTGAGACAGGGGATATTGAGAGCTAAGGTCGATTGTGATAAATAGCTTCTTGACAGATCATAAGGCGATACAGCTATTTCAGCATTGTCTATTTCCGGAATCTCACCGCACTCCACCGGGGATTCGGATTCTCTTGTTTCCAGCTTGAGAAATTACATTATTAATCCTTAACATCACCATTAAATTACTGAATCTAAGCGTAATTACGTGTTTACTATGATCATGCTAAACAAAAAAAAATATGGAAGATGAGAATAGAAATAAATTTAATAGGGTAAACCAGACAGTTATTGACAACCCAGACAGTTACTGAAACCCTATCTTAAAAATAAAAAAACTATTCAGCCTGAAGGAAGAAATCATAAAATGCCTTTTAAATCCTACTAAACTGTGTAAAAGTACTTTTAATTCTGTCCGTATTTTAAAATATATATACTGATTTTATATTATTTATTGTCACATCCCATGAATAATGCTTCGTGTGAACTTTCTTGCTTAGTTTAAAGTATAGTTCCTAAGACAAACTTAGTGCAAATTTCTACTACTTTATTGAACTATTCCTTCTATAATTTTTGTATGAATTTTACCGATTATTTCCTTAAGGGTGCTAATAACTGTCTGGTTTTCCCTATGTCAAAGTTTGAACAAAAAAGATCAAATTTGATTAAATGTAGATTTAATATTTTCGATTACACATTTAATTTATCCACATAACTCATCAACCATCCAATAGAATTAAACTATCGAGTCTCTGTTCTTATTAAGTCACTGTCAGCAAATTCCCAGACATTTAGATCTATACGTCATAAAACTTAGATCATTTCAACAATACAACCTGAAAAATGAGCGTACTGATTATGGTAACTTCTTGTACTAAAAAGAAAGCCTTTATATTTATACTCATTAATATATTTGCTTGAATGTGATATAAAATGTCAAGAAATTTATGATATGTTGATTTATTTGGATTAATTTATTTTAAATTGCAATATAAGCACAAGCTACGCCAACAGCGTATCCTATTTTTCGTGATGTAATTTTTGATACTGTGGCTTATAATTGCGTGTGAACAGTATAAAGAATGCATCAAGGTGCATGAAACCAATGCACCTTGTTGCTTGTTGCTAGGGACCTTGCACAAAAAAAGGCATCGTTTAAACGCACATTTATCATATTATTTTTAATTTCGTACTTCTCATCTTAGTTCTTACTTTTCTTTTTTATTTAGAAATATTAACTTTAATATTTTGTAAGAATATGTTTCCTGCATGTATTATTTTAGCTAATTGACGTCATGTATACCACATATTTTATTTAAGCATATGTGGCCCCTGCTTTTCTTAAACTTCTGACGTTTAAGTGCGGCTCTACCACTCCATCCGTAGACAATAACTCTTCGAATTACAACTTTACCAAATTAACTACACCCACCTTCCTCCTATATTTTAGGTCCTCAGTTCACTTACCGTAAACTAGATTCCGGCTTTTGACCTTTATACCCCCACCTACAGAACTGGGCGTTATAACATTATTATTTCTCCATATCAGACAGCATGCTTCTTCTCTAAGCTGATTTAAAATTCTCATAGAGATTTAGTTTTTCAATATCTTCTCATTATCAATACAGTTAACAGATACAGATATTGATTAACATATTTTGTTCAAACAATATTGTTATTTATCCATTTTGTACATATACACATTTTCTTTCTTCCTTCTCCTCTCTCCTCTCTTTTTTACGTTTCGACCCCTTACTTAATGGGATCCTCTTCAGAACTGGAAAAACAATACCATTCTTAAACATCTTTCCCGACATTGGCACACATCCAGTCATTAATAATACAAAATTTGACAAATACACACCAAAAACTGGGTACCCCGAAACTCCAGGCCAGTAAGCCCACCGACTCCTGCAGCAAGTGCTTGCCAGCTCAGACACCAGGGCACTGAGCTGCTCGGCGGACTACCCGGCCAAAGAGTCCGAGGTCCAATTACATAATTTTTCCTTTTTTGTAGCTAAAATTTAAAATCTATAACTAAAGAAAAACAATATACAAACATTCACACACCCATACGACAATACACACAAATATATAGGGGAAATTATAAAAATTAAATAATGTGTTTTTGGAGATACGAGTTGTTTTCTAGTAGTGTTGCAATGTCAGACCGTTATCTTCTCTTTGCTTGTTGTATTTTTGGCATTCAATAAGAATGTGTTCTATAGTCAGATTTACCTGACATTCGTTGCATTTTGGGGGTTGTTTGTCTTCCAGTAAGTAACTGTGGGTTAATTTTGAGTGTCCAATTCTTAGTCTTGTAAAGATGACTTGTTCTTTTCTTGGTCCTGGTTCTTCTTTCCATGGTCCTGGAATTGGTCTAATTTTTTTTAGTTTTTGTTGCTGTCTGTTCCAAGCCATCTTTCATGCCAAACTATATTGATCTGACGTATTAAGAATAATTTTAGATCTGATATAGGGATAGGGATTGAGGGTAATGGAAAGAGGGAACACGCTTGTTTGGCTGCTAAATCCGCTTGTTCATTACCTTCTATTCCTGAATGTCCTGTAATCCACATAAAGTTAAAAATTTTGAATTTCGAAATGGATTCAATTAAGTTGGCTATTTCAGATATTATGTAGTTTTTAACATTATGGTTTTTGTTGCTAATGCTTGTGAGAGCCGAAAGTGAGTCAGAACAAATTACGTATTCTTTTTGGTCCATGTCAAGTGTTTTTATATGTTCTAGGGCTAGTTTAATAGCACACAATTCTGCCGAAAAAGTAGAAATTTGATTAATTGGTGATTAGTTGATCTGAATGATCTAAAACCACATTGATTTGGGGATATTAATTTTCTATTTTCCAGTTCCCAAGTGAGTCTCCTATTAACCATTTTTTCCATTATTTTACAAGGTACAGATGTGAGTGATATAGGACGATAGCTATCAATTTGTTGAGGGTCTTTGTTCGGTTTGAGAATAAATATGACTTCGGCTGATTTCCAGGTTTCTGGAAATTTATGATCCTTCCATACTCTATTGATTAAGTTTAAGAATATTAAAAATGTTTGCATAGGTAAATGTTTTATAAAGTCTAATGGAATTTTATCTGGTCCAGGAGTTTTGGATTTTGTGTTTTTTATAGCATGGTTCAGTTTCGATAATGTAAATTTACAATTATATGGTTCTATTTCGAGTGTGCTGGCGGGGTGTGGAGGTAATTGGTAAATATTTTGAAGGTCGTAAGTAAAGCCATGGGAAATGTCAGATAAAAATGAGCCAAATCCGTCCAAAATATTTTTAATACCTATTAAGTCATGGTAACCGTGTTTTAGTTTGGAGGGGAAGCCGTGGAAAGGTTTCCCAGATATTTTTTTAATTTTGTGCCATAGTATTGATGAAGGGGTACAGTATGTTATGGATGAAATATAATTTGTCCATGAATGTTTTTTTGCTTGTTTGATTGTCCATCTTAAAAGAAACAAACCTGTACAAGGAATTATAGTTCTGAACCTGAGTATGGTGCCTCTAACCAAATGTGGTGGTACATGGCACCAAAATGTAAATTAATAAATAAATAATTGACTCTTTTTATATTTTAAACAATATTTTCAACTAAAAATTTTGATAATTCAAATAACAAATTTTTTTTTTTTTTTTTTTTTTTTTTTTTTTTTTTTTTTTTTTTTTTTTTTTTTTTTTTTTTTTTTTTACCATTACCTCCACAGACGGATGCATAGCCACAAATATAGCATAGAAAGTGGCAAAGAGGACACAGCTCTAGCGATACACGCAATCAAAAATAATCACGTGTTTGATTTTGAGAGGGTGAGGATACTAGATGTGGAAAAGAATCAACAAAAAAGGTTCATCCTCAAGATGATGCACATAAAAAATGATATTAACACCATCAACACGAGAAATGATTGTTCCAAATTAAATCAGGCTTACCACAATATTCTAAAGCCTATAAGCTAACAATTAGGATAGATGGGCTGTTCTAAAATATTCATGTTTGGTCTACTTTTATCTAATTGCCAAAATTGTAAACTTTTTTAAGTGTCAAAATTTAAAATTTTTATTTATTTATTGCCAAAATTGGGGAAAAAAAAAATTATTTGTTATTTGAATTATCGAAATTTTTAGTTGAAAATATTGTTTAATATATAAAAAGAGTCAAAATACTGTTGTTGTTTTTAGGTTATTGGAGTGGCTGTTTTATTGTTTGTAAAATGATGGATATAAAATTGTAAAAATGTTTTTTTTTTAGGTTATATTATTTGTTATATTAAAAGTTTAAAATAGATTGTTAAGTTTTAAATATTTGATTGGGTATTGTTTTAGCATAATTGTTTTATTGGATTTTAACCAAGGGAAATATCCCCTATATATTTGTGTGTATTGTCGTACGGGTGTGTGAATGTTTATGGTATATATTGTTTTTCTTTAGTTATAGATTTTAAATTTTAGTTGCAAAAAAGGAAAAATTGTGTAATTGGACCTCGGACTCTTTGGCCGGGTAGTCCGCCGAGCAGCTCAGTACCCTGGTGTCTGAGCTGGCAAGTACTTGCTGCAGGAGTCGGTGGGCTTACTGGCCTGGAGTTTCGGGGTACCCAGTTTTTGGTGTGTATTTGTCAAATTTTGTATTATTAATGACTGGATGTGTGCCAATGTCGGGAAAGATGTTTAAGAATGGTATTGTTTTTCCAGTTCTGAAGAGGATCCCATTAAGTAAGGGGTCGAAACGTAAAAAATAGAGGAGAGAGGAGAAGGAAGGAGAAAGAAAATGTGTATATGTACAAAATGGATAAATAACAATACTGTTTGAACAAAATATTGTTAAATATAAAGGACCAATAACCTGATTATTGTAAAGAAGTTTATTATATAATTTCTAAGGGTCAACAAAATATAATTTTGACATATATATATATATATATATATATATATATATATATATATATATATATATATATATATATATATATATATATAATTTAATTCTTAATAATCTTTTTTATCTATGACTGAGATGTTTAGATTTCCAGACTTCTTCACTTAGCTGATTCAAAATTCTCTTACGGATTTTTTTCCCAATATTTTCTCACTATCCTTACAGACACTACGATCTAATGGAATAGATTTTGTATTATTTCTTTCTATAATAACTGTATTTTACGTTGAGGTTTTATTTGTTTTTATTTAAAAGTATATATATATAGTTTCCCATGCTTCATCTCTAAGCTGAAAAAAAAATTCAATTAAGGATTTTGTTTCCCAATATCTTCTCATTTTCATCTCACATGCTGCAATCTATTGTATTAGTGGAACGGATTTTTTATTTCTTTCTATAAGTATATATTTTATTCATTGATTTCTTAATTATTTTTTTTATTTATGATTTTTATGATTAATATATATAGTTTCCCAGACTTCTTCCTTAAGCTGATACAAAATTCTCTTACGGATTCTTTTCTACGATTTTGTCTCTATCATCACAGACGCTAAAATCGAATGGAATAGTGGAACGGATTTTGTGTTATTGGGTTCTATAATTATTTATTTTTACATTAGTGATTTATTTATTTTTTTTTACTTATGAGTGGGATATATAGTTTCCCATGCTTCTTCCCTAAGTTGAATCCGTATAATATAAGGTTCTTCTTTCCAATATTTTCTCACTATCATCACAGAAGCTACAATCTAGTAGAATAGTGGAATGGATTTCGTATTTTTTTTACACTAAGATTTTTTTATTATTTTATTTATCGAAAGGTTATTTATATTTTGCTGTGCTTCTTTCCTCAATTATATATAACACCTCATGACCAGAAATAGTTTCTATTTTCTATAATGCATTTTTAAGAAAATTAGCTGTCTTAAGAGATCTATTCCCATTACTGCTAATTCTAGATCATACATAAAGGGTTTTAAAGTTAGTCAGAAATAATTATTAATAAACCATTTTTTTTTTTAAATTATAGTTAGATTAGTAGTCGATATTCTTTAATTCCAATTGGATGGAAACAAAAAAAAGGGAGGGTGATTGTTTTAAAATTACCCGGGAAATATGTATTAATAACTAAAGAAAATACTAAAAAAAAAAAAAAAAAAAAAAAAAAATCCATTTAATGAGGCGGAGAAGGTTCATTATTGGAAACCTTTAATGAGCATTGGAAAGTCCACCGAGTAAAATCCAGACTTTTGCATCTTATGTGCTTTATCTTTCCTATCGGAAAATTCTTGATTTACTCTTTGGCAAATTGTATGATTGAGCAATACTCCTTCCTTTCATTCCGATACTATAAACTTTAATACAAATTATAAAAAAATTATAAACTTTCTCGTTTATAAGATCTTACTGAATATAACACTTACAAGAACAATATAGACTCAGAATAAGATTAGACGACCAACTCCACCAAAGAGCCTTGGTACTGCCACTATTATTAGTGTAGAACTAATCCCGAAAGTGGACCTACTTGTTATTTTGACGATTCCTGACGGCCATTTCAACCATTTCATACTAGAGTGGAAGTGTCGAGGTTCGTGTTAACTAACCCATGCGAGAATCGAACCATACTCCCACTGTGCTGTTCAAGAAAAGTATATAATAATTGAAAAATATATGATATAAAATCAAATTCTGAAAGAAGACTGATATAGGAAACCATTATACTATACGAATTAAAACAAGTAAATAATACCTAATCCATGTAAGACCGTGTTGAGAAGTATTGGGAATGGAGTGTGCAACAAATTGGGAGGTTTGTGGATTCGAGTGGATTTTACTATGAAAGGATAGGTATTTGGTTTGGGCTAAATCAGCAACATATAAACCATTAAGATAAGTTTTTATAAAATGTAAAACTTTAGGATAAGTTTTTTGTGACATTATAAGGAGCATTGAGGATTTTAGGAAGAATTTTGTATTGTAAGGAATCGATACGAAAAGAATTGGAAAGTTTAGTGGAGCCGTTAAACTCAACTCCATATGCCCAGATGGTTCTAATTACTGCCATGTTAAGTCTTTCATAATACTGATCAATCATCAATCAGTCCATTATTTTCAAACAAGTTTAGTTGTTCTGCAGATATATTAAAACTTATTGAGATCTAATAGCCTAAGTCCATGTATTAAGCGATGCTTTCATAATTGTTTAGGTTTATTATTATGAAAAATGAAATCAATGCTTGCAATTAAGTTTTTTAGTTTATAAATAATTTTTTATTTATATAATAATTATAAGGAGGCGCTTAGAGGCTCTCCTTTTTTTTTTTTTTTCTTTTTTTTTTAACCTCTGGGGCTCCACTAAACATTCCAATTCTTCTCGTATCCAATACATACAATACAAAATCCTTCGTAAAATCCTCAATGCTCTTTCTTATGCCACAAACAAACCTATCCATAAAGATCTTTATGTTTTATATGCTGATTTGGCCCAAACCAGATACCTAACCTTTCATAATTAACTCCATACCCACTCGAATTCACTAATCTCCCAACTTGCCACACACTCAGTGTTAGTAGTCCTCCGAAACGTCTGAAAAGATAATGGCCAAGAGACTTTCTGATGTGAACTTTTACTGAAGTGTTACTAGTGAATAGTTTTTTACATGTCCTTTGCAATCATTTTTCTCAAATTTACTACTTGTTGTACAAAATCTATAAAGTTGTAACTTTCAATTAATAATTTTTAAAAAAATTCAATATAAAAGTAAAATTCTCACTAAATACTCGTTATATTTGCTGTACAATAAACTCTAAAGAGCTCTTTTTCTCTAGACATCCTTCCTTATTTCTAGTTTGAATTCTTTAGGTTTATGGCTAAGAGAAGTTCTGGAAGTCCTAGTTAAGTCTTTAGTTTAAAAATAAATATCATAAAAATCTGTTGATCAGTCTAATAGACAATAAAAAAACTATGTTATATTAATAACCAGATGTATAGCTGACAAATTAGTTGTTTATAAACAAAAGATACGATAAAAGAGAAGCTGTGAGCTAGCAGAGGAAGCCCGGCGACGATTTGAATAAAGGACACGTCAGCCTGACAGTGGGGTTCTGCAGTATTGTCTGTCCCTGAGGGCCAACGTCAATGCCAATACAGGCGGTTTATTTTCTTCTGAATATTTTATAAGTCTTTTGAATTATTGCTTGTTTCATATTTATTTTGGTTGTACTTTATTCTTGTCAGTATAGAATTTTCTAATGTTGATCCACATTAGTGGTTTATAAGATTTATGGTTTAAAACGACATAAAAATTAAGTGTTGGGGAGAGGGGCTTACCTCAATCGGTCCATCTACTTCTATCCCGTTGCCAGCCGTATCCCAATGCGCCACCCTTAAAATAATTATAGAAAAAAAAATAAAAAATGAAATAATTAAAGAAAACACCTTTCCTGATTATGGTACTAAATTCTTCTTCTTTGAAACGGTGTTTCCCTCCGTCAGGTCAAACATTCTTTCCAATGTTCCATGTCTCACCAATCACCGTCCCTCAGACCTTATCCTGCCATTTTCTCTTCCCGTCTCCTTGCCGATCGTCCTCTCCTTCTATTTTTAGTTGAGAAATGAAGGGGACGGGGTCACCTGTGGTGTAGTGGTTAACATAGCAACCTACTAAACCCAAGATCGCGGGTTCGCAGCCCGGCAGATGACCTTAGAATTTTTTAAAGAGAGTAAAAAATCCTTAGCTATGCCGTCCTTCGGAAGGGACGTAAAATGGGGGTCCCGAGCCTGTGCGATGTCAGGTACTCGTTAAAGATTCCTATCCTAATTATACCTGGATAGGCAAAATTCAGGACTCCCACCGTAGCATCGTCCGATTAGCTATAGCAGCATAAAGTCACGTTAAACGAAATAAACAAGAAATGAAGGTACTAAATTAATTTGATTATTTCTTTTCAAAATGAAGCAAAGGAGCACATAATTAAAAAAATAACAATTAACAATGAAAAAAATCTACTTTTAAATGAATTAAAAAAACTAATTAACAAATAAATAATAAATAAAATAATAACGTTTACTAGTATTTTCAATTTGATAAAATTTACTAAACTATTTATTTAAAATTTTAATTAGGAACAATGAATTTGTTGCAACATTATCGATAATGTTACCTTGTAAATAAGAAAGCGTCTTATAAGTCCAATCTGATGAATTTGATCAATTCCAAGCACGCAATTTCAACTTTAGCGAAATAATCCAACTTGTATTGAAGACCTGATGTGCGATTACTTTCGCTGTTGCATTCGCTCTTATTACAAGCTTTTAATTAACCAAGTGCTTCCTATTACTTCTGGATCCAAAATGTTGATTCAAATTCCAGTTAAATTCCATGCTTTCTGATTGCGATCTAAATTCGCACTGTTGATGTAAGCGGTTAATACGAGGTGTAATCTCTGAATCAGAATCCAGACTCACTAATTAGTAGCACTGTGACGTCACAAAAACATACTGTTCTAGGCTCTTGCAACAAATGACGACAATTCAATAAAGCTGAATAAAACGTTGTGAAAATTAAAAAAATGCAATTTTTTAAACATAAAATTACAAATATTCTATTACTTTGAAAAAATATAGAAACAATTTGATCTATTCTTTCATTACATTTGAAAATTCTGAAAACATATGGAACTAATTTTTCACTACTAGATTTGAAACTACTTTTCTTCAATAATAAATAAATTGAATAATCTGAAATTAGTTTTAAAATAAATACTATTAAAACTGAACATTTCATAATATTTTGTTTCTTCATAACTGGGCAGGTGCGAGATGATTTGATTGAATCAAATTATTAGAAGTATATTAACCATGATTAAACAGTAAGTGTGGCCCAATATACTAAAAATTTACAATTTTTTTTATTCTTATTTTTATTTTTATTTTTTGGTTTCGTAACGTAAAAATAACTAATTATTAATTTTTAATGCTATGAATTTGTATTTTATAGAGGCGTTTGAATGAAATCATAATTAACTTATTAAAGTTATTAGTTTCTTGAATGATTTGAAAATTGTTTTACAGATATAGATACTAAATTACTGGTTGGATCCAGATCCATCTGGATTCCAGGAATTCAAGAGCTCTTGGCCCCTGGTCAGTGAATTATTTCCTTCGAAGTAGCTCCTGTATTTCCTCGGAGCTTATTTCAGGTAACCCTATCCCGAATTCCACTCCATATCCTCACCCTGCCGAGATGGAAATCACCCAAGCTGGAATTCTATCAGTCAGATTTCTATGTGCTTTATGGTCAGCCCTCTTTTATTTTTTTTTTTTTTTTTTTTTTTTTTTAAGTAATATACTATAACATATTTCTGCTGTTTAGTTACATTTAAAAAATATGTATATCTATTTTTTCTATTAACATTTTATTAATTAAGGGAAAGTTTTATACTGTACTATTATAATTTAAATATGAAATTTAATATTTATAATTTTTTATATCAATTTATTGAAATTTAAAACTGTACAAATATATACATCAAGTAAATGAGCTGATAACGATTACAATAACATGTCCAAACTTGAAAAGAACTACCCATCAGTAGCATTCAATAAAAATTCTACACTAGAAGATCTCTAGGCCATCTTCTTTTCAGACGCCTCAGAGGATTATCGGGAATGGAGTGGGAAGCATGTTGAGAGACTAATGGATTTGAGTAGTTATGGAGCTTACTATGAAAGGATAGCTATCTGGTTTGGGCTAACACAGCAACATATGGAACATTAAGGTCTTTATGGATAAGTTTATTGTTGACAAAGTGAGGGGCATTTAGGATTTTTCGGATTGTGAGGATTGGATGCGAGATGAATTGGATGGTTTAGTAGAGCCCCAAAGCTCAACTCCGTAAGTCCAAATAGGTCTAAACATAATCAAATAGGTCATGTAAATAAGTCTTTTGTAATGTTGTAATGTGTGACGTGTGTCTAGTAAATGTTGAAGTAGTCTGTAACGACGAGCAGTTTATTGTCGCTTTAGTCTATATTTGTGATTTAAATAAAAAAATTTAAAGGGAATTATAATTTATATGTTTACACACTAAAAAAAAAGAAAAAAAAAACTGTAAAACTTACAACCCATGAAGGGTCTTGGGTTCAGTACATATGGAAGGCTGTACTGTTTCTGAGCCAACGGTTGTGAAAGGTGATTTGACCAGACTTCAAGTTCAACCGCCAAAGTTTTCCCCAATTAAGGGTACCCAATTTTTTAAAGGCTGGGTGTGCCCCAGGAGGGTCTTCTAACCTTGAATTCTATTCACGGTTGAAATAACAGATTCTTTCAGTCATATATAGGAAAACCGTAAGAATAGACATTCGAACTTATATCCGCCCCCCCTCCTCACTTTCCTGTGGTAAGAACTGTCATTATGTTGTGAATAAAAATCTAATATGTAAATTCAAAACAAAGCATCGATTTTTGCCTTCGCCGCCTGAACTATAAACACACTTTGTAAAGATGATGTTATTTCTGAAAACTTATTTTATTTTTGTTATGTAATAAAATATTTCATGCTTAGCTATATCCATCATTGCAAGGATTTTTTTTTTACTATGTTTCGATGGTACGGAGAACGAATTCCCTTATCGTAAAATATAAATAGTGGAGCTGTCAGTATACTTTTTCTAGCAGACCGAGTCATCCGTGATCCAATATGTTCCGGACACAGATTCTGCGGGATAACCCTCGCAACGGGGTCAGATCCCAGGGTGGGATATGCTCGGGTATTGTGTTCGCCATATTCAGCTGGACACCATTCATGTTCAGTTTATCTCTGGACAATACCGTTCCACCTCTCATTTCGCCTCTAATTACAGAGGTTTGTCCCTTTGTTTGCTATCTACATAGCCATATGCATGTAACGAAAATCATGAAATTTGAGACTTTACATTATCTATCGTTTTAAAATATTTTAATAGCTCAACTCTATCTATTTTAATAGGCCTAATTATTGTCATGTAAATAAGTTTATAGTAATTTATTGGAAGCTTTGAATGCTTATCTGGTAAATGTTGGAATAGTCAGAAACGAAAAACAGCTGAAAATGCTGAACAAACTTTACATCGAAACGCTTTATTCAAAATGTAAAAATATGCAAAGATACATAAAATGATCAGCAATAATAATAAATTGAAAACAAGTTCTTTTTAAAAAGAAATTTAAAAGTGTGTACATTCATAAAAATATTGACCTGAAGCATTATTCCTGTTTGTTTTTTTCGTTTTTTTTTTTTTTTTTTTTTTTTTTTTTTTTTAAACGAAGTTTAAAATGATAAATTTAAATATGTATATAAAAAAAAAATTAAAAAATATACGAGATTAACAAATAGGATCAAGACTATGGAAAGAAAGTATTACAATGAAGATTTACTGTACTTATTTAAAATTTATCTAAAAGATAAGTTCTCGAAATATTAGTGAATATAGATATTGTCTAGTAATAATATTTTATTAATGGTAAATTCGGAATGATTATTTAATAATTTAATTATAAAAAATAAAGTCTTAGAGGTCTGAAGAAAAAATAAATGCATACTTGCTCAGCGGAAATGGGTTAAGCATTTATTTCAGTGATTCCAACTTACTTTTCCCTTTTTTTTTATAATTTATTGGTCTTACTTCAGGAATATCATACATTGAAAGTTCACATAATAGGTTTAGAGGTTAACGAATTGAATAGGTATAGCGAAAACCTTTCTATCATATCATTTTACTCTACTTCATAGAGGAAAAGATGTAAAAACGGGCACAAGTGTAAATATGGGCACCCCCCTTGTGCCTAAGGGAGATACTGAAGACTGGCGGCGAGTACTGTCGATGGAGCCATTTGATAATATAAGATAGCATTAAGCAGTTGGAACCATTCTTTCAAGTAGTGTGGATGCAGCGTGAGTTATTGTGAAAATTGGACTGCAAACTTTTGAGAGACATGAAAAATCGATTCCTTCTCATGTTTGTATGACATATCTCCTGTTCTAAACATTAAGGAGAGAACCATTACTCGTAAACCCAAAATGTCCAGCCTTTTTTTTAAGATGTCCTTTTCCCGGGGAAAGAGTCCGGCCTGAGAGCTGGGGTGGAAAGTCCTTCGAAAAAAGAAAATTCGACCGACACAACGAACTCATCAAACTACAATGACCAATCGCTGTGATCGGTGGGGATAAATCAGACTTGCATCTTTCGTGATGGAAAGTTCTCTAAAGACATTCGGGGAGAGGTGTGTTTAAAATATGCAATGCGCCAAATGTAGGCACATGTAGATATTGCCGAGGCTGAAAGATATGTTTGTGATTTCTGTAAATATTTTTTTTCCAGTTATAAATAAACTCTCTACCTGTTGATTTATACTCTCTACTGTTGTTTTATTCTGTTTTAAATGAATTCAGTATTTTTATCACGTAAGACATGTACGTTTTTATTCAATATACACATCTCGTATGAGTACGAGGGAGAAAACAATAAAGATACGACCTGCAGGTGCCTAAGGTCAAGGTCTGAAATATCAATAAAAAGGTTTAAAAGATATCCTAGGCTCCTTCTCTGAATGATCTCTCTGATATTTTTCGATTCGGCTACTCTTTATTTATTTATAGAAGGAAAAAGTATTAGTCAACTTGAGGAGAAGAAGGATGGAGAGGAAAAAGACGACGTGACGTCAGGTAAGAGGATAGAGAAGTCTGGGGAAAAAAATCTGAAAGATATTGTACCTGTCGTGGAATAGGTGCTGTAAAATCTCCTAAAAATTCGATTATTTTTTTTTTACATCAAATCTTCAAATTTATAAACAGTAATAAGTTTAGTTGTTCAGTTGGCTGAGGAGAGGTATAAATACATTACGAAAGTGGACGAATTAACGGAAGCCTATCGGGGAAGACTGTATCAAATTTGGCCAATTTTCAATGCTAAAAGTAGTGCATTCCTAAAACTAATAAAACATATCACACCTGCCGTGGAATTCTGTAACATCTCAAAAGTTGAGATCTTCGAGATATTACAGAATTCCACGGGGGTTACAATATGGTTAACCACAATATTGGAAAATTATTGAAAACAGTTTTTTGCGGACCAGTCAAAACGACGGATACTACAAAATACAAACATTCTATTTTTTAATCGTATTTGACGATCTTAGTTCTTATACCGAGAACCAATAAATTCGACCACCAGTATTCACGGTCTTTCCAATCTCTTTCCGCTAATCCTCTTGTTGCCATTACCTCCTCAACACCTTAAACCTATGTTTTCCTTGGGCGGCGTCTTTTTCCTCTTACTTCCGGGACAGTTGAATATTTTTTTGACCATCTCTCTGGCCCCATTTTTCTTAGATGGCCGTACCAAAGCAGCTGTTTGGTTTCAATAGAGTGAACTATTTCCGCCTTAAAGATATTTCATATGGCAGAATTATTCACCCGTTGAATACTGGAAGTACGACAGCTTCTTCTCCAAAACTCCATTTTGATATTCCAATATTAATCCTTAAAACCGATAACAGACTCCCCTCCTTAATTGACAAACGATACACTTCATACTGACTCACATATTCCTACAGTTAAAAGCGCTTTTCATAAAATGTACAGACATTTTCATAATAAATTACGTGGACACTATAACAGTTATAGCTATAAAATTACTAATTCCAGATATAACTCACCAAAGACTGAAAAGGAGCTAGATGAGGGACTTCCTTGTCAACTCCCTAGTGCAGTAGCTCCCAACAGATGGTCGCTGTCATCGAAAATTTAACTTAAGGAATTTAACTTACAATTACAGTTTTTTGTCGCTAGTATCAGTGTTATCGGGATTTACTCGTGAGAAACGAAATTGAGCTGTTTCTACACATCACATTAAACTTAAAAATCAGTTAATCCTTAACGGTGAAAAGAACCAGAATGGTGTTAATATAAGAAATTATATTACGTAAAAATAAATACCAACATTTTACAATAATTTGTTTTGTATTATTTCTATCCATGTAACCTACCACTTCATATTAGTTTGCTATGGAACAGCATAACAAAAACTGACATGCAGTAATTAACCTGAATGAGACACATCAAAATAGAAAAAAAACAGTTTTAGCAAAATTTAAGTGTTTTTAGTCATTTAAATGCATTTTTAAGTCGATTTATACTTGTTAAATTACGTACACACACACACACACACACACATACATATATTTAGATTCTCATTGAAATTATGGCGATATTTTCAAGGGTCCTTGAAAATATTTTGTTGGGAAACCCCTCCCTAGTGTATTATCACACCTGAAGATTGTACCAATGTGTACTGACTCCTTCATATTTGATCATGTCTGTTGTTTGTAATGTAAAATGACATTCGCTAATTGTATACGAATGCATTACAGTTATAAAAAAAAAATCATTATGTTTAAAAAAAAAGATAACAAATAGTTTAAAAAGATCTAACCTGTATCGCATGTGGTAACAAAATAGTTGATTATAACGTGACAGGTAATACTAATCGATACTGACCCGAAATAGACCGGATGAGGGCAAACAGAAGAGACCCTCAACCATCGCCATTAATAGAGTGGTCACCGCGGGCAAACACTGGCCAGCTCCTCCCGGCCCCTCGGGATCCCCATTACAGCAAGGTAAATCTTAGCACAGGTATTTGATTTCTTATCCCTCCAATCCACCTGTCAATGGTCATCCTTTTCTTTAATCTTTGGCTACTTTTGTATCGAAGTTATATAAGGCTTTCCTGATCGAAACTCAGTCGATATATATCGCCCATTGGGTAGAACAAAGACATCCCTGTTATAAATGAAATTTTACAGAAGCATGAAACTGAAATTAAATACATTCAACAAAGATTATAGGTATAAGTAATATTGATATATTCTCGTAGATAAACTAGCCTACAAATCAGTCGATATTTCCACCGATGTATTGAGCTTTTGGGAGCAATCCAGATATATTAATTTTAGTAACATTTGTTACCGAATTTCGCAGATCATTGTTCCACAGGATGAACGATATATCGTTATAAAAACTTATCCTGCATACCTAATCATCTTCGAAATGTGGAATGTTAAGCCAATAGCTACATAATATAGTAGGATTATAACATATTAGGTCTTTTTACCTTTGTTAACATATTTGTTTATCATTTTTTTTATAGACGTTTCGATCCCCACCAATTTCACATGCATTCAGGAAGTGCTGAAATTGTTGGTTGCAGATCCATCTGGATCTTTGTTCCCAGGATTTTTGACTGCCGAAGGACATCTTTTGCCCCTCAATATAATTATCCAATTATGGATATGAATCGATTCATCGCATGTATATAATAAAAAAAGAGACTTGATCAATTCACTCATATATAAAAATAACTCATTATCATCCATTTGCCAAGGATATTCTAAAAGCACCCGGTTGGCATAGAAGTGGAAACTTCGGGTTTAGTCAGTCTCCGAGGTGAGTCCAATGTTGTGATTTACCTAAAACAGTAATAAATTAATAGTCTGTTTAGAAATGTAAACAAATAACTGGATTTATTAATTAATAATTTACAATTAATTAATTCAATTAACAATTAATGATTAATCGTAATAAAAACGTAGAGAGAAGAAAACCGTTTCAAACCGGACTTTTATCATTCAATCTAATACAGCTCCTAAACGGTAGATCCTACCGACAAACATTATAATGATTAATCGTAATAAAAACGTAGAGAGCAGAAAATAAACCGGACTTTTATCATTCAATCTAATACAGCTCCTAAACGGTAGATCCTACCGACAAACATTATATTACAAAAAGTATTCTTTGAATTTCTAATCAGGAAACTGTCGGCAAATTACCGATTCGTGCAACAGTAACAGAGCTAGAGCGTGTCAAAATATTTCGTTTTTGAGTGTGGAAAAAAATACAGACCTCCAGCCAAAATATCCATGTCAAAACTAATTATTTAAAGTCATAATCTGTTCTTAACCAAATTATGTAATTAATTAGTATGAATGTGAGTAGCACTCATATATGGAGCCTAGAATTCCGAAACCACCTAAGTCCATTTTTAAAAATCATTCTAAAAAAAAAAAGAAAGTCTGGATTAGGATTAGGAAGGGAAATTATTATTTGTATGGCCGTTAATGTGATTTAACAACTTTTTTGAGAAAACCTTTCACCCAAAGATAGTCTACTTGTAAAAATATTCAATAAAAAAAAGGAAAATTTCGGAATTGGACTTAGCTGGTTTTAGAATTCCATGCCTCATATTTCCGAATTTACAATACTTCAATATTTATTTATTTACTGCTTGGCTCTACAGCCCTAGATTGGCCTTGGCCTCACTCAAAAGAGATGTCCATTGGAGTTTATCCATAGCTTTTCTTCCCCATCCTCTTATTCCTAGATTTTTCAGGTCCGCCTCCACATTATCCAGGCAGATCTATAAAACATTGTCAATAAATATAATCAAATACAATTAATTACCGGGTAATATTTATCTAATATTAACTTTGTGAAATAGAGTTCTCTAGTTAACAAATAAAAAAAAAATAATAATAATAATAAATGTGAGGGTGTTTCCATTGATCATTTCTAGTAATGGCTTGATCCCTGAGATTACAGTCAACTCATTCAAAGAACTGGATCTCACGAATAAAATTCTACAAGATTCGCAGAAGGCAGTCCTTCTGGGAACAGCCAGTATCATCAGAAAATTTTTAAACATCAAAAAATAAATAAATTCCGTGCCTAACCCTTGACTTTGATCCGGGTAGGTGCTATTTTTCCGGAAAAACCGAGAATAGGAGAGAAAATAATAATAATAATAAAAAAAAGGTTTTGAAAACATTCAAGAAACCAAGAGAATTAAATGTATTTAATTTTCTCTCTATAGTGTATTCGTGCACTAGTTCTTACACTAGTGGATAAGTTTTCTTTAAATAGAAAAATGCAAATATATTGTATTTGAGGATACAAAATATTTATAATACAATCAATATAATGGGTATGTTATGTTTGTAACGAAACCTACATAATTATCTCAATATACTGTTTGTCTTTAACGTCATACCTCTTATATATCCGAAATTTTCGCACATCGCTACAAAACTCCTATTTTATTAAAACAACAATGGACATTTTGTGAATATATATTTATGCTAGAGTTCTCGCAATGTTCAGTTTCTCGACTCAAGTTCTGATTATCTTCTGCTCTTACACAGCTTTTATTAGTTTTCAACAAATGCAGTGCTGGGAAATCTTTGCCCTTCTATAAGTCGGAGAACAAGCTTGGTTCGCTTTTCCTTAGGTTGAGTATGTATTGAATATGCAGCATAACTTTATATCGATTTGCATATAAAGAGATTACATATTGACTTTTGTTTTACATATTGTATGAATGGATTCATTGCCATCCATTATATTTACTACTCTGAAATGAGGTACACTTTAATATTTTGCCAATAATAGCTAATTCAATAATGACAGTAGTAGGTGTAGTATTCCCCAGTTATTTATTCATACTTCAGCACGTGGGGTTCAGAAGCAGGTATAGTTATAATCCTGTGTGAAGGTTAACATTTATTTAATGTAGAATAAATCAGAGGATAATCATTAATGTAAAGACCAATAATTGTATTATTTATTATTTATTCATTCCAATATCTGAATACAAATAAATTCGTAAATAACTGCAATAGAGAATTTACGTAATTTATCGCGACCATTACTTTCTGGCTTGATTATAATTTGCCTGTTGAGTAATCCGGCTCTTTCTACCATACTTTGAGTACACTTTGTCAATAAACCTAGCAAGGAATCTCTTGTGGCATTAGTGACTCATTTACAGCAACATTTTAAAACCTTACATTTATTGCTAATTCTAACCTTGAACCAACATATAAACTAATATATAGAAATACAAAGGGTGACGGAGAGAGTTAGTTGGGCGTCTCAGTAACTTCTGTTTCTCGGCTAACTTGAAATCAGCCGGTGCCAAAGCAAGTTTACCAACTCGTCCTGAAAGGACCAGCAATGTAACAGCACTCTCTGAGTTTTCCCCCTTTCCCCAACATTACTTCATACACATTTGTTCTTTCCAATTTTCCTTCTTAAAGATTAAATTTAGCCTATTTATATTTAGCCAACTACTTTTAACCCATAGTAAATACAAATAATTTCTTCAATAATAGAAGCACTCTCTTGTATCAAGGGTTTCCTTATTTTCTATGAATTAACATTTCACAGAAGGAGTATTCAATCAACTTGATAAATTACAGATATCACATAAACTAAAGGATGATTTGAATGTCTTGAAGAATGTGTCTTCATATCTGTATGTAGTAATGAATGAAGTTAAATGATACAATTATTTATAAATTTTTAAAATATTAAACAAGCAATGAAATTGAAAAACGAATTAAAATCATACACTATTTATCTTGCTAATGGACAATTATTTTATTAAATCTCAGTGAAGATTTGATAAAATAAAATAAATAAAGGCTTAGCGAACCCGAAGGTTCAATGCCGACACCACCAACCGTTGAAAACACACCTCTCTTCAACCCACTCCCCCAAAACCCTAATCTCCCAGGTCAGCCTTGCAATCCTCTCATCTACGTCTTGGTCTCGGGACCCGACGGCTCTAAACTGGTCACTTTTCTTGGAATTTGATCATTACCAAACCTAACGACTCCAGTGAAGATTGATACCGACAGAAAATAATTTACACCAAAAAAAGTGATCCATATTAGTTATATCAAGAAAAAATATATATATATATATATATATATATATATATATATATATATATATTTATTTATGGAGATTTACTGTAACATAACACATCTAGTAAATAAGTTTAATAACAAATCTAATAACATGACAAACATTTACATACAACATCCTTTGGTAAACAGTTATATTTTAAACGTTCTCGATTCAATCTTTTTGACTTAGGTATTTCATTTGGCTGGAGGTTTTTTCTTGTGTAACTTCTCCTTTTCACACTTAAAGATGTAACATTTTGACACGCTCGAGATCTGTTGGTGTTACTCGTATCAAAAACCGGAAGACAATTTCCTGATCAGATATTAAATAGAAAATGTTTTTGTTACATAACACTTGTCGCTATGACCTGCCATTTAGTAACTATATTGGTTTGAATGAAATAAGTCACGTTTTGCCTATATTTTGTAAGTGTTGAACTTTTTTAACAAGCTCTGTTTGTTGTAGAGATCAAAAATTTGCCAACAATTTGTAGGTAATTAGAAATACATATCCATGGTATATTTTTCCCAGTCAGAGAGAAACTAAGTTTTTTTATTTATATTCCTGAAGTACGTATATGTATATGACTCGAATGAGAAACAAATTTAGATACAAAATGGATTTGGAAGGGTATGCAATTTATTAGAAAATTGTTTAGCTGCATTTATTTAACAATTGATATGAAACAAGAGAAAGTAGTGTGTACAATTAAAAGTTGATTTTCGAATATAAGAATAAAGAAATTAAATTAAAATAAAGTTTAAAATAATAAAGTTAAATAAAAATACACAAAGTGGGAGAGAGAATACAATTAAAACTAATTCATACTTGATTAAAAAAAGAATAAAACAAAGAATAAAGGAAAGAAAAATAAGTAAGTAATAATAATTTTTTTTTAGTATGCATTATGTGATATTTCGGTGGTGAAATATTATGTGTCAATAAATTGTGAACCTATATTAATAATTTTTTTAACACTTAAAAGGCATAAGACATACAGCTATTTTCAACCATAGGTTTTAAATATTCATACAAGTCAAAATTATAAAATTTATTAAATTAACATTTAATTTGGCTGGTAGCGCATTTTTTTCAATTGATTAACCAACCCTCTGAATATGGTGAATGAACCAGACGAGTATGAAACGTTGTTGCTTTGTGCAACATAGCGAACAGCCAATAGACCAGGCTTGTTCTCCGCATGTCGGGTGTACCCTCTGGGGATAGAGACAATGTCCGAACAAAGTCACAATATCTGTCCATAAAAGACAGAAAAAAAAGGAAAAAATGCCTTTAGACTTACGCAACATAGAGAAATTCACCATTCCACTCTGGAATAATTTTTAAATCTGAAAAAAATTAAATAAAAAAATTGAAATTCGGACACATTGGCTGATAAATTCATTCGTTGTTAATGGATTTAATTTTTATTTATATGTGAAATACTTCTTATATTTAAATATTCAATAGCCTTCCCTAAAAGGGTTGATAAAATTGAAATGAGCGTAAACTAAAGGGAAAAATAAGTGTCCAGCTTTTAGTATTTGTACTAATTTTCATTCATTTCTTATTGACGGCTCCTGATACATTAAAATGAATTTCAGGAAATATTAAAAATTTATAAATATAAATGAAAGGAATTTACTACAGTTTGATAATGCTTTAAAAAAATTACCAAGCAATTTTAAATATATATAAAATGAAATGGAAAATAAACCTTATTATTAGACTTGCTATCCTCGAAGAATAGCAATAATGCACAACCTCATGGCCGTATTACTAAAAATTCAATGGATCAGTAATTAAAGAACATTTGGTCGATTTAAACAAAGAAAATTAATAAAATACAATCACATATGAAAAGTTCAAACAAATCTAAATATTTAATTAACTATTTACACACTTCCGGGGGGGTCGATTATCTTAATGGTGTAAAAATTAATGAAGATTAAAAAAAGTAAGGGAAGTAGCTTTACGAAGAGAAACGGTAAGGAATTCTAGAAGGTAGCAAGAATGATAAAGGATTTTTCAAAGGAAGCAGTCCTATGTAGGGAGTGCACAGATTAAAAGGTTAGGAACTTCTGTAAGGAGGTGGATAGAGGAACGCAGAGTTATTAGGTCAAGAATCTAGAAAGGTTTTCTGGTTTTTGGTGATTGAAATAGGAAAGTACCCAGAAAGTATTGCCGTCGAAAATTAAAAAAAATCCACCCTAGCTTAGAATTCGGCAAGTAATGTATGACCGGCTAGGGATCCCGAAGATAAATCTTATGGAACAGTTCATCAGTCTACTCTGATAGCGTTAATATCATGTTTTATTTATCATGCCTGTTTCTTATGGGATAATTTCTTTCGATAGAATTACCCTTTACTCTCTGACAACTCGATCATTAGATGTTCAGATCTGGACTGCCTGCTGGCTTCTCTAAACATTGAAACGTTCTCTAAGTGACGAAAAAACATTTTTTTGAAATAGGATAAATATTCTTGACTTGGACTATCGTAATAAAACTAAAATTTGTCCCTAACATATAGTACCGGTGGGAAAACAGCCTCTAAAAAAAGCTTTTAGCCGTTACCACCATTTTATTCTTCTTCAGATAAATTAATGTTTTGTCTGTAAATACCGGAAAGGCTTGCGAAAGTTTAAATAAGAATTCACATACCGAACTTAAAAGACAAGAAACTGGTCGTCATTTCCGACTACTCCAGCCTTTACTAGACAAGCGCTAAAACCTCTCAATAAATTTCAAAAGACTTTTTTACATGACAGTAATCAATCGTAAAATCCTCAATCCTCCTTATTATGTCACCAACAAACGTTTCCGAAACATCATAATGTTCCATATGTTGCTGATTTGGTCCAAACCAGATACCTATCCTTTCATAATAAACTCCCTACACACTCGAATCCACAAGTCTTCTAACTTGTCTCACACTCCATTCCTGATAATCTTACGAGGCGCCTGAAAAGAAGTTGGCCAAGATACCTTCTAATGTAGAGCTATTGAGGTGCTGCTAGAGAGTAGTTCTTAAAATGTTATTGGCATGTCACTGTGTTCATTATGCTCAAATTTATTTTTACAGCATGTCAACAGCTGTAAATACCAATAAATAGTATCAACAAAAATATCCCCCCAAAATAATAATTGATTATAAATTAATTAATTAATCAAAGAAATATTTCATTGGTATTGAGGATTACATTTTGTTTCTAGACAATGATCTAGGTAACTAGGATATATTTTTAGTGATTAGTTTTACCTTTGAAATGCAGATACTATTGAAGTGATACTAGTAAGTAGTTCTTCACATAGATATTACTGACGAGCCATTGCAATCATTTTCTTCAAATTCACTTGTATATAATGCATACAGTTGTACATTTCAATAAATAACTAAAAATAAATAAAATATATAGGAACTTATAATTGGTATACGGATGATACCTTTTCACAAAGAAAGAGTTATGCAGGAGGCGGAATTCTGATTAGTGCTGGGATTAATTAGGAAACTTGGAGTGAATTAATTTTGATAGAGGGGTCTTTAACAGCAGCTGGCTACAAAGAAGATCTATTATGGGAAGCTTTAGATCCGTACGTAGATTTTATTCAAATATTTATAAAGTCAATGATTCTTCAAATCCAAGGCGTGTAAACGAAAATAAATTCTATTAATTTAAAATTTCGTTAATTTAAGCTTCCTTAGTATTTTTTAATCTTAAATTTCGATTTTTAATATCTTCAATATGTTCATATGCTCTGTTATTATTCTAAAACCATGTGGAGGCGTTAATTGAAGTTTTTTTGGAAATGTGTACAAATATCGAAAGGTGACCATTATTTTTGCTATATGTAAAGTAGTCTTATACAGAAATTACATAAAACCACTAACTGTTTCGATATAGACAAAAATTTCGTGATATTTTTTGCATAAATTATGAAATCTGAGATATCACGAAATCTTTTTCAATCTATTTTACACCATAAAATTCAACAATTTTTTTTTTTTTAACATTAGGTTTTATTATCCCTTGACGAAGATCACGCCTCCGGAACACGTTAACTATGATTGGAAAAGTTTTTGAAAAACATATAATTGTCTCCTTTGTAAATTATATTATAATTTTATTGTATTCAGTCATTATTAATTATTTATGGCATATAAAAGAAATTTAATAAAGTTTCTCTGATTCGGCATGAACTTGATACCTTTCCCTTCACAATCAACTAAATGCTCACCCAAATCCACCTGTTTCTCAAATTGCTTCCCATTTCATTCCTGTCGATCCTCCGAAGCGTATGAAAAGAAGATGGCCTCGGGATCTTTTTCTATTGTAGATCTTTCATTAGAGTACCTACGAATGGTTATTTGCTCCACAAGTCTTTGCCATGTCATTACATTCCATTGTAATCACCGCATATTTACTGGATGTATTTTTGTTCATTTATAAATACAGTTGTAAATTTCTATTAATCAATAAATTAAAATAATAATAATATTTTAAAATAATATAGCAATAGAATTTAATGTTAATAATAGTTACTGTAATTACACTTATAATTGATCACATCCCAATTAAAGGTTTTTAATTCACTCTAGGAATTAACTAGTTGGGAAAGAACTAGCTTTCCGTTGTATTTTATAATGTAACACACTTTAGGCCCCTGTACTTATGGGGTTTTTCCTATTAATGTTGATTAGTTTCAAGATTATACGCGGAACAATTATCTTCTTTTTACGAGACCATTTGTGAGTTGGCAACTCTCATAGAACCCTTATGGTTCCATCTCATGACCATTATATAATGTAAAGGCTATTAAGAAAGTTATTAACAAAAAAAGTTTTCTATTGTTCTCAGATACTACTTCTCTTCATTGTCGGCGTGGTTTTAACTTTGAAAGAGTTTTACAGCACTTTGTCCACTGGAGTACTTCAACTTAAGGGCCCTGTAATGTCTTGAGCCCTCCCTTCAAAGGTCCGATATTAAGAGCATCTTGGTACCGACTTAGCGTTTCAAATATCCTCCCAAGAAGTACTTAAGCAACGAAGTTAATACTTTAATGTCACATCCAAGCAATTAGATCCGATATCCTATTAGAAACTCGAACTGTTAATAATATTAATCTGAGATATACATAGGGTGAGTCCCTCTTAGAGTAAAAAAAAAAAAAAAAAAAAAAAATAAAAAAAAAATAGAACAAAAATGAAGGAAAATGCCGCAAACCTTACTTTTCCATTACAATCCATTACAGATATACGATAGCTAAAATCTTTTTTGAAGAACCCACGTTTTCGACATAAAAGCTTTAATATCTCCACTTTGTTTAAACGTTTTTCAAATTTTTAACACATTTTCGGATTTAGCATTAAATTTCCTATAAGAGTAGAGTAAATGTATCCTTGAATGTTACAAACTTGGAACCTAAAAAATAGCTTGATCTTCACCTTATTTAGGGAAGTTACAATGCCTTATAATACTTCAACAAACACCGTTTTCCAAAAACTATCCACAAAACTTCAATTTTCACAAACATTTGCAAATTTAACCAGCTTTTAAATGGTATGATCAAATTAATGATTCCGTATCGATTTCATGGAGAAATTTACTTTTGAAACCGAAAACACATGGTGTTTTCATTTGGCATACAAATCAGTTACTTGTGTAAATAAGAAATTATGATAATCACTTAATGGAAATATGTATTTTAAACATATTAAACTATTCATTCAAATAAAAAAAAAAATTTTAATAGAAAAGTAAGGAAAACTGTCAGTAAACCGACACCAGATACAAGGATTTTATGTTATTACATTTATTTATTTTATGTTATTTTTTTATTTCGTCTCACCCACTTTGGGGTTCGATAAATCAATCAGCGGTTAGTGAGTCGTATTTTCCTGTTCTCCCAGTACTTCTTCCTTCTTTCTGATCTTGCTGCTCTCTCTCCTTCAGAAATCCTGTATAGTCGTTTGGTCTTCGCGCTGTCCTGGAACCTCTTATTTATTTATAAGAGGCATTATTTATTTATTATTATTATTCAGGATTTAGTTTATTAGATTTTCAATTTAAGGTTTAAAACCCATTGAAAATGAACATACACCTCAATTTTGCCGTTGGCTTCTAAAGGCAGATGATGTTGAAGAATAACACTTTTTGAGGTGGATTTTATGGACTGATGAGTCTGTTTTTACAGGAAAAGGCATTACCATCTATCCATGTGGAGTATCGTATCGTCGAAAAACGTCGTTTCTTCAAAAAAAGTCTATGAACTATCGTATATCAGCAACGGATTGCTATAGAAAGGAAAGGTTTGCGGCATATTTCTTCATTTTTGATACAGTTTCACCTATTTTTTTTTTTCATCACTTGGCAAATGTATGACCAAATATGATTTTATATTTATAAAAGCATATTCCATTAATAACTTCTAAGTATATTTATTCTATGTCTATGTTTTTATTGGCATAGGATGAGGAGCTAATGAATCTGGAGAAATATTATTATTTACAAAACCAATCTATATTTAAATGCTCGTTATATTTATTAGATATTAGAGTCTAATATATATCCTGATATCATTCAGAAGTTCGTTTGCCTCCTTGAAATGATGATGATTGTCTAACGTTCTGAACTAGTTTATAAATAAAATAATTCCAATAGATGTGTCAATTTTCCTTTTTTAAACTATTATATTGAATAAATATTACAAGCTGCCTCTCTCAAGAGCATGAGTAATATGGAAAGAAAATAAATAAAAAGAAAAAAAACTACACAGTATAACAAGATACAAAATATAGTAAATATAATATAAAATAATTCAGAAACTAATGGCATAAAGAATTATTTTTTAAATAACTATAAAGAGGAACAAAAAATAATATAAGTAAAAAAAGTCACAATCACACTATATATATATATATATATATATATATATATATATATATATATTTTTGTGTATAAAACCCTGCACTGAGCTTGCTCCCCACTTGTGGGAGAGAATCCAGGCCCAAAGTAATCCCAACGTTATTCTCTCAACTAGTATCAACGTCCAAGTGAAGGCTGAGAGAGCACTATGGAAATATTTCATAAATCCTAGTTTTATTGATACTTCTATACTATCAAACGCATCTCAAGTGATTCAGTAGCAGCGTTTGTGATAGAAATGTTCGTTGTTTGTATATAAGAGTTTTTTTTTTAGCGGATCCTTAAATATGTGATGCGTGGGTCCTAGTGGATTTCTATAATGGTATTCAGGTGCTGTCTTAGTAAACCTTAAATTTCATTTTTTCTAACTAAGGACTACCATAGTTTTTCTCCCACCATATTTTATATAGTACTGTAAAAGATCAAACATTTGTTTCTTTCCGTGTCTCATACGGATTCCATGTCAGGCACGAGTTCGTATTGAGTTGAAGGTATGATTCTGTTGTCAGCTGAGTGTGGTGTTATTAAAGGTTATTGTTGTATTTAATTTAAGCAATGGTATTTTAGGCCACCACGTTCAGAAAGGAATAGAAGTAAACCTCACAATATTGCTCTTCGATATGAGCTGGCTATTCTTGATCGGGCACATCTTTATTCGAGTAGATATTCCCTTATCTTCCAGAATAGGAAGAGTGGCCTCTTTTGAGACCTCTTATCTCTAATCTTTCAGGGACCCTGTGTCTCATCGTCACCGAACGCTTTTCCTCATAGAAAAAATTATGTAATGCGTTAAATTACAAAGATGAGTAAAATAATATATCTATCTTAAACCACAGTAATGATTTAGCAATATATTCTGATTGATTGTAATATTGTTGGTTAGGGCTATAAAACTGTTTTTAAACCGAGAGTAAATATTTTATTCTAAATAAAAGAAATCAGCTTCAAGGTCTCGAAATATTTTTTCTCTAAAAGTTCCTGAAATATTAAAATATACCCTTTACTTTTATGAATGGTATTTCTGTAGTTTATCTTTAAAGTAAATTTAAAAAAAAAACTGTACCTCTAATATCTCATGGAGGTATTGGGTTCACTACTTAGGTAAGGATGTACTTTTTACCAGGTCAACATGTGTAAAAGGAGGACATTTTGTGAATACCACATTTATTTATTTTTTTTTAATTTCTCCGTTAATGATAAAAAATAAATAAATGAACTATGGTATTATTATAGTTTAATGGTTATATAGTGGTTTTTTATATCTGTAAGATATTCAATCATATTATATGTATAGTTATATGCATATTATAAAAAGAGCAATAGGCATAATTAATATATGTGTATATATATATATATATATATATATATATATATATATATATATATATATATTATTAAGATAATAAACGATATATATCAGATCGATCATGACAATAGACTGATGTTGACGAACTTGGTTGTCTAGTGTGTGGGCAACAATCTCAGCACTGTTGAAAACAAGGTTGACGACCAGATTGATGGTGTTCGGGCGCCTTTAATAAAACAATACTAGTGTACAATTGAACTGGAGAATGTCTGAAGAAAGAAATTAAAAAAAAAAAAAAGTAGGAATGGGGACTTTCAAAATACTGGTATTCCCAGGACAGGTAGAAAGGGATTTCCGTATTCCTGCGCAATAAACAAATAAATGGTTCTTGGTTTATGTTGTATATTCTTATTAAGGTATGTTATTCATCTGAATGTATTAAATTGGAATAGCATGTGTTGAGATTTAGGACGTCTGATTTTTTGTTTATTGCGCGATTTTTACATTTTTCTATGGTTATCATTTCTTAAATATTTCGTTTAAAATTATTTTGTTCATGGTGAATAATTTTGGGTGATTCAAATTTAAAAGAATGTTTTGTTTGCCTGTAATGTGTGGTGAGAGCTGTTTGGTCTGGTTTATTCGGGTTTTTATTTATAGACGTGCAATTGTATTTATGTTGATAAACACGTCGTTTGAGATATTGTTCCGATGTACCGTAATAACATTAGCCACAACTATCTTCACACGGTATTTCTGAAATAATTTAAGCCAAATTTAGCAAATTTTAAATAGCCTACATTTTTTTATGGAATTTGAGAATGATAATAAAATACCGTTTCTAGACTTTCTTTTAATTCGAAACCCTATGGAATAGTGTGATATCTGTTATTGTTATTTTCATGTTGTTTCTGTTGAGATTTTGTTTGTTTTAGTAGATTGCAAATGAGGCAATGTGGATAACCATTTATTAAAAGAAGGTCTACTACCTTATTTTCAGTCATTTCAGACAAAGTCAATAAATAAGAAATATGTAAATGTATATTTTAATAATGATGAAAAATATTAAGAATAAATATGCTGAATAAAAATTAATAATTTAAAGAACTGGACACAACAAATGCATTATATTATTAATGTGTATAAATAGAAAATATATTAAACAAACGTGGTAATTTTGTGATACAGTCAATAACAATGATATACGCTTTTTAATGGCCTGCTTAGATTTCCAAAAGGACAGGCAAAATATTCGAGCAAGATTACAATGAATCAGAAATTTTGTTTTAATTTATCTTTTTGACAATTCATTGGTCAAAGCTTTTAATTTCAACTTTTAACTTCTGGTGGTAAATTTAATTGTATCAGCATATTTTCCTGGTGTATAACCTGTAGTGAGAAATGAAATGTAATAATACAGATGCAGTCCTGGTCAACTGCGTGGTCTTAAGCAATGAAAAACTGGACCAAGCAGCAATAAAATACCTCATATAACAATAAATTATACAAGTAACCAAACTAAAAGACCTAACTTAAGTAGATTGGATGCACTAATACAAAAGAGGAGCTCTTAAGAGAATAGGAAAGAAGATGGAGACAAAAAAAGTCTCAACTAGGAGAAATAAAAAGATACTGCACCAGAAAGTCAAGAATGGGATAAATAAAGCTATGGCAATTATTTGGAGAACGAAATGAGTGAATCAGGTAAAAAAAATAGAAACTTCTTGCTCAGTTTACTTTTGTTTTCTGAAATTGAACTAAAATACATAATATTTTCCGCAGTTTGTTATATATAATATTTTTAATTATATATATATATATATATATATATATATATATATATATATATATATATATATATATATATATATAATTTTTTTTTGCTAAACCAATTATTCAGACGCTAATGCGCATTGAAGTAGAATATTGGATGTGATTGAGAAAGGAAATGCAAGCAGCTTTTAAATTAATGATGAAAATTATATAAATTTCAAGTTTATTTAAAAATTTTAATAAACTTTTTTTATTTTAAATTCATATGCTCAGTTTGATAGACATGAAAATGTAAGCAAAAAGTATAAAACCACAAACAGTATTTTTTTCCGGCATCAATGATCAGTTGGACAGTGTTTAGTTGTTTCTTGGGCATTAAGGGTTACGTTTGCTGTAAAAACAACTATGTAAATAATTAGAATATATTTTTAGATACTATTTTACACTTTTTAAATGTGTATCAAGGTGACTATTATGTTTGAATTTCATATTTCTCTGGATGGATTACGTTTATTTTCATAGTAATTCTATACATTACATGTTTAAATCATTTATAATTTAACAGAAAAATCGAAAATGTTATGTGTAAGAATTATTTGTAATATATTGTTTATTGTAAATTGGAATTTCCAATTAAAAATCTTCTGAATCTCTAAATGTTGTTAATCGGATTGCGCAAAATTTGATTTTAAGTAAAATATTGTTATTTATTTATGCATATTGTATACGGTGAACATGATGCTAGTGGTTGATTGTTCACACATTTTGTAATAATAAAACTATAAGGAACAGAATAAAAATAAAAAAAATATCTGCATAGATATACTGAAACCTGTGCTCATGAAGCGGAAGTCCATTATTCTACTTACTATGGTGCCTTACATCCATTTTTTTTATTATTATTAAAAAAAAAAAAATTATATATATTATTTTAAAATTTTGTTGATTTTATATTCATCCCCAATTCCGACTGCTCCAGCATTTACTAAACAAGCGTTCAAAGCTCCGAATAAATTACAAAGACTATGGCAGTAATAAGACCTATTAGGACGTACGGAGTTCAACTTTGGGGTTTCACTAAACCTTCCAATTCTTCTCGTATCTAATGCTTACAATCTAAAATCCTTCGTAAATCCTCAATGCTCCTTATTATGTCACAAACATACTTGTCCACAAAGATTTCATTGTTCAATATTTTGTTGATTTGGCCCAAACCAGATACCTATCCTTTCATAGTAAAATCCATAACCACCCAAATCTACTTGTCTCCCAATTTGCCGCACACTCAATTTCCGATAATTTTCCGAGGCATCTGAATAGAAGATGACCAAGAGACCTTCTATGGTAGAACTATTGAAGTGCTACTAATGAGTAATTCTTTACATGTTATTGACATGTCATTGTGATAATTTTCCTCAAATTTCCTTGTATAAAATGTATACAGATTTAAATATCAATAAATAGTTTTTGTTTTTTTTTTAATATAATTTATTATAAGTAAATTAATAAATCAAAGAAATATTTCATTGGCATTAAAGATTATGTTTTGTTTGTAGACAATGATCTATTTGTATAGATTAGATAGATGATATTTTTATAAATTAGCTTTTAAATTTGAAATGTGGATGAAGGAGACCATAATTTTTAATTCTATTTTTTTCAAAACAGACTATGCTGGACTACCGCCCTCCCCCCCTGACCCTTCTTATAATTTTAGATTAAAATCCTTCATAATTAAACAGGGAAATTGATAATGTCGTACCGTTACTAATTGACAGTTTGATTAAAATAACCACCTATTAGTAACAGGTATATACTTAAATATCCTATAATATAATCAAATATTTATAGTTCTTTATAGGTTTCTTTATTGTTCCACCTGGCACCCAATCAGTGAAGCGTTTGTTACGCTCTGCTCGTCAAAGGAAGCTTAACCCCTTTATATTGATCAATTGAAACGAAGTATTGCTCAACATTAATATCCCATTTTTGGATTCTACTTCTTTCAAAATAAATAAATTAAAATTAATTGCATGAGGTACAGAGACACTGTACTTAAAACATATATCAAAGGAGCTCAAAATAGTAGATCTTATTTCAACATTAAAAATAAATATCTTCTTAAAACACCTCTATTTTTTTAGACTTCATTAGCAGGGAAATAAATGAGACAGACAATCTATCTTTACTGAAAATTGTATAGGGGATTAGAGAAACTTTGGATCATATTAAAAATTATCTCAATTTAGATCAAGAATTAAATCAAGGAAACATGTTACAAGTTCTTTGGATAGGTATATATTTACATTTGGGTAGGATCAGTATGTACAATCATTTTTCGGTTATAGTCAATAGATGTTCGAATAATAATATAGATAAGTAAAGTAGGTAATGTAGTTTTTACTGGTGATGTTGATATTACGTGCAAATACCAAGTCTATAAAAAAAGACTACGTGTTATAATGGCATTTTTTGTTATTAATGAGTCACGCTACAATAATATTAATAATGAAAATAATACCGTGAAACGGCCTGACTTTGCACCCGTAAGTTAACTTTGCACCAAGCTCACTAAAACGTTTCAGTTGAAGAAAAAGTATTTTGCTGTTACTAATGACAACACTGATTGGGTCTAAGGAATTTTCACGTTGATCTTAGTCAACTCTCATGTTTTCTAACAGTTAGCTGATTATAGTGTTTCAACAGGTGTGATTCCTTATTGGGATAAAGTCGTGCTTTCAACAACTAAATATTTCTCAAATCGATTAGGTTTTGCATTAATTTTATTCTATAATTATTGTAATTTAAATATATGATATTCATTTTACTCTAAATATTTGCCAAAATTCATAGTATTTAAAATAAAGTAGGATCCCCATTTTGATATGAATTAGGAATGACTTTGCACCAAGTATATTTTGGTGTAACGTGACTTCCCTGTGGGAAGAAGTCTTAGGCAGCATTGCTCCTCCTAAACAAATCAATAAACGAGGATAATTTGAAGTTAAGGAGTTAATAGGCTGGTTAAAACCCAAATTATTTGGAATAACGTTTTGCTTCCTGTTAATAAAGTTTTTGCCATCTATGAGCAAGTATATTGACGAATACTGTTAGAATTTTGCCTAGTTATAGGTTTAAATTTTTTCAAGTCATAGTGTTCGTTTTTATATTTTAACAATATTTTTCTAACTATTGCAGATTGCATTTTTCCAAAAGTGTTTCTCCAAGAATCTGTGTGTAATTCATTTTATAGTTATCGTTTTGTTCCTTGTTTATCAAAATTATACTTGTTTATGATATTTAGGCATGTTTTAAATCCTTGTTATGTTTCTATATAATATTTTGTTGGTATGTTCTTGTATTTTCTATCGTTCCTCGATAAACCGTTAAAAATTGTGCAATTTTCTTTCTCATTTCAATGAAAACATTGTAATTTACAATCGTTTCCTTTAATAAAATCCTTTCAAACAGAGAAAAAAATCACTAGGCTAATCTCCAAGCACTATCAAGCTTTGACTTTGCTCCAGAATATGTTTCTAATGCTTTTTTAATTAAAAAAAACTATGGTGGTGCAAAGTCTCGGGTATCCGGTTGACTTTGCACCAAAGTTTAAAACAACAAAATTAATTATAACTTTTGTAAATTTTGCAATTCCAAGATTATGCGATGAATCAACAGCATTTTTCAGCTAATTATTCAAAGTGAATATTTTAATATATGCATTTTAAAAATATGTTTCTAATGCTTTTTTAATTAAAAAACTATGGTGGTGCAAAGTCACGGGTATCCGGTTGACTTTGCACCAAAGTTTAAAACAACAAAATTAATTATAACTTTTGTAAATTTTGCAATTCCAAGATTATGCGATGAATCAACAGCATTTTTCAGCTAATTATTCAAAGTGAATATTTTAATATATGCATTTTAAAAATTATTGATAGGTAGTTAAAGAATGAAGTTCAACAAAAGTGGTGCAAAGTCATGTCGTTTTACGGTAACAATAATAATATTAATATTATTTTTGTTATCAATGGGTCACACTAGAAGAACCCTTGAAACAGGAATGTAATATTAAAAATAGTAATATTAATTAATAACGTTATTTTTTATCATGAATGTGTAAAAATAATAATGTTACGACAGATAGCGGACGGTAACACTTTTGGAGTTTGTTCTCTAAAAACAAATATCATTGTTATAAGAAAATATCAAATCTTTAGAAATTATCAAACAAAAGATACTTTATCGCAATAACGTTTGCGATTTTTACTCTGTATTTTTAATGGTTTTCAGTTTATACCTCATGTATTCAGCATTATTTTAAGATTATTTTCATTATAAACCATAGAATAAAATATCTGATAGTTATCTTTTATTTTTTAGTAACATTCGATTTTTTTTTTTGCTACTTTCTTCTTATTTACATTTTTTAAAATTATTATTACATTATATTTTTCAACTTTTTGTATATACAGTCATATTACTATTGCTTCTAAATAAGGTATAAATGAGTACTTATTACTTAGTAGCGCTATTACCTTTCATTGTGGCAGATTATAATATTTATAAAAAACGAATAAATAGTAGTAGTCAAAGTTTTAATGCCCCTGCAAGTGAATTTTGGCTGTACGAAAGGTTTAATTTACTTTTTAAGAAATTATAAAATTTATTTTCCTATTGTCTAAAAACTTTAACATTGCATAGAAGTTTTTTTTCTTAAAGAAGTTACTCTTAAGTGTTTATGAGTAAACGTTATGTCCTGTTATATTGTCATATCGTATGGGTTTTTTTGTTTTGTTTTTTCAGAAGTAATGCCAATCAGATATGTTTGACAAGTAATATTCTATTTTACTTATATAAATTGTAAGACGGACGGAGTAACGTCTCTTGGAAAGGAAGGATTACAGGATGAGATAGTATGTAGATAAAGTACCTAGAGTTTAAAGAATTACTGTGTCGGACCCAATAAAATGCTTGATAAATGTCGATTTGAATAAAATGTATGCTCAAGTACTATACGTAATCAGTTTTTGTATGTAATCGATGTATACTTGAATACACCATAAATCCAAATTTATGGCCTGGTATTATGCATTATGTATGTACGTTATTACGTCAGATATAATAAATGTTCCAAAATATTGAAGCAGTATAAGTAAGTTGATGGGTCTGCACAATGATATGATAATTTTGTCAATGTCTAGTTTGTAAATAACTGTCTGGTTAGAAACACTAAAGCTTTTTTAGGTGTTTGCTGGATTACTTTAGCAGTTATCTAGTTAGGTCTCGGGGCTTTTAATTGACTTTTCGGTTACTTGAACTGGGGTGAATGATTGAAGAAGTATGTAATGTCAGTCGAATAGGTACGTCTAAGGATGTGTTTAGAAAGTTAGCATGTTCAATATTAGTGCAGTCCAACTGAATCATTTAGAAATAAATGAAAGGTATTAAGCGAAATGTTCTGATTATTTTTCATTGATAACGGCCCTAGAACTATCCTCCTTTTTGATATGACTTAACAATGCTCGGTGCGATTTTTAGTATACCTCCTTCCATAAGGTTTCTGATGTAATCGTCGTAATTTGCTTTAATTTTGATAATAGTCGTTTGAGTTCGTTATTGAACCTGCTAAGTATATGATTGTTTAAAGGAAATCTCTTAATCTACCATATTTTCTGAGTTCTTTTTGCTGTGATCTAATCCCTTATATGACCTAGTGTTTAAGCTTGTAGTATTTAATTAGTGAGAATTTATTTATTTCTAAAGTTTCTAATCAATTTCATTTCGAATCCAGTCCAACCCTGTCAGTTTCCTCATCTACTGACTGATTGGCGAGGAAGAGGTTAACCTGAAGATGGACGACAGTAATGGCGGAAATTGATTGTAAAGATACCATCGGCCTCATTTTCCCCTGAGCATTTTATTTTCCCCCTCCTGGCAGCCCCTAATTTCCTCATCTTCCTCTCCACACTCTCTTTTTAGACTCATTACTTTTCATCCCGGTCTTTCATTTCTGTTTTAAGTTTTTATAAAATTTGAGTATATTGTTAGTTTAGGACTTATACTTATTCGTATATTTAATGAAAGAGTTGTTATGTTATTTTTCCTCACTGAGAAAACATCTTATTAGAGCTCAAAATTTATAATGATTTAGGAAATAACTGAAAGCCGGTATTTTCAAATTTGTATATTGCTATCTTGTTTACAGCTAGGAGTGTTTTTGAATTGATTCTTAAGTTAGAAATGTTCCGTAACCATTATGTTTTGTTGTTAAATCATTGCATATTAAATACGTTCATGTAGAATAATAACAGAATTAGAATTAAGACATGTATAAAATATTACATCAACAATTTTTTTAATTAATAAAATCTTTTATTGAGTAATTATTACAATCTGCCACAAATATGGGCAATAAGTGATATGGATGCTTTAAGATTACATTCAATCATTAACTCTATAAATAAGTATAATGTTTCATACGATCATAAATAAATACGTATATTATTTAATTACTTTTTTTTCAGTATTTATATATATAATGGCTATTTAGACTTTTATTAAAAGACTCCTGAACTGAAGTCTAAATTGCGATCATAGATAAATAAATGTTAAGTCTTGATCTCCTTAAACATTGTCTTTTACCATTTAAAATATTTTCCCGTAATGATCACAGGATCTAATTATAATATTAGAAAACAATATACTAAAGTTATAATCGAAATTGAATTAATAAAAAAATTATTAAAAGTATGCTAAAAAGAGGACAATAGCTGCTTTTTACAATACAATTATGATTTTAAAATATTATAATCACAGAATTAAGTTCTGAAAAAAACAGTGCCTTTGTAAAAATCTTGAACAATAAGAATATTTATAATATATAAATCAAGATATAAATATCCTAATTAGATAATTGCGCTAATATTGTACGTAAATGATATTAAAAATTACCGATATTTATTTTCAATCATGTGAAAAATATTCTTTTATCACATTAATAGTATTATCTAATTTGTACTTTCTGTATTTTGTTTTGTTATCTTTCTACATAATTAATCCATGGTGCCTCAAACTAACAATATTATACATTTTAATTAATGAATGTGAAATTCATATTGTAAATATTTCACATCTTTATTAATGAAAATGTTAATTTTTTTAATGTATTGTCGTGTACTTTTTTACAAATTCTTATATATCTATTATCTAAAACGTTAAACTTATGGGTGTTTTTTTTTTGTTGTTTTTTTAATCAATTGATTATGTATTGCATATTTTTATTTTATTTATTCTTTTTCAATTTTATTCATATTATTTAATTTCAAATCTAAATTTTCTTCTTTAGTTTTTGTTTATCTTAAAGTTTTATTATTACCATTAATTGAAATGATTTGTTAATAATGAAAAAAAAATTATAAATAGTATTTTACGATATATAAATATTTTTACAAAGAGTTAAAAGTTTACTAAATTATCTTCAAATTCAATACATATTTTTGAGTTACGTCTTTAAGGAATCCTCGTATTAAATTAAACCTTAATACTCATAAAGATTTTTCACCTTATTTTTAATCAAGATCCAAAAAAAAAAAAAAAAAAAAAAAAAAAAATGAAAAAATACCTTCATTTCACCTTCGCCTTAAGAATATGAGGGATTGGGTAAAATAGAGTAGCCTCAAAATAGAGTAGGTTTATTTTTTTTAGCTATTTCCACGGAATAGCAGTTAATCGATAACTCATTTATGAAACGTTCATTAATGAGCACATCGGTAATTACAGGGGTAAATGTGGTTGTCTAAATTTGTAACATTGAGTTGAAGTGGCGTGCGTGGGGTCGTGAATTGTTTAATTCTAGTGAACTGTCTTGTCATTATGCATTTGGCGAATAAACATCTGATTAGAGATAATCGGATTGTAATATCTATGCATGTCATGCCAACCCCTTGTTAGAATCCATTGCAGATATTATCTTGTAACGAAAGCAATTATCATCTGTAGAATTGAAAGTTTGTTTGTTTGTTTATTTCGTTTAACGTCACTTTTATGCTGCTATGGCTAATCGGACGATGCTACGGTGGGAGTCCTAAATTTGCCTATCCAGTATAATTAGGATAGGGATCTTTAACGAGTACCTGACATCGCACAGGCTCGGGACTCCCCATTTTACGTCCCTTCCAAAGGACGGCATAGCTAAGGATTTTTTACTCCCTTTAAAAAATCTAAGGTCATCTGCCGGGCTAACCCGCGATCTTGGGTTTAGATTTATGTAACCACTACACCACAGGTGACCCCTAGAATTGAAAGTATAATTTATTATATTTATTGTATTTTCAATTTAAGTGAGATTTCTGTAATATTATAACGCTATTTCAAACTGATAACATATATTTTTAGTATATATCAATTACTATCAAGATTTATACTTAAAGAGGTAAAGCATAAATGTTGGTATGCATTAAGTCTTATACTCACTTAATATTAATAAAGATTGTACTCATCTATATTAAATATATAAAGATTACAGGGCTAGAAATGGCTAGTTCTTCTAAAAGTTTTAAGATGGAGGTTGGTCAAAAGTGATACCTTTTTGGGGAACGCATGGGTGTCACGCGTAGTTTGACACGTTCTAGCTCTGTAGGTGTAGCTCGGATCGAATATTTTTCGACAGTTTACTAATCAGAAGTTAAATGTAGAATATTTTTTGTTATATAACATTTGTCGCTAGGCCTTACCGTTTAGTTGCTATATTGATTAAAAGAAAAAAGTGACGTTTGTAACCCAAGTTTATTCTTAACTTTGTTTACTTCAAATATCCATTAATTGTTAATTAAATTTAAATCATGCAGGGAAGTGGAAACAAATAAAGAACATAAGGGCATAGACAGTCAGCTGAATTAAGATGTTTAATTACAAAATATATCTCCGACAGACATATGAATCACAGTTTAGCTAAAAAAAATTTGTGAACATATGAGCATCATGCGCCAAGGGGGCAACCCCTAAAACATGTTCCATGTTTTTCTTTCATTAGCCGACAGGCTCATGGGGGGGCTTTAATTTTTTTTTTTTTTTTTTTTTTTTAATCATGTAATCACAATACAAAGTTATGACTTTGCATTGTGATTAAGGCCTATTTAATCGATATATTATTGAAATGTAGTAGTAAAATTCTGTTAATAAATGACTAGTATTTAAAAATTGGACAATTGGAACACATTTTATGATTTCCTACCAGACTACATTGGTTAATGTGATAAAAAAAAAATTAATAATTGAAGAGATGGCTTACAGTTTTTAAATATTGAAGATACAGTACCTTTCTAGTCGACTTATCTTTCGTAAAAGCATAAATTACACATTGTCTTAACAAAAGTGAATTATATAAATATATATATATCGACCGATAAAGAATTACAAAAAAATAAATACGATTCCAAATTTTTATAGTTTCATTTTTACTGAAGCATATGAGTTGATTATTTTTAAAATAGTACAATAGTCTCTAGCATTAACTAAGATTTTATTTCAGGCTGATTCCGATTACGGAAATTTTTCCGAATTGATTTTCGGATTAGCGAAAGACTAACTTAAATCTTCAAAAAGCATGTTGCGATCCCATTAAGCTATAGTTTAAAGTACAACGTCTGAACATCATATCATAAAAATCCTTGAAATTTAACTGATTGTTCAATTACATACAATGTATTTTTCATTTATTTATTTTATTTTTATAATTTACATGTATAGTAATGTATTTTTGTTTTCTTTTTCAGGTAAGCACTGCATTTGACTTCTGTTCTGGCAAGCACCATGGAAATGATAAATTGAAGGTTATTTAATTTTTTTATGTTTATAATTATTATTAATGGTGAAAAAAAATAGTAATCTTCCCTAAAAACAAAATAATCGAAATGACTTTAAATCATTAAGTAAAAACAAAATAAATTCCCTGTATATATTACTGCTGATAGGTATTTTAATAAATATTAATTTAAACTAAACGTTCCAAATTTCTCGTATTCATTGGGTAATAATTGTATATATAATTAACGTTTACGACTTATTGTTGTTAAAGAACTTACAAAAACTATATATCATTCATTATACAGTTTCCCAAGACTTTCACCATTTCTTTTTTTTTTTTTAATTTCTGAAAATTTAAGCATTAAATAAATATTCGAAATTCTAGTTTTTTTTAATTAGTTTCATAACACACGGTTTCTCCTCATCAATCTTCGAAAATGATGTTAAAACAAATAATGTTTTTAAAGATTCATTCACGATAATGACCTATGTTTATGTTTTTATTTTTATTATTCCTGTATCCTTCACATTTTGGCTCTGCAAAAGGATAGTTTTGTATCAGGTTGTTAAATTAATGTATGATTCATAACGAAATCGTTTATTACCGTATTTAGGTGTCAGTCAGTACCTCGCCCGCTGGAATGAGCATGTCGACGTAGATAAGCAGCATTTCATGTTGACCACATACCAGATAAAATCACAGTTTGGAAATCTGTTCTATGGCAATAATTGAGAATTTATAAAAGAATGGGACCATTGGGTCGTTTCATGTGATATGTCCGTTTTTACAGGAATGTTTATTTAGTACAACAACTTCATGAAATTTAAACATTCTCGATGGTTTCACATCTTGGTAAAAAAGAGAAATGAATCATTCCTGTTATTGGCAAGCCCCCAGCAACTACTATCTTTTTTTTTTTAGATGTAAACTCAAAATTACATTAAAATAAATTTTAGCTTGTGTCATGTGGCCTGTCATTGCAAACGATCTGGTAATGTTTCTTGCAGCATGGGCTGCCGAATGTCTTAGTTTAAATTCATTAAAATAAAATTACTCTAAAATTACTTGTTTCCATGGTCATATCTGATGACATACTGAAAAACTTTAGATCAATTGAAGTAATTTTTATTTATTTTTTTTTATTAGAAAGTTGATAACGACTCGTTAAAATCTGCTAACAAACTGATCCGTCTCACTTTGAAAAAAGTAATATCCCAACTATCTCAAAGTTTAATTTAAATCTATTTAAACATGTAAAATTTAATCAATTTTGCTGCTCCATTAAAACAATCTTAGAATTATGTGAAGTCCTACACTTCCTGTTACTTAAAGGAAGTGATCCAAAGCTTTCCGCTAATTACGTTCTGACATTAACACTCTAATCTGTTGTAAGTCTGTTCCAGTCCGAACTTCAGAAAGACTTGATCCTTATCTAAAATATTCTCAAGTTTGGCATTGATGGATCGATTATTTCGCATTATATTATATTATTTGCAGTCCCTTATATTTGTGTAGCCTTTGTCCATATAGATCTCAAGTAAGTGTTTTTGTTTTATTTAGTCGTTTCTGAGTTGCAAAAGTGATGGACTGTGATTTGGTGTAATTGAGTTCTTTGTATATTTTTTGAACCAGTTATGTAATATTGTTATGTGGCGTTGAAGAGTTAATGATGCAATGGTGAGGTCTTTTTGTCTAGTTAATATTGCTGTGTCATCAGTTGCTGTTAATGAATCAAAGCTAAGTAATAGATTGTGAGTGTAAAGAATATATAATAGTGGAGCTACTATTGGCCCTTGTGGTACTCCGGCGTTCACTGAATGAATATCTAAATATTAATAAGAGATATCTGAGCCTTGTCGGACAAAGAAAAATCTATAAGAAAGAAAAATTGAAGGATTTTTAGTTGGTCTGTGTAAGTAATTGAGTCAATTCTTAATTGGAATTTTGCGATATTTTACAGTTTTGTTGGATTTATTTTATATGGATAATGGATAATATTATATGTATTGGGATTTATTTATGTAATGGTCGTTCTTTAGTAGTTTGTTGCCAGGGCCTGTTCCAGTCCTCCAGTCTTAGCCAATGTGTCTGCTGTTATTATATTATATATATGTATATATTGTATTGGAAAATAATCATTCTATTTAATGAAGTGAGTGAAATAATATTATAATTTTAATTTGGGAATGAATATTTTTTTTTTTTTTTTTAATTTTCTAAACGCATATATTTTCGAAAATCATGAATAAATCAAGGCTTCAATTATTTTTTTTTTCATTTAATGTATTGAGAATTCAGTTATAGAGCTATTAAGCGTCCGTATGCATGTCACTGCAAGTTATAATCGCTTCAAATTTGAGTTTTCTCAGAGAAGTTGGCGTTAACGTACGTACTGCATGTGTGCTGTTCTGTGTTGCCTGCGCGCCCGTTCCTAACCTCAGTTATACAGGGCAGCATTGATGGTCGCAAATCCGGCGCTCCTCTAGCAGTTGAGAAACTTTTTAAGATATATATATACCTATTTCGTTCACAACTACATTTCCTTTGGTTTATCACTAGAATAAATAACAATTAGAAGTTAAAATAGGAGATTTCATATTTATATGGATAGGGATTTAAACTTTACATTACATGTTATTTACAGGTGAATTTTTCTTTGTACAGATTTTCAAAAATAAAGTTTCGAAAATTTATAGGTTTTAACCACACACTACATGTAAGGAACTACTTTATCTCTTAATAAACTTTCAGTAATGAGGTTTGATAAATAAAGTTTAATTTATTTTAACTTTAGATAGATATATTAATTTAGTTTAGTTATCGTCGTAAATCCTAGAAACAAATAGGACTGAAACTATGTACTAAAAATAAATTCTACTGTCAACTGGAAAGTAAAAGACATTAGACAAGACACAGGATGTCGTGACAGTAGGAGGACGGCCATCGCAAGTGAAATGGTGGGTGGAGTGATTAAAAGAAAAGGGCTGCCTCTCCCACTCCCTTCCTTACTTCAAAGGCGGCTTTTCCTGGAATGAGCGCTTGAGCGTTTTCATTTAGAGAATTTGTCAGAGAAAAAAATTTGAGAACAAGAACCCTGTTTCCACATTGTTTGATTGTTTCATTAAGTGGAAAAAAACCGCTCATGGTTTCAATATTACTTAAAGATCCTCCACATTATAATTACTGGAAGAGCTAGAGCTAAAATTCCAATACGCCATTTGAAATCAACCATAAGTAAATATTTTATTTTATATATATTTTTTTTTAACTTAAAAAAAATTTGGATTTTTTTTTTGTTGGCTATATGTTCGTATTCTTTACCATCTTTTGAAAATATTGCTAAATGTATACAATTGTAATAATGAAATCGAAACAATTCACACGATAACTATCAATAACGAGTTTCAATAAAACAATTATCGATAGCATTTAATTTATTATATATTATTTATTTATTATTTAACATATATAGACATGTAATAGTAAGATGCATAATTCCGACTTCGCAATATATCTAAAAGAAGATAATCATGAATCCAACAAAAACTTCGGATTGAAACTAACACAACACGAAATTTAAAGATAATTTTTTGCGGCCAACTTGTGTTCTTCCAATTTAATTTAGTACATGGAGTTAGTTATTATTTTCCCCATAGGTATGATTCAAATGAAATTATATAAATGTTATACCCATGTAGGGAGGCGCGGTAGCTAAGTGAGTAAGGCGCTTGACTACCATGCTCTAGGGCCCGAGTTCGAGTCCGACTGGAAGTAAAAAATTTATGTTCTGTCATTTTTCAGCCGTGGTTCGAATTCGAGGTGGAAAGATCCCCCTGGGGCACACCCAGCCTCTTAAAAAAGGGTACTCTTAATTGGGCAAAAACCTGGCGGTTGAGCGTGAATTCTGGCCAAATCACTTTCTTTCACAACCGTCAGCTTAGACACAGTACAACCTAAGTACTGAACCCAAGACCCTTCATGGGTTGTAAGTAGTAAAGGTATACCCATGCACAAAACAAGTATCATAATTATTAGATTTTTTTAATGTCTTTTTGCATTATTTTAAATAACTAAAATAATTCTGAAGAAATTCTAACAGTCGTCTGGTTTCAACTATATATGAGCTCAGTGTGTTGCAAGCTGTGATAGCGACTAGCCAGTGTAAGCTTTTAACTACTAATTAGTCTAATTAACTACTCAATAGTCTGAGTACATTTAGTCGCAACGCATCAAAGCTTCAAGCTGCAAAAGCTTTTGATACGCCTCCAAGAGGTATGAAGTTACAAATTTACATTCTATGATTTAAGAAGTTACAGGAATACTGAACAGACCTTCCCAACAAGGAGAGAGGTTCGGAGATGTACTCGGTTCATTCCATTCATCAGCTATCCATTGAACTGATGAAGAAACAGGTGTATTAGATATCGATTGATAAGATAATTTTTTTTTTTTTTTTTCGGATTTGACGACCTAAGATCATATACCGAGACCCAATACATTGGACCGCCAGTATTCGCGGTCTTCCCAATCTCCTTCCCGTAATCCTCTCGCCGCCATTACCTCCTCAACTACTTGAATCCATGTTTTCCTTGGGCGGCCTCTTTTTCGTCTTTCTTCCGGGACGTAGTTAAATATCCTTTTTGGCCATCTTTCTTGGCCCAGTCTTCTTAAATGGCCATACCACAGCAGCTGTTTGGTGTGAACTATAGTGTTTTCGGCCTTAACGATTTTTCGTATGGCAGAAATAGTCACCCGTTGAACCCTGGAAATGCGACGGCTTCTTCTCCAAAAATCCATTTCGACAGCTTGTAAGCTCTGTGCATCTCTTGTTCCAACCACCCACATTTCCGAACCATAAAGGATTACTCCTTCAAAAAATGAGTGGAAAATCCTCTTTTTTTTTCTAGTGCAACATTTGGACTCCACAGTACAGAATTGAAAATGTTAATTTTGTTCCAACTGACTTTAGCATTATATAATAGTTATTTTTATTCAAGGAGAATTTTATTTAATATTTTTTTAAATATATGTTTTGTTTAATTTGTTCATTTTCATATGTGAAAAAATGTATATATTTATTAAGTAAGTTTCAATTGACATTTTTAAGAAGACGTGTCCGAAGGTAACCTCACACATTACAAAATGTTCAAATGATTTATCGACTACCTAAATAGATATTTCCAACAGTCCTATTTTACTTCTTTCTTTTGTTTTATTAGGAATAGAAAATCACTCATGGAGGACCCCCTTTGGATTTAGAAACGCGTACGGTTACAGTATTTACCGCAGTGTATATCCCATTTTTTCAATCTCATTATTTTCACGCCTTATCCACTAAACCAAGTGTACAGAAACGTTGGTGAGTGTCAACGCACATTTTCCTTTATATTTATATTTCACATTACTATCATCTGCAAATAGATTCACTGTTTTTATAATGAAGAAGAAATGGCAAATAATTCATCTGTTCAGAGTGTAGTTGAAGGAAGTACTTTTCATGAATATATAAAGATACTCTGTTTAATACTTGTTTTGGAAAAAAGATATACTGTCTCACCATTTTTTTTAGAATTAGACATGGCTCACTTTCAAATAAAATCATCAAGTTGAAAGTTTCCATATCAATAGATAGAAATCATTTGTCGCTAAACTAAATTCTATTTTTCATCTTGTGGCTCAGAAAAGTCAGTTACTCGACATTTAATGGTCTTCCCTCTTTTTTTAAAAAAAGTCACTATTAAAGACGAATAGCGGTTGACAAAGAGAGATGTGGACCATACTGAATACTGAAAGTAGGTCAAAAAGAGCAGGCAATATTTGTGTTCATTAGCGTTCAGCCGCAATAGGCCTCTATCTCTTCCCCTCCCCTCCCCTCTATCTCCCCTCCATCTCATTCCTTATCCACACTCTCATGTCCTGTCCAATTAACTGTCTCATTTGTTGTCACTTCAATAACTTATAATGAAAATGTTTGCTACTTACAATTCCCCTTCATTATCTACCTACAAAATTGATGATTTAATAGATCAAAAGTAATCATTAGCTTGCAGTTTGTATTTCTCAATTTTTTTTTGGCTTCTTGTTAAAACAATTGTCATCAAGTTTTAGGGTTAAAATAAGGATAATCATTTTAAGAACAATTATTTTTATTCTATTTATTTTTTTATATCATATACAATTAGATTAATCATCAGTCATTTGATGATAGAAGCTCATCAACTGAAGTTCTGATTGCTTTGGAAGCAGTGAGATATAAATGAAATTTATACTACTACATAAGAGGACAAGTCATTTTCAGTTTGTGATCACTAGCCACGAAAACAACTAAACCAATCTGTACCAAATTTGAACCACATCGTCTGTATAGTTTCAAGAAGGTTCAGCAATAACAAAATCTACTGTAGTAGATTTGTAACCTCTTCACTGTCGATAACAGTGAAGAGGTTGCAAAGGTACAGTGTTGCATAAAGCTTGAAATGTATAATACAATATACCTATATTTAATTAAATTATGAAAAAAGATTTAAATACGTAGTGGGAAATGTGGACCCCAGTGTATTTTGAATATCGACTGATATGTGGTTTGAAGCACTTCGCAAGAGAATTTATAATAGTAAAACTACGAAACCCATCTGTACCAATTTTTAACTACATCTTCTTGGATGCTTTAGCAATAAAAAAATTACAATAATAGTAATTTAATGTTCGAACTAGAGTGGCAGAAACGAGGATTGCCACACTTTTATTAAACAGTAGCATACCCGGTCGCGGCCTCGCCCGCTCTCATACATAAAGAACTTTAAAATTCTTAAAATTTTGTATTGAAGTATGGAATTAAGCATTATTTCTTTTATGATATTTATACGCATGGCAGTAATTTTTAACCTGGTTAAAATCGCATTGATTAGATGTTTGAAGAGTTCTTAAAAGCATAATTAGACATCCACTGTGGCAAAAATAATTTTATCGTTTATATAAAACCATCTGGTTGGATTTTAATTCCTAACCATAAAAGAATATGACAGTTCGGTAAACATCGTTTCTGGCACTCAAGACTATAAGTTTTAATCATTATTATAGTAACATTTATTATTATGAACCTTCCTAGAACTATGAACATGTTGTAGTTGAAATTAGATACACTTGGGTTTCATGGTTTCATAGCAAACCCTATTACAAAATGGCCACTTTTCGGTCGATTTTTAAACTGCACTGAGATCCTCATGTCGCTCCATATATGTATAGTTTTTAAAATAAAATTCGAACTGAAAATAAGTAAATTTTATCATAAATTTCTATCTCTATATAACACCGTTACCTTTATAACCTCTCTCGAATGGTGCTCGCCACCTATCGGTCGATTATCAAACTTCATTGCGCACCACATATTTATCGGTTTTTCATGGCAATATAATTCAAAATATTTATATTTTATTATTGCTATACCTTCATTGAACTATAAAGAAGATGTGATTACAGAAAACGAAAAATGGCTTGTCCTTTTATATAATAGTATAGATTAAAATCCAACCAGATAAAATCAATTAAATTATTTTTGCTGAATAAAAAGTATTACAAAAACAAAATGTCGATCCTTTGCGTTTTGATATTGTGTATAAAAAATTGATTCATGGACATTTAGTTGTAAGCACTGAAAATGCAGTACATTATACCCAATATTTTCTGAGTAATCTCTATTCATCTGGATTACCAATTCATAATTAAAATTAAAAAGTTGATTTCCAATTATGCTTTTACGTATTAAAAATCACTACTATGCCTGGAAATATCATTGAAAAAGTAATGCTCAATTGCATAATTTAATACAAAATTTATATCGATAAAAAAATAAAACTTCAATTAGCAGTTAAAATTATGTAAGTTCCTTATTAATGAGAGCGGGCGAAGCCTCGACGGGGAATACTAGTTCTTGTATATTTTTTATATTTATATCAAGCATCATTTCAAAGCAACTAAAGACTCATGACAATACATAAATCGATTATGACGACGGATCGATGTTGGTCTAACCCTAGGATCCTTCAAGTAGGTCCTTATAGTTAATGAAGAGCCCTATTAACCTGATTACTCCCCCAGTGCGGTGGCTCATCAAGTTGTGATATAGCGCGCCCATTAATATCTTCTCTCTATCGGCCTCTGTCTATCGGTGAACGGAAAATATTATTACATCAAGTAAAGTTGATTAATTACTTCGACTTTCTGAAAGTTGAGACCTTCCTCGCAGTGATTTCTTCGTATAAAAAAAAATAAAGGAACAAATATGTAACTGGCAGTGAAGGCAGGTTTTAAATTACATATGATATATTGATTAAATTACATAATTTCAGGTTATAATACTTTGCCAATGTATAATGTGAATAAGTTGTCTTCAAAAATCTTTAAAAAAAATATATATGGTATAATCCATGATATGAATCAGGCAATTAAAAAACAATCACTAGTTGCACTTCAATAAACATTCTACATTAGAAGGTCTCTCGGCCATCTTCTTCTCAGACGCCACGGAGGATTATCGAGATTGGAGTGTGGTATTGGAGAAGTTGGGAGACTAGTGGACTCGAGTGGGTATGGAGTTTACTATAAAAGGATAGCTAACTTGGTTTGGCCCATCTGCAATCTATGGAACATTAAGTTCTTTATTGATAATTTTTTTTTCCGACATAATAAAGAGCATTGAGGATTTTCCGAAGGATTGTGGAATTTTAAGGATTGGATCAGAGAAGAATTGAAAGGAGTCCCAGAGGTCTAATTCATCATCATTACCATCCATGGCACTACGACTCTTGCAGAATCAAGGCTTCCTGGAGCTTGGTCCGCCAGTCTCCTGTATTAGTTGCCGCTGCTCTCTGATCGGGGATTCCCAAGATGGACCTGGCATCCGCTGCCACTCCATCGATCCATCGGAACCGAGGTCTTCCCACTCTTCTCGTCCCTTAAATCTTTTCGTCCAGGAGCTATTATACGACCCACCCATCGAAGATGTCGTACTTTAATTACCCTTACAATTTTTTATGTAGAGGTCTCGGTCTATAAAGTGATACAACGTTCTATTGTCCTATTGTAAGTTCCATTGAGTCGTTTCCGAATAAGGTCTAATTACTGTCATGTAAGTGGAAATAAATATATATAGGTCCAAACGGCTTTAAACAGTCAGAGGATAGGCCGCCATTATTGCCCTTTTGAAAATTAATTAGATTGCTTTATTTTTTAAAAGGATGCACTTTCTTCCCTTTCAATCCTTTGGATTCTGGTGCTTTTGGTCATTTGCTCGCTTCCGCGTTACAAAATCTGAAATATGAATATGTTATCAGTATTACTCATTGCCGACATCAATTCTTGACACACAATCACGACTTATGATTAATGCTATAAGAATGTTTTAGTTCCTAGTTTGTGTCAATAGCCCATGAAATTTCAGAAGAAAAAATAAAAGAACTAAGAAGGTCTAACCACAAAGGAAGCCGCCAAAGAAGTTTGTCCTTTAGAAAGAGAGGCAGCTAACCATCGAAATTCTGCCACTTATTGGCCGGAAATAATTATTGGGAATAAAAGCAATGCTTAGTGTTTGGTGGAATTTGTTTATACCAAAGGCTAATTTTTCAAATGTCGTATCTTTAATAACTAAGAGGACGTAAAAATTGGATTGTATTCTGTTTAAATTCACGAACTTTACTTGAAGAATAATATTAAATAACGTATAAAATATTTAATCTGAAATTAAGCATGGTTATGCACAAACAATTTTGTAACCTATTAGTATTGTCATTTTGTCTAAGAAACTTTATTTTAAATGCATGATAATCATATCAAAACCTTGATGTCCACATGGTTACATACCTTTAGTCTAATAATCAAAAAAGTTATAGAACCACTATCTAGTTTGATTGGAAAATGTTAGAAATGTTAGATGGCGATTAATAGAAATTCGAAATATTCTAGCCTTAGCTTACCTAGTGAATTGCTTGCGTGTGCACAGAGCCTTGAAAGCCTAGCTCGTTGCACGATAGCCCAAGGAATTTTGTCAAAAACGTTTCGTGAGGTAATCTAATCAGCTATTAAATTAAACTATAACGAAATCTTTTTCATAAACTGAAGTATAAAATAATATCCTAATATTCTAAAATATAGTTCCTGACATTTCTAGCTTCAAATTGAAAATTAATAGGATATAAATATTATTGTAATTACTAACTTAATTGTAATTTATCCTTTGTAATATTATTAACTTGTAATAATATTGTAATATGATAAGGAAATAATAGTTTTAATAGTAAAAGGTAAAATTATTATTAAATTTTTTGAGATATTAGTGCACTGGTTTAAAAGGTCTTTAGATGTCTTGACAGATCTTATTAGCAATGGACTAATGATATTGGAAAATATGAATGTTCATTACCTTTTTATTATTATTTTTTTTAAAGAAACTTGATGAAATTCATAAAATAGTATTCGCATTTTATTGGTCTATTATTATATTTATCATAACAAAACAGAGGTATTTATTTATACGAATAAAATATGTTAAATAAGACAGTAGTGAGTGTTTAGCACTCTAGCACCTCTATCAACTATCAATATAACCCATCTATAAAGTCAGGGATAAAAGCAATGAATTTTTTTTTTTTTTTTTATTCGAACATTAGTGTAAACTATTGAGAAAAAATTATTTTCACTAATAAAAACTCAGCCTATCGAAATTCGTGTGGAAATATTAAATAATAGGGCGTATAAAAAAAAAATTGACCGTTTTATCAAATTCCAGAGTTCTGAAGTCTGTAATTATCTTAATGCTATTTATTATTTACCAATACTTAATAATCCCTTTAGAGCATTTTATAAGCTTCTTTACTAACACTGGACTTCTCCAAAAAAAGCCTCAGTTCAGTTATTTATTTCAAAGAAGAAACATTAGAGTGTCCTACGAAATTCTCGTAATTTAAGACATTACTGGAAAAAAAAAATTCACAGCCGCTGAAGCAACTCGTGAAATTATTAAATATGATGGGGAAGGTGAACTTGAAGAGCGCACTGCGCGGCGTTAGTTTGAAAAATTTAGAAGTGGAGATACGATGTTGGAAAAGAAGGTCTCCGGGCGGACATTAATGGATATTGATAAGGTTCTGAAGGAAGCTGTTGAGTCAAATCCGTCCACAAGTACTCTCGAACTTGCCAGGGAGTGTGGTGGATCAAAATATACTGTTAGTCGCCCTCTTCTCTCCATGGGGAAGGTGAAAAAGACCTGTAGACTGGTCCCTCACGAACTTAGTCATCAACAATCAGCAGAAAAGGTAACAGAACTTCATAGGTTTAAACTCCTGCCTTATTCACCATATAGTCCATACCTCGCACCTTCGGATTACTACTCGTTTCGATCCTTCAATTTTCGATTCCCATTTTCTTCAAGGGAAAAAAATTGATAATTTTGCCGAACTTGAAAATGCTGTTCAAGAGTTCTTTGACAGCCATCCCAAGGAATGGTAGCAGCTTGGCATCGAGCAATTGGCTAGCAGATGGGTCCCCCTCATGACTTCATTTCCTTTTTTTTTCTTTTCGTATACCAGCACATTCGCTGAATTTCCTGCATTGCAATAGAAGTGTTAACCAAATATATACATAAATAAATAAAAGAGCAAAAAAATTGTAATAAATGTTTTATGAGGCTCAGATTTATGAGAAGAACTGTATTAAGCGTAATATATTTTGTCTTGTTTTTTCATAGCCCCCTGTTTCTTTTTATGCTAAACCAATATACAGTTTTACTATTCATCTCTTATTGCTTCTTAGCATTTTAAGGAGTTATATTTTATTCGTCATACATTATTTATCTATTAATAATTATATGAAGGGTTTAACCATTTTTTTTTTTTATGTATATATGCCTTACACTTTAAAATGAAATCATTGATTTCATATTTAAAATAATTTCTGCCAACTTTTTAGTGTTTCTTTGGATAAAATATGGCTGTACAGAGGGTTTAATATTTGTTTTATATCGGTTTCAAGAGTGTAACCGTCCGTTCGTTCACTCTCGTAACATTTTTTTTTTTTTTCAAACATGAACCTTCAAACGATTTAGTTAATTTCAAGACTTTTATATTTCAGTCTCAAATTCTTATACAATTCTTTTACTCAATCACGCCTCTATTCCCGCGTCAATTTTTTTTTTTTTTTTTTTTTTTTTTTGGCTGTTTTCGCTTTATCCGTACTTGAGCAGTACAATAGCTTGTAGTGAGACTTACAAATGTATTTGTAATCTTTTCGATGGCACTCGACTACTTGAGTGTTAAACTGTCGGAACACATTTTGGCAGCACCAGTACTAATTCAAAAATGTTTGTATGACATATCTTTGTGTTTCGTTCCTTTTTCCCTAATTAGTAAGCAAATACATTATCGATTTTTACGTTTCAATTTTTGAAAAATTTGTCTTCTAGGAATGAGATAAGCTACCTTCTGAACTTATTAAACCGATAGAGAGATCATAACCCGAGGGTGGAATAGATTGAGATGTCAGAGGCAGGGACCTTGGGGGAGAATACCTGGCATTGATGTGGGTAGATTTATTGTACACAACCCTCTGAGCCTGGGCTCTTAGTCCTGTATTTACAATTCGACCCCACTCCACATCTCCATCCTCTCTCTATATCTACCATCTTCCGAGGGAAATTTCAGACCAATGTTCTTCATAATATACATTGTATTGACAAATCCTGTAAGATATTTTATTCGTTTATTAACAAAGTAAAAAAAACAAGAATTATTTGCTTTTATGCTATTGTATAACAAATGAAAACTATTAGGACTGATAAATTTGCCACTTCAATTGCTATGCAGCAAAAACATTTGGTTCAACTGTACATGCTCGAGAGAGGACCTCAATCCCAGACACTTTTAAATAAGATACATAGGATAAACGAGACAGTTATTGACACCCTTGCGGAAATATTCATACAAAAATTGTAGAAAGAATAGCCCAATAAAGTGGAAATTTGCAGACATTTTTCCTTAATTACTATACTTTAAGCTAGAAAAGAAAGTTGACACCGAACATTATTCCAAGAATGTATTTTACAAAACGGTAACAATAACATATGTAAAATCAGTTGTTGATACCCTATGGATATCTTTTAATGGACAAAATTGAAAGTACTTTTAAACAGTTGAGTTGTCGGATTTAATAGGAATTTTATGATTATTTTTTTTTATTATTAATTTGTTTTGGCAAAATATTGTTTTTATATTTTTTAAGAGTTTTTGTCAATAACTGTCTGGTTTACCCTAGAGGGGGTTTATTAAAATATTAAATGACAGTCTGACTTATTCGATCTATTTTATCCTACCTTACAATACAGTTCTATTATATCTAGTGACATCTAGGAAAAGAATAATTATTAATGTTGAAGAATATTCTAGAAATCTGAAACCATAAATGCTTACACAATTACTATACTTACTATACTTCAAGGTCCCCGCTTTATAATTATGTACCTACTACAAACTTGATAAGGTATCTAGACAGTGTTCAGATCTAAGGTGGAGTTATGGGTCTAATCTCAACCACATCTTCATCAGACGGCTTCTGCGACCTCCTCCGTCTTCGAGCTCTTCCGTAAAAGAGAGCTTTCTATTTTGCAGGCCGACTATAACTCTCTCCTCCGCCTAACTTTTGCATTACTTAGTTTGACTATTGTTTTCCTTTATCCGAACACTTTCTCTCCCAGATTTCAATATTGTACCTAAGGCTCGGCCCCTGGTCCCTACGCTTATGGGTCCACTTGACCCTTAAGCCTTATTGTCTATGATAATAACTTACATTTTTTCTCAGTCGTGTACCCATAAAACACTGAAATACGAAGTTTAAACCAGACCAGCATTGATATGTTGTCAAACATAGCTTGGGATTATATTTAATATTTATCTCTATCAATAATAGATGTAGTCCCTGGTGACACATTTGCCCCATATAATTCTAATGATAGTCGTATTAATTAATTCTATTTCAATCACTAGCAATTAGGTAATAAATAATTAATTATTTTAGTGAATGTATTTTATTTAATGATATTATTAATTTAAAAGTAGGAACATATGAATGATTTAATGATTATTAAGGTTATTGTCATTATATGTTATTTATATAAGGTGTTAAGATCTATGTCGGCAACGCATGATTCCTCGACGCACGATCTATGTCGGCAACCTGATTCCTCGTCTTTCATCATGATTCGCTTACTATCGAGCTCCTCGTCCCTCCGGCATCTACTTCCTCCATCGTAAGACTATCCAAAAGACCTCTTCTCAATCACTCAATTTTCCGGGTCCATCTTAAATAGGAGTATATCGCCTCCATCTTTTTAATTATCCATAACTCTCCATCAATTTTAATTCTTCTCTGTTTAAAAACATTTCCAGGGCATTGCCTACAAAGGATCAATAAGCAGGTCAGGGCTCCTAGTAGAGATAAGTATTGGGTACCGTCCCTAAAGTCAGTCCCTAAGGTACCGCCCACCCTGAGGCTTTTAATATATAATAGCAATTAATATTATTTATTAATTTGTTATCAATATATACAGTAAAACATCAAGAGCCATCCAGGCTGTAAGACGACAGTGGGAAAGACTTCAAATCAATCTCACTCTGTCAGGAATAGCATAAAATTATACATCAATACCCTTCTTACCTGATGAGCTTATATTCTCCACCCACTTGAGTTAAGACACGAGTTGAATGTCTTGTAACTAAAAAACAAGAAACCTTGGAGAAGAACTTAGGAAGATGGGGTCTAGCAACAATAATCTCATTAACCGTCCATCTTGAAAATAAATATTACATTTCAAAATCCGTATGCGCAATTAACCTAAAATTCGAAATAGAAAAATTACAGAAATCCAAGATCCAGTAGGAGTGGCAAAGGATTTTTCAATCCTGATTATATTGATCCTTCTATAGCATCTAATAATAGTTTCTAATAAAGAACCATATTCAATAATTCTTTCTAGTCTATTCATAATTGAATTCTTGATAGCGGAAGTTTCCAACGATTCATTTTTATTTATATATTCTCCTACTCAGAAAGAGAAGACTAGAAAATCGATTCCATTCATGATACAAGATTACTCATTATTTTTAACTTATTTCTATGTTTATTACTGTATTAATGTTCTACAGCAATTTCTAAACTTCAATCTTCATTGTTGTCAATGAGTCGTTAACATCATAACAGTTTAAGTTTTTATTATAAATTTTTTAAAATAAGACCATGATTTTAATTTAGTCCAATCCTTGAAATATCACCAGAACAATGCATTTAATAAGTTATCTTGTAAACATCCATGTTATCTTGAGGTCTTAACCTAAGTATAAACCAGTTTTCAAATGTTTGATTAACGAAACTGGCAAATTATCTGAAAATGGCCCATTCAAGCATAATTTATAGAAATTTTTTATGTTTTAGAGGAGCTAAATTCTGTATATATCTAGAGCCCAATACATGATTTTTTTTTTTTTTTTTTTTTCCTTATCTGCTAGTTGCAAGTTATCTGTGTCTAATTTTTAATTCTATATTTATTATAAAGAAAATTACTTTGTTAGGCAAGAAAATTAGAAACTTATATTCCAGTTAAGCCATTGCCTAGACCGTTATCAACAGGCTACATTAAATGTTGAGATACGTTATCTTCCACCTTTTGTCTTATGCTCCTCTTGTTTGTGTTATCAGTGGGAAGAGTTTATTTTATTTTTCTTCTTTGGATACTCATATTTTTAAATATGGAAAAAAATATATTTTAATATAACTATAGAAAAGAAAAAAGCAACTTCTGAGAATATCAATAAATAATTAATCATTACTTTTATGAGTGAATACAACAATATTAGTAAATTTGAAACTGTAGTTTTCTGTACAATTCATAATTACTAATTAACTTATAAAGAATATTCCTTTTTTAAATTAAAATTTTAATTTATATTCGCATCTATAATATATTGAATAGTCCTCATTAAAATTATAATATTATTTAGTAACTGCTTTTTTTTTTATTTTGATTATAAACAGGTATTAAGAGACCAACCTTATACGGCAGCCAAACCCAATTGCATCCTACAATACTTCGGAGTGACAAAAAGAGACTTTCTATAAATACATTCTTTAAAAATTACAGTGCTAAAAGCTTCCTGTGATTATTTCGGACATTCCGCCGTGTTTATTTGCCGTATTAAATAAAAAATTGAAATATCAATACACATTAGATTTAGAAAAAAATATTATGGCTGTCTTTATGCTGAATCATAACTTTTCGTGAGAAAAGAAAATTAACAAATCTCGGGAGTGATAGAAAATGGGATTAAAAAATGGCGCCAGGAGTTATGATGGAAAACATGAACGGATTTAGAAATATGGCCGAACGGGTGGAATTTATTCCGTGAAGGGACTATGATGAAGAGGTGGTATCTCTCCTCCCCCTCCCTCTATCCCCTCTAGGGAGAACTTCTCTTTAATTCCAAAATGTCTGGAAAGAAATCTGAAACTATCCGGAGAATAAAGGGTAAAAAAACCCTTCCATCTTGAGGAAAATAGTGGGGGGGGGGGGGGGGGGGGGGGGGGGGGGGGGGGGGGGGGGGGGGGGGGGGGGGGGGGGGGGGGGGGGGGGGGGGGGGGGGGGGGGGGGGGGGGGGGGGGGGGGGGGGGGGGGGGGGGGGGGGGGGGGGGGGGGGGGGGGGGGGGGGACTTTCATTCATTAACCTTTTGTACTGTCCGATGTTTAATATAAAAATTAAATATCTAATAACAATTTAATTTATATTATTCTCGTAATTAGTTTTTTTTAATTGAAGCAATTACTGTATGGTTTACTAATGGTAATTTTCTTAAAATGGCTATAAGAAATAATCTCTAATTTAAGAAGTAATTTCTTTCGGAAAATGACTTTTTATTTAATTACTAGAACATACTACACTATTTATATTTTGTTAATTTTTAAAAAAATCCTAAAAAAATATTTATTGATCTATTGATACGAACAACTATATGCATTATATACTTGTGAATTTGAAGAAAATTATTGCAATGGCATGACAATAAAATTTAAATAACTACTCACAAGTAGCATTTCAACTAAAGTTCTACATTAGAAGTTCTCTTGGTTGTCAGACTCTTAGAAGGAATTGAGTATGAGGCAAGTTGGGAGAATAGTGGATTCGTCGAGTGGGTATCTGGTGGTACAATATGTTTGTTTGTGATATAATAAGGAGCATTGAGGATTTTACGAAGGATTTTGGATACGAGAAGAATTTGAACTCCGTTTAGTGGAACCCTGTAGCTCAACGTATGTTGTATCAGATCATTGTCATGTAAATGTCTTTCAAAGCTCTGAGAAATGTTAATTCGTGATTCTAGTTCGGAATGCTGTTCCAGTTATCAGTTTATCTGATGGGTGCAGATAATGTTGAATATGAAAATGTTGATAATAGATATACTCGTACTTGAGAGTATCTCTAGTTCGGAAGTGTATTATTATTGTTGTATTTCCATTTAAAACATTAATTACTCACTGATGTTTTGTTTATGGACAAGGAGGCTCACCTGATGAAGATAGTGTTGAAGATTCACTGTTCAATACCACTGACAAGATAAACATTGCTTTTCTCTTACTACTATCCGAGAAAGAGGTTGATTAAATGCCATATTATTCTTTTCTACCGACCACAATTTCTTTTCCGGCGCCTCCTCAGAAAAATAAGTTCCAAATCGGCCCTCCAGCTGTCTATGACAATATTACTTCACCCAATACTATAATAATATTGTGCATGATTTCAGTATCGTTTAGTCTATTTTTGAAATAGTGATTGCTTTTCACTACTGTTATAATTGCCAGTGATTAAGTTCTATTGTTTATCTTTTCTTTTCTTTTTTATAATTCAAGAATTTAAAAATCAAAAACTAAAAAATAAGATAATTAAAGGATAGTTGACTGTTATGATGAATGAAGAACATGATCAGGGATGCAGTCAAAGAAGAACACCACGTCTACGTAGAAAAACTCTAATACGTGCCAACGTTTCGACCTGCCATTTGCACCTGCAAAATACAGATGTGACAAAAAATAACATACCGATTATGACAAATGGAATACAGAATGACATGGATAAAAACAATTTTTTTAAAATTTTAATTTTGAAGGTAAATAGGTTTTAAACGTATAAAAAAAAAATGCCTAATACTAGATTTAGTTGCTCTAAATTTTAAATTCACGTTGTGGCACTGTAGCAGGTATGGACTGTGGCAGGTCCATTGGAGTAAAGAAATAGATGGCAGCATTACAGAATAGTGTTGGAGGAAGCAAAGACTCTTTTACGGGTTGTTGAGCTAAATAAATAAAATAAATGAACATGGCTGATCCTACGCAGTATCCCACAATTTGGGACCAACGTAATTTTTATATTTATTTTTTTTTAAGATATCAATTAACTCTTCCATATCAGCCTCCACCGCGTCCAGCCATCGCAGCCTGAGTTATTCCGCATTATGCCATTTTAGTTTGATAAGGGTTCACTTGGCTTTTAAAACTATCATTACCAGGTTTTAGTTAGGTGGTTCTTTGTCTCCCAATAGTCTCTCAATCGGGGATCTTTGTCATAGCCCTTCAAGAGCTTTTGTAGGGCTAATTTCAGATTTATTGCAGATTGGTGAAATCTATCATTTTTCAAAATCGTAATTTTCAATTTACCAATACCACTCTCTAGCCATTTAACTAACAAAGATACATACAAAAATACACACTATTCATTTTGATTCATATCCGAGAAAACAACCATCTCTCTTATCTACTTAACATAATTTAATATTTCCTACGGATTTGAGTAATTAGGGTTTATGATTATAGGAACTGCTGACTATAAAAATAACTTTAACACAGATTGCGAAAGATAGTTTGGGAGATAGAAATGGGTACTATTTTATGTAAAAAGGTTTTATGAGATAATTTTAGTTTTATAGCTAAAATAAAATTGTATTGCCGTCCATGTTTTATTAAAACCTTCAAAACAATAAGATATCAAATTTTATTTGTTATTTTTACTACAACATACTGTTGAATACAGCTATTAGATTTCCAATACAGAGCCGAAGTATAAAGTATTTTGCTTAATTAGTGGGGTGGGATACCACGGCCATCCCCAATTACAATTAAACTCTGACCCTCCGTAAAACACTATCGATATGTGCTTCACTATTGATTCTTACTTCTCCCTTTCCTATTCCTCAAAATGGAATCGACCTATTTTTATTTTTATTTAGCTTATGAAAGAAATAAGTCTTTGTGTGAAAATAAATTTAAAGTTAAAGAAATTTAATGTGATTTGAATTTATGATTATTGAAAAACGGTTACACGTGCTACCTCCAAATAAAATCGAGTTAGATTTAGATTAATTGAATCAATTTGTTCAATTGATAATAATTATTTACTCCACATAAATTAATGTTGCTCCACAAAACTGCTTGTTTTACAACCCGACATAACACTACATTAAGTAATTTTTGAATATTTCTTTTAACGAAGGTTTTTTGAAAAAAATATCTATAACCTATATAAAAATCCATAAAATCCCTGGCTTTGGAAGTAGACGATAAGTAACAATATACAACACTTTACAATAGACCCGGAGGTGTTACTGAAATAAATCAATTACACTACTTGTTTATATCCTCCCTCAATTTAATTTTTAAAATAAAATTTTCTTTCTCATTCCGATTTATTTGGGCCTAACCAATTTCATTTCAGCACTTTATTATTTCATAATCGAGTAGAATGAAAGAAATGTTATTTTGGTAAGTATTATGCATGTTATTTGGCAATGTATAAGGATGTTAATCTCTCTCTTTTTAAGTTGCAATTATACCAGACTTAAAAGAAACCGCACGTCGCTCCCAACTACTCGAGCATTTACTAGACAGTTTAAAGACTTATTTCTTTGACATTAATTATACCCATTTAAACATACGGAGATGTGCTTTGGGGCTTCACTAAACTTTCTAATTCTTCTCTTATACAATCGTTACAATCCAAAATTCATTGTAAAATCTTCAAGGCTCCTTATTTTTTCACAAATAAACATATCTATAAAGAACTTAATGTTCCATATCTTGCTGATAAGATCTATCCGACAAAGTGCTACTAGTGAGAAGTTCTTTACTTGCTATTGGCATGTCATAGTAATCATTTCCCTCAAATTTGCGTTTTATAAACGTTTTATTTTCATGCAAACCCTATCCAAACAAGCTGATATTATCAGAAATTTCATCACGATACTATTAAGCCTGGCTTAGAACTTGTTCCCCCTCATTATATAGCGGGTTCTATAAACTGTACTAAATGTATTGTAAACTTCTCTAATGATCTTGACATTATCAGTGTTGCCATTAAGTCTGGTAAACAGGATCCCATCAAAATGGCGGATATCTTCTGATGGACTTATCGTAATAGTCTCTTGTCTGGTTTAATCAAAGTTAGACCATTTTCTTCATTTAACTGATTTTTCTACTCCATAATCCAATAGTGTTTAAGATATAATACCGTAAAAACAAAGAAGTGGCCCCATTCGTATTGACCTCGGTAGTTCAATTTGATTAAAACAGTGGCCCAAGACCCGGGGAGGATTGCCTTTCCTTTACTGCGGAGACGGAGAGGGAACGGAGACGCAAAATAAACACTTTGGATTAAAAGCTATTACTAAGGAATGAAGCCTTCAGATTGGCCCAAGTCAGAACAGTATCAGATCCAACGTTGATTTTAAATCATTTTATTGAACTTTTGATCTTTGTTTATTTAATTAACCTATTTTTATATTATTCTATTATTTTGATAGCTATTCATTTCTGTTAATTCGTCTTTTTCTTTATAAAATAAAAATGTTTTTAATTACCCTTAGTGACAATATTAGATTTTCACTTTGCTTAAAACGATACCAACGCAACTTATTGCATGCACTTATACCTATTATTGAATAGTAAATACTAACTTTTCTAGGTTCCTTGTTTTTACAATTAAGATTGATGAATCAATTGCCACTTTTATTGGGATTATTTTATCAGAAAACTAGTTTCGAATGCTAAACGTTCATCTTCAGTTCTAAAACATAAAAAAATTTAAACACATCAGTACTATGTTACATAGATTATATACAATATAGTTTTTAAAAATGTAGAACAAGAAATTAAACATCAGTAAGCACCTTAGGAGGTCTAAGAGATAACTTAAATATAAATGTACTTCTCACTGGGTTCGTGAGAAGTGGAAGGGGGCAGGTAGATTAAATTTTTGTGATTTACTATGGGATTTTCCTTATGACTCAAGGGATTAATCTCCTTGTTTCTAAGCAAACTGTGTGATCAAGTTGTCACCTCAATATGAAATTAAGGGTATCAATCAGAGTATTGTCTCCGCACAGTTTCCAATGTAAAAATGCTTTATATCGTATTGATTTCTCAAGTGTACTGCAATATGTGAATCTGAGTTGTTTCCTTATTTAAAAATGAACAGTGATAATCCATGAAACTAGAAAATTATTAAACTATTAATTAGTATATTTGACTCTCGATAGTTTGAAACACAGTGTCATAGAGAAAAAATTCTAATTAAAGAGAGATAAATTAAAATTGATCGCTATGTGATTTTTAAATGTACAAAGCAATACGCTCATTTGGTACTTATAAAACATATTATAAAACCATTTTGTATAAAAGAGCGTGAATTTCATCAAATGTCTATAGCTATACCCTGAGGATTTTCTGAGGTGCTGTTAGTGTTATATGTATTCTTCATAAACTCTCCAAAATTGGATTGATCAAAAAATTCGAAAAAAATGTCGAATTTTTTTTCTTATATTATATATTGTAATCAGCATGCAGTCAGTATATTATACTAATAAATAGAACCTTTTAACAGAATACAAAAATCTCGTAAGTACAGATAATCAATTGTAACAATATATTGATATTGTTTTTCGTGATGAAGTGGATAAGTGAGACCATTCTTAAAACGAGTTAACTACTAATCTTTAAAACAAGATTTTTAATATCTGTGTTGTGAAAAATAGGTAAAATTGTGATTTTGTAACTACGCCTTAAAGTATCTATTTTGGCCCAAATGGTATTTTCAGATTAATCATTGGATTAAGGAAAACCATCTAATATGATCCATAGAAAAGTGCAAAATTTGTATTTACCAACTCCTTCTCCAGCCAGGGCTTATATATATTTTTATCTCAGTAATGAACATTTTTTTTAAAGAACTTACAATTAGTTAAAAGAAACTCTCAAAAACTACTTCTAACATTATGTCTTGGTAAACGTGCTATTTCATGAAGAAAATGATGCTGCCCTTCTGAAAAGTGCAATAAATTTTACTTATCGACTTCTTCACGGTAGGGATGGAATTTAGCTTATATATATTAATATCAGTTTATTGAAATTTATTTTTCTTATATTATTACAATATATAAATAAGTTTTTGTTCTATATTCACATTCGAAGGTATATAATATCAACAAAACAAACTGCATTGTTTGGCTAAATTTATAAAATATATACTGCATAAGTATATATTCATTAATAAAAGATAACCGTCAGATATGATGAAAGTTCTTCAGCACCGCTAAAAAATGGGTTTAGTAAGATTCAAAGCAACACTACAGGAGATTTCCCAAACAACTCCTCAGTCAGCTCCAATTGTTCTCCGGCGTGTCAGTTTTTTGTGTGTATTAAGTAATCTGTTTTCCTAGTCGAATTTATCAAGACTGTTCTTGTTATATATTTATGCGATTTAAGTTTCTAAAATTAGAGGATTGGACCATCTTCAACTCAATTCGATGTTCTTTCATTTTTTTATTGTTTTCTGCATATAAATCAAATTTCAGTTGATTAATACTTCTTTAGACAAACATTTTTTTTTTTTTTTAGATATTTATTGAAATTTACTATAAAATGAAGTATACTATATTAGAAGGTCCCGAGGCCATCTTCTTTTCAGGATCCTCACAGGGTCATCTAGAATGAAATCAGAAGCAAGTTATGATACTAATGGATTTGAATGGTTGTGGAGTTTGCTATGAAAGGATTGATATCTGGTTTGAGCTAAGACACAAACGTAAGGTATATAAAGATCTTTGTGAATAAGTTTGTCTGTGGCGAAGTAAGGAGCATTAAGGATTTTGGATTGTAAGGATTGGATACGAGATGAATTGGATGATTTAGTAGATCCCCAAAGTTCGACTCCGTATGTCCAAATTGGTCTGATTATTGTTATATAAATGAGTCTTTCGTAATTAATAAGGTAAATGTTGAATTAGTCGAAAACGATGGGCAGTTTCTTGTCGTTTTAGTTTTGTATGTGGATTCCAAGTAAGACGTTTGTCCAGATGGAGTCCCAGGTAGCGGATCTGTTGAACGGGGATTAGTGGAACATCATAGACAAACATTAATCGTTATTTCATCATAATCATATCTCTTCTAAGATATGTCTAATTGGGCTGAGGGATTCATGATATCTTAAGCAGTGAAATACTACTGTCAAATAATTATTTTTCTTCACTCAAAAAGGGAAATGTTGTAATTTTCTAAAACTGGTTTTTGAATGGCAGTACTTATATGAGACTGGCCCTCCTGAATATATTTAACCATAAGTTTTTACAGCTAACATTTACTAACTTTCATGGCAATGGAAAGATGGATTGGTTCGTCGAAGGACCACTTGGAACGACCCCGGCAAACAGATTGTTTTCGACGAACTGGTTAGTGATCGATAGCGCTCTACAATCGGGACCACTTTCCGACAATCAGAGCTCCCCAGTCGCCCCTCCCTCCCAAGCTGTGACTTGTTACCTTCCCTTAAAGCCCTTCTTTAATAATAATAATAATAATTCATTTTAATAGAATGAAATCATGAATCGTATCTTTCGATCATCTTGTCATTGGGTTGTGTAATTTTTTTTGCTGTTCATGCGATTTTGCAAAAATACTGTTCAAGCCCAATCTTGAAATATGCTTGTTCTATATGGAGCTTTACTAGCCCAGAAAATGTTAAAAAAAAGCTGCTTATATTTCAGATCAAATGCCTCCCAGTGGTAGGCAGTTACCTCTAACTTACCAAAATATTTAAAATACATAATGTAACATGTCCCACAAACAAGATTACATTCATAAGTTTATATATTTTAACCAAATTTAAGCTGTTTTTTTTCCTTCTTTTAGTTTATTTAAACTAGCAAATCCACAGAAAAAAATATATCTATTTAGTATAGTCTACAAGGTGTATATATATATATATATATTCATGACTGTATATATTGATATATTTTATAAGGTTCTTGAGGTTAAAAATAGTTATCCTGAAGGCAATACTACCAATTTCCTTCCAAAGAGCTCCATCGGAACCCTAACTACCTTGATCAGAGTTATCTACCAATCAATTAACCTTCCCTAACCACTGAGTAATCACCCAGGCACGTTCCCGACAGTTCGACGTTTCGCCGTTTGTTTACCTTCATCTCCTTCCAATAATCATTATGTATGCCATGTTTCAATGGTGAGTATAGAATTCAAGGTCAAATAACACTTACACAATACTCTTGGGTACATAGTAATTAATATGGATTTTATAAGCATGGATATAATCGGATAAGTACTATTCATTAGTCTTAAATGATTTTAATTTCCAGTGAAAAGAAGCTGTTTGAGATTCTACAGTCATTACAAAAAAAAAAAAAAGTAAAAAGAAGCCTATATATTGTGATGTTAAAATTTTATTTCCTTGAAATAGGGTGAATTAAAAAACAATAGGTAAGATGCGTCCCTGATAAAGATGATAAAGAGAAACTGAATAAATTAAAAAAATCTGTGAATAAATCAGTGCATGACTTAATAAATAAAGTCTAAAAAATATTTATACAGGGTAAGTACCTCTTAGTGTGAAAAACAATTGGGGGAAACTAGATCAAAAATGTAGAAAACTGCCATAGGCCTCACCTTTCTATTACAATCCGTTGCAGATATACGATAAATCAAAGACTTTTTTGAGGAAACCTCGTTTTTTTACCATAAAAGCTGAAATATCTCCATTTTGTATAAATATTTTCCAAACTTTGACTACATTTTCGGATTCAGCATTAAATTTCCTGTAATAGCTGAGTATATGTAACCTTGAATTTAACAAAGTTGGGACCTAAAGAACAGCTTGATCTTCACATTATTTAGGGAAGTTACAATGTCTTATACTACTTCAGCGCTCACCGTTTTTCCAAACAACTATCCACAAAATTGCAAATCTTACAAAAACTTGATAATATAATCTTTTGAATGATATATTGAAAGTAATGATTTTTTTTCAATTTTATGGAGAAATTTACTTTTAAAACCGAAAAAACATGGTGTTTTCATTTGTCATTCAAATCAGTTACTTGTGTAAATAAAACATTATGACAATCCCTTAATAGAAATGTGCATTATAAACATAATAAACTCTTCATTGGAATAAAAAGCAAAGAAAAAAAGATTGTAAATAACGGAAAACTGTCAATGAAGAACCAGATCAGAGAATCTTATGTTATTACATTTATTTATAGTTATAAATCATAAAACCCCTAATCCTAACTGTCCTGCAGATTATCGCCTGATCTCCATCCTTTCAAACCTCTCAAAACCCCTAGAACGATTGGTGCAATCCCAAATTTCCTATTTCCTGGAAGATTCTCATCTACTCGATCCTTTCAAATCCGGTTTCCTCCCTGGTAATTCCACACAATCTGCACTAACCAAAACTTTAGCGATATCCATGCAGCAATAGATGAAAATAAAAATGACCTTCTTGATATTCCTAGATTTCTCTAAAGCATTTGATTCCATTGACAATTATTTGCTTTTTTTCCATCTAAAAGCTTTAAAATTTTCCAATAGGATTGGAACCTATGGATTGAACCATTGGTTCCAATCCTTGCCTTCAACCGCACTCAAACCGTATCTATCCCTAATCAACCTTTATCCGACTTCCTAGCTCTGTCTTCTGGAGTAGCCCAAGGTTCCAGCATTTCACCTCTTCCTTGACTTCCCCAGTCAATTTTACATTGTTCCCATCATCATTATGCAGACGACTCTCAAATAGATTTATCCTTTCCTCCTACCGAATTTCATGAAGCTTTTTCTAGGATTTAGGTAGACCTCGATAGAATCTGTACTTGGGCCGACTTGCATAATTCAAAGTTAAATGCAGGGAAATCGCAAGCAATTGTAATCGATTCAAGTCCCTCTTCTAAGATCCATTACCAACTTTCCTCCTCTAAACCTGAATAATCATCCTATCACTTTCTGTTCCTCTGCCCAAAATTTATGAATCATTATTGACCAAAACCTTTCCTGGAAGCCTCATATCGCCCAAATAGCCCGAAAATCAATAGAAGCCCTCAAATTATTCCATCATTCCGCCATTTCTTTCCTCAATCCACGTGAAAACACATTTTCCTTATTCATTTTTCTTCAATTTGATTATAGTTTTGTGGTGTATGGGGGGCCTCCATCTTTTGAGGGGGATCTTCGGGACAGATTACAAAAAATTATGAAAAGTTTTATCAGATTTGTTAGCGTGAAAACACATTTTCCTTAATCATTTTTCTTCAATTTGATTATAGTTTTGTGGTGTATGGGGGGCCTCCATCTTTTTAGGAGGATCTCCGGGACAGACCCCGAGACGTTCCCATGTTTCGCACCTCTACACTGCCTTAGAGTGGCTCTATCCATCCTCCCATAGACAATATTTCCTGGTCACCTTCCTGTACCATGTCATTAATAACCATCGCCCACTCTATATATATAGCCTATTGAAATTTAAGTCTTCTGTCCACTTCCAAGTCACAACTATCGCGTTCCTCTGACTCCTCTCCACCGATCAGCATTATTTCTACTCCTTCCGAGCTCGATCCACTACCCTCTGGAACTCTATCCCTCCCGAAATTAGACATGCTTCTTCCTAAAACTAATTCAAAACTCTCTAAATCCGATATCTCCTTAAATCCCTATAAGAAGCCGCCAATATGTGTAATAATTAAAAATCAGGTTAGTCAATCTCAACATTTCCAATACCAATTTCAATAACTGAATCATTATTTGTAAACTTGTTAATTTTAATGATTTGTCTGCTTAAAAAATTGTTTTGTTTTTTTCCCATATTGGTATATAATATTACAGGATAGGAAGTAGATGTGTAAATATATGTTTTAGGTACTTATTAACTTATATTTTGTCTTATTAACATTCAAATAGTTCTTAAATTTGTTTACCTCTATATATATTTCCATTTCTTTTCAAACTTCAAACGCTGTTATTCAGTTATTATCGCTTTTAAAATAGCAAATTAACTGAACCTTCCTGGAACTTTAAGGATAATTTGATTAAAAAGTTGTACATATGGGTTCAGTAGTTTTAGTGGTTAGTAATGACTAACGAAAAATGGCTTGCCCTTTTATTTAAAACTAGCATCCCCCGTCGCGGCTTCGCTCGCTCTTGCAAGTAAAGGACTTTAACGAAGGATAATTTGTTAGTAATAAATAAAGGATAATTTTAACTAATAATTAAAGTTTTATTTGTTTATCGATTAAAATTGAGTATTGAAGTATGTAGTTAAGCATTATTTCTTCAATGATTCCAATGTTTACACGCATAGCAGTCATTTTTAACCTGGTACCATTTTACAGATTAGGTGGTAGTAGTTCAAGTAAAAACATTATTGATTCGTATGAGTTGGAAACTCTATAAATATTAAGAAACTTATAATTTATTAGTGCTTTCAACTAAAAGCCAGGGAATCATATATATATACATTTTGATATGACAATATTTTTTATTCGGCAGAAATAATTTCATCGTCATCTTGTTAGATTTTATTTTCTGACTATAAAAGTTTATAACAGTATGGTAAACCTCATTTCTGCAAATCAACGTTGTAAATTTAAATTTTTATTATTGTAAATTTTATTATTAAACCTTCCTAGAACTATGGCGATGATGGAATTAAAATTTGGTAGAGTTGCGTTAAATAGTTTTACCATTATAAACTGTTTTGTAGAATGGTGCCAAGCACATGACGGTCGATTATCAAACTCCACTGGGACTCACATACCACATTAAATGTGTATAGCTTTTTAAATAACAATTTAATTGAAAATAAGTATATTTTTGTTCAATTTCAAGCTCTGTATAACACTGTACCTTTGTAACCTCTCACGTAGTACGGCGAACGCCACCTATCTGCCAATCTTCAAACATCACTGTTATCCACTTATTATAGATGTTTTAAATAAAGAGTTAATGGAAAATCAGTAGATTTTACTCTTGCTAAACCATCCTTGAACTATAAAAATGATGTGGTCAATATTTGGTACAGATTAGTTCAGTAGTTTTCAAGTTAGTGATCTCAAATGAAAATGGCTTATCCTTTTATATAATAGTATAGATATAGATAAAAATAAGGAAAAGCAGTAAATTATAGATTGGCATATCCGTGATCTATTCCTTTTCCCAGTCAGGGAGAAATTAAGTTTTTTATTGTTTTTTTTATTATTTCAATACCCATAATTTGTCTTTCCTAAAGTTAAAAGTTTTTATCCTTTAAGCCGTCAAATAGAAACAAAGTTAATACAGATATTACAAGTTGAGATACTCCAAATTCAAATATCGAAAATATAGTTAATAACCTTCCTACCTTCAGCGATTGGCCCTTGTAAGAAAACTAATCTCCCGAGAGGGCCTGTTCCGATTGGAGCAGTCTACGGTTAATTGAAACACTAGAGTCCCTTATTGCTATAGCGACCCTATACAAACTTTATTAAGCCTGATGAAGTGTGTGTAGAGGAGCCTCAAACTAGTTAATACTGCCTCATCAAGGTATCCCATGTCGGTCTGCGCAATTTACTGCCCGTGTCGGGTAATTTGAGTTCAGTCAGTCTGTCAGCATGGCTCTTTATTAGCTTTTCTATTAAGTTCTCTTTCGTCTCATCAAAACCGGTAGTTGTTGATGGTTGAGTTCTCTATCAATGGGAATGTTTTTAAGAAAGCCATTTTAAGAATCATAAATCAGAAACATTAGAAAAGAAAACCAATTTTCATAATATGAAATTAGGAATATATGGAAAGCAAGGCGACTCAGCGGTTAAATGTTCGTTTCGAGAAAACTCTATTTCTTCTGACAGGGAAACAAAAAAGGTTATGAATATGTCTACCTATAACCTACTGCTTCAGATGAGGAAACTATCTTCAAATTTGCGATCCGAGCAACACCAGCAGAGCTAGAGTGCGTCAAAAAAGCCCCAACTACTAAAAAATGTAGACAAAACGTGACTTTTTTCATTCATACTAGTATATCTCCTAAACAGTAGGATCGAGCGAAATACATTATTAAAACAAAAAATAAGATCGCCGTGCGAGTGTTAATTATTTTATTTATAGTATTTGTAATTATAAAGTAATCAGTTCTTCTAAATAAATCTTACATTAGAGGTAAAGGGTTAATGTTTATAAATTAGAGTTTTTACTGAAAAAAATGAAGTTGATCCGTCCTGCAATGGTATCTTGTATTGTTGTATTGTATCTTTCCGTAATGCTCAGCCTCAAAAACAGACTGGGCCAATTGACTTAAGATTTCTTCCTGACGAGCAGCTATCATGGAATACAAAACGACAAGAGACGGCCTTTCGATTCCACCTACTTCAATATTTACCAGGCAATCTCTCTAAACTTCCGTTCAACGAACTCATGGAAGCCCTACAATACTTATTAAACCATATATTCTTCCTAAAAAACATAATTTTTCCATAACTTTACATCATAGTCTAACATCTAATGGTAATGACATAGATTTCAACAAATTCATACATAATAATATAATATATATATTTTAAAAGATGGTTTTAATTTTAGTGAATTCCATCTTTAGTATTACAATTTTTTTTCTATAATTGTGATTTTGATTCTGGTTGATGTAATTTTTTATATTTTTCTCTTATTATGTTATTTAATTATCAATATAAAGCTGAGCAGGAAATGGCAATGGAATATTTTATCAGCCTCGGTAAATTTGTGTTTGAATCAAACCTTTCAACTTAAATTAAAAAGGCAATTTTAAAATTTGAATAGTAGAGAGAGATATATGCTTTATTGAGACAATAAACAATAAACATAGTGCTGCCCAACTTTATTGGGTTGCTATAAACACAGCATACTCATCTATCCAATTAAAGACAACAATATAATTTATAATTTAGTTATAGTTCTATAATATAATACTTAATACTACCTAATACTAGACAAACTAATAACATTTTTTTTCTTTTTTTCTCTTTCCTTCCTCCTCATTTTTTTTTATTTTTTATTCATTTTTCCATTATCTTTTCCTCTCTTTATCCCCCGCTTCTTTTCCTGTTTCACTTCATGCTTTCATTTTATGTTATTTCCCCCCTAATATTCACATATCTACCACACATTCATATACATATATGCACATAGAATCAGGAATCAGATAAATTGTTACATATTTAATAACTATAAATTGCAATGGGCTATCCTTTGCACTATGTATGTGGTGGTGAATAATTCCCAGGGAGTCCAATATTATATTATCGCTATATCCCTCACCTCCACGCCAATGTCTTCCAAGAAGCTCCTTGTTTTTTCAGTGATGACTCCGCGAGACCCAAACCATAATCCTTTCACGGAGAAATCTCTATTTCCGAATGTCTCGCGGAATTTCTCTTTGAGGAAAGGGATACATTTTCCATAAATATCCATTTTTCTCCCTTTCTACTTCACCTGATTGATCGGGGTTATTATTTTCATACCTTACAGTAGGATCCACTATGAGCGCTGTCCGTCCGTTCTTCGGAAACGCGACAATGTTCGCATATCTCGTGGATCCGTTGGTATCGATGATGCAGTATACCTCGTTAAAGCAGGTAAAGCCTTTATTCTTGAAGAGCGTTATCAATTCATTCTTGACCCTGTGGTGACGGCATGTGATCAGGAGTGAGTTGGGACATTTTCCCAGCACATGGGCTGGTGTTTCGGACTCTTTGCCGCTCTTGCGACAAAGGGACCCAACCTCTCCTATCTGTCCGCTTGCACCTGGGACTCCACGCAGGGGTGCATAATTAATGTTGAGTTTTAGGGCGTTGGTCCATTCAGACCCCGAAAGTATTTGTTTTTCACAAATAAATCTGTTAGCTCTCGGCGTCTCCTTAAAATGAGGTACACCAACGCCCTGCCACCTGCAATTGGCCCATTCCTCAAAAGCGCCCTCTCTCAGTGACCGTCGTAGAGCTCTCACGCTCGGTGGATCTGATCCACACCCAGTCTCTTAGCACATTCAGCAATCTCTTTTTCATAATGGAATGTGGACTGGAACAGAGCGTCCGGAACATTAGACAGTCGCTGAGCAATGGACCAGTGCTGCAGAGGAGCCTCCCATTGACAGCGGATCAGGCCCAACCCACGGTACCTCCGTGGAGCGTAGAGCATAGCAGTTGAGGTGTTCGAAGGAAGTCCGACAATGCCCTCAATGCTCCTGAGGATCATCACATCAATCCCATCCAACAACGCAGGGCTGAGCTTTGTAAGGGGCGCAGTCTGGAGAGGATATGTCAATCCGGGGAACACATATTGATTGACAACATTAAGCTTTTATTCCGGTTTAAGTAGGCAAGAGGTTACTAATTTGTCTAAATTTTTATTTAGTTTCTCTATTGATTCAATTATCAATTATTGGAAGTTAATAATTTCACATTGAAATGTCACTATTTTTGCATAGACAAAAATAAAATTTACAACTTTTATTTAACATATTCTCCTAAAAGTCGTATTATTAAAGTATTTTGATTATATCTTTTTTTTTTCTTTTTTCTTTTTTTTAAGCTGGATAGTACGTCATTTATTTTCTTTAATTTCTGTAACAAAACTGTATGTCACTTTTTTTCTATTATAAACAATAAATTAAATAATGGTAATAATGCATAGATTCCTTGCCAAACACATTTCAAAGATGCTATCTGACGTAAAACTCAACCGTCAATTAAACGGTTCAAATTGAAAGATAATTAAATTTCATTCAATTGTTCTATTTTTAAGGTAGGTCAACTTGCCGAAATTGTCTATAGTTAATTTTGTTTGTCTTTTAGCAACTCCTTCAACTTTCATTTACATATTTTAACTAACTATATGTCTTAACTAACTGTAACTAACTTGATTGGAGTACCAGACTGGACCCACACTGTGATTTAGAAACGGCGACACCGGGACCGAACTTGACTTGAGCCCGCTTCCTGTCTCCGCAGGCTATCCGTTTATGTTGGGTCGGTACAGGACTCCGGTTCCCCCACTCCTACTTCCTTCCACTTATTTCATAAACAAACCCTCGTCTGGCGGTGCACGGCATATGGCAGTGTCCCTGTGAAGTTCGTAAATCATGGGCATAGAAGAAAAGTGAAAATAATTTTGAAATTGTTCGTTCGAAAGCTTTGTAAACAACGTGTGAAATTCACCGTGCTTCGCTCGATCTTTTATGTATGGAGATAACCACTTCCTTTGATAATTTAATGCACTTGTAACAAAATATTCATAATCGAAATTAGAGGATTCGGAATCAATGTCCAATAGGTGTGCTTCCATATTGGCTTCTCTCTCGACAATACTAAAAAAAGGGGTTGGTCTGCTCCGATACTCAAGTCTGGTCCGGTCAGGTCTGCTCAAGTCAAGTCCGCAGTGGCGCCTCACCTTTAATCTCTCATTTTCTTCATTATTTTTAATCTTATGTATTTTAAATTATTTTTAGACCATACAAATTTATTAAGTAAAATCACTTTTCCTTCGAATCCGACTTTCTCTTTTTCCAATGCTTTCCATTTCCGAGAAAACCATTAGATCTAAAGATATTGTTTGGGTCTCACATTAAAGTTTATTAAATTTCTTTAAAATTATTTTCTAAAGATATTTTTGGGAAACCAGTACTTACGTCAACATGCGGCTGAATCTCCAACCAGCCTACATTGCTGCAGTTTAATTGTCATATATCTAGTGATCTTTGATAGTGTGAATTAACTGTCTTATCGAAAATCACATAGTTTACGAGATATAAGTAAGAAATAAAAGATTTCGCGGTTTTTAGAGTACTACACTAAGCGCACTATGTTTCGAGGGCTGCAAACTTGTATTTTAACTACCCTTGTGAGTCCTACCAACATATTACAAAATGGTAGATACATGCGATTTTGCAAGCTTAGTTTTATTTTTTTAATAATTCGACAAAATACAATTAAATTTAATATCTATACACAGCAGAGGGTAATTCCGGTTTATTATGATGGCTTGAAATCATAGAACTTAATAAATTGTATGTTTTCAAAGCTTAATATATAGGAGCAGAGTAAGTGTAAATGTACATAATTGAGAATGATTCTCAATATACAGATGATAGAGTCTAGCATACATAGATTGATATTGAACTTAAGACTTACAGCTCTTAAAATCTACAGGTACTTATTTTTAAAAATATTACATTCGAAATAAATGTTTTTAATTTACTTCTATAGTTTGATAATTTTTTTTATGACCTAACGGAAACCCAACGAAGGGAAACACCGTTCCAAAGAATAAGAAGAAATTTACTTCTAAATTCAGCCAAAAATAGTTTTCATTGCTTTCAAACGAAACCCATTTTATGCTGAATATGAAATAGGTAAAAGATGGTGAGTTGGCGTGCCGAACGAATATAGACAGTAGAAACTAGCTCCTGTGCATGATTTGCTGCGATGTCCGGGTTATCGAGGTCTAGAAACCTCCACATCTACTTCGCACCTGGCAGGGACTAAACTTGGTTTCCCCTTCCATCCTTGTCACTGTGGACTACATATTTTCAATACCTATTCGAAGAAAAACATTTATATTTTCATAAATAAATTGAAGGTTATCACGAATTTAAGTAACTTGTTTCGAATGTTTTGCATTATAATCATCGTTATAGTGAGAGTAGTTGTATTTTTATATGCATTATTTACTTCAAAAACAATATTGATATCATCATGCTAATTTTTATTTTAAATGATCACGAATGAATACAACGCATATACATTTAAAAACTATATAAATTGCTTTATAAGGTTAGTTCTCCGAACATCAAGACGTTCCATTGTTTTCCATCTTTACGCATCCGTAGAGAATACTTCCTTGGTACATAGTTGATGCACGTTATCTCAACAACCGTCACCTTATGTTTATTAAAAATGAACTACAATTCAAGTCCTCAATCCAATCACTACATACAAGATCCCGTCTCTCCGATCTCTACGCTCCATCCTACAGAACTACTGCATTTCAACATTGTTTTTTCTTCCACTCCTCAATTCTCTGGAATTCTCTCTCTCTTTGTATTCGTAATGCTTATTTCTTCGAAACATTCAAAACGCTCCTCTTCCACCACCTTCTTTCTCTCTAAACGGATGCTATCTGATGATATAGATGCTTCATAATGTATATCTTCCTAGCATATGAGACACATAAATTTTTTTTTATTTAGATTACTTTTTTTTTTTGTTCATTTATTTATTTTTATACATTATTATCTTTAATTTCAGAACTTATACGTGGTCAGTATAAGAATAAATAATACATACAAGATTTATAGGACGATTATGTTATCTTTCTATTTCTAGTTTGTTTGTTTTTTCTGTTATTTTATCATGTAAATCCGTATTTTCGTTTATTTATCTTGTTTTATTTTAATATCTCTAGGCCAGATATAATTTTATTTTATTTCATGTATATATTACCTTAAGGGACCTGTTCGAAAATAAATATTTCTTTTAATTTTATTCAAATTACAGCAGTCTAGTTTCATAACTCTGATTCATTGATCGGTTCACAGGAAAACTGACCGATTGTATCTAGGGCAACTGTCAATCGGAAGGAAAGATAGATTTTCCAATATTACTCTAGTCGACTGGTACTGGAAAAGGGTCCAGCTAACGAAAAATCAAAACAATCAAATATTAAATTTTTGTATATACGTGGTCAGTAATAAAACTTCCAAATATTTGATCTCGAGGACCTTTTGAAAAATTGGTGATATGGTAAAAACGGCAAAATTGTCAACTTTTCTTTGGTTTTATATTATAATTTCTTTCCCTTCAGTGTTTTTAGTAACATTTTTGTAAAACGTTATTGAATCATTGGTTATTGAAATATAGTGCTTCGGATTCCAGTAACATTTCCAGTGCTTCAAGTCCTACTGGATACTTCCTTATGGCAAAATATTTTTTAAAAAATTAATTTTTTAATACCGACCTGAGCTATTAGTTTAAATCTCTTAGTGTAAATAGTTTGTATAGTTTAAAGTATACCTAAACTGCATTGTTGTATATTTGTGATGCGTACTCATGATTAAGTTGACATGTGGAAGTCGTTATTTTCTCTCTTTTTTTTAATTTACATTCAAAAAACATTCAGAAATTTTATTTGATGTATTAAGCACGATATTACAGCTACTTCTATTCACCCCATAGCTATTTTTGTACATTTCCGTATTTTCTAGTAAATTTATCGTGCTACGTTAATAAATGAACAATGGCATGTTCACTATCCGAATATCGACATGGGTTTCTGTTTACACATTTTTGCGTGATGACATTTCCAACCAGGCTACCAATCAATAAATAATCCCTCTCCGAGATTCATTAAGAACTTTTTCGATTTTATTTCAGGTTGACAGTTGCTAGAAACACTGGTATTTGCTACGTTGCTGAGATGATGGCAATGCAGTCGATGGCCGTTGCCAACTTTGCGCCTATAAGTGACGGCTGATGTATATTTTTATATTGCTTTCTTCTATTTTAATAGATTCTTTTTTTTTTTTTTTTTTTTTTTACAGTTCTTTTTATCGTTTTTATCCTTCTACTTATGCACAAACAACGAGTATTTTCATTGATATTATTCATCTATGAGGTCTATTGGATATTTCAGTATTTGGTTTCTTCAAATGTACCGAACCTAATACATTAGTCACAACTTGTAATATTTAAGGTTATCCTAGAAATTATTTTATTATTTTATGTCTGTAGCATATCTTTAAAAAAAAAGTATCTGTAACATTATAACATAGTTATTATTACGTACGCTTTGCTCATTTATTAATCAGAGAAGCTACTAAACCGTGTATATTAAGCGATGCTCATAAAATATACACTTATTCCTTAATCTATAGATGCCAATATAGAAAATTAGATTATAGTGACCCTAGGGTCACTCCTTCTCGCTGAGTAGTTGTTCTACTTCTCATGAGTGGTTCTTGTCCTTCCTCATGTCCTGCTAGAAATATCAAACGAACTATTAATATACAAAGCATATATCTTATTTAGTCTGCTTGACATTTAATTCCTACGAAATAATGTAAATTATTATATCCTATTTTTTTTTTTAATTGTACAAATACTAATTAGAAAAATATGTAAAGTATTGTTCTTTCCCCAATTTTCTTTATCACAATACAATTATACTGGATAATATTATGTGATATAATTATACTAAAATTATTACTCCATAATAAAGGTTACATCAGTAAAAATATATATTTTATTTCACTGGAACGATCATTAATGAATTGTGTTTTTGTTACAATAGGGCATAATGATTATATTAATAACGTAAGATGCTTTGTTTTATTTTTTAATACTTTTATTTGTTTATATTTCATGTTTATATTTATTATATTATTATATACTTATATTTATTGATTCTAACTTCTAAGGGTGGTGCCTATCTCTAAGCCATAGATCCCAGGTTTAAACCTGGTGTAGGATAGAATTTATTCTGAGTAGTTATTCCCCCGTCCCCACCCTCCCAGTCAGGAAACCCCGCGTTGCCAAGACAGCAAGAAAGTGGAAGAAAAAAAAATACTGACTTATCTTAGAGACCATTTTGAAAATATTATGAAGTGAAATGAAATGAAAAATAAACTTTATTCTGAGACAGACTCTCCCCTAAGAATAATTAAAGTGCACAATAATAGGTACAATTGCCTGGCTGAGATTAGTTAAAACTCAACACATCGGTGTTAAAAACTAAATTATGAGAAAAAAAAAACAAAAAGAAAAGAAGAGAGAAGAAAAAATAAAATTAAAAGTTGAGTCAAAAATAAATAAATAAAAATAAAAAACAATCAACAGTAAAAATTTTAGCACACTTATGTACATTTACATTTTTGTGGAAGATTGAAGATCGAGGAGATGGATAAATAAAAGAAGTTAAGAAATTTGCGAATATGGATAGGTAAGGAATTCCAAAATGAGGTAGCACGGATGACAAAGGAGGCAGTTCTATGTGAGGGGGTATATAGGTTAGAAGGTTGTGATCTTGTATTCAGGTGGTGAATGGAGGAATTGGTTTTTAATAACTGGAATAGGAAAGTGCCGAGGAAGTATTGCCGTCGAAAATCGTAGAAAACCCACCCTAGCTCATTGTACCGGCAAGATACGTGAGACCGTCTGTCAACACCAAAGATAAATCTTATGAAGCAAGTGTCCTTAGTCTCATCTCTAGCTCAACAGACAGCCCCCATACACCAAGCACCCGTAATAAAAGTGGGGAAAAATGAGAGGGGATACCCGAAGTTGGCGGGTACTTCGGGGAAAGGAGTCACGATGTCTTTGGAGCTGTTTTGAGGATCATGATGGATTTTCTGGTAATTTGGGAAATATGGTTATTCCAGGATAAGTGCTGATCAAAGGAGATACCGAGGTTTTTGATGGAGATTTGAAATTGAATTGTACGGTTGTGGTAAAGTAATGGATAGTAAGGGAGGGAATTAAGAGTAGGATTTGAAAGGTATTATTGTAGGATATTAAAAATTCTCATATATTAACCTTATCGTTTTACCTTAAACATTATAATAATGTTATCATGGTTGAACGTTATTGTTTATGATATGGCTGTATACCGATGAATAAATAAGTGGAAAAAATATTTTTCTCTAATTACCGCAAATCTACCCCAATTACCGAAAATTTCAACTCATACTTCAAATATTTCACAATTTCCTAAAAAAAAAAAAAAAAAAGAAGTTTTTATTGTTTTACTACTAGTTCAAACATTTTCAACCATCCTATTAGTCGCCTAAATTATTTTTAAAAATCAAAAATATTATTTTGTTTTTAATTAATATAAAATTAATCTTCCTCTTTAATACTTCAAAATAATAAATTCGTAATATTAAGGATTAAGAAGAGGTTGAATTTTTATAAGGGATATATATATACTGTAATTCTCATATTAAAAAAAAAGTACTAAGTAACTCGTTTAGTCATAAGGTAATCAATCCTATTTATATTAAACTTGACAGTGTTAGATATCCTATAAAAATTAGATAAAACTTGTATGTCTAGTTACTACAATAATTTGATATTTTCTACCGTAATAATGTTGACGCAGGGTACGCCTACTAAACTTTGAATCAAAAGGAAATGCTGTTGGCGCTATAAATAATTTCGTGGATATTCATAGAGAATATGGCTTTTCAAAGATCGGGCGCCACAGAGGAGATACATATTTTAGCGGATAAGAAACGCTAAATCCAGATGACGCCATTCTGGATGAATTATTAACGGTTCATCCCCTACGGCCAGCAACAATACTAACAATTTAGTTCATATAAAATTAAGGATTCCATATGACAACGTAAGAGGCATCGCTTCAGTCTTGAATATATTTTGCCTTGAGTATTTGAGATTTATATTATTTGGAGAGTATATATAAACTGAGTTATATACTAAAGGTATATGTGTATGTAATATAAACAATTTCGAACCATGAATAAATGAATTATTGGCTTTATTAAGAAAATGTACAATTTTTATAAATTTAGTAACCTGTTTTTTAGTCGTCCTTACCTGCTCTAAAATTCAAGCTTATGTCTTGCGTATCTCGCTATTACTTCCAAATATCAAACACAAGATAACAAAAGACTTTGTTCCAAAGTAAAACAAGATAACAAGGAAATGATGAAGATGGGTGGGAATGTTTATAGACATAAATTTTATGTTTTATGTTACGATCATGTTATCAGCTGTGTGTATTTCCTCCGCCTGGGTATACTCAATAATTAATTTTCTATCGCATCGCCAATGCTCTAAAATTCTAATTGTGTCTTGATTATCCCGCTAATACTTCCAAATACCAAACACAAAAATAAAAAAAGATGACAAGGAAATTAAAAAGCAGGGTGGAGATATTTTAAAACATGTAAACTTTTGATGTACCACTTTCTTCAGGCGGAAATTATGAAAATAATAACACAGGCCAACGATGAAAAAACGTTTTTACTTAAAACGCCTTATTATCCTGTTTTTTAGGGTGCTAAATCCAAATGTGACACTTATTAAGCCGTATCACCTTCCATTTTTTCACATTTGCACATCAATATATTAAATTCTATGATTTACTACAGAATTTATCAGTTTTTATATACTACTAATAAAATTGTAAAATAATTTTTGCTGGATATAGAAGAGTTGGCAGCACTGCTGAAACAGATATAGATATAAATGAGCAAGATGATGAAGAGCTCCAATGTGCTACAGCAAATATCGAGCCTAAAGTGTTTACTCAGATTAAGCTTAACGACTTAATTAGGGATCTTGGGTTAACACAAGAAAAATCTGAATTGCTTGGTTCTAGAATAAAAGAAAAGAACTTGTTGGCAGTTGGAACTAGCATATATGTGTATAGGAAGAGAGAGCAGCAGTTTTCGAAATTTTTTGAACAAGGAGGTGATTTAGAGTACTGCTCAGACATTCCAGGTCTGATCAAAGAGTTTGGTGTTGAATACAAAAAAGAAGACTGGAGGCTGTCTATTGATTCTTCCAAAACTAGTTTAAAAGCTGTTTTATTACACAATAGTAACACCTATGCATCCATACCTGTTGGCCATTCTATACATATGAAAGACAGCTAAGAAAACCTAGCAATAGTGTTGAATAAAATTGGCTATTCGGCTCATGGTTGGATGATAAGTGGCGACTTAAAAGTAACATGCATGCTTCTTGGTCAGCAAGGCGGTTTTACTAAATTTCCAAGTTTTTTGTGTGAATGGGACAGTAGAGCAAGGAATCAACATTGGTGCAGAAAGAACTGGCCTGTGAGGGAGTCTTTAAAACCCGACGAGAAGAACATTCTCCGCAAAAACCTTGTAGATTCTAGAAACATTCTCTTACCTCTACATACAAAGTTAGTCCTCATAAAACAATTATATAATGCTTTAAATTTATATGAAATAGTTATATATGTAAAATTATGTTGAGTTATACAACAAATGCAAATTTCCCAAAAACTATGGGTGATGCAAAACTAAGACCAGATTTGGATTCAGCACACAAAAATCTAAAAATCAGCTATTTAAGTAAAAAAAAGTTTTCATTTTTTTCAAGTTTTCATTCAGCCAATATTTTTTTTTGTTGGCCTGTGTAATTATTCTAAATTAGGATTGATAAAGAATCTTCCATGAAAATATATTATTCTTCTTTTCTTTTTTTTTTTTTATAAATGTAAAAACATCTAAAAATAGACAGCTATCCCTACCTCATCGGCTCAGTTACCTGACACCCCAAAAATTTGCATTTAAGCAGTTTCATGTCACTTCCATGGTAATAAAGAGCGAATTTCCCGAATTTTTAAACGAATAAGCTGTATAATTTCCATAAACATTGCATATGCTAATCGAATTTCTTGTTAGTGGAACTTTTAACAGTTTCCAACTTTTTGAACGAGTTTGGTGTTTGTTTTAGGAACATTGCATAGTAATATATATTTTAAAATACACCCCTTCATATTTTATCCGCTGTTTGTCAGTTTATTCTGTCAAATATAATTCAGTTTTAATGTATTTTCAAATGCTATTCTGATTTTTGTTCCTGTTTAACCCGGTTTATCTGTAATAAATATAATTTGTTTAATTATACATAATAAATAAACAATTAGGTGATAACTATGTTTTTTTAGAACCTTACTCTTATAAAATTCTGCTTTTTGCTTATACCAGGATATTTCTTTGTCCTCTACCTAATGCATTTTTTTGGGGGAAAAAAAAATTGACAATTAATATTCAAGAAAACTGTATTTCCTCATACCTCTGGATCCTGTAAGTGCCCACTTTGCAATTTTTTAACAGCTGAATCGTTTTCAATAAAGCTTTATCGGTATAGTAAAATTTTAGATTACTGAAATTTCATTAGATCAGGACCAATCATAAATGACTAATGTATTTTTTTGTTCTGATTTGTCGATGGACAATATAATTTTTATCTTTGGTTTGTTTAAAAACATTGGTTTTTTTTTTGGTTTTTTTTGTTTTTTTTTGTAGGCTTAAAATATTTATTTCTAAACTTACAGCTAGAAGTAAAAATAACAATGCTTTAAGTAATTCCTCGGAGCGATGGGAAAATCTTTATAAAATGAATAAACATTGCATCTTAATGAAATACATTCATGTTATTTAAGTATTCATTCTTTTAAATATAAAATAAATAATTTGATATCGTATTATTATGACCCATCTCTAAATAATTTATACGAATAAGAAACAATTTTTACATATTATTCTAAAATTAAAGATCAGTATAATAAGTATACTTCAATGTATAAAGTCAGGATATCATTCCAATATTATATTTATAAACTAATTATAAATAAAATAATTACCGATTAAGGATGGCGTTATTCTTTTTAGATATTTAGGGAGGATTACTTCCAATTGATTGGGAAACAGCATTACAAACTAAATGGATTTGTGGGATTTTGGAGTCAACCATTATAATATTAACTTCAAATCCACTCTATCCTCTTACATGTTCGTAACGTGTTTCCAATCCAAGCTTCCTAATCAATTTCATTCAATCCCTGAAAAGGTTGAAATGGCTGAAAAGAACTATGTCTCCATCTTTCAAATCTTTCTAAGGATAAATTATGTATCTAGATGGACCATGGTTCATTTTATTAACGATGAGGACACAAAGTATTAAAACATGTTGTTTTTCTGTGATTCATTTTTAATTAATTACAATTTACTCATAAATTAATAAAAACAATGCACTGCTTAAGAATCTATACTTTAATTAAAATATGTTCTTTTCTGCTTAGGATTTTCGTATGATTCTTTTAAATTTATTACTAGCGAGACTAATTAATATTTACTTTGATTTTTTATCATACTTCCTTTAGTAGTTTTGAAATTAGTTCTCGGAATATTGTAATATCTTAGGACAACTTTGTTGAAAAAAAAGTAAAAGTTGATTTTTTAAAAAATAGTTTAACTATAGTAAAAACTTTACTGAGTGTTTAGCTGCGTTGAACAACTCATGACCAAAGAATTCCCTAATATTGAATTATTGATGGGAAATAAAAAGAAGGAATGAAGTCGTACTGGTCTGAGTTCAAGCACACTTCAGAATTTAAATGAAGCAGCTCATTTGTAATTTTGGTAGCTAACAACGAAATATAAACTTGGAAGATTGTACGCACCAATACAAAGCTCCTATAAGAATGAAAAGGAGAATGATTCCAAACTAGTGGAAATAAAAATAAACTGCAAATGTGGATCACTAGCACAAGGGAATCTAGAATGTAGGAAACAAACCACATGGACACCTTTTCTGAAATCTTAAACCACTCACATGCCAAATGTTTGAAAAGTTTTAATTCCAATGTTTGAATACCAATCCATCAAGCATTTGAAAGATTGGCCCATCTAAAAACAATTCTACAACAGCTATCAGAAACATTAGATAGGTTCTTGAATATAAAGAAGATAATAACAGAACGATCTTGAAATTCTTATACAAAAATGGATTTTATGACAGGATTTTAAAACTTTATACAGGCCAATGATCCTTGGAGTAGAGGTTTTCATTTAACAGATAAAAACAATTTTTTTTTTAAATATAACATAATCTATAATAAAACATATATTAAAATGTTAAAAAAAAATAGCAGGTGTCCAAAAACAGATTTATGAGTCTAGAACGAAAGTTGAACGGTTTTTAAGCTGATAAAGGAAACAATAGCAAAGGGCGAATCTGGATGGACGATCAAAGATAGAAGGCGAGCGAATGCACGAAGTATCACTACAGACCGTTAGAACAGATGGTTTTTTGTTTAATTTTTGTTTATGGTTTAGATAAACTGAAAAAACAAAACAGAGAAACATGATTTTATTTTATATAATTAATATTCCGCGGTATATGGACGCCTACGACTTGGACAATAAGATACATTACCTTAAATTAATGCGTTAAATATAAAATAATAAAAATATTGTATTATTTATAGCTCGTGTGATTGAAAAAATAATCTTGAATATTTCTTAAGGTGTCAATAACTAGAAAGGCAATTGAAAGTTATTCATAAAACTGTATGTTATATAATGGATTAAACTTCTTTTTTTTTTCAAGCGATATTAGTGTTTTTTATTGGTGGGGAGGTGATTGATTGAATACATGCTGTGTGATATAAGTGTCATCAGTTCCCCACAACTCGCCTAATAGATCTATTACATTTAATTTATTAATTTATAGAGGAGGCAGCAAACTAACAAGATCTTATAAGTGACTAATCCAATAATGGTTTAAATTTAGATATTTCACGCCAATGATTATATTAGAAAATAGTATACGACTTTTTTTCCCCTGCAAATCTTATAAGAACTATTATGTTCCAAATTCCATTTATTTGATATATCTATTTTTTTTTTTCAATTCATTATTTGAATATACATCATACGCATGTTCTATTTATAATTTTTTTTTTTTTTCTGGGGCTGTAAATCAATAAACATATACATGAATTTTTTACGAACAATTAATTCTTTTTTCTTTGCACTTTTTTTTTAATAAAGAGATTGTTTGGATTTTAGAAAAAGTTATTGAGTTTCATTCATACATCTATACAATTGGTTTTAATTTAATTTCTCCAAATTATTCCGCTTATTTCTGTTGACCTATTCCGCCTGGGACTCCAGCTGGACCTTTCACTTCGAATCCACATACAAGAAATAAACGACAAGAAACTGCTAGTCGTTTTCGCCTCTTCAACATTTAATAGACTTCTCTAGTAGGCATTTAATCTAAGATCCTGTTCAATTACAAAAGACCCACTTACACGGCAGTAATTAAACAGATTTTATCATTCTTAGTTGATATCTCACTATTCATCTCGTATCCAATTCTTGATATGTTTTAAAATAAATAAAAAAATGTTCTCATTTTCCCATTCATTAAAAATCTACAATCAGCGTTGTTTTTTTAAGATATATGTCAACTTTGTTTTTCAAGTACGAAAAAACATACTGATTGTGAGTTCAGATCTGTGGCTGCACTAAACCATTCCTCTCGTATCCAATCCTTGCAATCCAAAAGCCTTCGGAAAATCATTAATGCTCCCTACTTTTTCTCCCCTAAACGTATCTATAAAGACCTTAATGTTCCATATCTTGCTGATACTTATCGTTTCATAGTTAGCTTTATAACCATTCTAATCCATTAATCTTAACTTGCTTCTCATTATATTCCTCACAATCCCCCAAGACGTCATAAAAGAAAATAGCCTCGGGATCTTCATTAGAGATCTGGGAAGGGCTACCAGGAGTAGGCGTTTCTCAAGCAATTGACATACCATTATTAACGGTATAGTCACATTTACTTGATGTATTTTTTTTTTTCAGTTGTAAATATCTGTAAAAAGATAAATATTAAAAAAAAATCTCCGAATATATAGAAACGGGCATTAGCAATACCGTAATTACATAGTCAAACCAAATGATTGATAATATAGCTGTAATGCAATCCTCATATTAACATCATTACAAAGTTGTTAGTAATTCATTGATGGATAATTATCTAAACGAAGCTCCATAAAAAACGAGCAGGTGATATGTATGTGATACGTTTCGCGTGATTCTTTTATAAATCATTACAAACTTGACCCTACAGTCTTTAGAAATAGGCCATTTTGTAATTTTTTAACTATATGTTCTTTAAAGTGAATACGTGATCCTTCAATGAGTTGAGGAGAAAACTTGAAACACTGGTATGACCCTGTCTCTGTGTCACCGTTGTTAAAAAAAAGAAGTACTTACCTTGTTATCCACTACCCTTTAGGGTTGCTGTGATGCATATTTTACGATGACTAAACATTTATGAAATGGTTTTACCTCCTCCTTTTTATGCTCTCGACAGAAAAATATTACCACACCTTGAAGGTATATGTTTATCAACTGAGAAAATAATTACGCTATTTAAAGTAGCAGTGACTTTCTATGCTTCGTTTTTATTAATAAAATATGCCTGTGACATATAGATAAAAAATATTTTATTTATGCATTGTCTAGTGAATATTTACCACACGCTGTCTAACGCACATGACTGCCGAGCTCTCAGAATCGACTACTATCTGACATACTATACTTACTACTATCTGGCAGTAGTAATCAAATATTTCAAAGACACATTAGTTAAAAGCTATTTAATATCTTGCTTATCTGCCGTACTGTATGCTATGAGGAGCTGAGAGAGGTTTTCACCATTTATCTCTATTAAAAATTCACCGTCTTGTTTACAAATCTCGTTTCGATTAAATTACAGGAAAGGTGTTTATATGATTTTTAGGGGAAAAAACACTGAAATTTTCCCCTCATTTTACTTTATTGTTTTTCTTATTTTTATTACTTATTTTTGTAAGTCAAAATATTGAATATAAATAAAATATTGAATCCGTGGGTCGCCATAAAATAATATTTACTTTTAATATTAGTTTTTTAAGATAAAAAAACAATGAAGTAATTTTATTCAAATTAAAATAAATAAATAAAAAATCTCCGAACCTTTTTCTAAGGACCCCTTCTCTTTACTTTTCCAGATCAATAAACCACCTGCGGCTTTGCTAAAAATTATAAATGACGGATGTTCAATCACTTTTGATTTTGTGACTTTATTCTTTTCTCTTCGATATTTTTTATTTTTTTTATTTTTTTAATAAATTAATCGAAAACTTTCAATTCTTACTTGGAAATATTTATATATGTATGAATTGGTAATGGACGTAGTTACTCTACCTAGTTACTTATTTACTAAATAACATGGAATTATCTATTCATCCTATATTTAAGCAATACGTCGTATAAACTTATATATTATTATGTAACGACAATTATTAGGTATAAAAGGATGAGTGAACCCAAGGACTCGATGCTGACACTACAAACCTCTAAGCTTCCATATATTTCTCGGACGTGTAACCAATGGTTCAACACTGATTACCCTTTTTGGAATTAGTTTATTTCTAAATCCAATGAATGAATAATTATAAAACAAAACTTAGAATTTTGGTGGTACGTATCTATATCAAAACATAAACTATTAAATGTGATTTTCTTAATTTTCAGCATTGAGTAGGTCTTCGTTAAAAAAGATTAATTAACACTTTCAGGCTGAAATTCGCTTTTCTACTTATGTTAGAGCTGTTCAGTAGCAAATTACCATATCAGACCGGGAATCTCTTCGACTGGGGTATCCTTTGATAAAAGCTGTCCACGTTCAGAGTTTAGAGTATATAGGGTGAAGTGCGGAACAGTGTAAGAAAAAAGTCATTTTTATTTTTAGAAAAAAAAAAACATTTATTATAACGTCTTCTAATTATTTGCTGTAAAATCAGCTATCTTCAACCTTCATATTAGGCTTAAAATAATTATTTTATACTGAAAAATATACTTAAAAGCTACTTATTTTTTAGTTATCTGAAATCACAAATTTGTTACCGTGTATTCCAGCGAAGGAGGGTGGGAGGTACAGTGTAACAGCCATAGGAATACAGTATAACAACATGGGAAATACTATTAATTACATTAAACTAAATAAAATATAGAAAATAAAAAACGTTTAACCCCAATAATGCCCTATAACAAGTTTTTGGTACCTAATCATAACCTAATGAAAACATTATCTGTTATTCTTTAATGGCATTAGCTTTGTGTAGACTAATGACCGTCCTCCTTTTCTAGTCCCGAACTATTTTCAATGTTCATACCTAGAAAAAATACATTTAGTCAAATGAGGCAGAATGTAACACGTTACGTTACACTGTGCCCCACACCGTACTGTTTTAAACAAAAAATCGTTAAAATTATTTTCCATATAAATTTTCCAAGTAACTTTGTTCGCTATTCAAACAAAACTAATTTTAATAAATTAACAAAAAATAAAATAAAAGAAACATATACTTATTCACCAAAAATCATTAGTTGTCCAATAAGAACAAAACTACATCACTAGCCAAATTGTTCAAAAATGTTTTAAAGAAAAACATAAATTCTATTATTCTTCCATTTATCCTGCAATTTCACGTATAAAATGGGTTTAAGATGGGGCACTTGAGATTGACTAAAAAATAAAGAGACATGGAAGTCAAATGAAAAAAGGACAGAGCTAGTCCTGATGTTAAACTGTGCTGTGTTGTGTACCCTGTACTTCTATAATTCAGAATAGATAATGAAATAAGGCAGGAAAAATATTACAACCTAAATTTTTAGTCGAATGTGAGTTGAGAACGGTGCCCAAGTTTTCAAACTCGTTACTCTCATAAGGTCAAAACAGTGGAAAACTGTTCTAAATTAATGAAAACACTAAGTAAATATTCTGTGTATAAGGGAAGAAGGGGTGCCTAGGAGCGAATACGTGACATGAAACCCACACAAGATGAAGAAACGTACAACTACCCCCTAACGTTTGCTTTACAACCCACCTAGATCCACCTTACTTCAAGCGTCGGAATTATTTGATCCCAAAGAGCGAGCACAAAAACATACCATCACTCGAATATCCTTTCTTTCTTGAGAGAAAGCAAAAAGTATTGTAAAATGTTTCGCAACAAGTGTCCGTTGAAATCAATAAACATATTTTTTCTGGCGAATCAGCTTATTATTTGTATTCTAATAATAAGAGATAATGTTAAAAACAGTTAAAGAATAATGAAAAAAGGAATGACTTTGATAAAAAAAAACTCAATTTCTCTCTGAATAGAAAAAATAATAGATCATGGATGGATATATCTATCAATGAACTACTGCTTTTATATCTACTGTCAATGGTAAGGTAAACGTCGTCAAATTTTCTATTCGAGCTACTCAGAGTTAGAACGTTTTAAAAAAGCCCCCAAAAAAAAAATATATAGGCAAAATGTGATTTTTTCCATTCAAACCACCATAGTTCCTTAACAGTAGGTACTAGCGACAAATGTTATATAACAAAAAAATGTTCTGCAAGAAATGTTAAATTTTCGATCCGAGCAACGCCAACAGATATAGAGCGTGTCAAAATGAATGTGAAGAAAAGGTTACACCAAAAAAGTGTAGAGCCTAGCCAAAAATCCGTGTCAAAAAACAAAAACAAATAAATTTGCTTTATATAATGTATGGTGTAATGCATTTTCAAATAGTAAAGTTCCCGTTTCTGCTGTGAAATGTTTATCAAATTTTGGATCCCATTAAAACATTAGTTGTCCAACAAGAACAAAACCACTAGCCAAAATGTTCACAAGTGTTTCAAAGAAAAATATAAATTCAATGATTCTTACAGAGCGAAAGTGTGTCAAAATTTTGCATTTCTGAGTTTGAAAAAAAGTTACACAGTTTGTGGGTGAAAAAAAACGTTACATAAGAAATATAAGACCCCCAGTCAAAAGAAATATCTATGTCAAAATAAAATCAATAGCTTACAGAAAGATGTTACAAATTTATAAAAATTTAATAAAATAAGAAGGCAATAACAATAATAAAAAAAGGAAGTTTGAGGGCAGGAGTATCTGTCATCTTTGAATGTTTTATTGGAGGTATATTCAGAATGCCAACTTCAATAATTGTATTTATTAAATAGTATCGTTACAGAAGTGATTTATTTTTTCTTATATAACAAATTGTTTAACCCACAGAAGATTGAATATTTTATTTTAATTTTCAACAGTATCATTATTTACTCAGTCTAATTATAACACACTTAAAATGGGAAAAAAGCTTTTTCTCCAGCAACTTAACCAATGTCAAAGAAATGACACCTCCTTCTGAAAGGAAATTAGCCTGATAAACATTTTTTTTTCGTTATTTATTTATTGATATTTACAGCTGTAAACATTATGTAAAACAAATAAATTTGAAGAAAATTATTACGATAAGTCAATAGCATGTAATGAACTACTAACAAGTAGCACTTTAATGACAGTTCTACAGTAACAGGGTGGATGGATTCGAGTTTACTATGAAAGTATTGTTATCTAGTTTGGGCCAAATCAGCAACATATGGAACATTCAGATCTTTATTAATAAATATGTTTGCGACATAATAAGGAGCATGGAGGATGTTACGAAGGATTTTGGATTGTAAGGATGAATGGGAAGGTTTAGTGGAGCCCAAAGCTCAATTCTGTGTGTCCAAATGGGTCTAATTATTTTCATGTAAATAATTGTATTGTATTTTATTGGGAGCTTTGAACGTTTGTCTAGTGAATGTTGGAGTATTCGGAAACGACGAGCAGTTTCTTGTCTTCTGGTATGTAAGCCTAATATACTAAATTTTCTTTTTGATTTTTCTGACTACCTTTTAAATCCTTAGAGAAGGGCGTTAGTCTTAACTGGGAATGAAAATGATAGACTACAAAAGATATCTGGCAATGTTTTGTTTATAATTAGACAACAGGGACATCGTTCGCTAAATTCCCGGAGGTATGATCTGACAGACAATGGAGATTTTTATTTATGTAGGTATTGAATAGGTTTATATATACACGGTTCCATTGCAGGGGGGGCGATAAAAAATATGAGGGACGAGACAAAACCTATCCCTTAAGCCTCTTACGGTCCCGTGCCACCGGATAATACCGATCTCAACTAAATACACAATACCAGTATTAAGTGCCTAACTTTGATTTTTATTTTTATGTTGTTTTTTTTTTATTAACACTAATAGAAGGAAACTTGATTTTAATTTAAAAACGCTGGGAAAAAGCGGTGTGTCTGAGTATTTAGTAGTCTAAGTTTAGTTAATAACTCAGAAAAGTCAATAATATCTCCAGGAAACCTACTGGAGGTTTCCCTTGAGATTATTTCCATAGTAAACATAGAGATCTTTTAAAAAATCTCAGTACAAACTCTTTTTTTTTTTTTTTAATTAATACTTTCTCAATAAAAAATATATCAAAAAAGAAAGTACATAAATATATTTATAAAATTGGGATTTATGAATTAATTGCCACTTTTTTTAGAATTATTTGATTTCAAAACCAGTTTCAAATGTTAAGCATTCATCTTTAGATCTAAAACATACAAAACTTTCAGAACATTAGCACTTTTTTATATAGGTTAAATACAATAATGTTTTTAAGAATGTGAGGCAAGAAATAATATATATTGGAAATAAACAAATACTCAGGAGTAATAACTCATACATCAAGCAGAAAATTGCCTAAAATTTAATATTTATGAATCATTATAAATAATAAAATCATTCAAAACCAATCCAGATTTTTGTTTAAATGACTAGATAAATATTTTCAATAGTCCCATTTTAAATTTGTTTCTGACAAAAACGGAAAAGTCTGATTAGTCATAGGGAAACCCAGGGGGAAAAAATCCCAAAAATTTAACCTACCTGGCTCGTTCTACTTCCCCTTTCACTCTTGATATCTGTCTGAAGTAATTTTGTATCCCCAGATGAGTACTATTGTCTTACATTTTTTTAAAGTTTAGCATATATAATCTATGTAACAAAGTGTTAATATTTTAATATTTTGCATCATTTAGAACTGATGATGAAAGTCTAACATTTGATTCTAGTTTTTAAATAAAATAATCTCAATAAAATTGAATTAAACTCATTAATCCTAATTGTAAAGAGCCTTCTGTACCATCATGCGTACCTTAAATGATATTTATAAATTATATAAAGAGACGATTCTCCCTTAAGGTTATGATAGAAGGTAATCAATCATATACATTTGAAAGGTGTTATGATAAAATAAATCAATATTAAGATTTTATTGCCTCCTGTTAGCTTGTCCTATGTATTCACTAAAGGTGGTTTCATGGAGGCTAGTAAGAGGATTTTCACATGTTTTGGAGTTTAAGAACCCAACACCAATGGTAAAAAATAGAGACTTTGTAATTTTCATTTTCGATTTTTTCAGAACTTCCCCTTCTAGCCTTTCATATTTACATGTGTTATACACACTTAAAAATATCAAATACAAAATTTATAAGAAATATTAATATTTATTATTAATTAATATATTATGGTATATCTGCCCGAGATGGGTGACCACTCTTCAAGGAAGTCCAAGCTGCCTGAGTTTTTCAGAAATATATACCAGAGGAAATAAGCCTACCGGAAGTAACTCGTATCGACCGGAAGTAGAAGCAATGACCCTACTCCTCGTATTATAATCGGAAATTATGATGTGGATCTCTCGGAGCTTAAGTAACTTCCAAGAGTTTGCCCTTATGGTCTGTTTTAGAGTATGATCTACTGGTCCAATTCGGCCTACTTACATATGGGTTATGCTACCGTATGGATTACATATTATCATGATAATCGCAACGCGAGGAGAGTAACTTCCTTTCGGCTGTATACATTCTGTATTGAATATTTGGAAGTACACTATTTCACACTTCCATAGAACTCCAAAGATGGTTCTTGGTATAGCCTCCAAAAAATAAAAATTGATGCGGGTATGGAAAACTGATGAGATAAAAGTAACCTCTAACTATAATTGGAACTGGTTAGTAAGTTTATAAAATATAAATAGAATTTAAATTAATCCCAAAAGCTCTGTTTTTATAAACACACATAATATTATTTTATTGTATTACACATATTATGATTTTATTCAGACACATGTTATTATAGCTATCCTAATTAGTATTATAATATAATCATATTAGGGTCTCAATGACCGAGTGCGTTTGGGCTCTCAGCGCGGTCGTAACCAAAAGGTCGTGGGTTCGAATCCCACCTCGGCGGGTTAAAATTTATTTAGTGGCGGACCCACAAAATGAATCTTGACCTTCCCACCCTAGCCAGCATAGGGCTTCAATGGAAGTCTTGGGCCAAAAAAAAAATATAATCATATTATTATAATCCATTAGTGGTATTTGTCTGTCCTTACCATGATGACCAAATCAATCGGAAAGGGGACACTATATAATATAGAAGTAATACCGTGCCAATAAAGAAAATTAATTGTGAAGTTTTATTTTTACCGAAGTTTGGTAAAATTTAATCATGATTAAATTAGATGATTGATTCCATGAAATTATTTGTCAAATATTTAATCCTGATCTGAGTTAGCCAAAATCTGATTTGTACATATTGTACATACATTCATACATAACATAAATAGAGGCTATAAACATGAACGTAGAAGCATGGAATTAAAGACGATTATTTTAATTCTGAAATAATTGTTCCTTAAAAATATTCAAATCAATAGTTACGGATGTTACGAGAAAAAAAAATAGAAAATAATAAAATTGGAAGCAATAAAATAATATAGTTTTAACATACATCTTATTCTTTATAATAATCTTTATTAATGAATCAATTCGTTTTTCTTTATAAATAATTTTTTAAAAATATATTTACAGTATTTTAGGAGTACTCAGAATGAAGGTTTATCTCAATAGACTTTAATTTTAATTTTTAAATGAGAAAATGTTCCACATGTTGCTGAGTTAGCCCAAACCAGATACCTATCATTTCATAGTAAGCTCCATAACCACTCAAATCCACTTGCTTCCCAATCCATTTCCGATAATCCTCCGAGGCGTCTGAAAATAAGATGGCCTAGATATCTTCTAGTGTAGTATTTTTTTTTTAAAGTGGTACTGATGAGTAGTTCTTTTCAAATTTTGACATGTTATTGTAATCGTTATCAACACATTTACTTGATGTATATATTTGTACAGTTGTAAATTCCAATAAATTTATATCATTTTTTTTTCTAACATGTTTTTCATACTTATAAACTCACTTTTATAAGCACTTGACCTTATTCATTTTTACCATATATATTTCAATAATGTCATTAGCATGTTCCTCAAATATAATTACACACATGTTTTTTCATCTAATCGGGCCAATCTTTTCATAAATATAATATATTTACCATCTTATCTATTTATTATTGCCCTAACACTTAGAATGATACACAGTTCTGCGGTCCATTGAATATTTTACTCAGTAACAATCGGCTTTTCGTTTTCTTTAAGATGTAGTACCATTAACCGAATATTTCAGTAGTGGCGATTCTAAGGAAGTGCCCTGTTCTCTTGTTAAAAGTTTAAAAAGGTGTTGCATGCGCCCAGCGATTGGCTTCTATTATTCATGACCTTTCCGGAAACAGACGTCATTTCTTGTTTAAAAGGGACCACATACTGCCTTCAATAAACCCTAATTAAAATGAGAGTTGATTAAGGAAAATTTCATTTTGTGACGTAATCTTCTGGCTGATGATTTATAACTAGTTAAATACATTTACTTAAATATGTTTTTGATAATTTGAACGTACAATTCAAATAATTTATTGCACAATAAGTATGAGCTATATTTTGATTTTTTTTTTATTTATTTTTTTTTTTTTATCTGCATTTTATTGTAAGCTAAATTTTATCAACACCGTTTATGGTTATATAAGCGTGGAAATGATTTCCACATTTCTTAAAATACAATATCTTTTGCTTGTACCACGTCGTTTCATAAATTGAGATTTATTTTGGCAGTACCGTCTTTGTTATAATTCTATTTTCAATTCGACTTTTCCAATTTAAACAATACTGTTTAGTGTCTTTTAAATAAAGATCACCTTTTAACCTAATCACTGCTAAACGTTTAGAGAAATATATTAAAAGGGTGGGGTTTAAAATTTTATTTTATGAATTTAAACTAGGCTTAAAGGTAAAGCCTCGAAAAATATACTCCGTGTTTGGTGAGAGTACTCTCTGAACGTAAAGCTCAATTATGTTTTTTTTTTAATTCTTCTAGGCGATAAAACGCTTGAAGTTGTTGCTGGTTCTGGAAGAAGTCAAGTTGCTAACGAATAGGAAATTCTAGAATCAATTGATTCGGTTCCTCGTCAAACATGTGCGGAAATAGTTAATCAGTTTAAATTTCACAAACAACAGCCTTGGAGATACCGTCATCAAATGGAAAAATAAAAAAAATTGATAAATTTTCTGATAATCTCACAAGTTATCAGAGGCGAATAAAAGGCCCAATACTGTATAGTTGACTAGAGATAAATTAATGGAAATTGGATGGGAAACATAGCCCTACCCACCATTTTATCCCCTTTTAAGATTTCACCCACTGCTTGTCTCCTTAAGATCTCTGGATAATTGTCTCCGGCAGAAATGCTTTTATTACCAGCAATGCCTATAATTGGAATTAAATCATTTTTACCAGAAAAGATCAATTATTTTTTGAAAACGGTGTTTGGGATCTTGCACCACGTTGGAATAAAGTTATTAGTTGTAATGGAAATTATTTTAATGGATAAAGTTATTGTAAAGTTATTTGGTTCATTGAAATTTTATCACCCAAATAAACGACAGGACATCTGTAATGTCCTCGTATAATCTTTATATAAAATAGATTGCTGAAAACTAAAATATCATTTTAGAAATATACCTACTCATCACAATTTCAATAATAAAACTGAAACTGACCTAAAGTAGGAATGAATATTCGTTTTTATTTGAAGTTTGTTAGGAATTATATACTTTTCTAGATTCAATTTATATCTATCGTATACAATAATTTTTTCCAGTTTGTAAATTATTGAACTATAAACTATTTGAATATAAATTTATACTGATTAGTAAATATATAAATCAGGGAAAAAAGTAATGAACTATTTTGTGATTAGTTTCATAGAAACCTTCAGCAAAATTTTAAAGGGGAGGAGACATCTTTTTTATTTTGATTTATTCCAGTAGATAAATATAAACTTTAAAAAATCTACCTTAAGTTGATGGTTTCCGATTGTTGATAAGTGTGTATCAAAGGGTGGAAAATTATTGTGAGATAAAAGGAATATTTCCGGATAGATTCAAGTATATTGAATCATTTTAAATATTATTTTATGTACCAAGGTATGTTTACTGTATAAACAGTATCATCCACAAGCCTAATTAATGCTATTATCTTTTCTACAAATTATTAAATCACATTTCGAATAAATTAAAAAACATGAAAACTGAATACTCGCCGTTTTTACATCTTGACTACGATCCATTACCCGATAGAAATTAAATCAAAGAAAACAGTGATCATTGAAGCCATTACATTCGGTTTTGTTATTTCCTTTAAATAAATCAGAGCCTCACTTTATTTTGAAGATTGGTTTGATTTTTGTTACTGGAGTATGTCTTTTAGTTGGGGGTTTGTACTTTTTTGTGTAGCTTTTTTCACAGTCAAAAATTAAAAATTTCGAAAAGTTCTAGCTCTGTTGATGTTGCTCGGAAGTTAGGTGATATATTGGTTTGAACGAAAAAAGTCACTTATGCCTAAATTTTCTAATTGATGGAGCTTTTTTGACACGCTATATTGTTATAGTGGATGTTGGTGTTGTTCGAATCGAAAATCTGCTGATTGTTTTCTTATCACACATTTTAATAGAAAATATGTTTTGTTTAATAGCTTTTGTCGCAAGGGACCATCCTTTTAGAAGCTAAATTGGTTTTAATGAAAAAAGCCATGTTTGAAACCACTATTTTCTCCCAACTTTTAATTTATTTTAAAATTTAATTTAATTACTTCTTTAAATAATTAAATCCTATCAATTATAAAATTTAAATTATGAAAATAAGTACATTATAGGTCAATCGTTTTTCCCATTTAGAGAGAAATCTATTTTATTTTTTTTAATTTGTAATATCGTTAAATGGTAGACCTTTTGAGCGCTAACTGAGCTCCCATGCTATTCACATTACTTCCTAAATGTCAAAATAATACGAATGCACATCAGCTGAAATTATTATAATATTCTAATTGTTACATTTAATTCGTTTATTTTAATATCGTTCCTATTATATGTCGTGAATGTGCCACTTAAAGTTTTTTATACAAAGTTGACAATTAACTAAGGACCATTCTTAACAAGTGTTGTGTATGTTTCAGGTAAGTGACTGTTACCCCTGCTCATTCTCTTCGGCTCTGCTAATGACCTTTAAAAGCAATTCATTATCACGAACAAGAAAGTCACATGTGAGGAAACCAACTGTAAAAGATTTGCAGGTAAATTGATTTAACCTTCTTGGAAATTGATATTTCCTTTATTGATAATATATTTTTTACTATCGTATCTATTGTTATTATTTTTACTTATTAAAACCTTTTAATTATTTTTATTAAAAATAAACATTTAAATCTCACTAATTTATTTTTATGTATTATGTTTGTATATTATTTATATAAATATGTATACATATGTATATTATTTATGTATGTATTATGTTTTTTTTTTTTCTTGTACGTTTTGCTCTACTCAACGTTTTGATCAATTCGTTAATAGAAACAAAAATGTACAGCTTTGTACAAATTTAGCAATCCTTAAGAGTTAAATTACTTATTAATACTGAAGGGACTATTTTACCTCGTTATAAGACATTGGGATAGTAATTAAAAAAAATATTATTTTTTTTACATAAAGGTTATATTTAGAGAAGTAGATTGTTGGGGTATGCAGTCATAAAGATACACAGCAATTAAAAAATAAGTTTTTTAATTTGTAATACCAACGTTTCAACTTGCATGGCACGCCTTCATCAGGGTTTCAAAGACCGATGTTTACATCTGTTTATCTGTACAGGGTTTCTGTTTACATCTGTCTTTGAAACCCAGATGAAGGCTGCAATGCAAGTTGAAACGTTGGTATTACAAATTAAAAAACTAATTTTTTAATTGCAGTGTATCTTTATGACTGCATACCCCAACAATCTAATTCTCTAAATACTTAACAGTCAACTATACCTCATCAATATGAAGGTTATGTCGTTTTATTTCTTACCTATTTGACCGCACCCTAAAAGGATTTAAGTAAAAAATAAGAAAATATTCTAAAATTTTTCTTGAAGAACTATGTTGAATGACCAGATGAATATTATATATAGTAGGATGTTTAGAGGAATCAATCATAAAATAAAGTTGTTTTTTTTTACAATTTATTTAATCCCCCTTTTTTTTATTCACAAAAATTTCTTCTTTTTTTTTAATTTCTAATTTTTTCCAATTATTTTATATGTTTATTGTCTCTTATGATTTATTTTTATTCTAATTTATATTACTGTATTTCATTCTTAACCTCTTTGTACATATAATAATATCAATTCTTTACATGCTTAATATTGCTTATTAACCCTATAATATTAGTATCTAGTATTAGTATCTAAATTTCTTCAGATCATTTCAAATTGTTTGTTATTTATCATTTTATTTTTTATTTATTTTATTAAATTTACTGTAAACGGGGGCTACTTTAGACAAACGCGGTTTCAAACCTCTTTGCAAGCTAGGATCCTCCAGTTTGTTCTACACATTTAAGGATTAAACACAGAATGTGCTGCAATAGCGATAATAACACATGTTGGATGTCCTTGGCCGATGTAAACCTTTTATGGTATCAGTGTTAAAAGGTATTTTTATAAACGTCCCCAAACCTCATCTGGCCAGGCGTATATGGCAGCAGGATTGTTTCATTTGAGTAATACATTTATCACCAATCTAATTAGCAACATTATATTTTTTTTTCATATATTTAACTCATTGCTTCAATTTTATTTATTTTATTAGACAAAAAAAAAGGCTACTTGGAAGGGTACATTGAACAAAGTTGTTCACACTTTTTAGAAGACGGCGATACTTTAAACATTGTGTGATTTTGTTATTTTGTAAATATGAAAAATTAGTTTCATTCATATTTTTAATTAAAAGATTTATGCCTGTATAATATAATTAAAATTGATTTTGATTTGGCGATGAACCAAATGGGTGATAGATTTTCAGGCACTAGTAAAATTAACAAATCAAGCAAGAACAGTAAAATTAAATTAAAAGCAAAAATAATTAACATTTAATTGAAAATTGTAAGTCGCGTACGCATAATATGTTTAATGGTTGTTATGTAACTTGAATATGAAATTTTAGGTAAATCAGTTGAATTACGATTCTCCCCTCTCCCCACAGTGGGCAAAAAATCCATTTCGGCGGCAAAATTATTTTATTGCAGAAATATGTTTTAAATGACGTCCGATATACGGGAAAAATATTTAAAAAATTTTCATGAAAGTGGAAGAGTTCATAATAAATTACTGAATTGTCGACCTAAAATGCAAGGAGTACGGTTAAATGAAATGGCTGTAAACCCTCAATTGTTGATGATATTTCTTTAATATAATATGATACAAATGAGCTGTTTCTATGTATTAACACAGCTAAATCATGCACAATCGATTATTTCAAAATTAAGTGCATTTTTGAAGACTTATTAAAAATAAGTCTTCAAAAACTAAAAGTAAAATTTTTGGAAAAATAGCCAGCATTTAAAAGGACGATGGAGTACGATGTCGAAACTTATATCACGTCGATGTCCATTATTTTGTGCTAATGAAATCCCAAAAATTATATCCGTTTCGATCCGTGCCTCATTATTACCCCCCTCCAAATCGCAACCGTTCCTTTTTGTAAATTATTACTTTACACTTTTTTAGATCTGGTGGTGGTTTTTCAGGTACATAGGTACATTGTTATCATTGAATGTACTTCTGTACATCTTGACAAACATAATCAGGATACATACACAGGAGTATACATCATTTTCTGAATTTACATCATGTATTGAAAAACCTCCAAAACAACAAGTTTATTAAATAAATTATAAAAAATAAATTACTCTCTATGTTTTTGCCCTTTAGGTATTTACATTTATCTGTAGGTATTATAAATCCCGTCAAGACATGGAGTAGTTGTTATTTACATTTAGGCAGTTATTTTGTTGCTCTTGTTGGATTTCATTTGATTACTACATATGCTATTGCTTTTCTGCTACTGTCAATCAATTCGTCGGTGTTATCTAACAGTGCTAGCATTTAAAAGTTCTTTTTATAATGTGGAGTTAAAGAAAATTGAATGATTGTTTCTTCGATGATACTAAAGCGGATTATATTCAGTTTCGTCAGAGAGTATCTGAGCAGTTGGGATTAGAACGTGAAAAACTTTCAATAAATCTTAAAGGTATTCTCGGTCAGTTAAAATCCAGGTATGTATCCAGCAATTATAATAAAGTGTGTTTCGTTAAAAAAACATTTGGATTGGCTAGAAACCACTTTTTATTTGACAACGAACGATGATGATTTACCAGCAGGTCCGTCTACTTCCAGTCAATGTGACCTAGGCGATCGCAGTCACGGATGTCCAACAAAAGCTTATAGTGAATGTTCTGAAAGAACGAAACGTCGAAAAAGAAGTGTCGTTAGGGCCAATATATCTTCATTAGAAATGAGCCTCTCTGAAATGTTGACATATAACGTTAGTTGCACTTCATTTAGAACATATTTTTTTCCCTACAGCATGTTGTATATAAAATCATTTCGGCGACCGAATCAATTTATTGCCTATAACACGTTGTATATGTTTGTACATCATGACAAACATCATCAAGAGCATACATCGTTTTCTGAAATTACATCATGTACCTGAAAAATCACCACCAGATCTAAAAAAGTGTGAAGTAATAATTTACAAAAAGGAACGGTTGCGATTTGGAGGGGGGTAATAATGAGGCACAGATCGAAACGGATATGATTTTTGGGATTTCATTAACACAAAATAATGGACATCGACGTGATATAAGTTTCGACATCGTACTCCATCGTCATTTTAAATGCTGGCTATTTTTCCAAAAATTTTACTTTTAGTTTTTGAAGACTTATTTTTAATAATTCTTCAAAAATGCGCTTAATTTTGAAATAATCGATCGTACATGATTTTGCTGTGTTAATATATAGAAACAGCTCATTTTTATCATATTATATTAAAGAAATATCACCAAAAATTGAGGGTTTACAGCCATTCCATTTAACCGTACTCCTTGCATATTAGGTCGACAATTCAGTAATTTATTATGAACTCTTCCACTTTCATAAAAAATTTTTAAATATTTTTCTCGTATATCGGACGTCATTTAAAACATATTTCTGCAATAAAATAATTTTGGCCACCGAAATGGATTTTTTGCCCACTGTGCGCCCCCCAAAAAAAGGGAATTAATACAGTGATGTTTTACCCCTATAAAATTATCGATATTAACTTGAATATCAAATTAAACGGGTATAGAGATAAGTTAACACATTAAGTCGACACGCTTTCCGCACGGCAAATCAATCTTTCCCGCAGGAAAGCGCGACGGTTTGACTCGCGCGCTTTCTCACGCTCCAGGATTGAGGGAAAGCGCGTATGTGTAAAGGCCACTAATAGATAGTTTATAAGTTGTTAATATAAGAACTATAAATTTATTAAAGCTATAATTAGGATAAATATTTGTATTTTGGTTATTTGTGTTTCATCAACAAATCTGGTAATGAAGTGAACCCCATTGGTGGATTAACGGAAGCATTTTGCAAAAGTAAATTTTGTTCAAGGTTTTTTGACCAAAAACAAATTTGTTTAAATCTTAAATTTTATAATTAAAAGGGTTAAATTAAAAAAAAAAATTCCGAGAAAAGCGATTTTGAGGTGAAAATCAGCCTTAAAATTTAAAATATCTACAAATGATCGCGCTGCAGTGCAAAATGTGCAGAAACTGTTCAAAGTAAGCCTCCGTTTACGGTATAATTTTTTTAAAAATTAATAATAAAATATTAAAATTCAGTTATCCATAAAACAAAAAGGAAAAATATAGATAGGTTACCTAATAAACAAACCGCTTTACACCTCTAAAAAAAGAATTTTAAAGTTCAACTCCAAACTCGGAATCCGATCACATTAAAGAGGATTGCTTTTTCTCCTTCGAAACTCTAACATCAACCAGTCTTCTTTATTACAAACCAATCCCTCTTCCCGTGTGTCAACTTTTTGGCTCAATCTGATTTCTTTTCTTCTTATTTATTCATCATGTACATTTCCCAATCACTTCACACGTCTGTTCGAACAAAGTTATAACTTCTCCAAGAGGTGCTGCCATTCTTGGAGCTTAGAGTTCTCCATTGTCATTTATCTTTAAATCCTATATTTTGAGTATGATTCCTTCTCTAAAAAGCTTCGCATATTTCTTAATAAAACTATTATACGTTTATATTATGAAATATTATTTTTTATAAAACTGTTTCATTAAAATATTTCACAATTTGCAACATTCGAGTAAAAAAAAAAAAATTGGGATCTTTAAGAATCAACTCAATAATAGTTTACATGTACCTTATATTTGAACCTTATATTTTTATTTTTTCTATATTTATTCATTTTATCTATTTTATAAATTGTAAAATATATCCTCTAAAATTTTCTTTTATTTTTTCATTCTTTTTGTATTTCTTTTATTCTCTCATATATATTTTGTTTTATTTGTGTGTTTGTACTTATATGTATCCTGGAATATGGATTTTTAATTTATTTTCTAATTTCTACATTGATAAGTAAGTATCTTGTTTTGTAATCTTCTGATACCTTTGAAAATAATACATCCAGACAGTTAACCGATTTCATTATACTTTCTTGCAGTTCTTTGGGGGCATTGTGTCCCAGAATACAGAGTGTATTTTTTTTTTTTTTTTTTTTTTTTTTTTTTTTAATAGTTAATCAAAAAATATATAAATTTATAACAGATGATAGTTAAATTATATAAATCGAAAATACAGCCAACCTATTTAAAACATATAGGCACACTCAGTCTGTGTAACTCCAACTCCATACCAAGCCTGCCTCCAAACCTATTAGGAGCAAGTCAGGATTCCAGGAGATCCCAGTGCTTCTCTCTTGTACGCGTTACTGGTGGCAGAAACAAATACTGGAACAGGATAATCGTGGCCTGTCCCTCCTGCTCTTAGTGTTTCTTAGTAGTGGCGTAAGAGTAATTTTATGATGGAAATGTACTCAACAAAATTTCAACCGTGATCATAATTTCCTTATTTTGCATTTTTTTTTTTTTTTTTTTTTTTTTTTTTTTTTTTTTTTTTTTTTTATAAATATCAGATATATTGTTGTACTTTACAGATTTATCATGAAGTTGTGGTATGATATCAAATTTAAATGTAAATATTTTCTTAATGTTTTCTGTTATCTTTAAACGTAATTATGCCCTAACACTCCGATCACACATTACTCCCCTTGAAAAATGGTGTAATAACTGGAAAGTTAAGATAAATCCCAGTAAATATATTTTACCCTGTGTCAAAAGCCTACTTTATCCTGGTCCTCCTGCATCCTTTAACGGAGTACCGTTAAATAATATTTTTGTTTTTACGTTCTAAGAATTTACGGTGATTTGACTTGTTATTGAAAAATATACATGGGTACAGTATGTCAAAGGTTATATTCTATAAGCTACATTTTCCATCAATTGATTTCATATAGACATTAAAAATTCATTATTATTAATCGAAATGAATTATTTTTACCTCTATAGTTATTTAAATGAAACCAGGAGTTTATAATTAATCAGGAAAAATATCTTTCATATACTTAGTAGGCCATCATATTCAGAATACGCAATGGCTCAAAGTCACGCTTCGAGAATTTAATTAGCCAAACAGTAAACTAATTTCTTAGAGTTCAAAAGTAAAAAGACAGGAGTAGAGTTGATTAATTCCTTTGAAGCCTTTTTAAACTGTTCATTATCCATACTTTATTTCTCCCCTGTAACTTTAAAAGAGCAACTTCTAATTTTGAAAGAAAAAAAAATGTCTCCGACCCCTCAAAGACTATGTCAAATAGCAGCTTGATTTGTTACGCAATCTTGGTACACCCTTTAGTCTGAAACAAACTAACATTTTCAAATATTTTAATATAGTTACAAGTAATTACAGTACTATTACAGTATAATTACAAGTAATTATATATATATATAAAGCCGTGTGTGTGTAGTTCATGTTGTTCAGATCTGGTCGAAAGGGATTTTGAATATTTCTGTATTATGGATTATGTATTCTAATCATAAAAATATATATATATATTATTTCATAATTCAGTTAAAATAACTAATCATTTCTATAATATCATTTTTGTAGTTCTTAGTTATTTCACGTTTCATGAGACCATGCAATTACGTTATTTAATGTAAATTAGTGTTTTCTTATAATTTGGAATTCTCAGAACCAAAGGTGGCATGCAAATTTCTCAAGAAAATTGAATTATTGAAAATTCAAAAAAAGTCTTATTTTTTTATTTAAAAAGTTGCTTAATTTTTCTAATTCATATAAATGAAAAATGTTATCAGGTTATTTTAATTACTTACCATTGCTGATACTAACATCTAATTTTAGCTTCTTTTGAAGTTATATTCTTTTTCAAACTATATTTTTAAAATATGTATTTTCTAACAGCCTTTATATATTTTTTTCGTTCAATTTTATTTTAGTTCCTGAGCAATACAGCTTATTTTTTATTTTACACTATGGTTCAATTATTATCTCTTGTGTGTGTGTGAGCTGTTCATTATTATACCTCTTCACTTTGAGAAACAAAAAAATAAAACAAGGTTTTCTGTTTAATTTTGATATGGCCTAACAATTTTTTATACCTCAACATTGTACTTCGACATTTGAAAAATGTTCGATGGTTAATCGATTGATCGATTGTATCAAGTCGATGCAATCGTGACAGTCGACTGGAAATGACTTTCGACAATCGGTCACCCCTAATGTGTTGTGAATTACAGTTAGAGTATAATTTTGTATTTACAACTCCTCCAAAAAGTATTAAGGTATTAATTATTCTATATTTTATTAATTTAAAAAAGATGTCCTAACATATAAACGAAAAAAAAAATAAGGGTTTAAACCTTACTATTGTGCCTGAAATCTATATAATTGTTTATAATTGATGATATTAAATAATATATTTTTTTTATATATTCATTCTTTGGCTCTCGGTCAATAAGTAGACTGAGAAATACGGGTTTAGCTAAAGGGTTTTGTTCATATTTATTTTATTAAATTCGTTAAAGAGCAGAATGAATTTAGAAATTTAAAATTTATAAACCATAAAAGCTAACCATTAACTGAGGAGGCTGTAAACGACAACAAAATGAAATACTTCGAATATACAGGTTTTTTGGTCAATATATTGAGCTAGATGACTATCAATAAAACAGACAAAAAATATTTTTTTCTTAAATTGGTTATAGTTTTTGTTTGTTTTGCTTTAGACTAAATTCTGATTTAATTTATTTTAAAATAACGAGTTTTTTTTTTAGAAAAATCTAAATAATATCTAATTTCCTGAACTCACGCAGCATTGCCCCTTCATTGCTGGTACATACCATAGAGGCAACGCTTCTCCTGAGCTATACCGCCTTAATTTTTTTTTTTTAAATCTACACAATAAGTCACTTATCACATGACAACAAGCAAATGTGATCAAGATATCAATGATAACCGGCCTATTCATTAAATAAAGGATTCTCCACCCCCGCCAATTTTAAGTATAAATCCTTGTAATAATATTATTTTACAAAGTTTAGTTTGAACTATCTTTGTAGAGAGAGATTATCTATAAGCTTCGATTACATTTTAAATGAAACGATATATAAATGGCTAAGATTTCTTGATAATTGAACATCTATATTCATGAACTGCGCTTCAAATTTAATATTTTATTCCTGCAATCGACAACAAATAGGAATGTTGACAAATAACAGAATATATGTTTTACAAGTAATGAATTTAATAAATTTTCATCAGTGTAGCTTTTGATAGAATATTATTTGTGTATTGTTATAAATATTAAAATAAACTAATAAAGTATAAGTAAATAAATAAAGTAAATAATCTTGTTATATTATTACAACTAGCTCAGTAATATTTTTTTAAAGTAATTTTTTCTCCATTACATCATACTATATGGAATATGACCAACTTTGATGGTCCGATAATGACCGATCTCTAAAAATACATAAGGACGTTAAGCCCCATAAAAATCTAACTAGTGGGTATCTTTAGATGATAAGTATAGCTTACAATGACCTGAATGGAAATAATCAACTCGAATCCTACATTTTCAAAAAAAAAAAATTTAATTTCAAGAAATTAGTTTACTGTTTAGCTAATATGATACTGAAAGCGTGACTTCGAGCCATTCTATAATAATTATAGAATGATTTATAATAATGGTAATAACCATAATGGTGAGAAAAAAAATCTGCGAAATTAATTCTACACATTTTCCAATTTTTTTTTTTTTAATTATTATAAATGTATTTTTTATTATTTATATGAAATTAATGTACAATACAAGAAACTAATGATATATAAACTTAAATGTAACATAAGTTTTAGTTTCTCGAGACAATTTTTTTTTATTTTGTATGAAATTTAGATGTGGTCTTGTACCATGGGTATGTGCAAACCTGAATTCAATTTTTTTTTGGTTAAGCATCAAGATCTGATGAGTCTTAGTTGTTATAATTGGAGAGTCTGTATTTATTTAATACATCTTTTATATCTGTCCCTTAAATGTTTTACAAGAAAGTCTATAAAGGTGTTAATAATAATATAGTGTAAACGGTAAAAGATAATACTGTTTATCTTACACAGTTAGGCCCAATCTCGCTGTTTATATAATACGAGTCCAAATTTTATGAAAAGGGTTAGTTTCTTTAATGAGGATATTCGTATTATAACTGGATGGAGGGAGGTGCATGTATTTTATCAAATCACTTAAGTACAAAATAAGTAGTTGCCCAACTTAACACAATGTATGTGTTCATATTCGCAATACCTTAATAATGAATCAATTAGTTTATTATCCAAACATTTATTACTTCCATTTTTAAAATAAATTAGATAATTATTATTTTATATGGTTGATATACTTTTAGTGGTAAACTTCCTTGCTCCCTCAACGTTCAGCATGAGAGCAATGTTCAGCTTCCCCAAGAAGATGTAAGCCCTTGGGGTTTTTAAGTTATATGAGAAAGTTACAACGAACAGGGCCAGTACTCCCCGGAGCCATCCTCTTCATTATCAAAGTTCTTCGATTATAATTATTTTGAAATCATGAGGGAAATGTGGCGGTGGTTCGTAGAGTTGGTTACATCAGTGCCTTTTTTAGGAGTACAGTTGATTCTAATCGAATTTCGTACAATTATGTCATTCATAGTATCTTATGTATATCGTGTGTATGATACGTAAATAAGGCAAAATGAATAAGGGTAAGAGACAATTAAATACTAATCACATAATTAGTATTGCTTAAATATTTTCCACTCTTATTACTTCTCTCATACTCATATTATTAGGAACCATTAGCACAGTGTAAAATTAATATTCCATGAAAATATATTTATCAACAAAATTGGTGCAATATTGGTCTAGAAGTGAATAAGTACTATAATTATTGCTATCAAATATATTTCTATTACATTGAGTATTTTCAGTTTGTATTGCTAATAAATAAAAAGGCTTAGTGCACCCACAAGCTCGATGGCAACACCAACATAAACCGCCAACTCTGACACAATCTTCCTCATCAAGATCTCAATCCATTTCTCTGAAGTTTACTTATGATATGGATATGTATATGTCCATGTTGATATGGATATGACGTGGGTTCGAATCTCACCTGGACGGGTTAAAATTTAAATCTTGGCGCAATTCCTCACCCATATTCATCAAATAATAGTCCGAAAATAGTGCATTGTGCAGCATTCTAAATTATCAAGTGCCCTCAGTATGTACTAAATGCAGCATAAGCGATTTTTATGAATATTTTATTAGCAACCATTTGGTGTATATAATGACAAACTTTAAATTATTTACACTGCCAGTCGATCGGTAAATAGCCTGCCCAGAGCCGAAACCAGTGAATTTAAAAATTTTACATCTTTTTTAATAAAATTCTGGCAAGTTAAAATTGTATGCCTAGACCTTTTAAAATATAGAATAGGACAAAAATTTTATTCTGGGACAAAGTCCCTTATGAAGAACATAAAATAACAAAACATAAATTATATTTGGCCAAGAGATTTTAAATTAAATAAATAAATACAAAAAAAAAATTAAATAAAAGTGAATACAAGTTTATAATAAAATAGGTAATATAAAGAAACAAAATCGGTACTTACATATAAACACATATACACATAGGTACTACATACATACTACATATATGTAGCCTCTAACGAATAAAATAAATTGTGTGAAGTAGACCGTAAAAATATACAAGGAAATAGATTGTTGGTAGTAGCCGCTCATAAAGGCTGCAATAAAAATGCATTAATTTATGGTGGCATTTATGAATGCACACTTCAACCACTTGTTTCCTTGTATATTTTTACAGACTACATCACTTAATTCTCTTTTTTTCATTCGAGACTAGATATATTTTAAATGTTCTTGGAATAAAATTTCTGTACTTGATTAAATGTTTTTTAATTTCATTTTTATTTGTCTAAGAACATTCTATTAACTTCAATTTATATTTAAATTATATTTCCCTTCGAAATCCAAATCGGTTATCATACAGGTTTTAAAGGAAAAATTGGAATAAAAAAAACAAATTAAAGTGTTTATGCAGTTTCTTTAAAATTAAGTGTGTTGAATAAGTGTTTCAATCGTAAGAGCAATATGTAAATTTACTGTAAAATAAGGGTGCGTTAATGTCTCACAAGGCAGCAAATAAAACAAAGTCGGTTTCAGCACCCCAAGAAGAATATCAATTGTCTTCCGAAATCTCCTGTTACAAAGTTTTTGACTGGAATATTAGGTTACATTGAGATGTATTTTCACCTATTGGTTTGAATCGATTTAATTTCTCTTTTTTTTCAGTTTTGATAATCTAGTAATTCACTTATTTGAGAGAAATTTAACTCTACCTAATATTTCAAAAAACAATTTACTCAACATATTTTGATAGTGGTTGTATTAATGGATGACTAATCAATTGGAAAATCTCAGGACATTAATCTGAGCTAAAATATTGTTCTCAGTTAAATGTCGCTTAAACAATATTTTAACATTTTTTAGAAAAATTAATCAGCTAATTGATAATTTGTTTTCAAAACAAAAAAAATCTTGTTCAGAAATTTTGAAGAAAGTAAAGGATAATAAAATATTTTATTAGTTCCTATATTTTTTGATAAAAGTGATTGCGAGAGTAACAAACGCCATTAAAAAAATGAAAAAAAAGTCATAGCCCTGTTATATCCATTTATTTTTTGATATCCATACACAATGGAACTCTTCACAGAAGACTTTCTCTTTCAGAGGAGCCCCTTTATTACGGTAAATTTCAGGAATTCCATGGTGAAGGTACAGATAGCCGCCATTGCATATTTACCCCGAGGAAAATTGTCGGAAAAAAAAAAGAGTAAAATAATTTTATTTTTTTAATATAACATCACATGAAAGTTTATAAAACAACCCGTAAAAATAAAATATTTGTCATGCAACAGAACTGTGAAAATAAATTTTCTGAACTTTCCACTATTTTTTCATACGAAATCAGCTAAGAACCCCTTAACATAAGTACTGTATTCCGTACCAAAGCCAAATACATTATTCAAATATGTGCATAAATGCAAACATATATTTAAGCTTCTGAACTCTTACACTCACTGTGAGTTATTTACTTTCTCGTTCAATTCTTCAGTTTCTTTGTAGTTCCATCGGATAAGCCATATTAAAGTAGATATTGTGATGCAAACAAAAGTTTTAAGTTTATATTTAAAAAATTACAGAGGACACTTACGAAAAAGTCATTGAATAACTATAATATATGTAAAAAATATATCCATTTTCCTTAAAAAAAGTAAAAACAAACATTTGCTTGTAAAATGGAACGAAATTATTCATTTAATTATCCATTAAAGAGCTATAGGAGAAAACAACAAAGCTCAAACTAATAACTGAGCCCTGATTTGTTTTTTAAATATTTAAGAGATTTAAAATTTTCTGGTTTGATATTTCTCGTAAATCTATGAAAAATAAAATATTTTCACAATAGGAAAAATATATTTCTTATTTAAATTCCTGCTTATGAATTTTGAATTGCATGCCCTATCAAATGTAATTTAATAAAATGTTTATAACACATTTAACAAAAAAATATATAAATATATTTAGAACTACTTAGACAAACAAATTGTTTTTCTAATATTTAACTTTTTCTTAAAAACTGATCTTTTTTCCCCTTTTTATTTTTAATAAAAAAATGTTTTTTACAACAAACTAAATAATGCCCTATCAAACTGGGAAAATTTGAAACATGATCGACTCCACCTTTAATTGAAAATGTCTTTTAAAAATTGTTTCATTATATTTTTAGTTTTCAACACTCATTATGCTTTATCTGAGCGTGATGATATCAAACATTGAATAAATATTTTTTGCACGTGTAAAATCCTCAGTAAACCATTTTATTTCCAAATAAAATTATCCAAGAAGATTAAAATATCACACAAGTTGGTGGTCCTAAATACTGCAAGTCTTACACGTATTAACTCTGCACACAGAGAGTGTATTATACTCTAATCCTAATAATCCCATCTGAGAAAAATATGGTCCCAACCTTTATGAACAAAACAATTTTTTGAAGCACGTGTTACAAATACTCTTTTTCTCTTCAATTATTTAAAATATAATGTCACTGCTGAAAAGCAAAACATTTTTTCCTGATTTAAGCTTCTAGCATTTTTTAGGTTTTTCTTTTAAGTTTTGTACCATTTCATTGAAAAAAACAATCATTTTCAAAAATATAATAGCATATATTTAAAAATGCATAAATATAATTACAATATACAATTAATCATGGCGAGTTGTTTATAAGTTCTTTTTTTTGCTGACTAAGTATTCTCCAACCTGTTTGGGAAATCCCTGTGTTGTTCATGGCATAAATATAATTACAATATACAATTAATCATGGCAATAGTTTTTTTTCTATTGGAAACACTTACTTTCTAAAAGTTCATATTTAATTTTGTAAATAAAAAAATTAGTATGAGCTAAATGTAATTTTTAACTAAAATTTATCTTGTACTGAAACACGTTTAATAAGACCTTTACAATGTTACTGAAACGTCTGCTTCATAAAAGTCATTAACTGAAATTAGGTGAACTACAAATATCTGTGTATCATGTACTATAAGCGAGTTGTTTAATAAGTTCTTTTTTTGCTGACTAAAGTATTCTCCAACCTGTTTGGAACTTGTTAATTTTTTCCAATTAGTGTCAGTCGGATGAGGACAGGGTAACCTTTAGACCAGCCACCTGTAGCCATCATTATTTAGGCTCTAGTCTAAGCTTGGCATAAATCCACTCCAACTGATCCCTCAGCTTGAGTATCCCTTCTCTGTCAGTTATCTCCACAGTTCATTATTTATTTATAGGATTTTTTTTTTGTTAAATAATTGTTAATACATTTGGTTCAGTAAATAGTTTACCTTTTAGTTACTAAAATTAATAATTTAAAAACATGATATATCGATTAAATACTTTGGTTCGGAAGCAAGACAGAGAATGATCTATTATTTTAACCTATATTAAACATTATTATTGAATTAAAAAAATCATACGAAAACGAATTAGTGAAAATTTATTTTTTGTTACTTAAAATATTATAAACTAGCTTCCCCCGTCGCGGCTTCGCCCGCTCTCATAAGTAAAGATCTTGGATAATATTAACTAATAATTGAAGTTTAGTTCGTTTATCGATAAAAATCTTGTATTAAGAAAAAAAAATCATAACTTATTAATACTTACAATCATAACAGTAATTTTGTAACCTGATTAAAGTTGCACTGATTATGTGTTTGAAGATTACATTAAAGCATAATTAGACAACCAGTCTAATTTTAATGTATGATTTGGTAATCCTCGTGGACAGAGACTATTAGAAACTTTTGCGGATAATAGACTTCATTATCAGCGCTTACATCTAAATGCCCATTTATCATATTTTACACACAATATCAAAATCAAAGGATCGACATTTTGATTTTGCAATTATTATTATTCGGTAGATATAATCTTAATCATTTCATCTTGTTGGATTTTAATTTCTGACCATAGAAGTATATGACAATGCAAAAAACCTCGTTTCTGCTACTCAACATTGTACTTTTCATTAATAATTCCAGGATTAAATGAGATTTCTCCAGTCTATTTTCAACCTTCACTTTGATTTACATTTAGCACCACGTTAATGGTCGCATTTTTAATAACGATTTAAGTGAAAAAAAGTAAATTTGTATTATCAATATCAATCGTTTTATAACACCATTCCTTCATATAGCCTCTCTTGCAGAATAGTAACCGCCGCCTATCGGTCGATTTCCAAAATTCACTGGAATTCACATAATAATCACTTTTTGTAAGAAAAATTTAATTAAAAATCGGTAAATTTTTACTATTGCTAAACCTTCCTAGAAAGCTAATAACGTGGTTAAAATTTGGTACAGATTGTACAGATTTGATTCAGTAGTTTTGCCATAGTAAATGTTGTGGAAACGCTGCTAGCCTCCAATATCGGTCAATTTTCAAACTTCTCTGGGATCCACATGTCACACCACATATTTAAATCTTTCGTAATAATGTTATTAAATATAAGTAAATTTTATAATCAATTTCAAGCTCTAAAGAATTCAGTACCTCATGTAGAAAGGCGCTCTCCTCCTATCTTTATTAAAGTAATTATTATTTAATGTTGACTTGGGCCCTAAAGATCTATGAGCTTCTTAACCATGTTCCAGACTCCAAGTGCGCTTGTATCCAAAAAGTTTGTTTTTAATTTTCCTGACTGCCCTCTTGATGACCTATGAATATTTGATTTTTTTGTCATATTACTAACTTAATATTTTAACCATATCACTGCCTGCTTAAGGAAATACCAACTTTTTATATATATTAAAATCATATTATATTAAATGAATTTTCCAGAAGGTTTTAATCAATTCTTTTCATTGTTTTAATTGTTAAATATATGCATTTCAAAATTTTAAAAAATGTAGCTGTTTCAATAAGTTAAAATATTCTTTTATTAATAGTTATGATTAATTATATATTTTTCTGATTGTAATTCTAATAAAAATATTTTATTTATTGCTTAGAGCTTACAGAACGATTCTCTCAATAATCTAAAATATTCAAGTAATTAAATAACTACTTAGCACATCTGATTAAAACTGAAAAATATTACATTTTATTACAAACGTGATGTCGCTCATCAATGGTCAATGGTGCCTATTATTTATTTTAAAACTAGTTTCACTAAAATCTAGCTAGGAAGAACTATTTGCCCAAATAAAAATCTACAAATATTGTATTTATTTTCATTAATTTATCATTCGTTGTTCAATCATAATCCATGACGATTCAACAATACCTAAATAATTAAATTAAAGAGGTGATTTTTTTTCTCACTATTGTTAAATATAACTGTTTAAAAATATAATTGATCATTCAATATTAAAAATAAGAACTGTTATTTAAACAAATCTGTATAAACGAAGGGGAGAAAAAAAGGCACTCCCAACGGAACTGAGGGTTATATCATGTTATCATAACTTATTCATTTCCCTTGGGAGTCACTTGTTTCTCTCCTTTTGTTTTCCATTATTCATTATGCTGCTCTGATTACTGTAATCATTGTTATGGCCAAAACGTTGACGTGAAGATAAAAGTTAGGATCTTTTTAGATAACAATTATTAATCGATCCCTCTTGTTTCCATCTCCAGTTAAATTATGCAGACTCATTATATCTTGATTCTTACTACCGAATAGTAGCTGTGTAACGAATGTTAAATTTATTTTTTAATTACTATTTTTTTTTACATATTTTCTATTTTAAATAACGATAATGACAGTTTGAAAAGAAAAAATTAATTTTAGCTTAGACTTTGTTATCTTTGCATTGACTGATTTTGGAGGCCCAGAGGACAATAGAAGGCTTATCTAGTCACCTGCATTCTACCGGCGTATTATACCTCTCCGCCAACCGAACTACGATTCAATATCCGCTACAGATGGCGAGGATCGATAATTGGAATAGAGTTAAAAAAAAAAAATTAAAATATAGAATAATTACAGACATTATCTGATATTGTTTTTGAAAATTGGTATAATATGTCATTACAATATACAAAATAGGTTACGTTTGAATCCTAAGAAAACTGAGACTATCCCTATTAGTTCGAAAACCATCCTTAATGCCCTTCACTACTATCCATTGCTTTATCTTAATAACCTTCCTATTCAGTTCCAAAACTATATTGAATGCTTCGGAGAAACCTTCGATCTATTACCTATTCTGAAACAACCATATCCAAGTTTCTAGAAAATCCGTCCTAATCCTCAAACATCTCTATTGATTTCGTAATTATTTTTCTCAATCCATCTGTCAACTTTTAGCTTCCTATCTTATTTTCCCTTGCTTTGATTACGATTGGTATATAGGAGACTGCCTAGTGAGCTCGACATGAGATGGAACAGACTGATGAACTGTTAGATTTATCTTTGGGATCCTCACGCAGTCACACGTTGCGTACCAGTCTTCTGAGGTTGGGTGGTTTTTTCAAGACTTCCTCGGTACATTTCTAAAAAAAAAAAAAAAAAAAAAAAAAAAAAAAAAAAAAAAAAAAAAAAAAAAAAAAAAAAAAAAAAAAAAAAAAAAAAAAAAAAAAAAAAAAAAAAAAAAAAAACCTTCCTAAATTCTTGACTTAATAACTCTGCGTTCTTCTATTCACTTCCTGAATACCTTCCAACCTGTGAACTCCATCCAATGGAAATGCTTCCTTTGAAAAATCTTTTGTCATTCGCCTAATTCTTTTTGTAATTTCTTGTTCATTCCTATTCGTAAACTTTATTCCCTAACTTCTTAAATTATTTAAGAAATTATTTTTTTTTTCTCATGGATAATCGACGGATTTTCAGATGTATTGATTTGTAAATTATGTGGTGAAACAATTGTACTAGTAATTGTGCATTATTCTTATTATTATGGGATAGTTCCAGAATAAAGTTTATTTTTAATTTCGTTTCATTTCTATACCTCATAATTTTAACCAAAAAAAAAACAAACAATTATTTCTGCCTGACTAGGAAAGATAATAAATTATGGGTATGTTTATCCATAATCTACTGGTTGCCTACTGCTTTTAGAATTATAAATATCAAATTACTTAGATTAAATTAAACCCGTCAGGTGAGTTGTTAAACTTGGTTAATGGTCTAAATAACTTAATCCAGCCCCTTTTTGGTCTTCTACAAAAGATTTCTGGGGTAACAGAAGCTTTCCGTCGTGTATATGACCCTTAATCAAATAACTGTGGGCTCCATGTCTGTCATACTATGGAACGCAAACGGACTAAATCAACACAGGACTGAAGTCGACATATACTTTTACGACAAACGGATTGACATTGCACTAATAACAGAAACACATTTAACACCCCGAACTAAATTTTACATACCAGGTTACAAAGTATATAGAACAGATCATCCAGACAATACATCTCACGGAGGTACAGCCATCCTCATCAAAACTACTCTCAAACACAATCCATTACAATTACCCATAACACCAGACATTCAAGAAAGAAAACAGCGGTTTCACACGTAATTTTATTCATTCAAACCAAAATTGCTCCTCAACAATAGGTCCTAGCGACAAGTCTTACAAACAAATAATATTCTCAGTTAAATTTCTGACAGAGAACTGTCGTCAAATTTTCGATCCGAGCAACACCAACAGAGCTAGAGCGTTTCAGAAAACCCCAAAACCCAAAAAGATTTAGGAAAAAGTGACTTTTTTCGTTCAAGCCAATATAGCTTCCATACGGTAGGTCCTACCGACAAATGTTATAAAACAAAAAATATTTTCCATTAAATTTCTGATAAGAAAACGTTCGTCAAATTTCCGATCCGAGCAACATAAACAGATGAGATAGAATAATTCAAAATGAAAGTGAAAAAAACTTTACACCAAAAAAGTACAGACCTCCATCCAAAAGACATATCTACGCCAACATTGGAAGCTATTAAATTGAATGTTTTAAATCTAAGTTCAAAAAATCAGGTATTTACAAATTAATTACATTTAAATCATACTAGGAAGCTTTTTTTTTAAGACATCGTATTTGACGGGGACAATACACTATACCTCGGAGCGTTTTAGATTTTTTAATGGATTAGTTTTTATAGATCAAATAAAAAGTTATATATCTGTTAAATTCCAGTAACTAGACAATTTAATCAGATTTACATAAGCTTTACCTCATAATGAAAAGATAGCGGGTAGGACTTTGAAGGGTAGTTGGGGATGAAAGTGTTGAACCTTAGGGCTTTGTGTTAACAGGTGACTGGGCAGGCCTGCCACGGTTCACTGGCTAACATCCCGCCCACGTACCTCTTCCCTTTACCGCCGGCTCCACTGATATTCATTCTGTATTGATGAGAGGTTCCGGCTATAACTATTCGGTTTATATGTTTTACCCAAAATTAAATCATTCGGAGTGTTTAGTTGAGATAGCTAAATGAATGTGAACGATAATGACTACTTAAACATGACTGGTATAAAATATGATAATTGGATACAATAGATAAAAAGCACATTCTGATACATTTACAATATTTAAATTCAGGCTGAGTACCCCCAAAACGAGTTTTCCCATCATCTAAGGCCCAATTCACACACCGACGCACAGTGGGGCAAACGTGGAAAAAACCCTAAAATCTTATGATTTTTTTTTTTTTTTTTTTTTTTTTTTCATTATTTTTGTATACCTAAATAAATGTAGCATAAGGTTGTGGAACTGATTTTTCGATTATTTCATTACCAGGATCTGTACACGTCCTTGAAGTTGCCCTTTTCTGGAGTTGAGAAAATAACACGTTTTTGAAGTTCTGTTCAAATAATTTTTTATGAGACTGATTTTTTAGCAAAAAATTTTGTATAACCCTTTGAACTTCACTATTAATATTTACTGGTTTATGAGCGATTTTTATTACGTAAATGTAGCCCCAACCTTGACTGCCAGGAATTTTCTAAGTTAGCTGTCTCGTAAATCTAACTTTCAAAAAAAGCTACACCGAACTAGGCTCTCTTTAGGGGTTCAAATTGAAGTACAGGTATCTGAGGATCCGTGTTATAAATATAAATCCCGGCTTCGGCCGTATTTGTTCAGGGGATAAATTTATGTGTTATTTTTCACTATACAGAAACTAATTTTTAGCATAATTTTTTTTTTTTTATAACTAGGATGTGAAAATTGGCTTACTATATATGTATATTTGTCTTTATTAGTATGTCTTATTTAATATATATATATATATATATATATTTCTTTTCTTTTCTTTTCTTTATTCATTGTAAAATGATCAGATATGATTTCTTGTTTTCTACACAAAAACACATAACTCTTCTTGAGAGACTTAGTACCAGAATATAGCAGAAAGAATAATTTTCAAAAATAGCTCTTCAAATAAAAAATCAAAATCAATTGAAAATAAAAGTTTTGGAATTTGGATGACCAATTTATGAGGTTATTATTTGTATCACTGAGTTCTAATTATTGTATACCTTAGTTTTCTCATGAAGATTATCATATTTATTTATTTTATTCTTTTAAATCAATGGCTAGAATATTCTACCACTCCAATCATTTTCGATCTAAATTTCTTACTAAATTCAGAGATTTATAGTAAAATGTTTTTTAAAATGTGGTTTATTAATATATAAAACACATTTGGCTTTAAAACAGAAGGTGAGCTATAATAAACATCACAGAGATCATCATTCAAGAAAGTGCTCTCGAACAGCAACAAATGAAGATATTTTTCATCTTATCATGGTGACTTCTGATCCGGTGATAAGTAATTTAAGTCCGCATTTAAAAAAAAGAAGTTCCCATTAAATGATGAAGCTTCTTATTTACTGTTATAGAAAAAAGGAAATATTCTAATTTTTTTTTTCTTTACTTTTATAGTTAATAGCTTTTATTTTTGTACGTAATATAACGAGTGAATATAATCTTTGCCAATACAAGATTGATAATTGTAAATAACTGTCCACTCTATTCAATAGAATTCAACTGAAATTACTTTGTAAAACTTATTACATTTTTCAAATTATATTAAACATTTCAATTTATTTCCAAATATAACCTAATAATGAATTTTAACCTAATTTAAGGAATCTTGGGTCTGTAATAGAGCTATATAGTAAGTTTCATTCAATTTAGCACCTAAAAAACATATATAATAATAACAAACTTGATTTTTTTTAATTGATTTTATTTTTTATTTTTTAAACTGAAAACATGGCTCAATGATGATGATCAGATTGTTCTGGTAATAGTTTTATTTTATTAATTTTTTCTTATTTTTTTTTTTCTTAAATGTTGACCCTTTCTGATCATCTGATAAAGCTTATTATGGTTTCATTCAATTCAGACCTCATGAAATATATAATTCCAAAATTTCATGCTTATAGCACGAACGGTTGAGAAAATATGAGGTTTTTACCCAATTTGGGCCGTTTTGCCCCACTGTGCGACGCGTCGTGGCACTTTTGTCTCTTCGGATATAAAAACAACATTAATAAAATTTGATATTGGACTACATACATATATATCAACAATTTAATAGGGGTGAATCATCACATTTAATTTTTTTTTTTTGGGGGGGGGGTTCGGGAAAAATGTAAACAAAAAATAAAAAATTAAATCAGTGATGTTTCACCCCTATTAAATTGTTGGTGTATATGTATGTAACTCCAATATCAAATTTTATCAAAGTTTTTTTTTATGTCCGATTCACCCTCACCCCCCGAAAAAAATAAAAAATTAATCATTGATGTTTTACCCCTATTAATTGTTGGTATTTATGTATGTAACTCCAATATCAAATTTTATTAATGTTGTTTTATTTCCGATTCCGATTCACCCTTACCCAAAAAAAAAAGAAAGCTAACTAAAAAAGAAAAAAAAAAAAAAAAAAACGTGGCGAGGAAGTGGCGTGCCCCTTCTTGTACACCACGAGAGACGGCAAAGAGACGTGGCGCGGACTTTTGTCTCTTCCGCGCCACTCCTATAAAAAAAAACGTTCCAATTCACACAGAACGGACGTGGTGGAGACGTGGCGCTGACTTTTTTTAATAGGACAAACCTAGAAGAGACAAAAGCGCCACGTGCGTTCTGTGTGAGTCGGGTCTAAGGATTCTAATGGATCCTATCCCATACTTCACCGCGTCACTGTTCTTGAGTTGGTGATAATTAAGTAAAATATTTTTTTAATCAGGAAAAAAATATATATGTTTTATCTTTAATGAAGTTAAGAAAAGGATCACAAGATAAAATAAAAAAAGACCTTTTAAAGAATCTTTGGCAAATTGACTAAATAAAAACAACACTAAAGTCTTATTACCACCACCAGTGCCTTCGCAATCCGTGACATAAAAAAGGATCCTTCTCAATCTCCTTCCTGCAATCTAAGTTTAAATTAAAAATTATATCCTTAATCTTATCTGTAACAGTTGGTGGAAGGCGGCTGGTCCCTTGTAATTAAAGAATTCTTCGCTGAATACCTCAGGTAGCCGACCTGAAGAACAAAGTTAGGGCTGCAAATAATAAGATTGTCTTTAAAGTAGTTAGACTTTCTTCATGATGTCCCAACTGTTGACAAGGCGGCTTAAGTATATTTCCCCTAACGAGTTTTTGACGTTCAACTTAGTTCTTCTTCCGCATAAAATTAATGTAGATCTTTCAAATTGGAAAATTGGAATCTCATTGAATCGTTATGTAAATGTCTTTATTCTCCACTGATTTTTGGTTCATCTGCATAAAATTGTATATACATTTTGTCATTTTAGTTACGTGTTGTTGAGTTTTATTCAGCTTTGAGCAAAAATATTAAAAAATTGTGTGATTACTATTTTCAGTACTCGAATCTCTTCTCAAAATACTTTCAAGAACACTGGGCTAAAAAATGGCGCTTTAAAATCAGTGATAGGGACAGCCAAACGGTCTTATAAACTTATTTCTATGGTGGACACAATCATACTTTGTGTTTTTGGAATGTTTTTGGATAAAAGACTGACGTGGTATCATGTCATAGACAAATGTTCGACCAAAGTACTTCTTTAGAAACAATTATTTGGAGCTATGGTTTTGAACTCAGTAATGCTGCTAAGAGGCCAAACATTTAGAAAACTAAAAGTTCAGTTAAAAAATGCGAAACGTATTATAAACGCTCCATTTCATATCTCCAACCACTTCATAGTAGCTTACATATTTCATACCCATTGGTCAAAGGCTTAACAAAACATTAGCTTTAAAATTTTCTTACTGGACTTAGTACCAACACAATCCCATGCAAAGAATTTCATCAGTAATCAACCCAACAATCTAAAGGTTTACTGATAAATTTAAAGGTTACTGATCACTTTGAAAAAATCACAAATTCAATAAACTGATCATTTGGAGATTTTTTTTTCGTAACTAGAAGAATATCTGCATGTATAAAACAGGTAGAAGATGGTTTTCCCTTCCTTATGATTTCATTAGTACTTTCTATTTAAAATATCAAATAATTGAAAAACCTTTTAATACAATTAGTCTTCTCCTCAAATTCCTCTATCTTTGTATTCAAGATGTCAACTTAGCCTCTACTACATCCCCTCTCATCGAAATGCTTCCTTTGAAAAATCCTTTGGGCAGACTTGCTATATAATATTTTAGCCGACTCTATCAGAAAATTATTTTTCCTGCTTATTTTTATCAACATTTATTTATCCACATTCCAAATTATGAATTTTGAGAGAAAATTTTGAATTGTATATACATCTCTTTTCACTTTGTATAGACATAGGTAGTTGCCAGGTAATCGTACCATTAACTACCAATTTATCTAATTCGTAGAGAGGACAATGCATGAAAGATTACTTTTTATTTCATCTCACACCACCGTTTCACTATAAATTTCCATTAACATCTCTAGTGAGACAAGAACATTCCGCAAAGTGACTAAGCTGTTCCTAGACTTAACTTTGTAGGACATAATGGGTGACTTGTTCTTATTAAGGAATGGATAAGAGCTCTCTGTCCTAGTTTCTGAGTCAGTTGTGTCCAAGTTCATCGCATAACTGTATGCATATATGTTGTGTGTTTTCAACAGTTTTGTATTTTATGAATAATTTTTAATTACTAGGTAAATACTAGGTTGTTGCAAAAGTCTATGTACGCAAGTATAACTTTATTTTAGGTGACATATTTTAAACATTATTGAGTAATATTCTTCAAAGTAAACTACATTATTTTCAACTACTTTTACCCATATTTCTGCCAGTAATTGGATTTGATGCCGGTGCCTCTCCTTTGGTATTTAGGCAAAGGACGCTTTGCATACAATTTTTAAATCCTTATAACTATAATTATCTAAGATTTTTTTAAAAATTAAAAATGAGTCTTCGATGAGTTAATTGATGAAAATGAATTGTGCCATATTTGGGCTATACAAAGGATGAGGCAAAATGTTTACACCTAGCATTTCCAATTATAGTTCCTCTGTCATATGAGAGCGATGAAGGAGTATTGTTTTGCGAAATGGCTAATATAATTTTGGTGGGGTACTTAGCATATAAAATTTGCATAAACATTGTATATCTATTCACAGTAAGCTTTTGAGTCCACTTCCCGACTAGGATCAAGCTAAAAATGTGAAACACATTCGAAGTTTCACCGAAAACGATACGTCACCTCTTTCCCAAACAGATCCAAATCAACCAAAGTTCAGCAGTATTTCGATGGATAACTGAACCTCCTTCTGTGGTTTATATTTCTTCGTTGGAAGACTTTGCGCTTAGACGAAAAATCACGACTTTTTCCTCTGACTCAATATAAAGGTTCCTTAAAAATCCAACTAAAATAATAAGGAATCTAAGAATTATAGGATTAATTTTAAGAGTTTGAATTAAGGGTTGTGTTCATGCGCTAGGACAACTAAGTATTTACATCTATCGACAGTTATGTCTGAGATATGACTGTACCTTTTGCACGTAACATTAATTATTACATTATTAGGTTACAACTCTAAATCCGAGTTGTAATTTTTTCTTTAAACTGAGCTGCACTCCATTACAAGAGTAATTTAATTTAAACAACATTTGAGTTTGGAATCCATTACAATAAAATTTCTTTTAAAGTATAACAAGAACTATAAATTGACATTTTATTAGGTTGGTATTTAATAACCAGTGCGTTTCCGGAATTCGCCTTCCGATAAATAAATTCAAATTGAGATGACTTCACGTAAGCCCCTGGACTTGGATCAATAATTCATACGAATCTCAGGCTGGTTGAATATTCATCCAACGCGTCCCACACTTTATTAAAAATCGAGCCACTAAATGCCTATCAACATCGTGGAGTAATAGTGCTTATAGCCCACGACTATTTCCTTTAAATATGTTATACAATCGTGAAATAAGCAATAATATTCCATTAAGATCTCCACATAAAATAATCTCGAACATTCCGATGAAAGACATTTTCATTTACTCAACAAGCACTTTACTTTTTCTAACACTACTTGACATCAAGACTTATAAACACCAGATATCAGCAATAGCTTATGCGGAGAATGCTATGGTTTCAAGTTACTAAAAATTACTCGGACATTACTTACTTATAAAAAGAATTGACAGAGCAAAATAATTAATGATTTCAGAAAGCTGAAAAGGATGTGGAATAATTTTCCATAGCGCTGCAAATGTAGATGAAATGGCAAGTAGCAGTTAAGGAAAAATGTTTATGAACTTATATTCTTTAACTGTTTTCAAATTCTTTAATAAAATTATCTCTCTAATTTTACTTTTTAAAAATCTAGAGATTTTTAAAATAGGAACTTTCATGTCTAATAATTTAAAAAAATAAAAGGTCTCATAAGAAAAAAATAATAGAAATGCCAACCAAGACTGGACTATTGTATGCTTTTAATACTGATACTTGTTCTCATATTATTCACAATAATCTTAATAGTTATTATAGCTATTTATATATTACGCACGTGTCGGTATGTAGTATGGTGAATAAAGCATGACCTTTTCATGTCTTAAGCGCCAAATACATGAATCCCAATAACTATAAACAAGTTTATTGTGTACCAAAAATGTATTCTCACTTTAGGACACTAATCCAAGTTTGTCAACAATGGACTGCCCCTATAAAGTGCTAGTTAAAATTGTTTTTATTGAAATAGCAATATGAAGTTATAATGAATACTGGTCATTTATCCTTCTACAAAACTGAAGGAAAAGGTATCCTAGACAAGCAAACATCATTTTTGTTTGTTTATTGGGGCTAAAGGTCCGCCAAATTGTAGCACCAAACGCTAAAGGTCCGCCTCAAAATAAATTTTAACCGAAGTGGGGTTGAAACCCATGACTTTCTGTACCGAATGCGCTGAGGGCCTCACTCATACTCGAATGCCCTATGTGTATAGTAAATTACAACTTAACACGTTTTTATAAGAATTTAGTGTAATTCGTGTTTAGTGCGTACATTTTAAAACGATTGTTAGGGAAAAAAAAGTAAAAATTATCAACAAATCAAAGAAAAAATTATGGCCATGAAGAGACATGATTTATCAAAAGTTTAAGTCCTGAGATTTTATCAGGTAGTTGATTTTGGAAAAAAATTCAAAGATGCTATTGCATTTTTCTTAAAATATGATTTTTGCACTATTCATACTATAACATAAGATTCACAGATTTGATGCGTATATATATATATATATATATATATATATATATATATATATATATATATATATATATATATATATATATATATATGTATGTATGTATGTATGTATGTATGTATGTATCAAATTATATATTTGGCGTGTATGTAATATATAGGGAGGGATGAGTGTGTAAGAATATTTTTATTTATTTTGTTTCATTTCCATTATTATTTTTTTTATCTATTTTTTTTCCTAAAACATTGATAAAAAATAAGAAATGAATTTCAGGCGTTGATGACCCTAAGGGTTTTACGCTTTCAAACTCAAATAAACAAACAAACTATCCAGAGATGACACAGATATACTCGTGGATAAGATCTTTTGCAATTAATCAAATAGATACATCTATTTATGACTGAAATACAAAGGATTTGACCAAACAAAAAAACAATATTAGGACCGTTGTTTGTAGTAACGTTTTTACATTTATTAATCACGACAGCTAATTTAAGAAATGATCTTGTTTTCGGAAATTGTGTTTTGGAATAACTGAGTATGGGAGTGTTAGAGACAGAAGGACAATAATTCTCTGGTTCAAAATATTTAGGAATTGAAGGTATGAAGGGGCTAATGGTGTGGTGAGGTTGTAGAGGCCGCTGCCACCGCAATTACAATTAAGCCCTGACCCCGGGCTTGGACACCATCAATCCTACCTTATCCATTATAGTTCTCATTTCAACATCCATATCAAACTAATTGCTTCATTTGTCCCACCGTGTTTGAGTCGCCACAGAATAGTATCACTAGCAATCCAATGAAACCCTTACTAACGATAAAAGCGTAATAAAACTTAAAGTAATGAATCAATGAAACGTTATAGTTTATTACATTGATCAATAAAAAATTATTTATTTCCTACACTTCAAGGGTCAATACGGAGTAATTCCTAAGAGTAACGTAGTTGCTTTGTTTGTAATCAATTCACAGACATATTTTATACAAGTCAACAACATAATTTACTTTCCTACCCTATTGTATGGGAGCGAAAGTTGGGTTCTGCTCGACACACATTAGAGCTGGACCACCGACGCTCGCTAGGATCTTATATATGGCAATCGCGCTCAGAACTCCATAAACCGGTTTTTTACTTTTATATATTTATTTTAAATAATACACTGATAGATAAATAATTCAATGTTTCGTTTAGACGAAGCAGCAAATCTCACAAGAGCTAACAAAATGGATTTTGCCTTCCAAACAACTAAAGATATATATAATAAATAAAAAAAATCATTCTATTAATACTAAATTGCATCATTATAAAATAGTTGTTCGATCAGAAAGCTGCTTCGGAATATTTGTTTTCCAACAAAAAAGGAGATGTTGATAAAATGAAAAAGGAGGTAAGAAAAATATTGAGGAAAATATTAGGACCATAAAAAAGACTTCTTAGAAGGCTTTAAACTAAAAAGTAATATAGAAATATTGAAAAATTGAAAAATTGAGTGATGCCATGTGGAAACGTAGATTGACTTTCTGAATGAGAGAAGACTAACAAAGAAAATTTCCAACACATCCTCCAAAAACTAAAAACGAATACATGGATACGTATGGTAAAAGAAGATATGATGGTAGCAATATACAGCAGGATTCAATTTGGGACAGAGACAAATTTCGGACAGCGGTCAACAAAATCAAATTTCCAGAAGTACAACACAAATTAATTGACAGTGGTCAGATGAAACGAAGAAACATCAGGCAGAGTTGATGAAGAAGTATTGGAGACAACGAAAAAGTACGAAATAAATTGTTGAACGTAGTCCACAGATTGCCGAATTCGAAAGAAGAAGAAGAAACTAAAAGATAAACTCAAAATAATAATTTTTAATTTAACAGAATGTATTACTTTTAATAATGTATTTACATTTATTTAGTATAAAAGTTTCTTTCGTAGAATTATCCTAATGATAAACAAAATTTGTAAAACTACCTATTGAACAACAGGATAAAGACATAAAAGTTATAAAATTTATATAATACTAGCGTCCCCCGTCGTGGCTTCGCCCGATCTCTTAAGTAATGAACATTGATAATTTTAACTAATAAAAAAAGATTTTATCGATAAACATTTTGTAGTGAAGTACGTAATAGAACATTATTTCACGAATGATATTTTCACGCATAAATAAAAGCATAATGAGACATGTAATTTTTCATTATAATGTAAGAGGTAGTAATCCAGATGGACAGAGACTATTAAGAACCTCTTGCGGATAATGGACCTCATTATCATTGATAACAACTAAAGGCCCATAAATCATATTTTGAAACACAATATCAAAAGCGAAGGATCGACAATTTGTATTGGTAATAATTTTATTTGGCAGAAATAATTTTATTAATTTCATTTTGTTAGGAACTAATCTCTAACCATAAATCATAAACATTATGACAAATCACGTTTCTGACATTTAATATTGTAAATTTAAATTATGGTTATAGTCGATTATAGCATTTCTAAACCTTCCTAGAACTATGAATAAAAATTTAGTACAGATGGGTTAAGCAGTTTTACCATTGTGGACTACATTGCAGAATATTAACCACATATCTTCACTGGGATTCATATCCACAAATTCAAATCTTTTTTTTTAATAATTTAATTAAATATAAGTAAATTAGATAATTCATTTCTAGCTGCATGTAACCAGCGAGGAGATATACAAATAGAGCTGGTATTGAGATAGGCCAGGGCAACAGGCAGGTGGGACTAGTATTCCCCCACCACTACGCTACCCAGGATTAACCCAGTTCTCAACTCACCAACATTATTTTAGACTGCTGCTGATGCAGGTATAGGTAATAAAATTCCTTCAAACACAGTGTATCATTTTTTACTTAAACTTTGTTGATAAAAAAGATTTTTATTGAATATAAAAGTTATAATTACTAATAAAAATTCAAATATTTCAAAGTATTGTGATACTTTTGACGTGAATTTTATTATAAAAAAGTAATTGCATTTAACACCATCGCGAACTATTTGACTTGGTACAATGAAAGAATTTTCCGTTAGTTACTTACCTATGAAAGCTAAACTGCTTATCATTTTTAGTCCCAGTCTTGTTGTTCTTACATCCAACTGTAGCACAAAAAGGCATACTTAAAGTGGAATGAATTAATAAACAAAATAAAAACTCAACGAGAATAGGTTCACGTAAAAAATAAGAAATTAAAATCAAACACTTGTAACTTTTGAGGTAAGGGTAGTATAGTGGAGGGGGGACGAATCTCACCACCACTCCACTCGTGACTGCTCTATTGTATACCTCCTCGCTACATGTAACACTCTTATCGTTCTAACCTCTCTTGTATGGAGCTCGCCATCTATCGTTCAATTTTCAAACTTAACTGAACGCCACCAATTTATCGTCTTTTTAACAACAATTTAATAGAAAATTTTATTATTGCTAAACCATCCTTGAACTATGAAGATGGTGTAGTTAAAATTTGGTACAGATTGGTTCAGTAGTTTTCGCGGTTAGTGACAAACAAAAAATGGCTTGTCCTTTTCTGTAAAAGTATAGATGTACCTATAGTATAAAAATAATAAAATATTGTAGTTGCTCATATTACAATATCTACACATAAAACAATAAAATATAAACATTAAGCATTTAATATATTTTGAGAATGAACTACATTTTCTGGATTATAATTAAGTACACCTACCTATGGAATATTTTTACATAATTTCTGTTAATTTGATATTAAATATTCACTTCAATTTTAAAAAATCATTTTAAATTTTAATTGTCCTGTCCTACAGTATCCTTTAACGATGTTCCACTAATCCCCGTTGAACAGATCCGCTACCTAGGACTCCATCTGGACAAACGGCTTACTTGGAATCCACATACTAGACTAAAACGACAAGAAACTGCCCCTCGTTTTCGACTACTTCAACATTTACTTGACAAGCGTTCCGACCTTCTAATAAATTACAAAAGCCTCATTTACATACCAATAATTAGACCATTTTAGACTTACGGAGTTGAGCTTAGGGGTCCCACTAAACCATTCAATTATCTCTATCCAACCCTTACAATTCAAAATCCTTAGAAAAATCTTGAATGCCCCTTACTTCGTCAAAAACAAACTTATCCACAAAGATCTTAATATACCTTACGTTTCTGACTTACCAATCCTGGAGCTCTTTTCATTTAGCCTCTTTAGGTAAGTATCAACACCATATAATGTTTGATTTCTTGTCTTATATTTTTTTTTTAATTTTTAATATACATAATCTGTAAAGCAAACCAGATATCAATCCTTTCATAGCAAACTCCACAACCATTCAAATCCATTAGAATCACAACTTGCTTCTCATTCCATTCCAGATAACCTCCTAGGCGCCTGAAAAGAAGATGGCCTCGGGACCTTCTGGTATAGTACTTCATTATATAAAATCTTTATAAGTGCTACCAATGGGTAGTTGCTTTAAAGACAAGTAACGTGATATTTTTATCTATGTCATTAAATTTACTTGATTTATTATATTTTATATTGTATATACCGTTGTAAATTTCAATAAATAATTTTTTAAAGAAATTTAATTGATTTTATCAATTTTAGTTTTACCTGATCCTCCAAAAAAAAGTTTATTATGGCTCTAATGAGAATTACCCTAATCCGTAACATGAAACCTCTGTAATGACGTCGAAGCTTGATGGTCCAAGTCTAACAACGGACTTATCACAAACATGATTCCCTCTTTTATGTTAACATTTTTCTGAGGTTAGTGAACAATCGATGAGAAGATTTTAACAGTCGAATAAAAACGTCCGTAATATTTTGAATTCTAGAAGTCTAAGATGTTCCCCGTAGGCCTCAAAATCTTTGTTGTACGCCTTTCATTAAATTCAAAATTCTCAATATCTTAATTATGCGCAAAGAAATTTCACTTTTATTTTTACAAGAGCTTCTATTATCATATTACAATTCCCTAGCGCCATAATCCTCTTGATACTGATAATTAAGTCAAGTTATCTTACAAATCGCCAGGTTTTCTGATAGCTTACATGTTTTGTAGAAATCATGGAAACTATCAAACTATTAAAAATAGGAAAAAAATTAATGATATTATTTTTAGTTTTTTCCACCACTTGAAGTAGTAATAATTTTCTCTACAGCTTACCTTGAAATCACTGAATTTTACATATCATACAACGACGGCGAGCTGTCTTTCTTAACGTCATTAGAGAAATACAAACCCACATAAAGTCAAAATTTGATGCATTTCTACTAGTCTGAATTGCTTGGTATAATTCCAAAGAAATAATTAAATATATGACCTGTGGTTTACATATAATTTTGCGTTCCACGGGCAGAAACATCTGTTAATAGTAAAGGAAATCAAAATTTGTTAGTAACAGTTCTCGGTTGTAATATGAGCCATATCCAGCAGCCGGAAAACGACAACAATAAATCTAAATTCTCATTTTACTGCTTTGTATATCGTCCCGGAATAGAGCACTTTAGTTAATGGCCTTAATGTCAGGGTTGGAATTTTAATGATCTGTCAAACTGGAGATGGTGTTTCTCCCTCCAAAGGTGAAATTTCCTTTGATATTTTAAGCATTTGTCGAGAGGGGTATGAAAAGCTTTAAAGAACTCTATCAGATAATCTACGAGTTTTTATTTTATTTTATCTTTTATCTCTTCACTATCTCAAATATAATTTTAGCGATATTGATCTTTTACTTTTTCGATGAGATCCATTTTGAGCTAAATTTTCTTAGTCAGCTCTGTTCAACAAAAAATTAATAATTTTCCAAAGGGCTTTATTAAAATTCTTCTCATATTTTTAAGGAGAGTTACACAATATACAATATTATAATTTTCTTTTACTTTATGTTTATTTTAGCATATCGTTGTTTGTGAATAGTATGGGTGAGATATATTACTATTACTTATTACTCTTACTTAGTGTAATTGATTGCAATATTTGTCAGAAAAAAAAAGTTTTCGAAACAATAAAAGTTGTCTCCTGAGATACGCATGATGTTATAGAAAGATCAACACAAGTAGGATTTATAAATTATTTGCCACTTCCATTGGAATTTTTTATTAGAAAATGTTTTAAATTTTAAAAATTTGTAGTAAGTTCTGAGAACTTACAAAACGTTTTTCAAAAAATCAGCACAAACAAAAACAAAACGTTCAGATAAGTGGTATGTCCTTTAGGATTACCCTTTGACTGGTTGTTTTTTTCTGTTCTTCCTGAAAGCGTATTTAAGATAGGACTGTTGGAAATATTTATATCGTCTTTTAAACAAAAATCTGGATTGGTTATGAACGATGTTAATACTTCTAATGGTTCTATAATATTTATTTTTTTACTATTTATTAGTTTTTAGTTTCACTCCCAAGTCTTTGTTGAATTTATGGTGTTTTTTTTTTTTCATTTAAATGGATACCGAATTTCTATAGTATACAGTATAAATCATGTAGAAAACAGTTATTTATTTGAGATTTTTTAACGTAAAACCTAAGAGTCATCAGCGCTCGTCTGTTCTTAATAGAAAATTAATTTCATTTATTTATATTTTATGATAAAAATTTTCTCTGTAAAGGAGGCCTATCACTTTTTCAATTAATTTTGCATCGTTTCCCAGCGCCTTTGAGATATCTCGAGGTATTCCTGATAACGTAGAAAATAGTTAAAAATTAAATATTTATGAATCACCTGATATCTTTCAGGAGCTCTTTTCATTTTACCTCTTTAGATGAGTATCAAAAGCATATTATGTTTGATTTATTGTCTTATATTTTTTATTTTTTTAATATACATAAGATGTAAAGCAAAGTGCTGATGTTTTAATTTTTTTCGTGTGTTTGTAGAACTGATGATGAATACATTCAAAACTAGTCTAGTTGTCTAACATAACTCCCAGGCATATTGTAGTGTTGAAACAGCCGTCCATTACCAGGGATGTGGTTTATGACCTTCCGTTATGAGATCCGCCGTGATTGGTAAAAGCAGGGCCACCCCAAGCAGGATACGACTTAGGTCTTAAGAAGAACGTCCCGAGATAGTTACATTGTTGTTCCCCTAGATTTAAGGGAGGACTAGTGCACTAGGTCAACCATATGTAAGGTGCACGGATAGGTAAGGTGCTACCTCTCCACAACCCCTTTGCCCACATTTGATACATATATTTTACATATATCTTTTTTTCACCTCCGTCATATAAATGTTTCTTAGAGATAAAAAAAAAAAAAAAATAGAATATCTATTCAGTTCTTTATTTACTGTCACCTCAATTAGTAAGCAGAAGCAAGTCTTCAGTTTAACGGGCAGGCCGGGAGTCTTGAATGGCTATAGCCACCTAATCCCCAAATTTTATCATGAAATTCAATTGTAAAAATTTGACGATATAGTAATAATGCATCGGATATTACGTATTTTCAGCAAAATAATAATTCCAGGATACATTGCCTGTTTTACGCAATGATTATTTTATTTATCAAAATAATAATTATCATTTAAAAAATGATATTTATTTTGATTAGGGATGGTTTGATAGCAAATTTCGAGATTCTACATCCCATCGAAAAGAATCGATGATCCAATCAGATCCCGGAAAGATCTGACATTTCCTGTAGTTTTATGATACCTAATTAGGACATTATTATACTACAATTCTTCTTCCAAATCACAAAAAAAAAAAAATATATGTCATTCTTAATTTAATAGTAGAACGTTTAATTAATTTATAAAACGTTGCTTTATATACTAAATTGACACAGCTTGATACAGAATTGAAAACAATACTATATCATACAAGTTCATGCATTAGTTCTGCCAGCCATACCTTAAACCTAAAAACAACTGAAGAACTAATGAAATAAATGCTACCAAACAAGCGTACCATTTTATTATTATTATTATTTATTTATTTTTTATCGATCTTAGGCAATTATTTTTATATTATTATTAGAATAGAAGATTACTTTTTATTTAATTATATGTTCATAATGATTTTTGGGATCCAACACACAATTATTACATCCAGAGAAATATCAGTGCTTCCTACCATTTTCATTGTTTTGTAAAAGGTATTTAGTAAAATATGCGATTCCTTAAGTAACAAACAGAACTCAGAGCCTTAGGAATCTTCTTGAAAAAGAATTTGCAAAATTTATTTTATTTTTAATTTTTTACATTGAATTGTAATTGACTTGTAACTATATGTTGTATGTAATAAATTTGCTATTTATTAATTTATTTTTGAATATTTATAATTTTTTTCAATAGATTTGTTGTTCTTTTTTTTCGCTCACACAACTATTATTCTTTAGTGAAAGCGATTTGTTTTATAAAGTGGAGTATCTGTATTGAGAATCAGTTTTTCCATATCACCTCTCGATACCGGAATCCAAAAAAATTGTACCGATATATCACTTAAGACAGCTATACACCGCAGTACAACACTATCATATTAAACTCTGTTCCGGATTTTCACGTTTCATAAACGCACTTTTCAACTAAATATTTTGTCAGTCAGACTTTTCTTCAATATTTATACAATTTTATACAATTATTATAAATATAAATTATAAATAAAATGTAAAAACAATTTGTTTGTAATAGATTTTTAATAGAAACCATATCTTGATTTTTATTTATTTTCTATGCGTGGTTATATATGATGAGTTGAATATTCATTTAAATTTCATAAACCCAAAATATTATTATTAAGTTAATAGTTTGCAAAAAAGTGCAAATTAACGAATATAAAAAAAAATCTGTATTTTGTATTCGATATATAATATTACGTTACATTGATTTGGACATAATCAAACAGTTTGCATGATAGACTTTTTGAAAGGGTTTTTCTTCCCCTTTACAGAGTGAATTCAGATTGGAGAGTTCGCCACAACGTACATTAGTTCTAAAGCAGCTGCAGAAGTAAAATAAAAATGCATTTTTTCACATTTGATACTTTGCATTTGTAACGACCATAATTTTGTTTTATGAAAATGGTCCGGATAATGTGCGGCGCCTGATATACCATTATGCACGACAAACCTGCCCATCTAATGTAGTATGTAGAAATATAATTTTGTTTATTTCGTTTAACGTCACTTCATGCTGCTATGGCTAATCGGACGATGCTACGGTGGGAGTCCTAAATTTTGCTATCCAGGTATAATTAGGATAGGGATCTTCTTCTTCTTCTTCTGCGTTCTTCCCTTAGATGGCCAGGTCGGGGGTCAAGATGAGGAATTCAGTGGTCCTCCTAAGGTCCTCCAGGTCACCATGGAGCTTGGTCCGCACATCGGTTGGAGAGGACCATATCAGCTTCCTTTGCTCAGAATAGAGCCTGCAGGTCTGAAGGATGTGCTCAGTATTTTGTTCACCCTCTCCGCACTCGCAAAAGGGGCCGGATCCAATATGAAGCATTTTGAACAGGTGAGCTCTGAGCCTGTTATGTCCCGTTCGCAATCGGAAGATGAGTACCTGCTCTTTTCGAGTGAGTTCGTAAATTGCATCTCCAGGATCGTGATGTGGATGTCTCCCAATCCATCGCTGGCTGACTGCGGCTTTGTTGAGCGTTTTTACTTCCTCGAGACTGAGGGTACATTCGAACTGCCCATTCGAAGCTCCTTCCTTGGCCAGCTGGTCCGCCCTCTCGTTTCCAGTGAGTCCGCAGTGTCCTGGAATCCACTGCAGGATGACCTTTTTGTAGATAGCCATCAAGCATTCAAGTTCCTTGGAGAGATTTTTCAGGCCCGTGCCCCACTTCGATCTAAGAGATTGCAACACTGATGCTGGAATACTATTTTTGAGTTCTTTGGTCTCTTAAGTATCCTAAGTATTCTCGATGCCTCACATATGGCTTCCTGCTCAGCTCGATAATTTGATGAAGTAAAGCCAGTCGGAATAGCCTTCTCGATTATGTTTCCTGCAGGAAATTGTATATGGATACCGGCGCCACCATTTGTTGTTGCATTTGTGGCCGATCCATCAGTATATATGCGAGTCCACTGATCTTTTGGGTACTCATTATTTACGTGCTGAAGGGAAAGAAACCTCATTTGCTCTTCGGATGAGTTCTCCTTGCTTGCGATACCAGGGATTGTCAGAACTATTAGAGGTTTCGGAGCCTCAAGCCATGGAGGGTTGTCTTCTGCCGCTGTAGACTTTTCTGAGATCCGCCGCTTTCCATCGATTTCCGAAAGTAACCTTGCCGTAATGTGCATACTGCTTTCCCGCTTTGATCGATTGCTATTTCTTTCAGTCACTCTTTTTTGGAAAGGATGTTTTGGAGTGGATCTGGCTTTAGCATCAAGGTGTAGGAGTTTCATATCTCTCCGGTCTTCTATTGAAGGAACTTTCGTAAGGGCCTCCATTTTGTCTATAGGCGTAGATGTCATTGCTCCTGTCATGATCCTTAGTCCCTGGTTTTGCACGGTCGAAACTTTCCGGAGGTTTGAGACAGCAGCGGTTCCCCAACTAGTGATACCGTACTCCAAGGAGGGCCTGACGTAGCCCATATATAGTGACCTAAGTGTCCTCAGGTCTGCGCCCCAATTTGAACCTGCAATTTTCCTCATAAGGGCAGTTCTTATCATTCCCCTACGAACAGACTGCTCGATATGAGGTTTCCATGTGAGCCTTGGGTCCAGCTTTATACCAAGGTAAGTGGGGTTTTCATCTTTTGCAAGAGATTCATGCTTGTAATTTAGTTTTAGAGCGTCCGGTATTTTAGGAGAGAGGCTAAAAATGGAGTATTTTGTTTTGGTTAGATTGATTGTCATGGCCCATTCTTCAGTCCAACGGCAGATACTATCCAAGGCCATTTGCATTCTGTATTGCGCTGCGTATATTGAAGTCGAGCTACTCCAGAGGGCAATGTCATCCGCAAACAACGACACTTTTACAGTATTTGGAAAATCCTGAATGATGTCGTTTATGAATATTAGGAACAGTGCTGGGGACAGGACTCCACCCTGTGGTACCCCGTTTTCAAATTTTTTGGCTCGGCTCCTTGCATTTCCAGATTTCACTCTTGCTTTTCGGTCCCTCAGATAATCATTGAGCCATATGAGGCTTTTCCATGGATGCCCATGGTGGCAGCTTTTATAATTAGGCCTTCTGTCCACACCTTATCAAAAGCCTTTTCCAGATCAACCCATACCGCAAGCGTGTGCTCTTGTTTCTGAAAGCCATCCTCTATTTCTTGGGTGATGAAGGCGACCTGATCTTCTGTAGAGCGGAATCGTCGGAAGCCTGCCTGTTCTGGTACTATGAGGTCATTCTTTTCAAGAAACCATATGAATCGGTTGTTTACGAGTCTCTCCAGTAGCTTACCCATGCAACTGAGAAGGGTGATGGGTCGGTAGCTGTCTGGGTTGGTTTTTTGTTTGCCATCCTTTAGTACAGGGATTATTACTCCTTCCTTCCAGGTCTCAGGAACTTTACCTATCTTCCAGCTGGTGTTGAAGAGCTTGAGGAGACGCTGCTTTGCTTGTATAGGGATCTTTAACGATTACCTGAAGAAATATAATTATTTTTTATGGATCGGATAACACCATTATTGAAAATAAATATTCCTAGATTAAAATGAACTTATTCCATTTTTTTTTTTTTTTTTTTTTTTTTTACTTTAGTTTATTATTAATGATAATAAGTACTCAGGAGTATCTTTAGGCTAGGTTTATACTATGGCGTTCGGACGTTTTTTTTTTTTTTTTTTTTTTTTTTTTTTTTTTCCGCGGACGCTGACGTTAAAAAAACGTCGGATGCTTGTGTTTATACGGTAGCGTTTCCGAACCCCTATCTAGGTGCAATAGCCAAGAATGTGCGTCGAATCAACCAGTACTTCCTGAGGCGTCATGATAGAAGAAGGTTGTTACTTATTATTAGTGTTACAACTACCTTCCAGGCCTTTTTCTTCTCCTCTCTATCTTTGAACAGATCAAGAGACTGATCCCACAGAACTGGATGCTGCTCGACCAGCTGGATAAGCCTATCCTGGTCTCCCATTTAATTCGCTAATATAAACTCAAACTGAATAAAATAATTTAACACAAAGAAAGATCAAATAAAAACAAAAATAAACGCCGGGTGCAAGAGGAGAAGTTACCGCTAACGTCGCAATAACAACACTGCCATTGTAGTCTATGTGTTTCATTAGTGACTTGGACGTCGAAGTGGGGCGTCCGAACGCCGGTCCGCCGACATGCGAGTTCGAAAAATGTGGACGATCGTCCCGACATCTAACGCTGGACGCTACCGCCCTAATAACAACGTTCTCATTCTAACCACGTGTTGCCAGCTCTGATGGAAAAAAATGTCGCGTCCAAACGCCATAATATAAACCCAGCCTTAATCTTCTCGTTTTGTTAAGTCGGTCGATCACATCGATATGGAATTTGTTTTATTTACAGTGATGAAAAAAATGGAATCAAAATGAGATAAACAATTATATAATACTTTCAACAAATAAATGATGATTTGTTTGTTTATCGATAAAAAAATCTTTTAGATTGAAGTATACAATTGAGCATTATTTGATTAATGATATTTTCACGAATAGCAGTCATTTATAACCTGATTAAAACTGCACTGATTAGAATCCAATCTTTAATTTAATGTATGAGTAATATGGAAATCCAGATAGATAGAGACTATGAGAAAACTCTTGTTGACAATAGACTGCGTTATCAGTTCTAACAACCTATGGCCCATGAATCATATTTTTGCATGCAATATCAAAAATCAAAGGATTATTTTGATTTTATTCGGCAGAAATTAGGTACAGATGGGTTCAGTAGTTTTTCCATTGTAATCTATATTACGGAATGGTTCTAACCACTTATCGTTCGATAATCAAACTTTATTGGAATCCACATTTCTTACCACATATTTAAATCTTTTTTAATATTTTAGCTGAATAAAAGTAAATTTTATTATCAAGTTAGAGCTCTATATAACACAGCACCTTTGTTACCTCTCATGTAGAATGGCTTTCGCCAACTATACAACTATATATCTTGGCTGTTTAGCAACATATTGTCGCTTTTTTAATTACAAATTAATTGAAAATCGTTAGATTTTATTATTGCTAGACCGTCCTGGAAGCATAGAGATGGTGTGGTTAAAATTTAAAATATTTAGTTGATTGGTTTAGTAGTTTTCGCGGTTAGTGATCACAAACGAGATATGGCTTGTCCTTTTTTATAATAGAATAGATTATCAGGATATTTTATTTTAAATCACATTCATAACTTCATTAATCGATTTTCTGTTGATTCGATGGTGGTGCCTCACCGAAATTCCCAGCTGAGGTAGGAGGCACGGTAAATGAATGCGGCCAAAATGTAATTAATCTCATTACTGGCCTATAGTGGGTTGGGTGGGAGGAGGGGAAAGGCTGGCCGGTGGTCCCCTGGATTATATTATCGGCCAAAGAGCAGTTAGAACGAGAATACCTCAACGAGAATCATCTAGATCATCGGAAAATCGAGGTAGTTGTCAGTAGCATCCTCTGTCATACTGTGATTTGGTTTTGTAAATTAATTGCTTATCTCTAATAGAATTTTTAATAACGAACAGCATTTAAACTCAGTATATATTTTTTAATAATGTTGTATATTTGTTTTTGATATTTATCCACCGATAGGCATAATATTACAACCCAAAATTTGACGATAGTTCCCTTGCCAGAAATTTAATACAGAATATTTTATCTTAAATAATATTTGCCGTTAGGGCCTACAGTTTGGGAACGTTTTTTTCTCACTCAAAAATTTAACATTTTGACACGCTCTATCTTTGTTCGTGTTGCTTGGATCGGAAATTTGACGATAGCTTTCTAATCAGAAATTTTATGGAGAATATTTTTTGTTATATACATTTATCACTAAGACCTACCGTTCAGGAGCTAGTAAATGAAAAAAGTCACTACATTTTTTATATCTTGTGGCTTTTTGACACGATCTAGATTTGTTGGAAATCCATCCAGGAAATAAAAAATTTAATAGAGACAATTTTTTAATTCATATTATTTCTCGCCAGGACCTACCGATTAGGAGATATATTGGTTTGGATTGAAAAAGTTACTTTCTTCTATTTTCTCTCAACTTTGTTTATTACGAATAATCATTGATATTTAATATAATTATTAATTTAAGTAATTTGATCCTTTTGCTTCTAAAATGTAAATTGGGAAAATCAGTAGAGTATAGACAGACACATCTATGATCTATTCTTGTTCCCTGTCAAGGAGAAATTTAGTTTGTGTTTTATTTCTACTTTTTATTTTGTCTTAACTTTAGGCTAACCAAGAAAGTTCACATCAGCATTATTACTGAAATGTATTTTGCAAGATAATGACATCATAACTAATGTAAAATCAGTATTGACACCCTAAGCATATCTTCTAAAACACGGACAGAATTGAATGTATTTTAACACATGGGTGATTCTCAGAATTAAAAATTTATAACTACCGATGGCTTCTATTGCCTCTCAGCCTTTGAAAACTACAATTGGTCAAAATCAAAACAGATTTTTTTTACGAGAAATTTAGAATTCTAAAATAATTAAAGTGCAGTAATGACAAATTGGATTTTGGTAATGACAATCCGCAGCATTTTTTGTTGTTGTTTTTTTTTTTGGTAGCAGTAAATTTCTACTTGGGACGAGTCATTTTGTCGTTGGGTGCCTTGGTTAAAGAAAAAATAATTAAAAATTAATAAAAATGTTCATTACCGTAAAGTTTATGTCATTACCGTGCTAATAATTCGGGCGTGAGAATGACATGGGTTTTTAACTTGGTAATGACATTTGCATACATTTTGTTTGGTACAAACCGCTACGATTAAAACAAAAAACATATTACTAGTTCCAACTGTTTAGGAACAAATGACAGTCAAAATAAAAATAAAGCCAATGAAATAATTTGAAAAGCAAGAGTGATAATACTGGTCGTTGTAATGACAACAATAAAGGTACGTGACTTACTTCTCAGGTTGTAAACACGTGTGAGGGAACTACCAAACTGACTATCGCTTCACCGCTATGGCTGGTCTTCAGCAAAGGTGTACCACTACATTTTGAAAAAAATTCCCAACTGTTCCATTCCTTAAAGTTGATTTCCCAACAAATTTCTTTCTTTCTTGGTAATGACATCATATTGTTGGGACCAAGTTTGGAGCAAAATGAACATACTATATTATTACCAAAAACACAAAAATGAAAAAATTTAGGATCTATTCACCATAGTTAACGAAACCTAAGTGGCGAATGTTTAGTCAAAAACTATGAGTGAGACACTCCGTGGTAATGACATTTTCGTTGTTTATAAGCAATTTTCAAATCAAATTACTCGTTTTTATTTCATGTTTAATATTTTATTATAAAAAGTGTTTCACCACTCTAATATCAGTGGGAAAAAATTAAGGTCGGACTTAGGTAATTGATTAATAATCTTATGGGACTAAAAATTGCCCGTCATCTGAGAATCACCCATAAATGAGTAGTAGGATATACAAGGAATTGTATTTTATTTTATTTTTTTATTTCTAAGTTGAGGTGTCAACAACTATCTGAGGGATAAATGACTGTCCGATTCACCCTTTTCACCCTTCGCCCTTTTGTTTTGGTCAAAGTGATAACATGAAAAATTACCAAAGGACTTTATGTAGCCGAAATAGAAATTATTAACAGTAAAGTCCTTAATAGCAAATTAAATATGTACTTCCAACCTACATTTCTTTTCAATTTGATATTTCTATCAACATTTAGAAACTACTCCTCATCTTGAAATCTCTCTTTTTATTTTATAATTATATTTTTTTCTATTTTTATAAAGTTCTTCGTATATCACTCTTCAAATAATTTAATTGTTTATTTATTTTGATTTTTTGACCACGACTCGGACATTGTGCGGCGCTTGGTATATACCATGACGCACGACAAACCAGTCCGCTAATTTAGTAGGTAGTGTGTCGAAATATAAATATTTTTTTATGAAATGAAAAACACTTATTAATATTATATTATATTTTTCGCTATGAATATATTTTTTTCATAATGCCCCACTAAACCAAAGAAAAGTTATATTTCTTTGTATTTGTTTCTCTGTTAATTTATTGCTCTTGTATACTTATCCTGTAGTTATTTATTCCAAAATTATTTGCAAACTATTCTATTATGCGAGTCTTTTGCTTTAGACTGTTCCCTTACTTTTTCTTTTGTTAACATATTATTAATATTGTTAAATCATTCATGTTAGGCTTGCCAGGACGATCTGGAATGAAAATAGAATATATAATAAAAGTTAATAACTAAACTAACTAAAACTACGTAGTTGGGCTACAACAGGCGCGTTAGATTCTACCGCTTGACAAACATGCACGGATTGAGAATTTTACATCAATTGTAATTATAATCCGATTTTTCCGACCGACCGGTGTTTATGTCCTGATGTGTCCTAGAATGTAGTAAATCTATTAAAATTTATAGCTGGGAAAACTTACGTGCTTTGTTTGAAGAAACCATTCAGAAAATGGAGTTTGCCCCTGAGATCCAGAGATACAAGATGTTTATATTTTCAGGGCTCCTATCCAGCGCTCCTCCCCCCCCCCCCCCCACAGGGGGGCTGGATGAATATAATTGGAGAAAATATTGAGATATATGGGAGGCACAGGAGACGTAAGTTAGGATGGAGGCAGTATTATCTGAATCGCTAAGCCGCTATGACATGGGGTAACCTTTATAAGGATCTCATATCTTGGTAAGCCATCTTGAAATATCTATCTCAGTGGAGATCGCGGTAACGTATTTTACTTTAAGCATTATATATATTTGTATTTATAATCAATTTATGATGAAGAATTTGTCATTTTCCAGCATAGTAGATTTTCGTGAATTTTTTATTATTTTTTTTTTTTGGAAAGTTGCCAGCTCAAGAAATTCAGACTACTTTAATAACAGATAAATGCTATCTAGTATAATAAGTTCAGAACAACCATGATACTTAATGAAGTTATTTAAACAATTTAATTTCGTCTGAGCCGCTGAGGTAAAAGTGAATCCAAAGATCTCTTTGGACCTGTCTCCCTCCATTTCTCCATAAGAGGAAGAACAGGCGATCCCTAAGTTGAGCGCATATTGTAAATAAAGTATGATTGTTTTTCTATTTTTTATTTTACTATTATTATTATTTTTTATTTAATTAAATGATAGATTTCAATAATATATTGCATAGTTTATATTATTTATGACTTAGGTTTGAAAAAACAATAAAAATAAATAAATAAAAAGGTCGTTTGAAAAGTGTAATCTTAATCAGGTAGAAGGATAAATCTATGTAATTTTGTGACTCGATATCAGTTACTTAAAAAAAATTGTAAATATTTGCTATTCTGTCATAACTATTTTTTCATAATTATATGTCAAACCCCAGATTCAAAAATTCATTGAAAACCCTCAGTTCTCTTATATTAATACAAAAATAATGTTATTCATAAACATTTTATAACTTCCTATACTTCTGGTTAGTCAATGCATATCCGCCCATTGTAAACTCATAGGTCAGAAAACCTTAATATTATATTGGGAAATAATATATTTTCTTATCTGAAAATAGGAAGAGCCCAAGATGTGGCATAAATAGTTATCAGTGCACCATAATTGTATAGTTTCACTACTTCCCGTTTATATACTGTAATAATTTCAATTATGATATTATCCCAAGCAGTAAACTCTCAATTTTCTCACTCATTCTTCCCCACCTTGGTTATAGATTCTTAGTAAACAGAAAACTATTAAGTGAGCTCTCAATGGCGCTAAACAAACTAATGAGTTATTAAATTCCTTTATAAGATTCACATTTTAGATCCTAAGTTCATCGCACATCGTCTGCTCGTATTATATGAGTTAGTGTCGCTTTATTCATTTCAACGACATTGCTTCCTTTTTACCATTTCAATTATGTCAAAAGAGGTTTGATTACATCCAATAAGATCACTATATACTCCTTATGATTTATTACTTTCTTACTACATTCTGGAAATTTTCCCATACTCAGGTAGCATTAAAATAATACTATTAGAATAATATTAGAATACTAAAATGAAAAAAAAATAATATTAGAATAATATAACCAACATTATTAAACTCTTTATACAAACAAATTAAATTAAACTACTAAATGATTGCATTTTTTTTCGGTGTTACAACACATTTTCACTATTCAAAATGCTACATACCAACTTACTATTATGGTTACAAAGGTCTACATCCGTTTATCATGATTGGCACACATATATAGTAAAATTGGGCGATTTCGAGTATCTTATTTTTTTAAAAACTAATTTAACTCAAATTATTTTATTTTTCAAACTATTGTTACTAATGTTAAAACAAACGCAATAAATTGTGTGAACAGATGGAGGGAAGTAGGGATAAATTATGATGATATAATAGACAAATAAAAAATATGAAAACTAGTTAAGTTACTTAAAATAAATTTTAAAAAACAATAAAAAAGAAAAATTAAATATTAGTATCAATAGTTTGAAAAATAAAATAATTTAAGTTATATTAATTTTTTTTAAATAAGATATTGATAATAAATGTGTGCCAATGATAAACACCTTTGTAACCATAATGCAGAGTAGGTTGATATGTAGCGTTTTAAATAGTGACAATGTGTTACAGCACAGCATAAAATATAATAATTTAATTGTTAAATTTAATTTGTTTGTTTAACGAGTTTAATAATGTTGTTTATTTAAAATTGTATTTATTTTTACCTATGTCAATCATTGAATTTAAAAACCTGTTCTGCGCTCTTCCATGGAACTATCGAAACCAGATCTCAACCTATTGATTCGTACATCACTTCTCATCCAACTACATCCTTTGAAAACTCATTTATTATTAGTGCTGCCTTATTACGGAATTCCTTATCTATCTACATTCACAATGTTTCCTCATTCACTTCTTGTAAATAACATTTATATTTGCATCTCCTCTAATATCAGTCTTTCGAAAACATGTGAAATATGTGAAATGATGATAAGAATATTTTGTAAATATATTTTTAATTTTAATCTCTACGTCTATGAGTATCTTTTTTATAACCTACTGATGTGATTCTCGGGCATTTATGCAGCCAGATGACAATACATTTTAATTGTACTTATATGTTTATTTTTTAGAAGACAATCTGTTCCAGTGAAAATATTATTTTTCATTTATTTTAGAAGATGAACTAGGGACTTTATAATGTCCATTTATCAAAGTGCTACTAATGGGTAGTTCGTTACAAGTTATTTACACGTCATTGTAATAATTTTAACGCACATTTACTTATTTTATGTAACATAAACAATTGTGAATATCAATAAATTATTAAAAAAAAAATAAATAAATAAATATAAAGATCATTGTATTTTATAACTAGTATTGTAAATTGAATTGTATGTAGTGTGGGCGAAGGTGATGAAAAACTACTTTTGTTTATACGAAATGAAGATAAATGAAAGTGATCGCACAGTTATTCTATATATTTGAAACAAACAGTCTGTTTGTTTAAAATTTAATTTATCATAATATTGCTGTTTCAAAAATAATATTAATAATCCAGTTTCAAATAAAAAATATTATAACATAGAATAGAAAAATAATTTGACTCTGGGACTAAGACCCTTAGTTATAACAAATGAGTACAGAAATAAATACAGTTACATAAAGAAATTCATGAATTTATATGTATATTGTTAGGTAAATATTCTATAATATATATATATATATTTATTAATATATTAGCATATTTGTATAAAATGTATATTAATATATTAATTGTCACCTCTATTACTTATCGGTCTTGGGTGAGGAAGATTTCAATATTAAGGAAATAAAAGGAACGAAAGGAATATTTTAGGGTTGAGGATTGTCTTTGCTTAGCTGGACGAGCTTCCAAATTTTATCTCTTTTTATGATTTTGTATACGCTTTTATATTTGTGAATATCTTATACAAAACATAAATTACAATGGATACATGCAACAAGCTATAAGCATAGTGCATGTTCAAAACAATTCAATTCGAATAACCACTTAGGGCTTTTCTGTAAGGGGGAGAAGGGGGAAAATGCGACCAGAGATTAATGTAGCAGTTTGCATAATCAAAATCCAAAATCAACATAAACAAAATCCTATCTAAAGAATTTTAGCTACCATTATTGAATCTATTGATATTAGTATATTTTCACTTGAAATGCTTAGAAAAAGAAAACAATTTAAATAATTGAAATAAAAAGTCAGTCCAATCAATATGTTTGTTTCCGTGATCCAATGAAGATATCATTTATAATTCCAATATGAACTAATTTATTATTTGTTAATAATGCATTTAACAACGACTGTTATCAGCTATGGTAGGTGATATTTATAATCAATTTATCAAGTACTTTACATGGAACTTATATAACCAACCGAGTGGATAATTTGATGTAAACGACTTATCATTTTATCTATCAAATAAATCATATTTGAAGGGTATGCAGATCGGGTCTTCCCTGTCAGATGAAGGCAATTTATCACCACGCGTGTTTTGGCTTGCCTATCGTTGTCACAATATCTTCCGAAACATGAAAAATGAATTTTGGATAAGCAGGTGAAAAAGTTTTAAATTATTCCGTTTTTTTTTTTTTTTTTTTTTTTTTTTTTTTGCTTGTAAATATGTTTAGGTTGTACTGGAGAACGATAAGTGAGCGAAACATGGTTAGATGATGATATATTCACTACTCAGTAGGCAACCGACTATGTTCTGTCGGTCAAGTTTTCATCATTCTTTCAATCATTCGTAACTAACCTCCATAAATATCTAGTATATTAACAATCTACTGACCTAATTACCACAATTAATAAGAAATAATTCCTTTTTCTAAAAATATTTTACCTCCTGTCCGTATAGTAACGGTAGTCCAGGTGAAGGTCGATAAAGATAGTCCAGTCAATGAGTACTGAAATCAGGAATGTAGAGTGAATGAAAAATACGATAATTTTTTAATTCGGGGCTTCGTTAGGAATAGTTAGAAGTTAAACATACTAAATGTCACAAAAGCATACAATGAGGGAGAGGGGAGAAGGTCCCATTTTTGGGTTTTTCCATTATATCTCATAGACAGTGGACTCTATAAAAATATGTTTTCATTTTTTCTATGGTTTGCCATTTTTTTTTTTGGTAAGGAGCACTGAGGATTTTTCGAAGGATTTTGGATTTTAAGAATTGTATGCGAGTCAAATTGGATGGTTTAGTGGAGCCACACAGGTCAACTCTCAGGTAGAAGATTAAAGAATATCATGAACTTCTGTCAAAGATTCGTTCTAGGAACTTAAATTTAATTATATTACATTTAACCAGCTTTAAGATCAAAAAAAGAATTTTAGGATCGAACAAATAGATTCGGAATTATAGCTAAAATAGTATCGATAAACGTGTTTTAGCGGAAAAGTTGGACTGGCCACAAGTTAGCCAATCTCAACAATGTTCCCAAGACCATAACTTCGAGAAAAATGGTCCGATTTCAAAATTATTTTTTCGTTTCGTAGATACTTGTTCCAGCTACAATATACTATATAAAGACACTCTTCGAAAAATCCTTATACAATAACCGTTATTTTGGGCGGGTTTTTTTTTCGATTTTCGGTATGAAGCTAACGGCTGCCGTGGTAGAAAACTTCAGTTTCGAATTCAGCTCCCAAAAAAACATTATGATCCGTTCAGAAAAAAAATCAGCAGTTTTTTCCTAAAAACAGCTTTCTGGAACCTTATTTTACTTGCCATCTTGACACGTGTTTGGAAACGGCAGCAGTGATTTTTCATAGATAAAAATTGATGATCTTTCAAATAAGCTTTGTTTTTTACAGGTTAAGTGTCGTTGGCTTCTAGACTATACCTACATCTCCAAAGCATTAACATTAAAATCATCGCTGAGTTCCCGTAAAACCAGATCCCGTCCCTCTGATCTTCACCAAATTCCTTTCAACACATCATCTTTCAAACACTCTTTTATTTCCAGAGCATCTAATTTCTGGAACTCCCTCCCTTCCAATATTCGCCGTTCATCCACTCTCAATAGCTTTAAACCTCAACTTATTAGGTACTCGATCTAACAGTCATATAGAAGAAGAAAATAATCATCACAATGCAATAGAATATTCACAATATAATTTTAATTTTGTTTTTTGTATTAATTTATTTTATTATTATATTATACACTTATCTCCTCCAGATAAGATATATTTTTAGCTCTGTTTACTGCAATTTTCAGTGAATTTGTTTGTTAAGAAATTAAATTTTAACTTTAAGATTAATTTGGTTTTACGTGTAATATTTACCTAAACGTGTATGCACTATTATTTTTTATACCAGAATTTAATTTTAATATTTTAATATATTTTTTCTGACTTGTATTATGTCCTTAATTTTATAAACGGCAGCTAGAACGCCATTATAATTTTTCTTAAGTGGCAATGGCCCTGGAATAAAATTTATTTTCATTGCATTTCAACTCCATATGTCCAAATAAATAGGTCTAATAACTGTCATGTTAGTGAGTCTCTTGTAATCGTAAAATTAAAAGTAATACAATTAGATATAATATATTAAAAACAATTAAAATAAACAAAAAAAAGGATTTAAATGAATATAACTGGGTCAAGGGTTGGGATAGGTAGTACCTTTTGCAGGGGTACAGTCCCAGGGGGGAAGCTGAGAGAGCTGTGAAGCTTAGGCTGAGCTCTAAAGGACGCTATAAACCCAACACCTTCCGTGCGCGGTGGAGTATCCATCCTCTTCCAGGTGGTCTCGCCCTTGATTAAACAAAGATCTTTTCCAGGTGATAGGCAGCACAAACCGACAGTGCTAGAATAAGAATAACCGGAAGATACCGGGATAAGCTAGTTCGACTGAAGTCAGAGGTGACCGGCAGGAAGGTGCAACATTGTCTCCTACTATGGAATAAATAGATAGATCAAAGAAAAAGAAAAAAATGTAGTTTATAGAGAAGAAATAATAAAAAATACACTCAGTTACCACTGAAAATTGAAAAAAACCGACTTCAACATGAAACCTACATAAACAAACTTGAACTAAAAAGTAAAAAATAATATTTTAATTACTCCTGAACAAAGAACATTAAAGGACGATCAACGAAATTATCGATACTTATATAGCTATTTAAAATTTATGATCAGCTATTTTTGGAGTCGGTGCCAACCCAAACGAACACAATTTAAAAAAAAGCTGGTAATTGTAAAGACCTCTACTATTTCATCACCGCCACACCGCTGTCTCGTACCATTCGAAAGTTTGTTGGAAAGACAGGATTAAACTGCCCTTCTCGGCTTGCACCGAATCCAAAAATAACTTATCATAAATTGTTAATAGATATATTATTATTGAGAATTTCTTTGATTGTCCTTTAATGCTTTTTGTTTCGAAGTAATTAAAATATTATTTTTTACTTTTTAGTTCAAGTTTGTACATGTAATCTTGAAGTCGGTTTTTGTTTGTTTTTTTTGTTTTTTTTTCTAAAAGCTAACATTATTAACAGAAAAGAGAAAGAATGCAGATATTAAACGATTATTTAGTTTTGTTAGATTAATGAGTTTGAAATTAATTCAGTTTTGTACAAATTATTATTCAATATAATATGCTAATATTTTTTTAGAAAGTAAGCAAGTATATTATAGTTGCTTCATTTTCCTAAGATTTTTAGTAATTTTAATTCGGTCTAACGTGGAAATCTATAGTCAATGCCAAAGCAAGAATGAAACGTATTACGTTTTATATTTTTTTGCAAACTCCCTGTTTTCTTGTTTTGTCACATTATATAATTTAATATTTTACTTTTTTCTCCATGTTCTGTAACAATGTTATATTTTAAGGAATCTATGTGTTAAAGTCTAAGCAAGAACTACAAAAACTAAAAAGATAAGTTCGTTCCCATATTTTTGCCTATTTTGAGATACTAAGGTTAATTCTTAGTACGTGGAAGTTTTGACTGAAAATTTACATGTTTTAAGTAAATGGCTTCCATTATATTCTGCAATTGGAGCTCATAATTTATAAATTTCGTCTATTTCTTCTCATGTACTCTTACCTTCACTATTTTTCTAATTATTATATTTTTGAATGATTATAATCGTTCAATTAGTGAATTTATTGGGGGTTGATGTGGCCAATGAGTAGTTGCTTCACAAGCAATTGTCATGTTATTATGTACGTTACAATCACATCCACTGGATGTATGTATTTTTTCTATATACAGTTGTAAATTTCAATTAATGGATAAATTAAAAAAAAAAATTAGTCATACAATCATCGCAGATTACTTTTCAATAATCTGCTACTAAGCCATTGTCAGTTTTTAAATTAACACGAGATACGATTAGCTCAATTTTAGCTTTCCCTAGAAATAGATATTTCTTAATTTACAAGAGGTCCCATAGAATGAAATCAATCAAGATATTTTGACGATTAGATTTCTCTGATTATTCTAGTTGAGTTAGGTGTTGGGAGACAACAAGAGGCCAAACTTGACCTGAATTAAAGTTAAATCAGAACCGGTGTAAATTAGACTAATTGAAGCGGAGGAGTTGGATGCGCAAACAAACGGCCGTGAACTCCAATGGCCCACTGAGCCCAGCCTTCTCGTCAGGACTAATAAAGAACACAATCCAATTGGATCTTAGTGCAGCTTACTGATTGCCAGGTTTTTTTTTTTTTTTTTTTTTTTTTTTTTTTTTTTTTTCCAATTCGACCAATTAATGGGTTTCGCACCCTTTCATTTCCGATTTACCTTCGATTAGATCCCTAACGAGCGGACCGTTTTTCAATGGAAAGTGTGACTCCATGTCCCTTAAAACTAAACCAGTGACTGGAAAATACATTTAATTGTTTCGAAATTTTGTGATTTGTTAATTGCCTGCCGATATAATGTACCTCTTGAAGAAATAAAGCAATTAGTGACAATGGCTATAAATTATTTAAACATGGTAAAAGATTTTCTAGGACAAACACGGTTACAAAAGAGTAACCGTACGTTTGGTACATCTCGTAACATTTATTATTGTTACTCATTAATTACAAAAATTAATGTTATTATAATTATTACCTTAATAATTACATCTCAATGTAACATCGCCATTCCACATTCAATCTTAATGTTTAACACTAATATTTCACTAACCCTTTTTCACATTAAAACATCCAAAAGGATGATACTTTAAAACTATATTTAAATACATTATGTTTTAATGACAAATGTATCATTATGCTAGGAATGTTTTCAGGTTTAGGTTTATGTATTGTAGGTATTTTTGCATTAGGTATATCTAGTCTGACTCATCAATAACAAAAATTCCAGTAAAACACGTATTGGTTCTGGTATAGGCTTGATGTTTGCACGTAATATCATCCTCATCAGTAAGAACTGAATTGCCTACTTCACGTATCATAAATTTATATTATCTATAACCGAAAAATATTTGTACATACTAATCCTACCAGAATGTAAATATATACATATCCGGAAAACATGTACCATCCTTCCTAGCTTTGATCCTTGTTCTAAACTGAATTTATTCTTCAATTATAATATGACTAATACCGTACTTAATAATGCGAACATTAGGTATATCTGCATGAGTTCATTGAGATCGTCGTGGCCTATACTTTCATAGTAAACTCTATACCCGCTCGAATCCACTAGCCTCACAATCAATTCTCGATGATTCTCCGATGCTTCTGAAAAGAAGATAGCCAAGAGACCTTCTAATATAGAACATTTTTTGAAGTGGTAGACGATAGACATGTTATTGTAATAATTTTCCTCAAATTTACTTGTTGTATACAATATATACATTGTATACAACAAGTAAATTTGTATCTGTAAAAATCTTTGTATTTGTATTTGTAAAAATATATATATAGAAAATCTGAACTTTTGTCAGTTCGGATTAAAGAAATAACCTACTTTCTGATGACTCAACCTTCTATGAAGCCTCATTTAACCCATACACCAATAATTACCAGACTGGTTTACAACTCTGGTTTTTAAAAGTTTTAAATATTTTAACTTCTCGAATTAGGTCGAGCTATGTAAGGATCAGAAGTATGAAATATTCAAATATTTATTGTATATTTTCAATAAAATCTTAAAATGAAAATAATATAAAGCCCAAAAACATTTAATATCAAATTATTCAAGAAAGGTTCAGTAATTTTATATATATATTTACTAAATATATATACACAAACATGCAGTATTTAATCGTCCAAATCTGTGCCTCAGAAAATAAGGAAAAGTTCACAGAAAATATGCTTAGCTCCTTGTAGACAGTTTAACCCGCTTATAATCTTCAACTTCTGAAAAGATAATATTATTTGCTCCTGCCCTAACTTTGTCGTCGGGTAACCTTAAAATCTGAAAGAATTCTTACGAGTATATTACAGAGGACAGGCCGCATCTGCCGACCCTAACAAAAAGGGTTAAGGGTTTTAATTTAAACTTAGATTAGGCAAGGAGAATTTCATCCCTTAGGTGAGATTTTGGAGGGCTGGAATATTGTGACAAGGTGTAGCGATTTTTATGCAGACAATTTGCCATATTTTACCATTCCTTATTGTAGTTTTCCTCCTTTGATATCTATCAAATTCTTGATATTGTTTTGTTATTTGTATTTGAATATTAAATTAATTGTATTCTAAATTTATATTCCTGAAATTTTAAGTGAAGTTCATCACAGTCATTTTTATATGAAACTTCTTCTTTTTTTTCCTTTATTGATATTTACAACTGTACAAAAACATATACATTAAATAAATGTGTTGATAGTAAATACAATGGCATGAAAATAACTTGTGAAGAACTACTCATCAGTAGCACTTTAATAAAAATTCTACACTAGAAGGTCTCCGGGCCATCTTCTTTTCAGACGCCTCGGAAAAATTATCAGGAATGTTGTGGGAAGTTGAGAAATTAGAGGATTTGAGTGGTTATGGAGCTTACTATGAAAGGATTGATATCTAGTTTGGGCTAAATCTGCAACATATGGAACATTAAGATCTTTATGGATAAGTTTATTGGTGACAAAGTAAGGTGCATTGTAGGATTTTTCGAAGGATTTTGGATTGTAAGGATTGGATACGAGATGAATTGGATGGTTTAGTGGAGTCCCAAAGCTCAATTCCGTACGTCCAGATAAGTCTAATCACAGTCATGTATATTAGTCTTTTGTAATTAATTGGGACCTTTGAACGGTTGTCTAGTAAATGTTGAAGAAGCCTGTAACGACGGGCAGCTTCTTGTCGTTTTAGTCTTGTATGTGAATTCCAAGTTAGACATTTGTCCAAGTGGAGTCCTAGGTAGCGGATCTGTTCAACAGGGATTAGTGGAATAAAATTAAAGGATACTGTATGACAAGAAGTCGTGGGTTTACGACGAAGGGTAAAGGTTATTTGGTGAGATTTTTTTGGATTTATTTTTATTCTCCAATTTCGACACCATTCTTGAATGCTAGTAATATGAGATTGTAGTGATTGGGATGAAGCAAAAGGATTATTATTTACTGATAACACACATGTGTCATCAGCGTAAGTGGTGAAGACAGTGGTAGGATGAGTCAGTATGTCATATGTAACTTACCCTCCTAGACAGTTCTCTATTTTTTAACTACAGCTTCTTTACCAATAAATAAGACTAAGCTCTATATTGTCTCTCTCCGCACATTATATATATATACTTTTGTTAGCACTTTCTCTTCGATTTTCGTATTCTGTTATCCGTTGTTTTGTTTTTTTATACTTAAAAATCGTGCGTATATTTTTTTTTTATTTATCCTCTTTTATAAGAAGAGAAAAGTGTTTGCTTCATATTATGAATTAGCACATTTATGACGATTCATATTAAACATTAAAATGAAAAATTATTGTTAAAATACTCGCTGACAATGTATATAAGTCTATTGAACTGTGCAGCAAAAAACAATGTCTACTAATATTATTGATGATAAAACATGAAAGCCAGCTTTTCAAAGAGGTGCTAATTATAAAATAATTTTACGTTGTCTTCACCTTAGTTGCCAGGTCTAAAAGAGTTGAGTTTACTGAAGCAGCCAGGCGACTGTGACTGCCTGGTCCGTACCGATAGTATTGTCCGGTTAATAGTCAACCCAGCCCTCTGTCTTGCTATGCTACGTTATATCAGATTATCTATAAATTATACAATTATATAGAATGTAATTGTAATATTGTTTTGTTATTACAAAAACAATAAGTATCACTTATTATTACCAGTACTCTTCATGGATTATTCAATCCATAACAAAGAAGCTATTGAATTTTACTCGAACAGATTGGAGTACTTTTTAAATAGCTTTACTCAACACTTCTAAGATAGTATTATGTTAAAAAATTATTTATTTTATTTTAAGACTTTAATGGTTGATTCTAAAACTACAGGCAAATTTGTGTTCCCCGCCCATTAAAATTCAATGAATTAAACTTGGTTAAAAATATTGTTTCCAAATCGATTTATGTTATGTGAATTAATGATATTAATTGAATTTATTTGGGATTTTAGTGTTTAATGGTTACATTTCTAGGTTATTCTACTACAATTAACATTGTCGTGGCTTGTCCCTATGCTTGAATTTGCAATTATGTAAATAATTATTACTTTATATGGTCGACATTAAAACTCCGACAACGACTGAATACATAAACTTACTTACTTAAACCCATATGGACGTACGCCACACAAATATACGGGACTGCAAAAAATACATACCTTAAAAAAATACAAATATTCCAATCAAAATTACTCAGACGAATCACGAAATCACCTTGGTACATTTCAAACCACACACTTCACACTGATTTAGAAATTCCCAGAGTAAAAGAACATATACATGACCTTTATAGACGATCTCGCGACAGACTTCATGGACATAACAACATACTCATTAATGACATGGCCACGACTGACATACCTGGAAATACTCTCAGAAGGCTTAAAAGAAGCTGGATGAGAGATTTGCTCAAATAAATCTCTTTAACCCATGCCAGGAGGAGGTACTATTGAGTGCTAGTCTCCCACACGCATACAAGGCCTGTAGTATTCAATTCCACATCACATTCACTGATTGTTACCCTAATAACAGGTGTGAATTAAAATCTGAAAGAGGAAAAAAAAAAACTATATAGGGCGAAACTAACTAAACTAATGGGTAGTAATATTAAAATATAATGGTGGAAGAAAGTGAAAATGTGTTTTTCAGGATTATAAGGCCCAAGTAACCAATCCCCGAGTTATTTTATTCTTGTCCCCGTAGCTTCTTAAGATTGGCGTGCCATTACCAAAAAAGAGATGAAAACGTATTCGGAAGGAATTATTGAGTTTTTATTTGCAGCGAGCTGTTTCTCGTGGACGCATCAGTTCGTAACCACGCAACCATTATACGTCGAAATATCCTAGTGTAAATATCACCTCTGACTGTAAGTACATTCATTGTTTACATTGTCATGTCCACTATAAATCAGTTAATCCAAATATTTATTTGGGTCTCATGCTTTCTAATTAATATACTCCCGAGAAAATGCTAAATACATCAATAGTGTTTCGGCGGTAATATTTTAAACCTTATTTTCACATTGTCATAACCATTATCATTTTACATTGTCATGGTACCTTTATATTCCATGCAAATGTTTATATACCACGACAATGTTAAAAAATTCGTTTTTAATAATTTTAGGAATACTGTGGCCGAAATTGAGTGTGATATTGATAGAAAGTGGAATGATGTGATATTATTTTAATTATGTGGTGAAAAAATACTTTAACGTTAAATAAATACTGATATTCGTTATGAAGCAGGAATGTTCCATGTTTTATTTATTTTTTACTATGGAACCTTAAACTACTAAAATCCTTTTTTTAGTACTAAGATACTTTTTTTTCGTGGGGGTAGATTCACATTGGTGATGGGGACATTCACACTGTCATGGGTTATAACTATAAATTGAAATCAAAAAATAAAAATAAAGTGATACATGTGTACCTATAATTCTCACAGGTGGCCTCTAGGAAGTATCAAATGTTTGCAGCAAGATTTATCAGCATTTAAATTTTGAATTTTGGTAGCTAGACATTTGCTTGTAGTTGAGAATCGCCCTATTAACCCATTTCTCATGTTTATAAACCTCTCTTCTGATACATACTGAAGAATTCTATACCTATTAGTAAATATACGAGCACAGCTCCCTTTAAAATAAACCAATGCTGTTGCATGCAAAAGATTTTATTCGCTGTTGGAAAATAAACAATGCTGTACAACTGTCAAAGCTGAAACACTAACGCCAGATAATGGCAGTAAACGTGTTGGTAACGAAGGAATTTAGTACCATTACAAAAATATACTGTTAATTAACTCCCGGTTTTGACTCAGTATTAACAATCAAAACCAATGATATTAATGATATTAACATCATATGATATTAACAATGATATTAAAAAAAAAAAAAAATTCGATAGCTTCTATAATACAGAATAAAGAACTTACGTAAACAATTTTTTTTTAACCACAGGTATTTGTACTATAATTAAATTGGTTTAATATTTAATTGAAACATAAAGGGAACAGCTATTTCAGCAATTTACATAAGTGTTTATTTACAACTACATCTAAGATATGTTTGTGTGATATAAATAAATTTCTCAAAGCAAATCTATAAACACGATATTTCTTTCGGCATGATTGAATTCCAAATTTCACGATCAACTATCGTAAATAGCGTAAATTGCTGAGTTTAGATTTATTTTTCTAAAACAAAACTTAATTTCTCCGTGAGTGAGAAAACAGTAGATTACGAATACATTTATCTATAATCAACTGTGTTCATATATATATATATATATATATATATATATATATATATATATATATATATATATATATATATATATATATATATATATTGCTTCCGATATGGAAACCGTAGGCAAATTTTCGCTCCTAAACCTTAGGTCTTGGCGACAAATGTTATATAATAAAAAAATATCCTCCATTAAATTTGAGACCAATTAAATTTGTTGTCGAAATTTCGATCTGAGCAACACCAAGAGAGCTAGAGCCGGTCAAAAAAGCCCCAACACTCAAAAATGTAAGGAAACGTGCCTTATTTTCATTCAAACTAATATAGCTCCTAAACGGTAGGTCCTAGCATCAAATGTAATATAACAAATAATATTCATTAATAAATTTCTGATGAGGAGATTATCGTCAAATTTTTGTTCGAAGCTACAACAACCGAACTAGAGTGTGTCAATATATAAATATATACATAAAATAACCTCATTTATATTTCCTCCTAATAAAGAAGCTGTGCATTCGTAGTAAGAACTTAATTATCATATTTTCAAAAAATAATAACTATGTTAATAGTTTTTAAACCCTTTAATATAGCTTTTCATTCACCTTAGTACAATTTTATATTATTACTTCATCAAACTTCAATTTGTTTTTCTGATATTGTATAGAAATCTCTTTGATCCCCGAACCGTAAAAGCCTTTTAAAAGATATTAATTTAAATAGAATTCAATTGTAAAATCTTCCTTTAATGTATTTAGGAGACGTAAGGATTAGGATTTCCATACGCCGTCACTTCTTACACCTCCTCGTTAATCGAATCCCTCGTCACGGTGCGCCTTCTAAGGCTAAACCTGTTATAATTGTCTCCCCTTAACTTTGTTATTCTACGCGAGAAATTGAATCACTGGCTAAACACTGCATCTTCCCAACCTTCCTGTAACACTTGCATTGTCAGCCTATAAATTGAAACGTTAATGGGTTGCATAAAAACGAAATGACCGTTTTTGAAACAAATATTTATATTATTATTTCTATGATATAAAATAAAATTAATACTCAAAGTATTAATTTTTATCAACCGTCATTACTCATCTGCTAGCCAATTGCTCGATGCCACGCTGATACCATCCCTTGGGATGGCTTTCAAAGAACTCTTGGACTGCTTTTTCAACTTCCGCAAAATTATCAAAATTTTTCCCTTGAAGAAAATGGGCCATGGATCAGAACAAGTAGTAATACGAAGGTGCGACGTCTGGACTGTATGGTGGATGTAAGTTTGTGGGGGACCTGTCTACACGTCTTTTTCACCTTCCCCATGGAGAGAGGATGGCGACCTACAGTATCTTTCGACACACCACACTCCCTGGCAAGTTCGCGAGTACTTGTGGACCTCATCAATATCCATTAATGGCCGCCCGGAGCCCTTCTTCCTTTCCAACGTCGTATCTCCACTTCTAAATATTGTTGAGCATTGGGGCTCCATTAAACCATGAGATTCATCTTGTATCCTACCTTTACAATCCTCAATGCTCCTAACTTTGTCACCAATAAGCTTATCCATAAAAATCTTAATGTTCCATATTTTACTGATTTAGCCAAAACCAGATACCTATCCTTTCATAGTGTTACATAACTACTCAAATCCATTAGTTTCTCAACGCTTCCCATTCTATTTCCGGTATTCCTCTGAAGCGTCTGAAAAGAAGATGGTCTAGAGACCTTCTAGTGTAGAATTATTATTGAAGTGCTACTGATGAGTAGTTCTTTGACATGTTACTGTAATCACTATCAACACATTTACTTGATGTAATATATTTTGGACTGTTGTAAATATCAATAAATGGATAAAAACAAAATTTAAAAAAATGGTAAAGTAAAGAAAACATTTTTTATTAAACTAATGTGGAAAACGCTATTTATTTTTAGAAATGTTTATTTAATTAATATTTAAACGTATATGCTTTTTTGTGAATAGCTAAAAATCAGAAAAACAGACACAAGATACAAAGTGGATAAAAAAAACTACCGTAGCTGGGCAGGAAGTATTCCAATGAACTGATACCAACTCATGGGAACGATAGCGATGTTCAGCAGTCTGAAAGCTTTGAGCACCAAAAGCATTTTACACTGGAATAGGATACATTTTAAGGTTTTAAATTTCCATTCGCCTGTTTTGTTATTAGGTAATTAGAGTATGTGTTTCCGAATTAAGGGAGTGTTTTAAACAGTCTATGTTAGATATGATAAAAATATATTTAAATAGCTGGGACTTTTCAGACTGTCTGACATGATAAAATTAATTCAAATTCATTTGGTGAATCAAGATTATAAAAAAAATCTATACATATGTTTTTCTTTTCATGCAATTGGCCCTAGGAGCTGAGAAAATTTTTCTTTTGATAATTTTAATTTATTATTAATTTTATATTTCAAGTTTGAAAAATTTATTTATTTAAAATTTGACAGCCTTTAAAAAAACCAACAATGACTTCACTGATTTTTCATCATCTTGTAAGATTTCTTTCAGTTTATTTGAAATTTTAAATCTCTCCCTTAGAGATGAAAGCTGTGGACAATCAACTAATATGTGTTGTACTGTCCTGGGTTCCTGACATTTGACGCAGGTAGGGGGCTGAGCCCCCGCGGAGAAGGTAGCCATGTGAGAATTCACAGTAGCCGATTCTCAAGCGGCACAAAATTATTTCTTCCTTTCTGGACATCCTACAACTTGTTTGCCACTTTGCTCAGCAGTTCAACTTTACACCTAACAATTTAAACCTATTTGTTTTCCAAGTCTCTTCCCACTTGGCTTGAATCGAGCATCTCACATGCCTCACCCAGTCTTACTAAGGTGTAAGGTTGATGTTTTTAACAATATCACCGTCACTAATTCGTGCTAACTGGGCTGCTGAATCAGCTCTTTCATTTCCAGAAATGCCACATTGGGTTCTAAATAAAAATAATCGTATTGTGTTTCTCTTGGATTTTCCATATAAGCTCAATAATTTCTAAAATTGTTACATGTTGAGACTGATCCTTCTTTATTGCTAGTAACACAATCATTGAATCTGTGACAATTATTGATTTTTCATATTCGGCTTCCAGGCAGTACAGAAGTGCTTCCTTAATGGCAGTTGGCTCTCCAGTGAAAACGGAGCAGCCTCGAGGTAACTTAAAGAGACTTACTTCGTTTTCCGTCACCACTGCACAACCCACTACAGAATTTTCACATTAAGAAGCGTCAATATGCAAGATTTCATGGTCCAGAAAATTTTCTAAGAGAAGCAAAAAACTTTTGTTTGATTCAATAGGAATCGTATTACTCTTTCTGATTTTCTTCAGTGAAATATCAATGCAGAGTTTATAATGAAACCAACGTGGATTTGTGACCTCTGGGTAGTGCTGAATATTATGCAGACTAGTACCCAAATGGAGTTCAGAGAGCAAGTTGAATGCTCTTTGCTGGAAATTGCATTCTGTTGGCATGTATTCAGAAAAAAATTACATTTAAAGGATGGCTTTCTAATGCAGATAATTTAGCTGCATATTTTACAAAAAGATATTTTCTCCCCAATATCAAGAAAGGCTCTGCACTTTCTGCATATATGCTAAGAACAGGTGATGTTCTATAGGCACCCTTACATATTCTCAGAGCTGTATTGTGGACTACGTCAAGTGTGAAAAATAAAGATGTTTGTTGGTGAAATGTACAAAATCTTAATTATACAAGAGCGTTTAACTGAAAGTTCTGTATGCAATTTTATTTACTAATAACTGTATTTACATTTCTAATGTTCTTCATATATATATAGCTTTGTATGAAATTATATAAGCCAGATCATTGTACTACCTTAATCTTTACGTTCCATAATAAACATTATCTTTCCTTTCATTATTCAAAACTATAAGTCATACAATTACTTATTTATTCAAACTTTTGTAATGATATTAAGCTATTTAGAAGAAAGCAATAATTCTGAATTATTGTGATTCACTTGTCTGGATCTTAGAGAGCTGTATAATGGAGAGGTTATAGATTGAAAATTACATCTACATAGGAACAATTTGTAAGAAATTTGGGTAAATAGGACATGAAACGTTAAACAGGATTAAAAAATACCAATAATATTTATTTTGGCTTACCCAAGTACATGAATCTTTGATCCTTCTTGTTTATTACTAAATTTGTAGTAATATAGTGAAAAAGGGAAAGGTAAAGAAGGATGTTAAACTCCATTTTTTAAGAAGACTATATCTCTCCTCAATACTATATTTTAGTGAAAGATGGACGACCCAGTAAAAGCTTTTATTTATATCGACTAAATCTACTACAAATCTACATATCCAACAGCATTTTACCTAATGAAGGTGTATCATGCTTGTACTTTAAGTTACACAATGGTTACAATCTGCCTTTTGAGTTAAAAGGAAGAGAAGTTCAGAGAAAATGAAAATTTAATCAAAAGGCATTGTTTAACAAAAGTTGGGGTAATCGGAAATATTATATAAGGGTCAGGCCTGACAATACAAGAACTCTGGAAACTCAAGACTTCTACTTTGAAATCACTTGTGGCTTTGTTATTTAAATTGTATAACGAAATATAAATAAACACCATTACTTAAAATTCCTTTTGCAATCATGAAAGGCTTTTAAAGAAATTTAGGATACCTTATCATATTTTCTACTCCTTCCCTCATTTTTTCTTCTCCATTAGCTGATTTTTCCTCCTAGCGGTGACTCATTACTTACCTTAAACATCAAAGGAACATGTCCATCTCTGGATTCCTCCTGCCTTTTATGAAAGCCGTGAAACACCTGAGCCATTTCATCCCAAGGAGGACTAAATCCTAATAAAATTCTAATCCTCTGTCTTGTCTTCACAAAGAACTCTTGAAGCTGGGACAATATTAAAAACATGGCATTCAATCCTTATTCTTCTTTGAAACTCGTGCCTAAGGTTTCCCTATTTCACACCGAATATTTCTTAATAATAGTTGTTTCTATTCAACCTTAGTCCAACAATGTAGATTATTTACAGACAAAATATTTATATAAGTTTAAATAAGTACATGTCTTAGGGAAGTAGTCAACCGATTAGTTTATTTGACAGAGGGCTTGGTTAGGATTAAACCGTTGTCCATTGATTCCTGGCAAAATATTTGCATTCTATGAATATAACCACCTGAACCTCTATTTACTAACGGCGTTTGTTTTCTAAGGAGGAAACTATCAATTTATCATCGTACAACTATCAATTCAGGATCAAAATCTGATAAAACATCAGCCTGCATAGTGAACAGGAAAGGTCCTATACTGTTTCATGATAACGCCCGACCTCATATTTCAATACAGGCAGCAAATAAATTAAAGGAGTTGGGTTATGAAGTCCTACATAATCCCCCATATTCTCCTCATGTATTCCCTACAGATGAAGACATCTTTCGAAGCATGAATAACTTAATGCAAATATGATGAGAACATATTCTTCTTCTTCTTATAGCTCAACAGACCATAACTAATCCCTAGCAACTTTCATCAACTTACCTCCAATCCTCGATTCCCAGAATTTTCCTAACATCCTCTACTAAGAGGTCTTCCTCTGCTTCTAATTATGTCTATATCTCATTTAAAATTAAAGGGTTTGGTGGAAGAAGAGATTATTGCATAGCCCTTTCATCTTATTCATATCTCTGTTTCTATTTGTTTTAAAATATTCATATTTTACTACCTAACACTTCTACACATAACTCCTTCATCCGCTGTACAAGATTGTATTTTTAAAAAATGTGATTTAACTCCTTCATCCACCAAACCCTTCAATTATTTTTGGGATCTCATCCTCTAACATAATAGCTCACCTCAGTCTTCCAAGCCTATGTTTGGTTCACTTAGAAGGTTATATACTTCATGATTACCTCATCTGTGGTAGGTTTTTCCAACTCTTTGAAAGCCTCGAAAGCCAGACTTCGTTTGATCAAGACATTACCCATGACTCCAAACCGTATTATTACCGTGTTATTATTGGTCTTACTAACGTTTTATTTAGTCGTATTTCTTGCCAGAAATTTACTTCTGAAATATCTTGCCATTAAAAAGTAAAAGTAAAAATTGCTTTTCTGAATTTTTTTTAAAACTTTACTCAATTATTTTCAAATTTGGTATTGAAAACTTAGTTAGTCGTTGGAGAAGTGTGTCGAAAAAGATTACTTTCTAGTAATCTAGTAAGAAAAAGATTTTTTCATCTATATCCTCTCACCGAAAACGGACAATTCATATGGGACGATCTAGTAGTTAAGGTTTTCTGAAACTTTTATTCGATTTTATAATATTATCTAGAAAAAAATAATAAAACAAGATACACCATACACGTGTCAGCAGGCGTTGAATCGATGCATGGAACAATGAAGTTATCCAATTTAAATATGCAAACTAAGCAGATTGAATGTAGAGGTATTGAAACGGGGGCTTTGAGAGGTTGCGCAATAACAATCTGCCCATTGGCTTTAATAAGAGGCAAGCTATTTATACATCCTCCGCTTCCCAAAGGAGGACTTCATCCCAGCTAATCACCTCTCTGCCTTCACCTCTGTGTACTTGTCTCGTCTTTGTATAGCCCCAATTTACTCTTAAACAGCCACTATCTAAATAAATCTCAGCTAGGGTCTTCTTTGCTCTACGAAATTAAACATACTTTCATTTATCTATACTTTCGAAGTCTGTGTTATCATATATTTGGGTGTCTTCAAAATTATATACTCCATATATATGGTTCCTTGCCCCTCACTATTGTGTGTTTCGCCACTCAATTAATCAATAGCTAACAATGGATTTAAAGAGTAGATAAGTATTTTTGAAGCATTTATGTCGAGTCATGTTATAAGCAAGGGAGCAGTAAAAAAAAATGTTGGTTGTGTCTATACTTTTTGGTGTAACGTTTTTTTTAACATTCGACACGCTGAAGTGTTACTCGGATCAAAAATTTGATGACAATTTGCTAATCAAAAAATTTAATGGAGACATTTTTTTTTTTAAATAATTGTCGGTAGGACCCACCGTTTAGGAGCTATATTGGTTTGAATGAAAAAGTCACATTTTGCCTATTTTCTTTTAGTGTTGATGCTTCTTTGACACACTCTATTGGTGTTGCTCTGATAGAAAATTTGACGAAAGTTCCTCTATCAGAAATATTATGTACAATATTTTTTGTTATAAGAGAATTACAATGTTAATAGGCTTGATGAAAGTAATATTCTAGTAAAGAAGTATTTTGTCTTATAAAATTTGTCGCTAGGACCTACCGTTGAGAATAATCATTTATGGTTAATTTAATTTAAGTAATTTGACCCTTTTAATTGAAAAATCACTACATTATAGATAGACGTATCCACGATCTATTGTTTTTCTCATTCAAGAAGGAATTGAGTTTTCCTATTTTTTTTTTTCCATTATTCATTTCAAAATTCATAGATATTTTTCCACAGTTCTATCCATAACTGAATATTGTCAAACATGATTCTAGTGAAGTTTCAATCTTTCCATCTGCCCTGATGATGGTCATGATGAGGTATGGCCGGAATGTTGATAAGTTAAAAATTTCAATTCATACAACACTTATTTTTTAAATCCCATTGACTGACTCTCAAAAACCTACATTATAAATCATCCAGTTACCAACACAAGACTCTTTTTTTTTTTTTTTTTTTTTTTTTTTTTTTTAAATTATCAAAAATTAATGAAATTAATACAAGTATAAAAAAAATTTTGTTGACTAAGCATTTTTATGTAACATGGTATAATCTCTTTAGGGAAATTTTATATAATTTTGAGAAGTATAGATGATTCAGACATGTTCACAACCGAAGTCACTTAGGGAGACTATTTTCAGTTCTGCCAGGACCTAACGATTTTTGGCGGTCGAAGGACATCCTTGACCACTCTTTCCTAACGAATTAATCACTATGAGATTTAGTATTTACCTCTCCAAAATCCTCTATCCTTGCTGCCTTAACTTATAATACCAATTACTATATCCACCTTTCCCTTTTTCTATGCCTCTTTTTTTGTGAAAATTTACAACACTAATATATTAAATGTTGATCAATTTGTTATCATCAGTTCTTTTTTTTTTTTTTTTTTTTTTTTTTACATTTGATTAAAGCTTTTGTATTCAAGCTAAAAATAAGTAACAAGCGTTTTCTACATTTAAAAAGCTATTTGTTAAAAGGACAGTTGCTACTAGAATTAATTTTTTGGAAAATAGAAAAATACAGCAATGTTTATAAAATACTATCATGAACGATCAAAAACTACGCTTAAAGAACAAACATATATTAGAGACAAAAAGGGGTTTTTCATCAAATATTCACTGCAATAATTAAGATTCGTCATTGACTAGTATTATTTGAAGTCATGAATATAATTCTTGTGTGGCAACAGTTGTGGCTTATTTGCTGATCAAGGATTAAAAAGACTTTTATTTTTTCATCACTGGACCAAGAACAATTTCGAATTAATTGTACTATTCCTGCAGACTAAGCATGTTGCCAAAACTGAGAGTATTTTAACTCTTGAGAAGAGTGTTTTGCTGTTCCCTACCATGTGCTCTGCTGAAAGCACTGACCAGCCTATTAGTTCTCCAAGGGGCATTATAACTTCTTTGATAAATTATTATTTGTTATAAGACATATTCCCTTTTAACAATAATTGCAAAACTCTAACTCATTGCAATCCCATCAGAAAGCCTTATCAACATTCCTATCTATATAACGTTATTTATACCTTCATTTTACGAGACCTTATCAAAATCTGACAACACACAAAATAGTGATAATCTTTTTTTTTTTATTTCACAGTAGAGGTTGAAGTCCTCTGAAATATCCAGAAAAAAAAACTCACAATATAATGGAGAGAAAGAAAATAAACCGTCTTTCCAGGGATTAAGAGTCCGATTCTAGATTTTCCAGTTACGTTTCGAGTTTCGAGATAAGATGAGAATATTCAAAGGCTAAGATAACGGCCGCCTTGTCGCCATTCGTTGAGCCACGCCTCTTTATCTCCAGACCTTTCGGCTTTTATTGCCAAATCGGCTTCTTCATGAAGTCCACTTAGAACATTAGTAGTTCATTTACATTCTCCAGCCAATTAAATAATTATTTTGTTCTTAGGCCATTAGTGATTTGGTATTAAAATAGATGATCCTTGTATAATCTGTATAATTTTTAGTTTTTAGTTAACTGCCTAAGTATTTTTTGACTCATCCCACCTAAAATCGCTTTCAATATATTCACTCATTCATTAAACTTAACTCTTCAAGTATAATTTTTTCATTCTATAATGTTGCAAAATGTTATTGAACGACTTAAGGCAGTTAATAAATACTATTTTAGCATTTTAAGGCGTCGCCTATTGTTATGACTTATTCCTGCTAACTTTGTTGTTATTTTTCTTTAGGTTTGTAATAGTTTTAATAATTTTTTTGTTCACCTTTTTATTGATATTTACAACTGTATAAAGCATATCGTTCAAGTACATTTGTGAGGAGATGATTACAGTAACATGACAATAACTTGTAAAGCAACCTCCCATTGGCAGTATTAAAAGTTCTAATATTAGAGGGTCCTGAGACCATCTTCTTTTCAGGCATCTCAGAGAACCATCTGTAGATAAAAATGCAATTTGCTTTTTACTAGTTTATTTCTTATTATTTGCTTGCTTTTTATTATTATTTGAATAATCGTGATTTTTTAAATAAATTTGGTTTGTTTTTCTAGCTTTTATATGAATTATTTTTTGTTATAACAATTTATTTTTAAATGAAGTATAAGTACCAGTACCAGTAATGGGAATCAAAAGATGTTTGTACCGATATTACGAGTTCTGTTATAAGAATCTTGGATCGAAGCTTGTTATTTTTCGACGAGACTTCTAGATTGTCGACAAGATGGCCATAACCAATAACTTTTCTCAAACCTCCCGTCTCCAAACGAGAGAAAAATCGCAAAAATCAAATTTCACTGCAGAAACTCAATGATTAAAAAATAATTACTATAATTTATAAGCCTAAAATGTTATTTTTAAAAACATTGCTTCATCTATATAAATTCAAATCAATTCGATATGTATTGCGTCATCGCTTATGAACAGAAATATCAGGAATAGGTTAAAATATATGACATGGTATAGAGACAACCAACACAGGGAGGTTGTGAGAGGAAAACGGAAGGGAGAAATGACATGTGTTCAATAACTGGAGATCAAAGGCTCTGAACTTGCGGGCGGCCTCATATAGTCAGCGGTGACCTCGCTGCAATATGCCCTCTATGTCTATGGCCACTGCCTTCTATATAACCAACCTTTAGAAATAATATTAACTTTGGTTTCCTCTATTCTATAATAATAATTATTATTAATATAGCAAAGTTCCATTTGGAATATATATATTTTTTAAATATAATGTATTGAAACAAACCAGGATTGCTTTTTTATTTCCAATTTACTATTTCAAATTAAATTTAGAATTTATACACATTTAAGTATTATAAATATAAAATAATTATATATATACATATAATTAAAATTTGATTTTAAATTTATTATTACACAAAGTTCAAAGCTTCTAATTAATTATAAAATACTGATTTACATGACAGTACTTGGACCTATTTGAAAATACGGTTAGAGCTTTGGGGCTCATCTAAATTTTTCAATTCTCCTCTTATCCAAAACATACAATCCAAAATCCTTCGAAAAATCCTCAATGCTCCTTACCTTGTCAAAAATAAACCTAGCCATAAAGATATTAATGTGTTGCTGGTTTAGCCCAAACCAGATACTTATCCTTTCATAATAAACTCCATAATCACTCAAATCCTTTAGTCTCTCAACTTGCTTCCCATTCTATACCCGATGGTTATCTATGGGTACAGATATTATATAGATCTATATAAAGATTACTAGATCTTTATTTAGTAAACGAAAAATTGCTAAATTATTAAAGAAGAATAAAATATATTTCATAACAGTTTTCTTATTATCATCAAGGAGAAGAATTGATGTATAATAACACCCACGTCAACGGTATCGATTGGTTCCTAGGAATCGACTTTGGATCATCGATTCTCGATATCACCGATTCTTTTCTCAAGAACTGATGAAATTGAGGATCGAAAAATCCCTAAACAGAACTAAGGAAGATGCAAAAGAAGACACCGATAATAGTTAATACAAAGACTAGTTAAACTTCAAACTATTAAATTAAAATTCCGATGGGTAAAAAAAACAACATTTTTATTCACTATATATCCCAACTTTCAAAATAATCCCAACCTGTTATCAACTTTTCAATCCCATTACGGAAAATTTCACGGTTTCGTGTAGGAATGCTTTATTGACCTGAGAATCGTTTTAAAAATTTTTACCCAGTTGGAATTTTCGCAAGTTTCTATTCAGATGGAAATCTCTTGGAGATAAGTCTGGCGAATAAGCTGGGTATGAAAGGACTCTGTAACATTGATGGTTTGGTATCTTCTCGGTCTATCGGAAAATATGTGATTTGGCATCGTCGTGTAAGAGTATAGATGCCTTCCGACTAACCAATGCAGGTTGTTCTTTGATAACTTTTTAATACCTTATGTCAATATCACTGCTGTACAATGTGGATGTGATGATTTAATTTTTGGGTAAAAAAGGATAAATTAATTATTAATGCCATTGAGTATATATATATATATATATATATATTTTCGATGATTTTATAAAGAAATATTTTCGATTATTTTAAAGAAATAGTTATTTTCTTCAAGTTTTCTAGAGATTATTCCTCTTTCTTCTTCAGAATTAGTTTCAACAATTACTGAATCTTTTTTTGAGGTTATTTTGTTAATACCAATATTTAAATCCTTGGGTTTTATTATTTCTTTGAACTGTTTCTTGACGTCATATGCGTTTTGATTACTCTTGCTTTTTAGTATTAGTTTATAGGAAGCTGTAGATTTTCGTTTGGAACGAGGTACCACGGTTTTAGAATAGGAACGATTCTAACGATTACCTTGGCTTTGAGCGTTCTGACTTCCTTGAAAATCCGAAGTGTTGTGCACAGTTTTTCTGATTTCGTTTATTAAAAGAATTAACTTATCTTTTAGATCTTTCCTGAGTACTTTAACTGCTGCTATTTCATTTAAGACTTCTTGAGCATTTTCAAACTAACATAGAGTTGCCGCCATGTTGATAGCATATCAACAAGTTATTATTATCGATGTCAATACATTTACTTGATATATATATATTGTACAGTTGTAAATTTCTATAAATGCATATAAAAAAAAAAGTTTAAACTTGGACAGTCGGCAGCCTAAGCTGCATTTTTTTTTTTTTTGTGCAAATTTGGTTTTGGCATGTTTCATGTTGCATGTTGTTACAATACCCTTCCCCAAAAGCCGTGGTAATGTTTCTTGCAGCTTAGGCTGCCGACTCACAGTGGAACGAATAGGTATTCTAAGTGGAAAAAGTCATATCCACGAATCATCAATTTCGGTTCACTGTTAATAAGAACGATGTTCAATTAAAGGATTCCATTAATATTATTAGCTTAATCGCTCTGCAGCTCCAGAGAAAAATAAATGAAGACCCAATAGTGCCCAGATCCAATGTAACTGAAAATTTTTTTTTTTTTAAATCCAACGATATAATCCAATATTATGGATGAACGATATTATTGCACATAAGTAGTGGTTTTCATTTGTAATAGCTAACTATATTTACAAATGTTACTGTTTTAAATAAGCAAATTTAACGCTTAATTTTAACTTCATTAATATATTTTTGAAATGCCACCGCGTGACACCGTCTTCAAACCTTTTTGATTACAGACACTAGTATCTATATTAACTTTTCCAGCAAAAATCAGCTGCTAATAACTGCCATTTTAGTAATTATATCGATTTTTCTTCCAGATTCAACTACATTATTAACCTCTGCAGTATAACGAAAAATGAATTTTAAGTGGAAATAAATCATAGCAAAAAATTACATATCACCGAATCCCGTGCACTGTTGAAAAGAACAATATCCAGTTAGAGGATTTTATAAATATCATTGCCTTAATCCCTTAGAAGCTCTAATCAAAAGAAAATGCATATATATACTATCAATTGCGTTACTGTTTTCAGTGTCATTGCTGGTATTGTTTGAGCCATAGGGACTGAAATAGTTTTTTATTTATTAGACATGGACGATGTCACTATTTGTTAATACTGTATTTTATTTATCAACTTTATTGTTTTAAATAAATTAATTTTAAGTGTAATTTTTATTTCATTAAAATATCTCTAACATGACACCGCATGTGTCACCGGTAACACTTGTATTGTATACTAACTTTACCAGCACTATGGTCTGCTATGTTAACAATTTGATGGATTTTCCTTTCCCGGTAGAACGTTAACAGTTCGTCGATTGCAAATATTTTCCTTATGGAATAGTTCTAATGAAAATAAAATATTAACCGTAAAACACGACAATGAAAAATACATTGTCGTGTTTTACAGTCAATATTACGGCAAAAGTGCCGAAGAAATGAGGAGTTATTTTTGAAGAACCATTGCACAATTTTGCTCCTCCAGATCGATCTTCCAAAAGTTTTGAAGAATGCGGTGATAAGGGGAAAAAAAGAAGATCCAAAATTTGCAAGAAACCAGAAGCTACTCAGAAATCACATTTGCAGCTGAGGTTGTCGTGCGATCTTGTGGAAAGCGAGACACTGCAAATATTTAAAAAAAAAAAAAAAAAACTAACTACCGGCAAGACCACCAGACAATTAAAAAAGTTAAGATTTGATTCTGCAAAAAAGAGACCACTAGCACATGATGAGTCCTCAGCATGTTAAATTGACTGCAAATTTACTAAGTGCAAATATAATTTGACCCAAAGATGTGCGATGAGTTTAAGGTACAAAATATATCCCTAGTATTATGCCCTATAAGAATGAAGAATTGAATCTGAGAAACCCGAATTGAAAAAAAAAGAAAAGAAGATATTCAATTATATTTTATAATATAAATTGGGTTAATTGTGGATAGGCCAAAACCTGGTTTTGGGACCTCGCATGACGGAAATACGGTAAGAAGATTTTTTTTAAATTACCGACAAGGAAGTTCTGCAGATGTTTTATTATATTCTTATGGTAGTACGAATAATTCTGGATTTGAGTTAGATTTTGACAAATTCGAATCATATCTGGAAGTGACAATAGATTTGTACCTTAACCTCTATCCTTGGTTTTATATGTCTGTAACAGTGCATAAGTTACTATCCCATGGCTCAGAGATTGTTAATAGAACATTCTCACTCTGATTCTTTTAATAAATATAAATAATCGTTTTACCACAAAACTGCAAATTTTAGTGAACACATTCCAATGAAAAAAAATGCATACCGAAGTATCTAGGTATCATCCCAGATTAATCCAAATATTTATGCAAATATTGAAATATTAAATTTGATAATTTGTTGACAACGATAAATCGTGATTATTTGTACGGATTATTTATTCGGCTTATTTTATTTTATTGTAATTTTTTTTTTACATAAATACCATTATTTTTTTTAAATATTGGAAATTCGTTGACCTAAAATATTTTAAACATTTTTCCCAAGCATTGCGACTAAAAAAAAAATAGAAATTGGGAACAAAATATTTTTTTTCAGTTAGAAGTGCTATTCGGCCCACTGTGCGACTGTCCAAGTTTAAACTTTTTTTTTTATATGCATTTATTGAAATTTACAACTGTACAATATATATATATATATATATATATATATATATATATATATATATATATATATATTAAGTAAATGTATTGACAACGATAATAATAACTTGAAAAGAACAACTCATCAGAAGCATTTTATCAAAAATTCTACCCTAGAAGGTCTCTAGGCTATCTTCGTTTCAGACACCTCGGAGGATTATCAGGAATGGAGTGGGAAGCAAGTTGAGAAACTATCAGATTTGAGTGATTATGAAGTTTACTATGAAAGGATAGGTATCTGGTATGGGCTAAATCAGCAACATATGGAACATTAAGATCTTTATGGATAAGTTTATTTGTGACAAAGTAAGAAGAATTGAGGATTTTTGAAGGATTTTGAATTTTAAGGATTGAATACGAGATGAATTGGATGGTTTAGTGGAGCCCCAAAGCTCAGCCCCGTACATCCAAGTAGGTCTAACCACAGTCATGTATATGAGTCTTTTGTAATTAATTGGGAGCTTTGAAATAGTAAATATTGAAGTAGTCTGTAACGACGGGCAGTTTCTTGTCGTTTTAGTCTTGTATGTGGATTCCAAGTTAGACGTTTGTCCAAGTGGAGTCCTAGGTAGCGGATCTGTTCAACAGGCATTAGTGGAATATCATTAAAGGACACTGTAGGACAGGAAGTCGTAGGTTTACGACGTAGGGTAAACGTTATTTGGTGAGATTTGTTCGGATTTATTTTGATTCTCCATTTTTGACACCATTCTTGAAGGTTTTGAATATGGGATTGGAGTGTTTGAGAGGCAATAAAGGGATCATTGTTTACTGATAACACACATGTGTCATCAGCGTAAGTGGTGAGGACAGTGGTAGGATGAGTTGGGATGTCAGCTGTATACAATGGGTAGAGGATAGGACCTGTTTAAACTTTTAAAAAAGATTACTCTAAAATTATGGTCATACTAGCACTAAACATAATTTGTATTTCATGAATAGTTTGTGTTATGACTATAGGAAGCCAGACAATCAATTATGATTAATTACTTTGGAATAAAACTAAAGTAAAAAAAAAAACTAAAAAAAGTAAAACTGAAGTTATAATCAATTATGATTAATTACTTTGGAATAAAACTAAAGTAAAACTGAAGTTATTAATAAAGTAAAAAAAAAAAAAAAAAAAAAAAATTCCAAATTAATTAATCATAATTGCTTGTCTCGCTTTCTTTTGTCATAACACAAACTATTCATGAAATAAAAATTATTTTCTGTTTTTTTAGTTAGGTTCGCTATTAAAGCTTTTTTTTTAGTTTTATCACACTATAATTTATTGTCTTAATTTTTAGTCTACAAACAATACCAATAATGTTTATAATCAAGTTCTTCTATTTAAATTGTCGGAGCGACATCTGTGGTGCCACAATCATTACCACTTATATTCTTCAATTATCTTCCATCGGTAAATATTTCTTTATCGGTAGGGACGTCCCGTGGATGGTACACACTTAACCTGCAAAGTAATCGTAATATTTTATTTTATTCTGATTATTCCATTTTTGTGTTAGAGACTTTCAAACATGACCAAAACTAACTTTTTAGGAAAGTTGACAAAAATCGACGATTGTGGCTGAACGCCTTATCGAATTCAGCTTAACGAATGTCTTAGACGCACAATTTAATAAACCTTAATTTTGTAAATCACACATTTTTGATTGAAAGCATTTTTGTATGTTTTTGCAAAAATCTGAAGAAAAAAAAAAAGTGCAACATTTTTGGGTTTTTTTCGTCCCCCAAAAATCTTGCCCTTATCAAATTTACGTACATTTTTGATATATAATTCTCAGGCCCTATCTGGACAATATAAAAATATAAAATCTACTATTCCACCGTTGACAGACCCCCTTTTTTGGGAGTAATTTGACTGAACTAATTGAGAACATTAGAATTATTGTATTGTCATTAGTCCTTGACAGGTGTGCAAATTTTCACGTTAATCAGATTCCTGGAAATTGGTGAAAATTACGATGAAATTTACATACAGGCCAATTTAATAAAAGCCTATTAAAAACGGACATTTCATATGAAACGACCTAATAATTTATTCTTACATCAAATTACATCAGTAGCACACAATTGTTCTTATCGAGTATTATATAGATACAATAACCAGTAATTAGCCCATAAACCCCCCTTTTTTGTAATAGAGCCATGAATTATTGCCTATTTACTAGTTGTATTCAAATCTTTAGGCAGAGTTCCAAACTACTCAATCCAACGGGGCGTGATTAGTATGGGCAGTTTGTTTATCCCTGGACGATATTGTCTCAAAAACAGAACTCTTATAATTAAGGCATCAGAATTATTGTTACGTAAATTATTTCGAATTTTTATACCTCTGCGCTTTAAGTTATTATAGTGTTTGTTTTAATTGATATTATTAGATATTTTATGGGATTTTCAATACATAACAATTTTCAAATCAGGTTTGAATTTATTAGAAATTAAATAACGTAAATAATAAATATTAGACTGTTTCACATTAAATGCCTGTTTTTATTTATTTAGGGTGAACTGTATATTTATTAATAACAAAATGTGTTAATACCTACTTTATCAAAGTTATTAAATCAGCCCTGAATTGCTGATATTCATTTTCTCCCTAATTCATTATTCACATTTTAGTTATATTTCATATACAAGCATGAAGCCAAGAAAAATACGTGTGATTTTTTTTTTTTTTTTTTATTTAACATGACTTTGGGTCTTTTTTTTCACCCTTAAAAAACTCAGGTGTTGCTCAGATCGAAAATTTTCTGACAGTTTTCCTACTATAAATTTAATGGATAATATTTTTTGTTACATAACATTTCTCACTAGGACCTATCATTTAGGAGCTATATTGGATTAAATGAAAAAAAGCCACGTTTGAAACCCCCTATTATATCCCAAATTTTTTATTTCAAATAATCATAATTTTTAATTTTATTAATTTAAGTACTTTGATCCTTTTAATTTTAAATGTAAATTGGGAAAAGCAGTGAATTATAGATAGACATATTCATGATTTATTGTTTTTCCCATTCATGGAGAAATTGATTTTTATCTTTAGTTGGGTTTATAAACACGGGCTGCCGAAATTATTAACAATATATTTCAGGAATGTATGGAGAATGATCTATTCACGATTGGTTTGAAAAATTTTCAGCATGAGACAAAGAAAATGGTCCCGGAGGAAGACATTTACCATCAATTCGCAACTATAAAACTTACCATCTTAATGCGATGAAATTGACCGAATGTATCGAATTTTCAACAATTTTTTTTTCTTCTAAATGGCTAAAATATTTTCTTAATCTTTAATTTAAAAAGGTTTTCCATTGTTTTGTTTTTTAATTTAAAATGGTTATCTCAAATACTGATTAATTTTTAACTAGAAAAATGCCATTGATGACTCGGTGTTCCCATTATTTAGAAGAAAGAAGAAAATAAATTTTATTCTGTGACTACAGAATAACATATAATTACAGTACATAGGACAATCGTCTGGCTATGATAATTAATTATAATAAATAATAATAATAATAATAATAGATAATAATAAAAATTGATTAATAATTAAATTATGGGTTACAAAATAAATGAAAAATCTTGTAAAAAGATACATCTTATGTATACTATTATAATGTATATTACATAAATATTCATGTTTTACATTTGCTCGGAATATTGAAAATTAAGGTGGTAAAGAAATAGATGATGATTAAAGGGAGTAAGATTGGAGCTTTTTCGAATTGAGATGGGCAATGAATTCTATAAAGAGGAAGCACGGGTAATAAAGATTTTTCGAAGGATGCCGGAGTATACAGGTCGATGGGTTGGGTTCTTGTATTTAAGAGGTGAATGGAGGAACGCAGAGTAAGGAGGTCATGAATATAGGTTGGTTTTTTGTTTTCAAGGTTTGAAATATGAGTGCACTTAGGAAGTATTGACGTCGAAAACTGGGGTAAAGCCAACCAATTTCAAAATACCTGTGAGATATGTGAGAACATCTGGAGATCCCGAAAATAAATCAAATAAAACAGTTCATTACTCTTTTACATCTCATCTCGAGCTCATCAGACAGTCCTCCATATACTATGCATCCGTAGTCAAAGTTGTCAAAAACGAGTGATGATACTAAAAGTTGTCGAGTACTTAATGGTAATGAATCGCAGTAATGTGAAAATTGCTTAAGAATAAAATAAATTTCCTCATGATTTATGGCATATGGTTATTCCAAGTAACTTGTTGATCAAAAGTTATTCACAGACTTTTAATGGAATTTTGGAAACCAATTAACATTTAAGTTAACCGTAAAAAATTATCAATAAAATAGAGTAAAAAAATAATTTTACTTTGGGACAAAGTCCTTTAAGAATAATAATTAAGTTCAGAAATAAATACAATTACATCTGGTCAAAGATATATTAAAATGATAAAATTGAAGAAATAGAAATCTATGCTTCCAAAAGTAATTATAATAAATATAATATATAATAATATGATAATCAGTATATAACCAAACATTAGATAGCCCCAAAGAGGGAAAGGACTAATTGATTTGGGAATCATCATCGTTGAGTTGGTAGGAAAAATAGTGAATTGAATTGGGAAGATCATTGATGTAGGAATCGAAAGGAGAGGAGGAATGCTGAATCTCTGAGCAATGCCGGAGGTAAGAGTGAGAAAATTAGATAAGGGTCGGTTAGATATTTTAACAGCTTGGGAACGGTTAAAATAAAATTTCAACATCTTTATATCATGCAGTAGTATCCCTGGCTAGAATTTAGCAGTAGCTTAATAGGAACGTGGAATGTTTATTAGTTTATTAGTGTATTAATGTGAACACGCTATTTTGTCGAGACCTTCTGCTTTGTTTTCAACATTTATGATGACCATAATCATGCTTCACACCAAGTCCCTACTTCGGTTTCAAATGGTTGCAGTATTTCAGAAGATCTTTCTTGTATTTTTATATGGTACATCTGGTCGTAGAGGCTATGTGCCCCCTTCTATTAGTGTCTCTTTCACCAAACTATGCCTCTCATCTTTTTGAAAGCGAAAGTCGTTTAAAATATATATAATATACCAGTTTTCTAATGAAAATTGACATTTTATTTGAAACTAACCAATATGTTAGTCTAACAAATTATAGAAAAATTCCGTCTTCAATAGTCGCTGGACCTCGTGTGATAGATGAAACCTGTCCTGAAGAATGGAGCAGAACTATTAATTGTTCTCTTTGTTTCCGATCCTGCGTGGAACAAAGGCACTACTCACCGTAATGGCAGCCCGGCTAACCCTAGAGGTTTCCTTACTTATTGTTCTTCCATCTTGAGCCGTATCTAAGTGGGTGCCTCAGGATTATAACCGTTATCTAAAGTAGAAGCTCAATATTTTGCAATATACGTTATTTAATCTATACTATTATATAAAAGGAAAAGCCATTTTTCGTTTGTGATCACTTACTACGAAAACTACTGAACCAATCAGTACCAAATTTTAACCACATCCATTATTATAGTTCCGGGAAGGTTTAGCAATAATAAAATCAACAGACTCGAAATTAATTTGTTAGTAAAAAAGCGACAATATGGTATGTGGATGAACTCACCAGCTGGGTTGGGATCTCGCAAACATTGCACTTTTTAAAAGACCCTTCTAATCAAATTGGCAGCTCTGCAAAATGGATGAAACGTAATAAGCTCAACTGTTCGATGATATTTGTGGTCAAGTCGTGTTGGGCTCTTGAATATGGTTGGCTTAGGGAGTCAGATTTTGTTACAAAACCTTTTTTATTAGTTATTCGTTGTTTCGTAAATCGTTTTCTAAAGGAAATAACAACAAAATGTTCGAAATTTATATTGAATTTATAAATCCCATTATTACCAGCACAAAAAATCCCAGTTTTTTTTTTTTTTTTTCTGCCAGGAAAAGGTTTAAGTATTTTACTCTTGTGCTACGCCTTTTTATTTTTTCAATATTCTATTTTATAGCCCTGAAGAAAGCCTACAGCATTGAATCTTAAGCATCTCCCTGACAATTCTTTCATTCCAATTACTGACAGTTGATAGCATCCGACATTGGTGTCCTTAAAACTAGGTTAATTATTAGTAACATTTTTGATGCCTTAAAAAATCATCATCATCATCATAATCTGTCCCTCTCTACCGCTGTGCAGTGTGGGGATTCCCTCTATAGAGCTTGACCCAAGTGTCCCTTTCTTGAACCAATTCTCTCCTCCTGCTCCAGTCCAGCCCTCGCTTCCTGAACGCCTCCCGCACGCCTTCCTCCCAGGTGATCCGTGGTCTTCCTCTTGGTCTTCTTCCTTCTACTCTCGTCTCATACGTTATCCTGACCGTTCTCTCCGTGCTCATCCTCAGGAGGTGCCCAAACCATCTTAATTTATTTTCTTCAAGAGTGGTTTCTACCGCCTGTACCTCGAGGTTCGCTCTTATTGTAGAGTTACGGATCCTATCTCTCCTGGTCCTTCCTTCAACCTTTCTTAGGTATCTCATTTCCATTGTCTGGATCTGCCCTTTGTGTTAAAAACAACTCTGCCTTAAAAAATAAAAACAATTATTAGAAGAGATGGGTTCATAACTGTTAGTAGTTGTTTCGAATAATATAATTTTTTCGGAAATCAGTTATGTGAAATAATTTAAAAATCAAATGAGTTTTTTTACGTTTATATATATATTATAACTATTTATTATAACTATTTACAACATATATATGAAATAATTATAACAGAAAAAAAAATATATTTTTATATGCCATCATTTCATTAAATACTCACAAAATAGAATCAAATAAATTTATAATTGTAATAAATAATTATAATTAAAGTACTATTAACATACATACGAATAAACGGGGAAATAAAATAATTTAATTCACCCTTTCCTTTCCCATATACGATTCCTAGTGCCCCTTCAAGACTCGTCACGTTAAAAAAAATGATAATAACATAAAATATATTGATGGGAATACACAAAAATAAAGAGATAAAAAATATTAATAGTCAGTATGGTTCAAAAAATGAAAAATTAAATTAAAGAAAATATTAATTATAATAAATAGAAGACACTCAAAAAAGTGGTTTTATTTTAAATAATTAAAGAGAACCAATAATAATATAATAATAATGTCTTTATTGAACAATATAACATATACATAAATCTACTTCCAGTAGTAATACTATTGCAATAAAGACTACTCTCGGTTGGCATTTGCCATCAGACTCAGAGGAGTCTTAGAAAGGATTTTGGCCTTTATGGCTATACTTTTTAAGTATACGATATTAATGAATAGAGAAAACTTAAATACAATATAAATCGTAAAAAAGAAAATTAACATATTTTTCGTTATATTAATAAAATACAGCACTATGAAAACGAAACAAAAATTGGAAAATAACATTTTACTTATTAACATTTTTTAAACAAATGCATAACTATAATTAAATTCTTGGACTAAACTTAAACGGCACTTCCATGCTACTTGACAATACTTTGATAAATATAGCCAACATTTACCATTTAAAATATTCAATGCCTCAGCTTCATTAAGGAACGGTTTTCCCAGAACTTTTACTCAAAGAGAACCAATAAATTATTGGATATTAAATAAATAAAATGATTTTTTAGAAGGTATCATATATGCTTTAGTTAAATCAAACGAAAAAGTCAAGGATTTTTTATTAGAAGTTAAAAAGAAATACTCACCTAAACGTGAAAAGATATTGTTTTAGCTGTTTGATTTATTTCTGTCTGTTTCACTTGAGAAATGGATTTCTGCTTCCTTTTTCTAGAATTATTTTTAATTCACCATTCAGTTTACGTTCGTTTTTATTACCATTGTTGTATTGTTCTGCCTTTCTATTGTGTATGAAACCCTTTCCATATGTAATGTCAATAGCGACTACACTCATAATCTTTTTAGTGCAGTATTTTCCCTTGAACAACCCCTGTTCCAGAAAGTTTTACCAGTAGATACTATGTCTGGTAATGATTCTTTTCATAACCAATTAACCTTTTGAATCTTTAATTACTAATGAATTTAATATTCAGTCGTATAATTAAGCATAATCACATTATGCTGTAATAATAACACTTCCACTTCCTCTACGATCGATTTCTTGGGTCGACATATTCAATGTAATACCTTATTTTCCATGAGGTACCATGAAAGGTTCCTATCTTTAACGTAATCAACTACCTTTCTTCTATTCCTTTTAGCATAGCATGAAGGAAAATATTATTGTGAATTCTAAATTTAATGTATCTAGACATTAGAGAGGAGACAAATAATTTTACAACTGAGAAATAATAAGCAAAACCCATTTTTAAACTTGTATTAATTTTAAGCTGAATTTAGTTTTTCTTAGAATGTGTAGACACCAAATAAATAAACCGGCGGATGGTCGAAAACAAGTGCCTTACATAGGTTCGGGTTTAGCTGGCCGTCTAGAGACAATTTTAAATCATTTCAATTGAGTCGACGCTGTTCCATGGCAATACGAACGCATACAGCCTCAAAATTAATAATTACTGCTAATGTTAATTGTAATTATTATGTTAATTATAATTTATTACTTTATTTATAAGTTTTTTTTTTAGTTTTTTGTGGTACACGCCATCAGAAAATAAATATAAATATTCATTAAGCATATGTAAAAACAAATTCAACAAAAATTAACATATAATCTTTTATGTTACAATATAAAATACATTTAACATATATAATAGCTGTTTCATGGCAATATTAAGGAATATAGTTGTAACGTTAATAACTAGTATCCCCCATCGCTGCTTCGCCTAATTTAACTAATATATAATATATATAAGTTTAACTAATTGATGATTTTAACTTATACCAACTTATAAATTTAAGTAATTGAAGGTTTTTTGTTCATCGAAAAAAATCTTGTATTGAAGTATACAATTCGGCATTATTATTTCAATGATATTTTCACGCATAGTAGTAATTTTAACCTGGTTAAGATTGTATTCATTAGGTGTTTGAAGATTGGGTAAAATCGTAACTCGAAATCCAATTTTTAATTTTAATGATTTCGCCTGGTTAGTTTTTAAATCTATAAATTATCTATACATAAAAGTTAAATTAAGTTAAAACCAACAATGTAGGTTAAAATTTAGTATAATTAGTAATTTTAGTGGTTAGTGATCTCAAACAAAAAATGGCTTGTCCTTTTATATAATAGTATAGACTACTGCTTATGCTATTAGTAATTATTATGATAATAATGATTAATTACGTTAGTCATTTTTTTTTTTGTAGTTACACGGCACTAGTAAATAAATTTAAATATTCATTATGTAAAAAGATTAATTTTAACCACTTCTTTTATGTTACAATATAAAATAAATATTAACACACACACACACACACACACACACATATATATATATATATATATATATATGCATATATATATATATAATTTTTACTTGTGACTATGTTTTCGATTTGATCGGTATAAATTTCTAGATCAAATTTTAAATCAAACTTTGCGGCTTGAAAGAGCGTTGTCGGATTTAAATTGTTGGTTTCCAAACCTTTACGCAACAATACCAAATCAGCTTAGCCCACTGCTATTACATCGCTCATTTTTAAATATTAAGTAAATTCTAGAGCTAAATTACATAAAACTAAGATATAGTGATATCCTTTTTTCAAGCAGAAAGTACCCTAAACTTGTCTAAATAAAAATTATCGATTGGTACTCTATTAAAAGTTTGGGGCGAGTAAGATGAATGTGTAGGCACTTAATTATTCCAGACGAAACTTTGTATAATCTAAAAGCTATCAGCTCGTAAAGTTAGCTAAGTAAGGAACAGAAATTATCCTGTGGTTAAATATTATCCAGGCAAAACGCAAACCGGAATATGATATTATGACCCTAGGAGCTGTGTTTGTTTGGTATACAAATGGACAGTTGATTTACGTTTTTCCAGATCATTGAGTGGCACAGACAATACCGCTCATGCTAACAAGTGGTACAAAGGAATTTCAAATTCTAATGAAGCACTTTGAACTCTAGGGATTTGGCTTATCTTCCTCACATTATTAAAAATTATTTCTTAAATATATTCCGCCTTAGCATTTCTTTTATCCTCTAAATACAGAAGGGGTGTAATGCTCTCATCAAGTTTTACCTTCTAATAATATTTTTGGAAGAAAAAATGGTTTATGAGTAATGGTTCTCTACTTCCTCCTCGTAAAACTTATGAGATTTTTCTATTCCATTTGATACTACCTAGTTAAGAAAACGGATGAATAGTTAGAGACAGCTGACGAGGAATTGGAAGTTTTTAATTCGTAACATGAAAATTGCTCTACGAATGCAAAAGCACACTAGAACACTTAAACGCCAGCTAAAGTAAATTAAATTTTATTTACAGGTCAACAGACAACTAGGTTTTCTGTCTTTATTGATACCTGCGTATAGTATGGTTTTGGATATTCTTGTGATCATTAAACGAAGTTATTTTATATGCCATTATAATAAAATAATGTTTATTGTTTATTTTAATAATAAGGCGTTATGAGACTAAAATTTTATACTTTTCGTTCCATTATAATTTTATTCTTTTACCCCAGGTCGCACCCCTTTACCACAGGCACCCCTTCCCCACCCTGCAAATGTTATTTACCCAACTAATTTTTTAAAAAATTTAAATTACTATGAATGTTTATGTTTGAAAGCATTGTCTAAAGGTTATTTAAAACAAAATAAAAAGTATTAAAAGATAAAAACTAAAATCGTTTTCATAAAAAAAAAATTAAAATATAACCTAAGTAGTTCAAAGAGAAACAACTGCGGATTGTTATACGAAGGATTCTGAAATTTATAAATAAACATTTTTTTTTTAAATATTTATATCAATTTATTGAAATTTACAACTGTACAAATATGTACATCAAGTAAATGAGCTGATAAAGATTACAATGAAATGTCAAAACTTGAAAAGAACTACTCATCAGTAGCACTTCAATAAAAATTCTACACTTGGAGATCTCTAGGCCATCTTCTTTTCAAACGTCTCGGAGGATTATCGGGAATCGAGTGGGAAGCAAGTTGCGAAACTAATGGATTTGAGTGATTATGGAGCTTACTATGAAAGGAAAGGTATCTGGTTTGGACTAACTCAACAACATATGGAACATTAAGGTCTTTATAGATAAGTGACAAAGTAAGGAGCATTTAGGATTTTTCGAAGGATTTCGGATTGTAAGGATTGGATACGAGATGAATTGGATGGTTTAGTAGAGCCCCAAAGCTCAACTCCGTGCGTCCCAATAGGTCTAATCACAGTCATGTAAATAAGTCTTTTGTAATTAATTGGGAGGTTTGATCGTTTGTCTAGTAAATGTTAAAGTAGTCTGTAACGACGAGCAGTTTCTTGTCGCTTTAGTCTTATTTATAAACATAAAAATACTATCATAAAAAAAAATCGTATTTCTCCCTGACTGGGAAAAACAATAGATCGTGGATATGACTATCTAGAATCTACTGCTTTTCCAAATTTACATTTTAGAATTAAAAAGATCAAACTTAATTAAAGTATTAAATTAAATATTCTCCATTAAATTTCTGATAAGGAAACTGTCAGCAAATTTTCGTTCTGTACAATAACAGAGCTAGAGCGTGTCAAAATGTTATGTTTTTGGGGTGAAGAAAACCTTACACCAAAAAAGATCCATTCTAGAGCCAAAAAATATAACCATGTCAGAAAAACTCTTGTCCACTACTCTCGGGTGTATTTTAAATACATACTGAACTTAACCCATCCTTCAGTTTAATAATTTTTCATCGTACTGATTAGTGTATTGATCTTACCTTGAAAACTATGTAGAAAGGCCACATTGAATATCTTTGTGCCTTTTACAATATGCTTGTATATTTACTAAAAATAGAATACTTATATAGAAATGTTACAAGAAAGATAATGTACTTTTTCCGAAGTTCCCCACTCATTTTCCTCTTGAAATATAACTGCTCTTTACAGAACTAATAATGTATTAGCTTTATCATATTTCATGATTATTCTTGGTTAAGCTCTGATCTTGTTGCAGGGGCGGATGTGGAGGGGGTATGGAGCCCTGCCGCTACCTTCTCCTTGCTGTTGTACTTCTGGCAGCGCTCCCCCGCCGCACCACGCCTTCCCTACAGGTGAGAAAAATATGTTCTAATTTTAATACTTCGTCATTTCCTATTGTTTGATAATTAAATTATTATGTATTGATAATACCTCATCTCGTGGAATGGAAAGAGAAGCTACTCAGGAAAGGTATAAGCATAACAGCGAGAGTAAAGTGCTGGTGTTGCCCAGAGAAGAACAGGAAGATGTCCAAGTTGTCTGAAGTGGGGTGTTACTAGAGGAAGTGAAGGAATGTCTCTTGGATTCCGTAATAAGTAGCTTTCGTAAGATAAGTGCTGACATTTCAAATATGATATTCAAAGAAAATCAAGTTTACTACCAGATTATTAACAGTATCATTGGTCACATTCAAGTAGATAGGAAGAACAAAACGTACGTATATATGCCATTTTACCCGTCTACTCTCACCTATGGTGGGAAAAGCTGGATCATGGGGGACATGCCACATAATCACAGCAGAATTGAAATACTTGCGTCCATCCATTGGTAAAACTTGGAGGACTTATTAGAAATAAACGTATAAGAGAGTAGCTGGAAGTAAGTGAGCTCAAAACCACTTTAGAGAGCCGAAAGTTAGAGTAGTTTGGTCATGTAGAGTCTTAACCCTCTGGGAGGAAGCCACGAGAGCGTTCCAGAGTTTCATGTCTGCGGCACTTGTGAAGAGTCAGTTAAGTGCAAAAATCGTATTTTAGGAACAACGCAATTTTTTCCACAATGATTCACAAATTAGTATTCATCCCTCTAATAGCCTCATAACAAAGTCCATTGAAAATAATAAGTAGAAAAAAAATAGATTTCTGGTGACTCCTGTAATCCAAAATTGCACAACAAAATGCACTTGACCTACTATTCACGAGTGCCATAGATATAAGGAGTATGTCCAAGTGAATAGAAGTACAAGAAGCAAATCCTTCAATCAAATGAAACTTTTAAGCAAAGACCGGAAGAATAACTTTTCTTTTTACTTTGAAAACATTTTTCAATTTCAGTCACCATTGTCCCTGACTGATTTCCTTTATTCTGCGTTTCCGAGATTATTGGTGACTCCGTTACTTCTCATTTTCATTGACGAACGGAAATAAACTCAATTAGTTGTAAAAACTAAATAGCTGGATTTTGTCCTTGAAATTCAACTTTCATCTGCGTCATCGCAATGAAGAATTTGTCTAGGCATTGATGGTTTGTTTGTTTGTTTATTTCGTTTAACGTCACTTTATGCTGCTATGGCTAATCGGACGATGCTCCGGTGGGAGTTCTAAATTTTGCCTATCCAGGTATAATTAAGATAGGTATCTTTAAAGAGTACCTGACATCGCACAGGCTGGGGACCCCATTATATGTCCCTTCCGAAGGACGGCATAGCTAAGGATTTTTTACTCCCTTTAAAAAATCCAAAGGTCATCTGCCGGGCTGCGAACCCGCGATCTTGAGTTTATTAGGTTGCTATGCTAACCACTACACCACAGGTGACCCCGGGCACTGATGGTTTCTACATGCTGCTAGCAAGAAGAGGTCAATTCTAAGCAAATACTCTGGTATATTATTATGGCTATAATGTCGGTGATTTACTAGTTAGTGTCGTTCAGAGACGAGTAATATCTACAATCTGCACCGTCATTATTTTCAACATCAGAGCTGATGTTGAAAATAAAGACATCCAGCTCATCAAACAAACCTGAAAGGTATTTAATTTTAGTCTCTGCTCCTCTATACGGTAGAAAATGCGTTAAATTAAAGTCTTTTGCGAAAAAATGTGACTGACGATATTCTTTTTCCATCAAATAGAGCCTCGATTTATTTTTTTCGGAAGGAGGTCGGTGGTGTTCAGAAGCTATAGATCTACATCTGTATTTGCATATGTTTATGTAAACCAATATATGTTTTTTTTCACAATGATGTAGTTGATTCCTTTTCTTTGGATCGGTTTTATTTTTTTTTTTTTTCTAAATAAAATGGGTCTTTTGACTACATTGGCCTCTCAACCCTTTTCGTTACCAGCATTTTCTGAGAAGAAGAAGGTGTTACTAAACTCACCTTTTATGATCTACGGTTTACTTAGTTTTAGAATTTTAAATTTATTATGCAGGATCATTACATGTTAGATTTTTATTTTCACAATAGTGTTTTCTAACCAGGAGACTAGCCGAGAGGAGATCGAGAAGGCACTGGAAACGATAGAGGAAGTGGCCAGTAACAACTTGGGTCAGCTCTGTGTCACTCAAAGTTACAGGCTGCTCTCCGTCCCCCTCCAGACTGACAGGTAACTATAGACAAGGCAGTTTTATTCAAATTCTATCAAGGGTAAAATAATACAAATTCTTCGTATTAATTATTTGTTAAGTGAGAATTTCTTTGCAAAATATTCTATTTTAGTTCTGAGTTAGTTTGCAACAAATTCTATTTTATTTAAATTTGAAGTTTAAATTCTAAAATAAAATTTCCACATTATTGATTCAAATCTAGTTAATACCCAATGATACCCAATTTAAACTTGAAGTTGGGGGTTATTTATAAACTTTATAGATCTTGACTATCCATAATCTAGGTGATAGTCAATATAAAATGGTTTCCAGATTTACTAATAGGATAACAGACAGCCAGCAATACATTTTGTTTAGTTTCAAAATAACTAAGCTTTACAGTAAGTTAGAGTAGACTAAATTGTAATATTTACTCTTTACTCAGTCAAAGACCCGTTACCAATGAAAGTTTTTCTAGTCCAAGTGAGGAGTCCCTATCTATCTATTAATTAACCTCTCTGAATCATAACCAGTAACAGGCCATTTATTTATGTTTTCGGATTTTTTTTTCAATCCCAGCCTCATTAACTACTTGAACTTGTATTAGTACCATACATGATATATTAATTAGTTAGGCTATTTATATTAGAATAAAGGATAAAATATATAACATGTTATTATTACAATTTTTATGTTACATATACTTATAAGCTTTACAACTATCATTGGTTGAAGACTTCAATAAGAAGTATACATCAAAATTTATCTCTAATTCATCAATATTTATCTGACCTTACAAAGAAATCAGTCAAATCCACTGGAAATTCTTGGTTTTCCTTGTCATCATCATTGAACTGCACTCTTTAAATTTCTAACCACTTCTATATTCAATAGGGAGGCAGGGTAGCTCAGTGGGTAAGGCGCATGACTACCATGCTCCCCGGCCCGAGTTCGAGTCCGACTGAAGGCAGAAATTTATTTTCTGTTATTTCGGCCGTGGATGGAATCGAGGGTGGGAGACCCTCCTGGGGCACACCCAGCCTCTTAAAAGTGGGTACCCTTAATTGGGGAAAAAACCTGGTGGTTGAGCGTGGCCAAATCATCTCCTTTCAGGCCAAATCACCTCCTTTCACAACCGTTGGCCCAGAAACAGTACATCCAACCTTAGTATCGAACCTGAGACCCTTCATGGGTTGTAAGTGGTGCAAGTTTTTTTTTGTTTGTTTTTTTTCTATATTCAATGCTTTTTTGTAATTTTTAGGTTTGAGGCGGTGCGACAGAAGGCAGATTTGGCAGCACTACTGGTACAAGAACTTGCGCTGACAAGGCAGTCACATGGAAACCAGTTTGCACCGCATCAGCTCCACAGTAATTTTTTTTCAATCTGACCATATGACAGGAATTTTTGTTTTTAAGCCTTTTATAAATGCATAAATTGAATGAAAAATATCTTTACAAAATAACTAATAATAAAATATGAACTACATTCTAAAATTTTTAAATGTCTAATTAGCTTTTTAAAAATGTTTAATTTTTAACTTCTTAACTAGAAAATTTTTTAGAAATGTTTAGATTAATTGCTATTAGATATTGTAAACAAAAAAGTTGCTTTTATTGTGTAATAGTTACATGAATCTAATCATTTAGACATATATGCTAAAATTACCATATAAAACAGCTGTAACTCAAAATATAAATTTACAATTTACGTAATTGTATCTTTTTCAGCCGTTGTTGATGGTGTGGCTCATAGCCTATTGGGTTCTGAAAGATCTCTCTTGGCTGCAAGAGTCCTAGCTGTAAACTCCAGCACCAATCTTGTCTCTAGCTGCTCTGTTTGGAGGTGATGTATTCTTACAATTCATTGTTATGTATATTTTACTATACATTCTTACATATCTTTTCTATAATAAAATTTAACATTTATTTCTTATTGATTTTTAAATATATATTACTCTTTTTGAAGCCTTAAGCTTCTGAACGAGGTTTTTAAAGAGTACACATATGATTCCTTCATTTTATTTTGAATTTGGCATCTATTTTTATTTTTGTCTTAGACTTACAATTTCTCAAATAGATTTTGTTACATTATCAACTAAAATGTCTTTTGTCTCACAGTAAAGCTTTGATTCCAGATGCAATTTTCAGTAATTATAAGTTTTCATGAAATAAGATTTCCACACTGCAGACATTTATTTTAACCTGTCTGTATAACTTATTAGAAAACAAAATGATAACATCAATGGATATGAAGGCCTAAATAGATTAGGCGAGTTGAAAATCTAATTGATTTAAACATGTGATAAATTACTTGATTCTGAGTATATAATAGTAGAGGATTTAATAGAGTATATACCTTATTTATTAAAAGAATAAATGTGATCAGTGTTGTATCCTAAACTTTATGAGGGCAATCACAGAGAATGGCTGTCTTACTGGGACACCATAGTTCTAAATCAGTAATTTTCCAAAATATCGTATAAGTTTCAGTTCTATACCTACTATATACTTATTGCAGTAGAGCTGTGCTAATCCAGACACCAATTGCTCTGATATCTGATTAATTCAGTTGGGATAAAAAATTATAATAAATTAATTTTAATTTTTATAAATAAGTGTAAATTTTAAACTTTGAGCTCATATGGTTAAACAAGAGCTCTCTTCTTCAAAGCTAAGGAGTGTAATGGGCTTTTTTCAATGATTATAAAAATATTATTCTTGTTTTCATTATATTCTCTAAATTTTTATATTTTATAGTTTTGTTCAAAATTAAATATTAATTAATTAAGGAATAATTAATAAATTCTTTTGCCTCACATTAATTCTAAAAATAGATATTTAATGTTTATCACTAAAATATTTTGGGTTGATAATCCTATTTCAGTTCATAGAACACAAAATTAGGTCTCTATATACATTACGTTATTTTGAAAATGAAATAACCTGAAGGAAAATTTATTTATAATTTTATATAAAAATTTGTTATTATATAAAAAATTGTTAACACATTTTGTCTAGTGCATTTTACAACTAATTACATTTAATTAGAACCATCAATGACCCAGAACCCAGGGGTTTGTTCCCATCTCATCCGGATTACCATGACACTTCTGTATGATTAACTAAAAAAAATTTTTTTTTCTTAGACGTGAAAGAGGAGGAACTGAATGGCGAGAACCAGGTGAACTGTTGGTAGGAATTGAAGTACCACAGAGCCTGCCGTGGTACCCACCCACTGGAATATTTCAACCAGCAATGCCTTCTGCTGCAGGCTTCTGGACTTTCCCTTATTATTCATGCCAGGCCAGATCTTGGGTCATATCTTATAGTGTAACAATTCCTACGCACAAACATGGGTGAGTGTTTTTGTTGAGTTCAACAAATCATCTACAAATTTTTTCAATTATTGTATAAATAATTATTTCAATATATTTATATTTTCAGTACAATTGTTGTTTAGTGGTTATTATGTAGAAATATAAATTTGATTCTTAGAACTACTATGAATTTCCAGGTCCATTCCAATATAAATCAATGTTATTATTTATCAATAATCAGAAATATATATTGATTTATATAAATAGTGTGATTGGCTATATGATATAATTTATGAAAAGGATGGTCTGGAATGCAATCAGGGGTAATAAACTACACGTCCAAGTTTAACTTTATATGACATTCCATATTTTTCTTTTTTGTATTTTTTTTTTTTTTAAACTTGGACGTTTAGTTTGCTTCTCCTGACTGCATCCCGTACCATCTTCTTAGTAAATTATGTTAATCAATGTTTAAGTTTATATTTGTTTCTTTATTTACTTATTGATAATTAATATTTATATATTTTCCAGCAACTCTGGGTATATTAGTGTTGATGTTGACATAACAAGGTTAGGAATAAACCAATGTGACTCTAATGAGCCTGATTCGATATCAGTGGATATGATCGATGTTTTTAAAGGCTCTCATAAATGCCACAATACTACAAAGGTAATTCATCATGTAAATAATAAATCCTTATGTTTTTATGAAGCTAACTTTGATGCCTTTGGGTTATTTTTGCCAGACTAGCTAAATTGTTGTCTTTGCACTTGAGATTTTTACTTACAATTTTATATATCACTCTAATGGCCAAAATTTTTTTCTGTGAACTACTACACAATGACTTTTTTTTTTCAGTTTATTGATACAATAAAACTCATTATGGTTAGTTAATTAAAAATAAAATAAAATTAAAAACTCATGAATGTTTTTGTCTTTTATTGTATTTGCCATACTATTTTTTTTTTTTTTTTTTTTTTTTTTTTTTTGAGAAACTGCTGGCAGATACTTCTCTTGAAAATTACAAAAATTGTAGCAATTGCAGTTGAAATGTTGTATAACAACCACAGTCACTCAAAATAATGGTAAAACAAGTTTTTCCAGTACATTGTAAAATAGTATGGCATATATAGTAACAGACTGTTACATTCATGAGTTTTTTAATTTTCTTTAATTTTTAATTAATTAATCATAATGAGTTAGTGAGTTTTATTGCATAAATAAACTCTGAAAAACAGTTATTGTGTAATAGTTCACAGAAAAAAGTGTCATCCATTAGAGTTCTATAGAAAATCATAGGTAAAAAACTTAAGTGAAAAGACTGCAATTTGACAAATCTGGTGAAAATGGCCTATATGGCGCTATCAATAGGAGGAAATTCTGTTTCATCCTTTCCCTCAATATATTGAAGCTAAATGGACCTATTGGCTAATTTTACTTATCCCATTCAATAGTTCACCTTCAGTTAGCAGATTACTACCAGGTATGCAAGTTTAAAATGTCGTTTATTTCTTAAAATATATACACAGTAATTTAAAAAAAAGTATAATATATTTTATTCAAAGTACTGACCTTCGCTTTCTACACATTTTGTCCATCTCTCATATATGGATACCATTCCAAAAGAATGCTTCATCTTTATTTGAAATCCATTCATCGAGCCATTTTCGTACGTTTTCGAAATTGTTGAAGTGTTGCTCCGCCAATGAGTGTCCCATCGATGAGAAGAGGTGATAATCAGAAGGCGCCAGGTCAGGTGAATACGGCGGGTGGGGTAGGGTTCCCAACCAAGCGAAGAAATCGTTTCCTTAGTCAATCTGGCTGAATGTGCAGGAGCGTTATCATGCTGAAGAATGACTTTGGCGTGCCTGTGAGCCCATTCTGGGCGTTTTTCGATCAATGCGTGACTCAAATTGATCATTTGTTGTCGGTAGCGCTCGGTATTGACTGTTTTGCCGGGTTTGAGAAGCTCGTAGTAGACTACTCCCTTCTGATCCCGATTTTCTCGTTTTTGATCAATAACATAAAATCACCACGTTTGAAACTTTGAAACCAACGTTCACATGTCCTGACGGTTGGAGCAACATCGCCATAAGTCTCAACAAGAATTCGATGACATTCAGATGCCTTTTTCTTTTGATTAAATAAGAAAATCATGACATGCCGCAAATGCTCTTTATTTGGCTTAAAATTAGACATTTTTAACACCAAAGAAAGGTATGATACGTCCACGTAAACGACTTAAAAACAACTGACTTTTGTAAACAAATGACTAACAAACAAAATAGCGTTTAGAGATAAGCAAATCCTTCAATAGGCTAAGAGCGCATTCTATTGGAATTAAAACGACATTTTAAACTTGCATACCTGCTATATCAATTGTATTTATATACACTTATTGATTTAACTTTGAGTAATTAGCTCATCACTACCTTTTATGTTATCAAACAGTGTGTTTACTCTGAAAATGAAAGGAAATGGTCACGAGGAAGCTATGTCTGTCACTGCAGACCTGGCTACTACATGGCGCATCCACAGGTTCCTTTTCTTGGAAATTTAGTTGAAGGTAATTATTTTTTCTCAAGTAGCTACTTTACAATTTTCTTCATTCTTGTAGCACCTCAGGTTATGAAGCTCACAGAAAAGAATGTATTTTAGTGAATGTTTCTTTTTAATAGTGTGAAGTTGGAAGTTTTTTTTTATTACACAGTTTCTACTTATAATGCACAACTTGTTACTTATATGCAAGACTGCTGTTGAATGTCTTAAAATCAACCCGATCTAAAGTTCGTATGCTACTTTATTTTTTTATTTTTATCAGTTGTTTTTATAAAATAAAGAAACTGAAGTAAAAAAGGCTCCTAGCTTCAAGAAATCACTCATTAAATTGATTAATTCACTCAAAGGCATATCGACTGCAATATTGAATTTTTAAAATTCCATGTTTTAGATTATGTATAAATTATAACTAATTAGTTTGTGCAGGATTAATGAAAGTTCTATTTCATAAAAAAAAACATATAATTTATTAAACTTCAATTTATTTCTTATACTGTCAAAAATATTTAAAAAATTAAAATTCCAATTGTAAATGAGTTATTTGAAGAGAACTTCTTTCCAGCTGCTTGGTTGGATGCCCTTTCAAATGGGAGTTCCACATATGAAACATTCCGATGTGAGAGGTGCGCACCAGGCTGTCAGACTTGTGATTCTCATGCTCCCTGCCTTGCCTCTTACAACTGGCCTTTCAGGTCTATATCATCATTTGTCAACCAATAGAGTGTTCAAAAAGATCAATTGCATCACCTACACAAATTACTATACTTATTCTCATTCTTAAATCAAGCCTGTTAAATCACTTGTTGAGCACTCTATGTTACTGTCTGTTGTTAGTTGCAGAAGTAGTGTTCTGTTCTTTTTTCTTTCTTTTTTTAACATAAAACACATTCATTTTACAAAAATAAATTTTAATGTTATAATAAGCATTTTTTTTTTCTTCATTCTAAGATTAATTGATTAATTGGTACCAAACGATTCTGGGTGAACCCTTTTGCTATCATATTTAGATAAGACTATGTATAAAGCAGTTTAATATTTTTTTTTTCTGTAATGGTGCTTAAACTGAGTACATTCAATGTAAAAATACTCTTCCAAAAAAATTAATAAATGGTACATATAGGGTATGGTGATTACAAAAATTATTCATCGGGTAATAGATTACGGGTAGAGCATTGGTTATACTCTACTCATTTCCTTTGATTTGGCAATAATTCTGTAAATTATTGTTATAGTTTTCCTTTAAAACTTATCACAAAATAATTAAATATAGTGGATTTTTTTTTTTTCTGTATAACAGTAAATAAATAAAAAAAACATGAAGATCTGAATTTCAATACCTTGTCAATATCTTTCTATTTTCAATGGTAACCAATGGTTATGCAAGTATGTGATGTGGTTAGCTTACATGCTGATCCACCTCATTTCATTCCCCTCTTGAAACACGCATTGATGTTATCCATTTTACAGGGGTTTCATGAAGATTTCTTGACACAAGTTAATCTAAGCCTGTTGGAATGGAAAATCGATCTATAATACAAAAGATTGTCCATTTATTTTGTAATATATTTAACATTATCAAAAATCATAATGGAGCTTATTAATGCATTTAGTTGTGGTATGAATACTTCCAGTTTAGGGCAGAAAAAAAAAGCTATAACCCGAAAATTTTATAATCAAGTATTTATTAAGAGATTACTATCTACTATAATAGGTTAATATTATTACAATTCATAAATAACAAAAGTACTTATTTTTCTTGTACTTTTGTTTCATTTATACATTATTGTCTGCCTATCAATCATCGAAAATAAAAACTCATCAATTGCATTACTAAGCAAAGTAGGGTATAAAATCTTCTTATAAACTGTTTTCTTCAAAATGATTGGGTCCATGTGCCCAAACTATGAAGTTTCTACATTACTTTTATGTCAAATTGTAGCTATTATGCTTATGATGTTACTAAAACATGTCATTTGTCATCAATGAAATTATTTAATTCAGTAGCCCTTTTAGCATGAGCCTAGCCTAGATTCTGTATGGATTAGAAATGAGATTCTTTAATCACAATTATAAGCTGTTGGACAAAAGTTTTGAATTAAATTTCAGGAAAAAATCTATAATTTTTTTTTTTTCCATGAATTCATCTTAAATGAACTCTGATCCAAGAGTTATTTTATCCAAAGAATAAACTCTAATAATAACAAAATGAAATAAATGAATGATAAAAGAAAAGAAAAGAAACAAACAAGACACATATATATTTATGTATATATGATATTATGTTAATAATATTTATATATATTTACACTCAGGCTAAAGACCCCCCAGCTGGCCACCTCCCAAACCATGTGAGGGATTAGTGAGAGCTCCAGGAGATCCTAGTGTTTCTTTCCCACTGGTTTGGAATTCAGTGAACACTGTACATCTCAGTTCTTTACTGCTATTGCTTCTGATGATTCGTCTTCCAAAGCTTACTTATTTTTTTATTTAAAGATTAGATTTTTTTTAAATTAACCTTCCTAGTCAAAGAAATCAGTCAAAACTTTCTCAATGACTGGAGGGACCAATCAACTGTTAGAGGAAGAGTGTTAGCTACTTCCTTTCTAAAAAAAGACCCGCTATGGATTGTTCCAATGGGTTAAATGTTATTCTCCCATGGATCACAGCTTATTATAGATGAACCCTTAACCGGCGTGGCCAAAAACTTTAACACTCTCTGCGTTGCGGAGTCCCTAGGACTCCAAAATTAAAGTAGGTGTTGTTTTTTAAATTTCCTGAAAAATAATGGTTTTTCGATGTTAAAATAATCAAAGGCATATATAGAAACAAAATACTTTATTTGTAACCAACTGAATAACAAAGTAAAGCAATCAAGATATAAAACTCAAAATAATAATTTTTCTAACGAAAATAAACATTGTTACACTTAGATTATTATTTTTTTAAAACAAACCAAAAATATAAAAACTTTTAGCGAAAAACTTATTGCCTAAGGTCTGAACTATAATAAATTAGCATATGTTAACTTCTAAACTTCATATGGAAAAAATTGACATTGGTAGAAATGTCCTTAAAAAAACATTATTTTAGAACTCGTCCAGATTTTCAATGAATTAAACATACAGTTTATTAGAACATTGCAAGCATATTGGTTTTTCGGATTATAAATAAAACAATACTTTCTATGACTTCTCGGTAAAACTTCTTGAGTAACAGAGAACGTCTTGATTACTTGAGACAGCATTCTAGGTAGGAACTTTGCTTTCAGGATCACCCTCTTGATCTGAAATTTCTGTGTCAGATTCCTCTAGCCCTTTTAGTAGGGTCTCCTCATAGTTAGCATCTGTAGTTCTAATGTATTCTGGATTTCTGAACATAGTTGAAAAATTGAAAATATAGCACAAACTGCGTCGCGGAGTCCCACAGACTCTAAAGCAATTGTAACGCCGACTTAAGTTCGCGGAATACTATAGTACTATAATACTATAATACTAAAGTAAACATAACAAATGGTGCGTTCCCTCACCCTAAGAAGGTAGCGGGAAACACATCCTGTTTGAACGAAAATTACATTAGTTATGAAACTGTATAAAACTGCTAGGGTCCTAGGGACTCCGCAACACCGGTTAAGGGATAAAGAAAAACAGCAGTGATTTTATATTCAGATCTTAAAACTAAGAAATTGTATGCAAAACTTTTGTCCAGCAGTTTATATGGTTACAGGAATATATTAAAATTTTACTTCTACCTTGAATAATCAAATGTTTCCCATAAAAGAATCACTTTCACATCTGTTAAGGACTGACATTTTACCAAATAAAATATATTAATGAATGAACATATATTAAATGCTAAACATTACCATAAACCCTGTACTAGTATAATTGGGGTTTGGAAAACGTAATTACTAATATTCTTCAAAGTAGCAATTTAAATTTTTGAAGCCTTCTTAGTCAATATTAAATAAGGAAATTCACTGGTAGTTACAGAAACTGATAGTTTTTGTAGAAAAAAATATTCTGAAATTTTGTAAAAATAATAATAGAAATAAGTAAAGTGTCAATATTTTAAATGGCTCTCATTAAATATTATGGGTTTTCTTCTTTTTCAGTCATATAATTACAAAATGTACCACATATATTAATTACTACCCTATTAGTAATCAAAAATAGATTAGTTATTTGTTTTTTAATATTTTTTCCCAATGGTTATTTAATATTTTTTACTATCACATATTGCATTTTTTTTAATAGTATTTAGTTACATATTTGCATGTGGATGTTATCTTCCAAATATTATAATCAACTAAATAGATTGATATGAATAGCTGAATGATAAAATGAGTATGTTAAGCCAGAGAAATGTGTAATAGTTGATTGTTCAGTATTCATTAAAATAAGATCATCACATTTATTGCATTTCCTTGACATAGTAATTTAATAAATAATTTTTAAATTATAGAATTTTTTTTATTTCTTTTTATTTAATTTTTAGTTTTTTGTCTTGGGAACAATTATTTTTGACCCACAGTGTGTTAGTTGCTAATTTATAATTCCATCTTGTTTGATTTACTTTCCCACTTTTGGGAGTAGTTACATTGCAGACCATTGTCAGAACTATCAAACAATTAGGAAAATAGAATATTGTCTCCTTCCTACTATGATGAAAGAATAAGAAAATAAAGGATAATTGATTTCTATTCAATAAATTTATTTAAATTGACATCAGGACAATGAAAGTCAATATAAATCCAGCTTAACTCTATTAATCTAATTTTTAATTATTTTGTTTACTAAGAGTTGTTATGTGAATTTACTTTTTTATACAGTTTTTTTAATTTTTTTTTTCAATCTAATTATTTTTTTTAATTAATCTGTGCATAGGATTGGACTTCTGTCGATTTCTTCAGCATGCATTTTTCTCACTCTATGCCTTATCGGCTATGTTTACCACAACAGGAGGTTGAAGGTATTCAAAGTAGCTTCCCCAATCTTCTTGTGCATAACACTTACTGGCTGTGTTATAATGTATTCCGAGGTAAGTTTAATAACAATATAGCCTTACTTAGTGCATCAGTCATCATAAAATCTATATTAAATGATATTGCTTTTTCAGATGGCTGCTATATTTCCAGTTCTTGATATGTACACTTGTATACTTACAAAATGGACTAGGCACTTTGGCTTCTGTATTACTTATACTGCACTTCTTATGAAGACCTGGAGGTATCAAACTAAACTTCATATTTTGAGATATTTTTTACCAATAACCTATCAGTACATAAAGTATGAAAAATCCTTCCAATATAAAATTGCCTAAGCTTTTCTAACTAGATAATGGACTATTATTCTTATAAGAAGTTTTCTTGATATAGTCAATTCTTGATATAGTCAACTTAAAGGTTCTTTAAGAAAATTTTATTTTAATTTTTAAAAATATCAACTTTTCACTATTAATCTATATATATATATATATATATATATATATATATATATATATATATATATATATATATATATAGAGAGAGAGAGAGAGAGAGAGAGAGAGAGAGAGAGAGAGAGAGAGACATACTTTCCAAAGTACTCTGTTTGTTTGTTGGGGCTCCAACTAGGTCAGGAAGGAAAGGATATCCTACAGGTTACTAACTTATTCTAGCCAGGGTGGGAAAGTGAAGACTATATTGTGGTGCCATCACAAAACAAATTTTAATTAGCCCAGAAGAGATTTGAACCCATGTCCTTCTTTACCGAATGCTGGCTGCATTGCATGCTGAAACCATTGCCCCAACTCACTCGTCCTTTTAGCCCTCCAGAAATTATGTTTTTTTGTTTGAATATAGGGTTTTTAATAATATTTTTAGCCAGTGATGAATGAGGTTTTAATTATGATAAAGAAGCATTGTTTTTATTTTCACTTATTATGAATATCAATATTTATAATTTGCCAGTAAAATAGAAAAAAATCTTTTAAGTAAATAAGTATTTTTTAAAACTTTGGAAGCTTAAAATTAGTGAGTGGATGTGATAATCTTATAAAATGATTTTTTCTAGGGTATCATTGACATACAGAGTGAAGTCAGCCCATAAAGTGAAATTGACTGACAAACAACTACTACAATGGATGTTCCCAATACTTCTGGTTATGCTGATATATCTTGGAACTTGGACTCTGTCTGCTCCACCTATAGGAGAGGACATAAAAGATAATTCTGGACTTTTATTTAAGCAATGTACTTATAATTGGTGGGATCACAGCATTGCAATTGGTAATTTATATCTGTTTTATTAAATTAATTTTCATTAACTAAGTATTATTGTTATCTGAAATTATTATTAAATAACTTATTAGGCCACATTTTTGTTCTCAAACAGAAGCTGAGTATTTCACATTAAAATTAATGTATGTCCTAAAACTAAGTTATAATGTAGTTCTACTACTGAGTATTAAATCAAAACACTATTTTTTCAATCAAATAATACATAACTGGTGAATAATAAATTACTCTACAAAATGGTTTACAATGTCCATTTGTAACCCTGGTTACCCAGGGCCTACCAAGAAAACACTGAAGGTATTTCCATTCAACTGTAAGTACTTAGCTGCCTTCCTTCTATCACAATCTTATTCACTCCTAATTCACTGTATACGTCACATATGTGTCTTAGTCACTCCAATCTCATACCACAGAACTTTGTGGATTGTGTCAAAATTAGAGAATTTAAATTAATCCGAACAAATCTCATCAAATAACCTTTACACTTCGTTGTAAACCTACAACTTCCTGTCCTACAATATCCTTTAATAATATTCCACTGATTCCCGTTAAACAGATCGGCTACCTAGGACTCATCTGTACAAATGACTTACTTGGAATCCACATACCCGACATAAAAGACAAGAAACTGCTCATAATTTCCGACTAATCCAGCATTTACTAGACCAGCGTTCAAAGCTCCCAATAAATTACATAAGACTTATTTACATGACAATAATTAGACCCATTTGGAAATACAGAGTCAAGCTTTGGGGCATTACTAAACTAAGTTCCAATTCTTCTCCTGCCCAATCCTTACAATCGAAAATCCTTCGAAAAATCCTCAATACTCCTTATTACGTCACAAACAAACTTTTCCATAAAGAGCTTAATGGTTCCATATGTTTCTGATTTGTGCCCGAACCAGATACCTTTCCTTTCATAGCAAACTCCATACCCCATCGAATCCACTAGTCTCCCAACTTGCCTCGCACTCAATTCACAATAACCCTCCAAGGGGTTTGAAAAGAATATGGCTAAAAGACTAATGTCAAAATTTTAATAAAGTTACATATGATAAATAAAGCTACATGTGAGTAGTTCTTTATGTGTTCTTGACATGTCATTGTACAGTTGTAAATATCAATAAATAGTTTGTTTGTTTTTTTAATATATACATGTATACAGAATATTATCTGTATTTCAAATTGCTGAAGTTTTGAATGTCTGCATGTTTTTAGAACTGAAGATGAATGTTTGAATTTAAAGATGAAGCCTTTGAAACTAGTTTGTTAATAAACTAAATATCATAGAAGTGAAAAATATTTTATTAAATCCATATTTTTTCCTGCCTTTTTCTGATTACCATCCCTTCCTTACATCTTCAATCTAAATTTATAATTTGGCTTCCTTTCTTAATTCCAAAGTCCTTTTAAGCCCAAGGCCCTCTCGCATCCTCATTACATGCGCAAATCTTATGCTCAAACTATTGAGGATGTTCTTGTTATGTTTCATCTCATATCTAATTATAAGATTTGGGACTTTCTGTAATCAAGATATACCAGATGATCACCTCTAACAGTCTACTTTCATGTCTTAAAGTCTTTTTTCTTTCCAAAACACTCAAGTAATTAATGTTCTGAGTTATGTTATTCATAATGCAGAGGAAAGGATGTTTTCTTCAATTTGATAATGTAATGAATGATCTCTGGCTAAAAATTAAGTCATTTTCAGTTTGCGCCTTGGTAAAAGGCTCTATATATAGTCCTTAATAAAGGTTATTATTAGAAACAAAAATTGTTATGTTTATTGTCACTAGTTGAATGGGTAAACGGAAATTAGTTACAATACAACCAATTGAAGGATTTTGCTGTGAAACACTCTTATATTTAATGTTTGTGTTTGTTTAAAATTTTCCACAATATAGAACTTTCTAGAGTACTTCAATGAAATCACTCACTCTTTATTCATTTTTATCAGTATTGTACATGATTAAAGCTATTTCAATTTTGATGTGAAAACAAATGTATTTAACACTATTTATTTTTCAAATTTATCATTTTTTAATCTTGATAAAAGCTCCTCTATTAAATTATAAAGTTCATTAATTTTTCTTCTAGGGGAAGTTTTCTTCCTGGCATGGGGAGTCAGAGTCTGCTACAACGTTCGTAATGCAGAATCACTCTTCAATGAAGCACGTTTGATCAGCTATGCTATTTACAACATCGCTCTAGTAAACATAATGATGGTCGCCTTTCAGTAAGTTAATGATATTATGATAGTATTGACATATCAATGTCATATAGTATTGATATGTAGTTTTATTATAAGATTATTATATATTAAATAGAAAATGAAAGAACAAAAATATCTCTTGATATAAATACTTGATTTAAAAATATCTATATTTATTAGATGGGTAATGTTTCACTGGCTAAGCAACATTCTCATGCTATGGAAAAATAATAATTCATAACAAAAATATGTATCATGAAATTAAAATATATAAACAATATTTTATATCAATATGGATTCAATTTCTGTTACATTTAATGTACATCCATAGTCTAAAAATAAATAATTATTCACTACAAGTTTTGTCAATTAGTTATATTATTTTTTTCTGAAAACAATAAATAGTCCAGTCAATAAACACATAGTAGACTGCTTGGAATATGCAATAATTTTTGACTTCATAGCTTTATTTGGAATAGTTAGAAGGTAAACATACTAAAAATCCCCACCATTGGGGGGTGAGCTAACGGGGGGGGGGGGGGGGAGAAATCTATGCCAAAAAAAACTTGGATTTCAAAATAGTAAGTAGTTTTTAACGTGCTGGTATGGGTATTTAATGGGACTTGATCAAAATATCAGTTTTTGAGATATACTTATTAAAAATCGATAATTTTAGAAACAAACAAAATGTTCACCTCATGTTTGGTTAAACACTTGCTTCAAATACCAGAAACGTATATATGAAATTAAAGTAAATTTAATACTCTACAATTTTGATTCTAACATTTTTTCCGAGAAACGATTGTGGAAGGTATTAGAAACAAAAGTTTGACAAAAAGTGAGGTGACATTTGTTTTTTTCCGAAAATCACCCATTTTCAATAACGAATAACTCGTAAACGGTAGAACTACGACAAATTTATACATTATAAATTTTGTAGGAAATTTAATTAGCTTTTATGTTTATTTGAAACATATTTTTCTTAAGTCAACCGTTTTCGAGATATTATCGAAAAAACAAAAAAATTAAACTTCTCCCCTCCCCCCTCCACCGTTAGCTCACCCCCCAGTGGATGGGACTTTTAGTATGTTTACCTTCTAACTATTCCTAACGAAGCTATGAAGTCAAAAATTATTGCATATTCCATGCACTCTACACCCCTCATTTCAGCACTCATTGACTGGACAAAAAGTTATGTTGCAAAGTTTATCTTTCCAATGCAATGTAGTTACTATGTATTAGTGATGGGTCGTTCTGAGTGGAACGGAACTTGGAACTGGTTCCAGCCTTGAACCGGTTTGGAACGAGGCAAGCTACCTAACTTTTTCGTTCCAACTGGAACGAAAACCAACGCCAAAATATCCTCGGTTTCGTTCCGTTGGTTTAGATAGAGTATAGATTGCATCTCCCGTTTCGTTCCACTCAAGGTCTTTCCGACTGCTGATCTCTCCTTCCCTCACTTGATCCCTTACATCCGCACATAGCCCTACAGCCGTTATTAGTTCCCTATAATAGCATCTAAAATGTTTTGACCATTCTACATTTAAAAGAGAGTATATGTACAAAATATTACCTAAGAGAATAATATTTTGAACGTAAATGAAAATATAACTGAAAACAATAAAAACAATGATATAACTAGATAAATTTGTATTTAAAATATTATGATCAGATATAATTATTTGCAGATCTAAAATGGTTGTTTATATGATAAATTATAGTAAATAAAGTTTTTTGATATCCACTGGCTGCCCCCCCCCCCCCCGCGTCATCTCCTTTACTACCCCCTACATAGGTTTCTGTAATATGATCTAGAACATCTTCTGTTTCCTCTTTACTCCATTCCAAATTTTTATTTGATTATGCCTTTTTTTTTTTTCCCCCTCATCTAGTTCTGCAAAATTCGAGGAATATTTTCCAGTTTTATAGGTTTCCACCAAATCAAAACATTCCGAATATTATCGGTGACTAAGATAAAGAAAAGCAAAAATGCAAAAGAATCCTATTTGCATTATATCGAATCCAGCTGATTGCCGAGAAAGGTATGAAAAAACAAAACAAAACAAGAGAGGTAGCTTGTTGTACTTTGTGCAACACTGAGGACTAAATATTTTTCAACTTTTCAACTATCCCTCCTACCACTTTGAAAAGTTACTGGCGGCAAGCAGGGAAGTATAGCGAGGGATAGCTAAAGCAAATTTTCCAGGAAGCTCACCGGAAGCAAGAGATAATTATAAAATGAAAGGAGCTTAACAGCCCGAATTCACAACAAGGGATGGAAAGAAACTGCATGGCAAGTAGGTAGTAGATTAGTCAAACTGACCTGGAACGAAAATTGGAACAGACCGCAAAATCTCATTCCGAAGGGCCCTTCACTTTTATATAGAAGGTTAGTCAAACTGACGTGGAACGAAAAGTGGAACGGAACGAAAACTGGAACTGGTTCCAATAGCGGAACGAAACCGAAAATCTCATTCCGCTTATAAGTCGGAACGGCCCTTCACTATCATGTATGGGATCATTCTAAGATGATGTATTATTTTTTTTTTCTTTTATTTGTATTTTTTTTAACTTTATTGTAATATAGCTTATTCTGGTATCTATATAATTAAAGTTTATTCTGTAGGGCTAATATTAAATTTAAATAACTAAAAAAATTTCAATAATTAATAACCTTTAATCTATTTAATTCTATCTTTTCAGTTTATTTCTATTTCCAAGAGCTGGTCCCGACATCAAGTATCTCTTAGGTTTCATAAGAACACAATTGAGCACATCAGTGACAGTGGCATTAGTTTTTGGACCAAAAGTAAGCAATTTGAAAATTTATTTCTGATACTATGTTGAAATGAATTATTTTTTTTACCTAAAATACTCAGTAGGAGACATAATGGCCAAGCATAATAGAGTCAGGCACTTAAGCATTCTTATAATCCATGTGGCACTGGTTCGAAACCGTCCTAGGTGGGTTGAAATTTATTTTGTGGGGGACCCATGGAATGAATCTCAGCCTTCCCACTCTGGCTAGGATAGGTTTGGAACCTACAGGATAATCCATCAGAATAAACACCGTCTCAGGTCAGTAGCAGCAGTTTTTCATCTACATTGTGAAGTAGTGGAGGAGCTGGCCATACAGCTCTGAAGAAGTAGCCCTTCTATTTGGCTTTGGGAGCAACGGGCTCATAACTTGCTCTCCCGAGACAAAACAAATAATGAAAAGTATAGAAAGATATAGAGCCGATCAGGATTTATGGCAACGGTTACGGCAAGGAAAACGGATTACTCGAATTGGCACATGGAACGTTAAGGGCTTGAATGGGAAGGAGATAGAACTGGTAGAAGAGATGAAAAGAGCAAAAATAGATATCCTAGGGATCACAGAGACTAAAAAGAAAAACAAAGGAGAACAGAGGATAGGGGACCATATACTATTATATATCGGAGTCAATCCAGGGGAACATGGAAAAAGCGGAGTAGCATGCCTATTTCATCAAAAGTTGGCTCACTGTGTAAAGGACTGGAGGGCTGTGAATGACAGACCCATGCAAGTAGAAGTGTGTAGCGGAGATGCCTTATACTCTCTATTCATACCTTACAGACCAAACGAAAACGCGACCAGCCTGGAAAAGGAAGCATTTTTCGACACTGTACAAAATGAGATCGATATATGCAAAGGGGTACCAATAATAATGGGAGACTTGAATGGAAGAGTGGGAAAAGATGCGAACAGGTGGGGTGGTGCTTTGGGTCCAAATGGAGAGGAAATCTGCAATGACAACGGTAAAACAATTCTTAATATCTGTCTTGCAAATTACATGATAATTGGAAATAGTTTCTTCCCATACAAGCTGATTCATAAATATACGGGAGAAGAACCAAGTTGAAATGAAAGGTCCATTATTGACTACTTTCTAATCCCCCGAGAACAAAGGAAAAATCTAACTAACGTAAGAGTCAAAAGAGGCTACGAGATAGATAGCGACCATCGGCTACTAATCATGGTAATGGTCCTCAACAACTCAAGCAGCAAAACCAGACAGACAAGACAGACACCCAGATTTAAAATAAAATATTTTAAACTTAGGGAGGCAGAGGTGTCTAAAGCAAACCAGGGCTTAATTGAAGAAAAGGCCAATAGTGACAGATACAACTGGGGCAGTGATGATATAGAAGAATCTTGGACAGGAATCAAGAGAATAATCCTGGAAGTGGCAGAGACGACCTTTGGAAAGAGTAAGCTGGGACGGTGGACATTGAAAACTGCTTGGTGGAACGATGAAATAAAGGAAGAAGTCAAACTGAAGAAAGCCTTATGGAAGCGATTCTTGCAAAATAAGTCAGATGAGGCATACTCAACATACAAAGAACAAAGGAAGAAAGTGAAAGAAGCAGTGATGAAAGGAAAGAAAAAGTATTGGGAAAAGTTCGGGAAAAAGCTGGAAAACAACTTCAAAGAAAACCAGAAGCTTTTCTACCGAAGCCTCAGAAGCAGGAGGAAACAAAAAGAGCCAGTACTCAAGCACATAAAAGATAAAGAGAGAGTCATCCTGAGTAGGCCGGAGAACATTATGGATAGATGGGCAGAATATTATAAAGAACTGCTGGCATATAAAGGGCAGGAATTGGAGGCAAACCAACAGGCTAGAAGCACAGATGTCATCTGGGAAGGGGACGATTACATTGATGAAGAGGAAGTAGCTGAAGCTATAAGCTCACTAAAGCTGGGAAAAGCGGCTGGCATTGATGGCATCTCACCAGAAATGTTGAAATATATAGGCATGAAGGGACATGAAATGCTCCACCTCCTCAATGTGGCTTGGAAAAAGAAAGTGATACCAAAGGATTGAGAAGTATCAACCATCATCCCAATTCTTAAAAAGGGGGACAAACGTGAATTCCAGAATTCATTGAGGCATATCCCTACTCAGCATTCCCTACTATCAAGGGGACGTTTGCAGTTGTAACTCACAGATTTGAATGCCGATTTGTGTGTGGGTAGTAGGGACCTATAATAGTGCAAAACTAGAGTTATAGCTGCCAATGGGCATTAGGAACCGAGAAAAAAAATAAAATATGAAAATCACGTTTTATTTTTTTTCTCAGCTCTCAGTCAAGATAGAGAAATGATTCTTTCACGTTTAATTGCAGTTATGTAAGGTATTTGATATAAAAATACTTTTGTTATGCTCAAGACACCACCCAGCTTTAGGGTGCTCAAAAACTCTTAAAAAATGACAAAATTCCAAGGAAATCCGCTGTAAATCAGTGGAAACTTTTTTTTATGGAAAACTGACCTCAAATCTCGATTTAACACACCATAAAACCCTTAGATGTGAAATTTTATCAAAATCAAAAAATATTGATTTTTTACCCCTTTCGAGGAGGTTAAAATTTTGAAGTTGAGATTTCATCAACATTTTCTACCGGCCATAACAACTGCTGTGTTCAACCGATTGCAATAGTAATAGCATCACTAGAATCAGCATACATTCTGCTTTTTATACATGCCTATAACATGAGGAAAATTTTTTAACTAAAAACTGATATTATTTCCAGATTCCTCATCTCAAAAAACATGTAGAAACTTAATTTTGTCGAAATCAAAAATATTTTTTTTTACCTTTAAAATTTTGTAGGATTTTAGAAGGCAAGGGGCTGTCAATTTCTGAAAAAATGTAAATAATTTGTGCTATCTCACATATTTCGCAACCGATTAAGACAAAATTTTAAGGTCATCTAGAAGTCTTAAAACTGCATAGTTTAGCCCAAATCCGGAGGTTGTAGGATTTCCCCTTATTGAAATATCTCAAGTTATAGCTGACCTTGGATTTTTTCATTCACATCAGTTTTTGTCCACTAAAATCGGGAGTAAATCCAATGTTATAGACATGGATAAAAAGCAGAATGTATGCTGATTCTAGTGATGCTATTACTATTGCAATCGGTTGAACACAGCAGTTGTTATGGCCGGTAGAAAATGTTGATGAAATCTCAACTTCAAAATTTTAACCTCCTCGAAAGGGGTAAAAAATCAATATTTTTTGATTTTGATAAAATTTCACATATAAGGGTTTTATGGTGTGTTAAATCGAGATTTGAGGTCAGTTTTTCATAAAAAAAAGTTTCCACTGATTTACAGCGGATTTCCTTGGAATTTTGTCATTTTTTAAGAGTTTTTGAGCACCCTAAAGCTGGGTGGTGTCTTGAGCATAACAAAAGTATTTTTATATCAAATACCTTACATAACTGCAATTAAACGTGAAAGAATCATTTCTCTATCTTGACTGAGAGCTGAGAAAAAAAATAAAACGTGATTTTCATATTTTATTTTTTTTCTCGGTTCCTAATGCCCATTGGCGGCTATAACTCTAGTTTTGCACTATTATAGGTCCCTACTACCCACACACAAATCGGCAATCAAATCTGTGAGTTACAACTGCAAACGTCCCCTTGTAAGTATATTCTAAGGTGCTTGAAAAACGATTAAGGACTCTTGTTGAACAAAAGCTGGGGGAAGAACAATATGGATTCCGACCTAATAGAAGCACTGATATTCACCATGAGACAAATATCCGAGAAGGTTATAGAAAAGGACAAAGAGGTATTTGCTTGTTTCTTGGACCTAAACAAAGCATTCGACAGGGTACAGAAAGGAGACATGTCAAGAGCTCTGGAAGAATATGGTGTTAACATTTGGAAATGCAAAGGAATGTTATCAGGATGTGCTACACTTCGGGAGAATTCATGGCAGGTCAGGGGACCAGACAGGGCTGCAGCCTAAGCCCTCTCTTGTTCATCCTAGTGTTGGACTCTGCTCATAAGGAAGACCTGGGAGGAAGGAATCAAAGAGGCCTTTAACAGAAGAGGAATGGACTGGAGGAGGAGAAGGCAGCTGGTGAAGACAGGGTTCCTTGGGTCAGGCTCTATAAGAAGGAACCTCACACTGCTCAGCGGTAAAAGAGGGTCAGATTAAGTAAGTAAGTAAGGATAATCCATCCTTCCCGCCTTAGTTGGAGTTCATTAGAGCGTTTAGCCCAACAAACAACAAAATTTTGATATTTTATGATATCATTGATATTATATTTTCATTATTATTATTGATAAAGAAAGAAACTTTTGGGCATTACATGGAAAATAAAATTGTATTTCTGGTATAGTCTGTCAAATAATGTTGGGTTTTCTTATTCTGTGAAACATTTATTAAAACACATAAATCAGTATTAATATGGAGTGTTTGCCAATCAATAACAGGAAACCTTTTTGCTTTTTGAAACAGCTAGATTTTCAGTTTGGTTATTTGTTAATTTAAAAGCCAGTTGATATTATCCGTGATACTTCATTTGTGAATATATCTGTGATGTTTTCATCATATTCTGTATTATCTAGATTACATATTAATTTTATGTTTTACCAACAAGTTTATCTCTTAAATTAAAAAAATTATATTATTTTATTATTCTGTTGTTAGAAAACTACAGGATAATATTTTTTAACAAAATTAATATTTTCACATTAATATTTTTAGAACATTTTTATTGGCTATTAGGTTTTAAGGGTGATTCGTGGCCAAGGAGATCAGTGGGACAAAAGAGCAAGAGCAAGAGCTGTTACAGCTTCATTTTCTTTGAATGGGATTGGTTTGGTCGCTGATGAAACCACAGATCTTTATCAAGAAAATGAGGAGTTGAAGGTAATATTATTCCTTGACATTGAAAATTATCTTCTATTGACACACGTTTAGGTAGATGTTTTATCTAATTATAAGCTCCCTCTTTTATTTTGTATTTTAGTTCCGGTATTATATAAGAAAATTGTATTTTGATTGATAATGTTGTATCACCAGTGGTTCTTAACAAAGATTTATTAACAGACAAAAAGAGTTACACACATGGATAACAAATACATGTGACTTAGCAAAAAGAAGTTAAAAGATCTAGGGAGTCTTTGTCGTCTGGTAACAACTGTTCTCTTTGCTAATTTTGTTACAATATTTTCTGTTTTCAAATAATTCTGATATTATAAATCTCTATTTATGTATTTACTTTTTTATTATGTTATTAGAAGTGTCTTAAGTTATTAATTAGTATAGGATTATTGAATAAAGAGTTCATAAGATATTTCTCTGATAGATATATTTTTTAAATTCTCTGAAAACTATAACTTATAGTTAATAATTTTAATGTAATTTCAACTTACTGCCATCTTAAAAACAGTTAAATCATCGAATATTTAAAAAAGTGTCCTTATAAGAACAACAGTGGCGGAATCCGCCATCTTAAAACCGTTAAATATTTTAAAACAGTATCCTGGAGGACAAAAATGGGGGAAGTTATCCTTCGGATAACTTGAAAACTGTTAAAAACATATTATCCTTAAGGACAAAAAAAACTAATAAAATTCCACCATCTTAAAACAGCATCCTTAAGGACGAAACTAATTATAATTGTGGAAGGATAGAGTGGTCAAGGATGTCCTTCGGCCTCAAAAAAAATCGTCAGATCCTGGCAGATCTGTAAAACAGTGTCCTTATAGCAGGAGGTAAATTTAGTGAAAATATTAAAATATGATTCAAAATTCTGACAATGAATTCACAATCTTCATCAAAGGATTTGAGATTTTTTCTTAGTTTTAACCCTGGTGAGTATTTATTTTAACATTTTTTTTTACTTTTGTTTAAAAAAATAAAATAAAATAAAAAAACCTTGATTTAGATTTTTTAGCATGAGCTGTATACATTAAATACAAAATTCATTTGTAATTTTAATATAAAAATTTTAACAAATTATTTTTAAATTTAACATTATTTTTTTTAATTTGTTTTAGGAAGAAATTCAGAAATTAGCAGGTCAGATAGAGTTCATGAAGATAGTAAGTATGGAAGTAAATAACAGACATGTGAAACCAAAACCTGGAGGATATTTCAGCGGTATAGGTAAGTTTAAGAATAAAGTAACAGTTATATTTTAATTAAATATAATCATATAACTTGTTTTTGTTTCTTTTTTTTAACTTTGTTTAATTGTCCACACCTTTTCAATAACAAATTAACCACCAGTAAATTGTATGATCCATATATAATTTAAAAAATACATGTCAGGAATGAGGAAGAAAATTATACTACAGTAACTCTTCTTGGCTTTGATTTATTTTAAGAGATTAGAAGAGCAGATCTCTCATCCGGATCCTTGTGTTTTCAGGTTTACATGCGGTGTCCATTGTTTCTATGGGTGTGTTTTTGTGTTCTTGTAGTTAGCTGTGAAATCATTTATAGTGAGAACATATGTTTTCACTAACTATTGTTATATGTAAAGGCTAGTACGCACTGGGATTAATTGTTCGGACTCTTTGCGTCTCGGATTCATTTTCTAGCATCCAGGACGCTCCGCGACAATTAATCTTGCATCTCGTGTGTTGCAGTTCAGTAATTTTTGAGTCTCATCCGGAATGGGATTCTTTACACAATGTGGCGCAACATTGAGTCAGTTTTGGTGGGGAGGGGCCTCTAAATTTTTAGTTTAAGAACTACTCAGCCGATTTTAATGAAATTTGACAACTATGTTTTATACTAACTAACCTTTTTTTTTAAAGCCGCTGGCAATACTGTTTTAATTTTGGTGGGGAGGAGCCTCTAAATTTTTAATTTAAGAACTACTCAGCCGATTTTAATGAAATTTGATAACTATGTTTCTTTCATAGTAACTAACCTTATATTTTAAATATGATTAAAACTGAACAGAGTTGAAATTTGAAAAAGATGTACTAATGAGATGACTACAGCTAGGTAAAGTATACTCTTATTATCTTGAGCTAGTAAAAGTTAAGTTTTTGCTAGGAAAATAAGTCCCTTTAGATAAACAATCGCAGTGAGGACTGTTGCAACATCGCAATCACTTGGAAGTGGATAAGGATATTTCGAATGTTCTTGCAAAACTAGTTGCGTATCATTAAGGTGCATATGTAAGAAGAAATGTGTGCTTTGCAACTCAAAATGCCACAAATCTGTTACTTGTAACAGGTGACAGGCTATATTTATCAATTAGTTTACTGTTTTTTCTTATTATTTGGATATTATTATTATTATTATTTCAACTTTTATAGGTCTACGTATTGGAATTATGAATAGTAATTTTAACCAGTTTTTATTTTTTTATTTTTTATGTTGTAAATAAAGTACGATTGTGTTTTTAAATTTTAATGTAATTTTGTTTCATTTTTTTATTATTACTACTATATGTTTATTTTATTATTTTATTTTATTTATAAGCATATTGTATACTTTATTTATGTATAGCAAGTTAAATTCTGTTCTTTTTTTATTTATTTTATTTTATAAATATTTTTTGGTTTTTTATTTTTTTATTTTTTCTTACTGTACATAATGTGTGAATGTAATCATATGACATCTATATTACTTATTGCCCGCATTTGTAGCAGATTGTAATAATTACTCAATAAAAGTATAAAAAATATAAAAATTTCTATGTATAGTTAAAATAAAGAATTCGCATTTTTTATTTGTTTTTAATCAGCTGGTAGACCATTTCCTAGCAAAAAGTTAACTTTTACTAGCTCAAGATAACAAGAGTATACTTTACCTAGCTATGGTCAACTCATACTAGTACAACTTGTTCAAATTTCAACTCTGTTAAGTTTTAATCATATTTAAAATATAAGGTTAGTTATTATGAAACAAACATAGTTGTCAAATTTCATTAAAATCGGCTGAGTAGTTCTTAATTAAAAAATTTAGAAGCTCCCATACCAAAACTGACTCAATGTTGTGCCACATTGTATAAAGAATCCCATTCCGGATGGGATTCAAAAAATACTAAACCGCAACACACGAGATGCAAGATTTATTGTCACGGAGCGTCCCGGATGCAAAAAATGAATCCGAGATGCAGCTCAGTGACAAAAAGTCTGAACAATGAATCCCAGTGCGTACCTGCCTGTAGACAATGCTGCGATGCAAAGACTCTGCGACATGAATCCGAGTGCCTGCGACAATGAGTCTGAACAAAGAATCTCAGTGCGTACTAGCATTAAGTCAGAATGTAAAGTTGTGTTGCTAACGTATAAAGGTGCTTTTGTAATAATCTAAGGATTTTGGATTGAAAAGTCTGGAGGAGTTCTATGCGTCTTTTTTACTTCATCGAAAATCTAAGGAGAGTAAGTCCAAATTATTTGACATTTAAGTTAGTATATGTATGCAGAAGTTTCTGTATGAAGTTTTAGTTTTGATTTGTGGTCACTTTAATTTGTCTTTGGTTTAAGGTTTGGGGTTTTACTTTGTGTGTGTGCAGCAGGTCATTCTTCTATTAAATGTTAACCCTAAGTAATTCACCATGTCTGTCTGTGGAATTTGTGTATTGCCAATGTATGCAAGAGGATGTTTCATGTTTAAGTGTGAATGTAATATATTGACATTTGTCATACCAATAGTGTAGTATGTAAAGGTGATATGTAAATGAACCTGGACAGGATTTTGATGTCATCTGCATTTGTGGCTGTCAGGACATTGCGACTGTTATGTATGTCATTTGTGTAGATAATGTACAGTTATGGTGTGATGATTAACTCCTGGACTACTACTGCTAAAGATGGATAAATAAATGTAGTAGCTGAGCCCTGTTGGATTGAGAAAAATCTTTTAGATAGAAAGGATTGTAGGATGAGGGAGTGTCATCTTGAGCTTAATAAAATACCCTCTTTCCATATCATCAAATACCTGAGTTACATCCAGAAAAGCACCAGCTGCATATAGTTTCTGCCCTAGTCCTATCAATATATAATCTGTGACAGTGAAGTTGTGAGAAATTTTCGATAACCAAATTAATGATTGGGAACTATTTGATTATCTGTTTGTGTCTTTTGTAGAATCATTTTTCAAATGTTTTAGAACAAATGGATATAAGCTAATTGATCAGTATGGTGAAGGATTTGATTTTTATGTCAGGTTTGTTAATTATCAATACGTATGAATGTTTCCTATATAATGGGGATTTGGTTGTCTGAATAATAGAATTGTAAATAGTCTTGTGAAATACTAGATCCTTTCTCAGCATTTATTAAATTGTGACCAGAAGCTTTCTTTTTGTTTTTATTTAATGCTTAATTTGTTCTGTGACTTGTGATGGAGTGAAACAAGGAGGTGGAAGAAAATGATGTAGAGGAATGTCTAAGGTTTTAAGTACAGTGAAACTCCAATTATCAGGATTGGTTTGAAAAAAAAAAAAATATATATATATATATATATATATATATATATATATATATATATATATATATATATATATATTTTTATAAAATACATTTTTTTTTAATAGTTACTAACAGACATTGTAGGCCGTGCTTCGAAGTTTACATAAAATAGGATAGGTCGGTCCCGTCTTAATAGTTTTATGACACAATAAAAGATGTAAAACTAAATAGGCCAAGCGGCAGCTACTAGAAATCCATCTCAGAATTAGGGACAGAGCCATCACATCTCATAACAGTCAAGTTCTCAGTAAATGTACTTAGTGAATTTCTAGAAGCATATCACATCCACAGGGTTTAGTCCAGTCTGACCCTATTGCCGTCATGAGTGGTTTCTTTTTAAACTCAAAGAGTTATGATACCTAAAAGAGAATGTGTTGTATTAACTTTGTCAAAAAAACAGTCCATTTTAGAATGTCTTAGGAAAGGTGAATCTGGGAAAAATTGGCGGACATGTTAACTAAATTTTATTGTTACATAAATATAACTTTATAAAAAGCTACATTTATAATAAATGTATAATAAAATATGTCGTTAAAACATTACATATGTCTGTATCTTTTATTTCAAATCCCTAATTCAATAGTAAATCTGATTATCAGATTTCTGGGTATCCGGATCAATTTCGGCCCGAATTAATCCGGGTAATCAGAGTTTCACTGCATAAATCATCATGTTCTATGCCAGTCATGTCAGAGTATGTTGTGAAAACAAAAGATAGGTAGTCTACAAAGATTTCGGGTTTATCCCTGCCTATGACTAATTGGTGCATTAACCTGGCAGTGCTTTAAGACATTCTTTATAGGCTTCCAAAAACTTCCATAGTTGTTGGATTTTCAATGTGAACTTCGTAGTTTGTCTGGTTATATTTTTGTATCTGACTTTTCAGTTCATAGTTCAGTTGGTTGTATGTATATCTCTCTGAGGGAAGTTTACTAATCTGCCAAACTTTGCTGGCTCTTCTCTTTACTCTGATCTAATTATTTGTCATTTCTCATAATTTTAATGTTTTGAATGTCAAGAAGAACTGTGATTACCAGGCTTCTTAACTACTGTTGTAGCCTCTCATATTCTCAAACTCCTATTTTCTCCATTGACTTCTGGACCATAAAATTCAATCTACTGTAATGTTCGTTTAATGCTAGATAAAACCTTCTTATGGAATGATCATGTGGTTTTGTTACTACAAGCATCTCTCTATCCTAAAATTCCTTTATTCTACCTTTGTTCTGCCTGATCTCTGCTTTACTCCTTTCCATTTTCATCAACATTCAGTTAATCCTTTGTTATTGATTAATTAAATTATCTATCATTTATTAATACATTCGATCAATGAAACCATTCTCTCTAAAAGTTATTTTACCATTTGGCTCCTAAAAACTTAATAGGAAGGTAATAGACTATTGTCTCTAACCTAATTATAAATAGCAATAATTGTTTTTTCTAAAACTTATCTTGAAAATTAAATTTATATTTTTTGAGAATTTTAATATTATTTTCTTTTCAAAGTGGGAGGAGGAATGCACCTGCAGAGTCCACGAACTCCAAGGGAACCTCAAAACTCTGGGGGTGAGAGCAGAGATCATGTCTGACAGGGTGATAAAAAATGCGAAGTTTGGTTATAATAGGTATGTAATGTAGGACAATAATGATACATCTGTGACACATGAATAGTCAATAAAGTGCGAAATTGGTATTTTAGGAAAAACACAATTTTTTCCACAATTATTCAAAATTTAGCACTCATCTATGCAATAGGCTTATAACTAAGTCCATTAGACACAAATAAAGTGAAAAAAAGAAGCTTTCTGGGGATACCCATAACACAAAATTCGCTAACACAAAATACACTTAACGAACTATTTACAAGTGGCACAGATATATCATATCTATTCATCTTTATTGAGCTAACCTCTTTAACAATTAATTTATATTAAAATTTAGTTTTATTGTTTTATGCTAAAATTTTGGTTTACAATAAATATTTAAAATTATATTTTATTTCTTTTGCATGTTTTTAAACTGAAATTTTCACAGCTATTTCTAAAACTATGTAAATATATATTTAAATGTTGTACAATCTCAACAATTCACTCTTCTTTAAAATATAAATCACATTTATTTATGAATCCATAGACAAATCCGTGATAAATCATAAGAAAGCAGTACATTTTTGCCATTCTTGCTTATGATGTCCTGTAAGTTATATTCTTCAGTAAATAATCTATCGCACTCATTCATGTGAATTTTTCCACTCTTGAATTACTTGTAAACCTTTAAGAATTAAGTTTGTTTAAATTTCACTTAATGAACCTAATAAGACATACCTATCTTAGTTTTTCATTTTGGTAAATTGTCTTCAGTGTCCATTCTTACAATGAGTGTGAAATGAATGTCATTGTAAGACATTAAAACTAGTTTTTTTCGATTCTTGGAAAAAAATTGAATTTCTGAAATAATGGAAATGGACATTTCATACAAAACGTCCTATTTTCATATTTACACCTAAGGAGATTGATACTTATTATATGATTTGTTTTACTTCAATAATGAACTAATGTTCTCAATTCAATATCCTCATTTCTTTTTATTTCAGATGTCAATCAACTTGTATCAAGACAAAAATATATTTCATTGTTATTATTTTATCAGGGTTCTTGTATATAAATATATTTTATATTTATATGAGTAAGGATTGAAATTTTGTATTACAGGATGCAATTAAATTATATTTGATTTAATTCTTATTGTAAATATATTAATTTTATTTTATTCTTATTTATCAGGGTTAACAAAAAAAACAAAACATGTATAGTTATATATATGCCCTTTGCCTTCATTGAGATGCATTTTTATATAAATGATATTAAAAGAGAATTTATATTTTTAGACCTGTTGATATTGTTATTATATTTTTCATCATTGTTGTAGTTTGTATATTAAATATATTTATAAAACCCAAGAGATTCAGTTAGTGTGGTTTGATAAAACATACCAATTGTCATACAGCAGTACACTGAATATTCAAAATTATTTAATGTGACAAAATATTCCTAATACTTTATTGTATGAAAGTATCGTTTTACGAAATATTATTGTCAGACCTTTTATTTATTTTTTTAATGGCATTTAAATATAACTAAGTTTTAGATATACTTGCAGTAGTTTTCTAAAAACATTTTCTTTAATTCTACTTTTTTCTCTTTTGTAATTTATTTTATTTTTCTTGCTAAGTAGAAACTGATGAATTTGGAGACCCATGTTTTCTCCTGCTAAGAAGCATGAAAAAACAATTATGGGACCATTGGTTTGGTTGATTTTGAATTAGAGTGTGAAAATCTGGCTAAATGAAACTTTTAACAGTTACATAAAAATGTACTTCAAAACTCATACAACACAAACTCACATCCATAGATCACGTTATTTTTATTTTTTTCAATAATAATGATTTTTATTATTTTTATTCACTACTTGGTTTGTTAAAATTATAGTTTAAAGTGATAAATTTCATGTTTAAGATCCATTCAATACTCAATTTTAAATAGCTTAGTGATTTCCTGTTTTAATATTCCTTATTTTTACAATATAAGAATGCTGTGTACTTACACAAATGTGCCAAATAATAAAATGATTGTAACTATTACCACCATTATTACCATAATTGAGAATTATGAAACTACATATCGTAATTATATTTATCTAAATATTTCAAAACTGGTTTTGTGTACTGATTTTGTGTCAATTGGTCTATCATATTTAATTACTCTTATCGATATTAAAATGATATTGGATACAAAAGTCAATTTTTAATTGTTAATTAAACAATATTTTTTGTTTTTATATTAATCCTAGTCATATTTAATAAAACCATACCTTTTAAAAAGGAAGTGGTGAATGTGTTACTTTAAAATGAAGAGTTTGTTTAATTAGAAAATCATAAGTAAGTAATGATTTTATATTTGTTGTGTAGTGATACAAATTTACATAAGTATGTAGAAACATTTATATTAATACAGCAACATAGGTTAAAGATATTAATCCGCTGTACATATTATGGAAAGATGAGTTGTGTATATTCCTCTTATATGTAATTATTTTTTATCTGTAAATGTATTATATAGTGAACTCTTGTGGTTGTATTAATTTACCTAAGCTTTTGTATTATATTAAACTCATAATATTAAGTTACATGCTTCAGTAGGCTTTTGAGGTACTTAAACTGAGAGAGAGGTATAATTAGCATGTAAAGACATCCAAACTGATAATCAGTGTCAATCTGGAACCTGTTTGCAAAAATATAACATTAATAAAGAGCTAAAAAATTTTTTAGAGGTTTATTATAAAACAAACCATAGATGAAATACATACACCAGTTATAAGGACCTAAGAAATTATTGAAATCCTAATTTTGAAAAGATAATTTGACCAATTAATATCAACCCCTTTTATTTTTATTTATTTATTTATTTATTTTTTATTTATTTATTTTTTTTTTTTTGGAATGAAAATTGGAAATGATTATTGCTATTGCTTGTTAAATATCTTTTAATTTCAAGTGCAACCTTAAAGTTTAATTTGTGAAATAAGTTTCTAAGCCGCTAATTATCTCAAAGAAAATAGAAGCTCTTTTAAACTAAGCACTCTGAAGTGAAATATTGAATTATTGCTAATTACTAGGATTCAGCTCCAATATATTCTTGTACTTGGCATTATGCAGCTCTCCAAAATGTTTTAGTTTGATATTGATATAAAGAATCAATCTTTTGCACACCTCCTCTTGTACTATTAGATTTTCCTTTATCCCAAAAACTGACATCTGTCTCGGCATGGCTCATAAAGTTAATCTAGAACTACTTTTTAAGCATTTAACAAGCATTCAAAACAAACAGTTTATTTAGTTACTTTTTTATGTCACTGATTGTTCGATCAGAATAATATTCGGATAATTAATAAGTCATTTACATCTAAAAATATAGTAAAGGAAAGATACAAATTCAGAATTTGCTGAGTAAAGTATCTTATCAGTTTGAGTACTTATTTTCTGTTGTACAAAGTGGATCCATTTAAATATTAAATAAATTTTATCTTAACAGAAAACCAAGGAATTCATCGCTATGGGAACAGTTTCATATAAATTTCTTGGTTTCATTCTGCCCTATAAAAAATATCACTTCTTAATGTAATATAAATCAGGCTGCTGGAACACAATGCAAAAGGATATTAATGGGTCAATGCAAAAATAATACTACTTTGCATAGCCAATTTAGTCATTACAATTTCTGAGGAAGAAAGGAATGAAAAAGTGAGGTTGATCCCAATAGCACGATTATAATAATTTTTATGAATAGATGATGAAAGGTGATGTCTTCCTTCATACATTGATTGATTGAAAGAATGCATATTGTACTTTGCTGAATTGTTTCATAATAAAATTAAATGTACCATTTATTGATTCATTTTACACTGTAATTTAGTATAAATGTGAAGATTATTTAGTGCTTAAAAGGTGACATTTTATTTCAAATAAATTTCTACATTCTCTCTCAGTATAGTCTCTAAAAGCATTAGTTAAGTGTGACAATGTACTTAATAATTTGTTTAATGCTGAACATTGGAAATGGTCTTTTGCCATTTGTGACTGCTTTTAAGTTGACCAATGTTTAGCAGTTTTCCCAGGGTCCTGAGGAGAAGGTACCCGATTTCAAACTTGGTTGTGAACTTTGTATATAGCATGGGCAATATTGGCCCATAGTTCATTCATTAAGTGTATGCTGTACATATTATATTAAGATATTATATTTATACGATTGTATATATTATTTTGATGGTTTGTACTATTGAGGAGCTTTTGGTTAACAATTTTTCTAATTAATGATTGTAATTTTACCTGAAAAGCTCTTTGATAGTTTGGCTGTTGTACCTATCACAAATTCTAGAGGCTCATTATCCAAGTGTTGAGTTTGAAATGGTTGTTGACTGTTTTTAGCATAGTGGCCTTATAGAGGAAGAATAACTTTTATATTGATACGTCATAGGTTTTTTAATGCCCTTGCTATCCCTAGCTCTGATAGAAAAATGTTCGACCCAAATGTTCAACTGGTGTCATTTTAATAAACAATAACATTCCACAATGTATTAAACTATTATACAAATCTGTGATTTGATAATAAATACATTAATGTAAGAGTAAAGTTGGGCCACTAGTCATTGAATATAATATAAATTAAAAACAAAAACAATGATTGTAACATTATTTGTAAAATCTTTAACAATGAGGAAAAATAAGATATTTTGACAAATATAAGTGATAGTTAGGCTTTGGATTCAAAACTTCAAGTTTTTGGGTGATCAAAAATGAATTTTGGCATATTGTCCAAGTATTGACTTATTCAGTATTTATTGATGTAATAGCATTTTGTATGTTTTCCTTTTTACATTTGGTTCCAAATAACATCGCTTGGTGCTTGGAATAGAGATCTGTATACTCTCACATACATACTTATATATGTTTAAACATTTATTTAAATGTTGTATTACATGTGACAATTAATTGTATAGATGAAGTGTTAAATCATCTTATATTAATGGTGTTGAATAAAGGTATTTTCTATATATGCCTTTTTTTCTTTCTTTTTTTTTAAATACTCTTATGATCTAAGACATATATAAATCTAAATAATCAATCCATTAAATTTAGATTATTAATGTTTAAATATCAGAAATCATCCACTTGCTTCAAAATGTTGAAATATTTATTCATAAAATTTAATTTAAAAGCTCTATAGAAGGAGTTTAATGTCATCTTCATGAAACTATGAAGTTTGTTGGACCAGTCATGTTGTAAGGATAATAGAGTGATACTTCTGTCAAAGTGGGAGTGGATCTTTGGAATTTGTCACGCTAGCATACCATAGCTTAGCTGGGTGGATTGTATCCCTCCTGTTAAGCTGTACTGGACCATGTTAATTCTAAGTCAGAAGTAATCAACTCAGAAAACTTGCAAACAATGCTGAAATAGGCCAAGATTCAACTTGGTGCATTTCAGAGCCAGAACATATATAAAAGGAAACTTAAAAGTTTGTGCCCTAACATTTTCAATTCTGCTGCATTTAGGTATTTATTATATTATTTATGCATCATTTAAAAAAAAAAGTTCTATTTACTGAAATTAACATCTGTTAAATACAAAATATACATAGTAAATATGGAAAATTATAAATCTAATGATATGTCTATGAGTTATATAGAGCAATAAAATATTAGCACCCTAAAACAAGTAATTCATTATAAGGTCCCAAGGTTATCTTCCTTTCTGACATCTCAAGGGACTATTTAGAATAGAATGGTCAACTATAGTTGCGATATTAGTTTATTTGAATGGGCAAAGAGTTCAAAATGAAAGGATGAAAAATCTGTTTCAGTACGAATTAGTTATTATAAGTTTATTTGGAAAATAATAATGAAAATTAAGGATTTCACAAAGGCATTTGTAAATTTTAAAAAAAAATAAAAATTAGTATAACTGAATCAATTTTGATTTAAAAAAATTCTTAACAGTTAATTACTACAACCTCCTTGCATCCACTCTACACAGAAATTTAGTGGAATTGATTAATATGAAATATTTTTCAGGTAAATATGATATTTCATAAAAATTCAGTTGTTGCTCTGATCAGTGTTATCTATAGAACTATTGACATAACTTTAGTCAACTATCCTCTAATATAAGGGATTCCAAATTGAAACTGAATGTGATATAAAGAGCTGGAATCAATCAAATTAATTGTCAAGCATATCCACAGATTCACAAACTCAAGTATTTTAAATTATTTCTATTTCTAAAATAAATATTTAAAAAACCTAATGGAATCCTGTCAATCAGTCAATTGAAATGTCACTATCCATAATTATCAATTCTACACTTTCATTTGATATATATTCTGAATAGAGGTCTACATAAACTCTCTTATACTATACATACAACATACAAACATACAAAGTCTTCAGAATTTATATAGACAAATCTCATCTCTAAAGAAATGAAAAAAATTATAATGTTCACACTTAATTTCAGAAATGTAATAAGTTCTAGATTTTTAGATTTTTTAAAATAAATTAAACAGATGGCAATTCTGAATAAACCAGGAAATTAATTTTATGGCTATTGAACTTCTCCCTTGTGAATGGCTTTTAAATTCAGTTTATTATGAACAAGTTTTGTAATAGTAAAGGAGTTGATATACTATATCTGCTATAATATTGGTGCCTAATGTATTTTGATTTTATTTATATTTATTTGTTTAAAACTGTTTCAACTAATACATGAATTCAATTAATTATTATCTCTCAGTAATTCATATTAATGATAATAAAAATATACATTATCTTTATAAATTCTATCTAAGTATCTTACTCGTTTGAATTATAACTCCTTAGTATTTCTCACTATTAACTTTTTTTACCCAAGAACTTGTTATGTTAATGTTATTTTTTGTTTGCACTTGGTCGCTTCTTATCTGAGAATACATATGTATATTCTTGAAAAAATCAAACTGTATGTATTGGACAAACGTTTTACTACCTTGACTTTACTGTATGTACCTTCCTTTTTGAAAATAGAAATAAAAAAATTATTATGAATAACTCTAAATCAAAAATATAAAATTGTAGTTTTGTTCATTTAATCACCATTTCGACAGCTCTATTTTTAAATAGATAACTTTTTTTCCGATAATTATCATTTGTCTTATCTAACTGATTAGAATTATCGATGTTTTGGAACACTATTCATGACGGGCTTGATACAGTAAATTATATGTAATTCAATTGGTTTTTTTTTTATTTTAATTTTTGCTTTTTGTTCAATAAGAATCAACATTAATTAATAGAACAATGACCATTCATTATTGTCTGTCACCATTTACCAAGCCTAAGAGATGATTTCAAAATTTCTAACGGTATAAACGTTACGAAGTTGCCTTTTCATAATTAAAAACAAATTATATTATGAACGTTTAACATAAGCGGTTCATTATTTTTTTAATTTTTATTTATTTATGTCGTTTTTTTTGGAACCTTTATTGATGAATCCACACCTGTCAAATTAATAAATGATTACAAGCAGAAGGACTGAAATAAAATGTTAAGCAATTGGGATGTTATGTTTGAGGCGTTTTTATCATTTTAAAATGTTTAGTTGTTATAATTAACAAATAATTATGAATAATTAAAGTCAAGAATATAATTGTATAATTTTTATTCAATCTCAATTAATACACAACACGCACGCACGCACGCACGCACGCACGCACGCACGCACACACGCACACACACGCACACGCACCCGCACACGCGCACACACACACACACACACACACACACACACACACACACACACACACACACACACACACACACACACACACACCACACACACACACACACACACACACACACATACATACAATGGCGCAACCAAGGGGGAAGCTTAGGGGCTGAAGCCCCCCCCCCCCCTCAGACGAACACGACTAATTTTTTTTAGTCGATAACTATTTTTTTTTTCATTTATTATATATAGTCTCGAACGCCACCCATTCCTTGTTTTAATTTAACTAGAACATAAAAAAATATCTTCCTCACTCTCTCTCTCTCTCTCTATATATATATATATATATATATATATATATATATATATATATATATATATATATATATATATATATATATATAAATATTTGTAAATCATGCTAGAAGTAAAACTATAGAGACACTTTCCTATCATATTTTTGACGCATGCTTGACGAACCACTTCCTTTATCTCGATAGGAAATTTATGAGGAAATTCCACGAAACGGGTGAGTGCAAGCTGCTCTTCGAATGGTTTCGATAAAACCATATTATTTGAGAAATTTTCATTCCAACATCATACTCTGACAGCGTGTTTTGATAAAAACTTTTTGAAGAAATCGTTCTTTAGCTTAATTATTTAAAAAATATAAACTATTACATATTTGGCTAAGTTAAATGATAGATTAGTATTGGCCTAGTACGACTTCAAGGGAATGAGGGGTTTGTCTAATAAATTTCAAATTATTTAAAAGAATATTCTTCACAATAGTTTGTGAATAGATGAGTTACATATTTTGCCTAAATGAAATTTCTTTTGTTTAAAAGCAGTAACGTATGTTTTACGATTTGTTATTCCGTTTGTATTACCTTATTTTAATTTAATTCTTAGACTCTTCTAGATACGGATTAAGATTCCTACCTGTTATTTATAATGTCAATTAAGTATAATGATTAGGTGTGAACTGGAGGGGGATCGATACCATGTTTATAGACAAATAAACTTGCTAAGTTATAATAGGGTAGATTCCATCAAAAAATAATCCTTTGCAAGCTACCTGGGTCTCATCATCACCCAAGGTAAATAGTTATCTATCACCTTGGACAACACAAGTAAACAGTAAAAAAACTTTTGAGATTTTAAAAGTAAAAACTTTTTGATAAAGAACTTTTGGTCATATGTGTTTTTAATAGTACCATGCAATTTTTCCCGTTGTCTATTCATATCACTATCTAACCTTGAATGATTTGAAATCAACGGATTATCATAAATTTTCGATAAGGAAGTCAAGTGTTATCATATGAACGGACACACCAGGGATACGCCTACTCATTCGCGAATCCTAGTATGACTACAAAATAGCAGGTGATCGCGTAAATAATCTAAAAAAATACTACAAGGACATTCATCACGTGAAACCCATTAAGCGGTACATGTTCGTCAGGCGAGATTCATGTTGAAGCCTACGTCAAATAGATGTTCAGCAAGAAAACATTAAATTGAATTCAATTTTTTTTTTTTAATTTATAACGGAACATGAAGAAAAAAATGCCATTTCTTTTCGGGAATGGAATATTTGGATAAAAGTTCTTTATTTATAGTCATCCTTGACAAAACAACTGTTTTTTTCCTTGTTCATCGTGTAATAGAGAAAAAAAGATCGCTTGAACATTATAATTATCTAATGATTGATATGATGCTGTTGTTAGAAACTAATAAATTAATGGAAACCTTATTTTATTTATAAAGTACGAATATTTGCAACTTAGAATCTATTTATTTGTAAGTTCTAATTTTAATATTTTTGATTAGGCAATCTCAAAACTAATTCGATCCTAAAATAAATCTTACAGTATAAAAGGTAATTAATGCATTCAAAAAGTATAGATTTTTAAGTTGTCGAGTTAGTTCGATAGAATAAATGCATAAAGGCTGTGGAATAACAAATTGAGGCATCTCCAAAGTGTTTATTAAATCAACTTGAAGAATTGTATTGGTAAGTACTACATTAATATATACAAAGGTAACAATCATGGTACTTAGTAGTTTCCTTTTCAATGAATGCAAGCATCCATTTTGACAAGAAAGTGATCGAAGTTGATTTCACCCTCGACGCCTTGGGTTCAGTGACCCATAAACCAGTTATAGAACAGGCCATGGGAATGTGTTTCTAGAGATGGGTAATAATTTGAAAATAACTACTAGGAAATTTATTATTTATTCTTAAATGTAACAAGATCTAATAGTTTTAGGCCACCGGAAATTGATAGCGGGAGAATAGTTAATTGTTTAAAGTTTAAACAGTAATATCTTCTCGGAGAAGACTTCTCCGACCGTAAAATATCAACCTGCCGATTATTAAACACAATCTTGATTGGCTATTTTAAATAAAACATGTTTTCCGGTCAATCCATTTTTGTATATTGGTCCGAATTTTACAGAGCATAATTCTGATTATGAACACAAGTTTTTTTGAAGTAGTCAGAAAAAAAAACAATGTATGAAATAAAAAAAAACTACTGTAACAGATAGCCTAGTCAAATTAAGAAATGAACCAATGAAGCTGAATTTTTGCATATACCTTTGTTTTTGTCTTCTAAATAAGTGATAAAAAGTCACCGATCTCACCATGTTAGCTTAATTAGATATTCAAGGTCAAAGGTCAAAAAATCAGTTTTTTTCAAATATCTCGATTTCTATGCCTCGGTCGTCAATCAAGAAAGTTACAAAACTTGTAGATAATAATATTCTCTAGAATTTTGATTCAATTAATTTTTTTAGTATTAACTGTTTTCGAGATATAGCGCGAAGATGAAGCGGGCACCGGTTCATACGAACATTTGCTTCTAGTGTCTTCCACAATCTTTTCTAAAAAAAAATGTTAGAAAAAGTGTGGAGCATTAAATTTACTTTAATTTATATATACGTTTTTGGCACTTGAATCAAATGTTTGACAAAAAGTGAGGTAAAAATATTTTTTTCTCGATAACTATTGATTTTTAATAACGTATATTCCGATGTACAAATATGTGTAGAAACAGTTTTATAGGAAATTTAATAAGCTTTAATTTTGAACTGTAGTTTATTTTTCTAGAGTCCACCATTTTCGATATATAATCGAAAAACCTGAACATGGGACCTTCTCCCCCCACCATAAACTGGGGATTCCCGTACCCCCAGGGACCGGGACTTTTAGTATATTTACCTTCTAACTACTCTCAACGAAGCTGTGAAGTCAATAATTCATGCACTCTACACCCCTCATTTCAGCACTCCCACTGGGGTCGCACTTCTCCCCAAAAACATTTTTTGGCAACCTTTTGGCTATAACTCCGGAACTAATAGTTCGATCCAAAATATATTTTTCCCATCTGAAGGCTAGTTAAGTTTACAATAAGGACCTGTATATTAAAGTTTGATCAAGTCCTATAAAATATCCATGTCAGCACCCTCATAATAGCTTACTATTTTGAAATCCAAGTTTTTTTGGCACATTTTTCGCTATAACTCCATAACTATTTGTCCGATCTGAACTTTCATTTCATTACTATTAGGCCATTTATATGAAATTTTGATTAAACCCTAGCCAACATGCTAAATATGTATGGCAATATCTGACTAGTTTGACATTTTTCGTGGCCTTGCTTTGCCAAAAAATATATTTTTACCTCACTTTTTGTCAAACATTTGATTTAAGTGCCAAAAACGTACATATAAAATTAAAGTAAATTTAAAGCTCTACAACTTTGTTTCTGACATCTTTTTCTGAGAAACGATTGTGGAAGGCACTAGAAGCAAATGTTTGTACGAACCGTTGCCCGCTTATTCTTCTCCGCGCTATATTTCGAAAACATTTAATACTAGCAAGAAAATTAATAGAATCAAAATTATAGAGAATGTTATGATCTACAAGTTTTGTAACTTTCTTGATTGACGCCCTATGCTTAGAAATCGAGATATTTGAAAAAAAAAACTGTTTTGTGACCTTTGACCTTGAATATCTAATTATGCTAACGTGCTGAGATCGGTGGCTTTTTACCACTTATTTAGAATACCAAAACAAAGATATATGCAAAAATTCAGCTTCATTGGTTCATTTCCGAGGTGAAAACCTTACTTGACTGGGCTAAGACCTATTGCACAATAATAAAGCCTGGAGAGTTGTATTTAAACGAAAATAATTTCAAAAAGTTGACCATTTTCAGAATTATAAAAATAAAAAAACAAAATGCTATTTTTTTTGAACTGCGTTAAGATGAATTCGTATTCTTTAAAGTATAATTTCAACAATGTTTTTTTATGATGAAGTTATCGAGCAATAATTTAAAAACTAAATTTATAATCTAGGAGATTATTTTACTCTGTGAATTATATTTCAATGTATTGTTTCAATTGCGTTGAAATAATCAAGGGGGAGTGTTTCCGGTCATTATTAATGTTATAATGTGATAAATAGAACAGTCCCCCATAATATTTATCTTAGATGTAAACTGGTGTAGAGTTGCCCTCTAGCTAAGAAGTTAATAGTTTTTTCTCGGGTATTTGCACTGTAAATAATTAATTGTAATTGTGTATTATCTACAAAATTATTAGAACTAACCTCTAATCTCCGAGGCTTCAACCTGGCCCAAAAAAAAAAAAAAAAAAATTTAACAGTTTAACAAGGAATAAAGTTAATTTTATTTTAAATATTACTATTATTGTGGATGACAACGAATACAATTTAAAAATTACAAATTGGTAAATAATGAATAAAAGAGAAAATAAACATAAAGATTATAATTATGGATACGAACGTAAGATTAGTTTAATTAGTCCATGATATATAAAATACACTGACATGAAATCTAGTGCATATATGATAAAGGATAAGTCCAATTCAATTCTGTCAAATAAGAAGGGGGGTTAGGTAATAGGGGAGCCCCCACTCTTTACCGTCTACGTGACGTTTGACTCACCAGTTCCGACGGGTTTGGTATCATTTGCGACCGGCACCTTTTCTAGATTGAGCCAGCTCTCTTAAAAACTTGTAAGTATAAGTCTGATGTCTGGTTCATTTTAATTTAGACATACATTAATCAGTTTTAAAGTCTATTTTTTTCATATGTTACTGAGGCTCTTATTGCTTTATTAAGGGAGCCGAAAAAAGTTTTTTTACACTTGAACATTTTGACAAGACTGAAATAACTCAAGGTCATTTTGGATTTGTTCCGTATTTCTTACGTTAACATTTATTTTGTACGTTGCTTATTACATATGTTGAGTTATTTTTTTAAGAAGTAGATACTATAAACATTTTGAGAGAAATGGGTGTGTCTGACAATCCAATCTCATGATGCACCCAGTTGTGGCAATCTTGCACAACTGACATAAAATTAAACAAATTTCAATTTCAATGGAGGTTCATTGCTGGTTATATCGATTAGTTAGTCTTAAAATCCATTGGTTCAGCAGCTTCAGTGATCAATTAATTTTCTGATGGTGTCACCATTGCTGAGTCTGTGATAAATAAGCTTTAAAGTTTGGTTCTTGTTATCCTTGATATAATTATTAATTTATCATTGTTATTATTAATTATTTTAATTCTTTATCACCCTCTTTAATTGAAGAAATTTTCAATTTTGCATCCCTTTAAATAAGATTACCAAGGTAGTAAAGAGTGCATTACTTAGGCCCACTTGCATTTTTTAAAAATTAATTTAAAGTAGTTAATAGTTATTAACATCAACTATTTATTAGGTGTGAGTTGTAAACTTGTTTATTTTAATGTATGTTTTATAGAGTAAAAAAGAGAAACTTAATCCCCTTTCCTAAGTTCAAGTTTGATCTTATATACATTAATTTGCAATGTTGTTTTGATGTTAGTAACACTATGCAGGTCTTACAGTTACTAAATATATTTTATTTATTGTTAATAAACTATGGTTTACAATATTGTGAGACTAAATCTGTTAGGAATTTCTTTATAGTGATAGTTTTAGGTCAATTGTCATTTTTTATTTTATTTATCATGAATTTAAAAGTGAATTTTTTAGGTGAAAAATGTCTAAAATTGGTATCAACGGATTTGGAAGAATTGGCCGTCTTGTTCTTCGTAATGCTATTGATAGCGGTGCCCAGGTATTTTATTGATTTATTATTTTTACTTCTTCCAGGTACTTTTAAATTTATATTTTTATTGGTATTATGTTGGATAATTGGATAGCTCTATCCATCTAGGCTTTCAATAGTTTCAATAATAATAAGCCCTATCAAACTAAACCTTCATATGTTTTCAGGCTTAACAACCTTCTTTCTCTGAATCTGAGTGTATGTTTACCAAATTTGATTTATACGTAATTAATTAATGATGGTTTTAATTAAATAGTTTTCAAACGAAATCTTTCTTCTTTTTTTCTACTTTCTTTAGTTTTTTATTAATTTATATTCATATTTTGTCAAAAAAATCTCAAAACCATTATCATCGATAATCCACCCCCTAATATCTGATCTTTTCTCTCTTAACGAGGTTAAATGAAGAAATAATGAATGTTAATATTATTCTTTCTTTTAAAAAAATTAAGGTTGTAATGTGCTTCTGAAATTTCATTATTACTTATTTTTCCAGTATTAATTTCTTATTCCTTATGAAATAAGTATCTCATTACATGTACATATTATATATATTATTACACATGAGTTGAGTTGGCCAAGTGAGTTGAGGTCTCGAAGTTATGAATGTCGAAGGTTCGAATCCCACCTGGGCAGATTAAAATTTTTTTGTGGCGGACCCATAAAATTGGCCTCACCACCCTGGTTAGAATACATTAGTTACCTGTAGGATGTCTCATCCTTCCTGCCCTAATTGGAGTAAACAAGGAGGTTAAGCCCAAATAAATAAACAAACAAAAAGTATCTTATACTCATTTCTTATTCATCCCTCATCCTTTATTAATGACTGCCAGCAGTTTTTACTTTAGAATTAACTGGAGGATAGATCTTGAACATATATCTAAATATAATGTATATCATAATTTACTTTGTCACTTTTAAAATAATTAATATATTTTGCCTGCTATTATCAATTACATTTTTCAAATTTGGTCTTAAATGTAAAGAAAGAAAATAAATGTAAGGAATATAAAGTATTTTATTTGATTTGTAGCATTTATAAAGTTGATTTTTCGAGCATTTCTCTTTTCATCACTGTCTTTATAAAAGTTGACAGGAACTGTATTGATAGGTAAGCTTTTGTTATTGGTGTTTCAATCAACTATTCATGGTTTCATCTATTGTAATGTTTGGAATAAAAGAGGCAAGAATCTATCTAGCCAGCAAATACATTAATCTAAGAACTTTGATTTCAAAATCCTTTATTGAGAATGAATATTATACTTGATGGATTGATGTTTTGAACTAGTTTTAAATTTAGATCCTTTATTTGATTTTTTTTTAGGTTGTTGCCGTTAATGACCCCTTCATCAATGTAGAATATATGGTCTACCTTTTTAAATATGATTCCACCCATGGACGTTTCAAGGGAAGTGTCTCCCATTCTGGACAAAACCTTGTTGTGAATGGTAAGCAGTTACCTCGCTATTAATATTGACTTATATCTTCCCCTTATTAGGCTTCATTTCAGAAAAGTAATTCTTCTTCATTCCTTTGATTTTGTGGTCTCAGATTGTTTTCCTTTATATAACAAATATAGTAATCGCTCTTTCTCCTTATCACCACAGCTCCAGCACTCTTTGAAGATAGTTTATCTTATGGAGTACGCATGATAGTATAGAAGGATCAATACAATTAGGATTGATGAATTAATCGCCACTTCTTTTGAAATAATTTTAATTGAAGACTTCTAAGTTCTAAAATATACAAAATTTTCAAAATATCAGCACTTTGACATATGGATTATATATACTAAAGTCTTTAAAAATATAAGACAAGAAATAAAATATATTGCTACTCACCTGAGGAGATCGAACAGATTTCTGAAATATATCAAGAGTGGAAGGGGCAGGGCCAGGTAGGTTAAATCCCTTCACCTAAAGATAAAATAGGCCCTTTTCAAAAAAGTGGTGTATATGAACTAAAATTTAATGACTGTAAAGCTAAATACACGGGAAAAACTGGATGATCGGTGAATCAAAGAGTAAAAGAACATATAACAGCATACAATAATAAGACCCAAAATTCTTACTTCGTTATCCATCTAAATGAAAATAAACTTAAATTGAATAAAGACTCAGGAGTGAAAATAATACATCAAGTAAAAAGTAACCTAAAATTAAATATTTATTGAATAATTAGAAATGATAAAATCCTTCATAACCAATTCAATTGTTTAAATGACCAAATAAACATTTCCAATAGGAATAGAAAAATCCAATTAGTTATTGGGAAAACCCCAAAAATTTAACCTACCTGGCCCTGCCCCTTCCACTCTTGATATATTTCAGAAATGCATTTGATCTCATAAGGTGAGTACCAATATATTTGAATTTTCCTCTTACATGTTATAAACTTTAGTTATTATACTTAATCTAAGTAATGAAGTGCTGATGTTATGAAAATTTTGTATTTTTTAGAACTGATGGTGAATGTTTTACGTTTGCAAATAAAATAATTCCAATAGAAGTGGCAATTAATTCATCAATCCTAATTGTATCTCGTAAGAGAGCATGAGTGAAAATCAACAACTCTGATCTTGTAAAGCAATTCAAAATCCGTTGCACATGTTACATAAAATGAACTGTGGAACCTCTGAAATGTAAAAAAAAACATGTATAGTTGTATAACCTTCAAATAATAATCATTGATAGAAAAGATATTATGAGGCTCCAGCTTTTGGCTGGAGGAGTGTTTATGGACTGATAACAGTTATGTTTCCTGTTCTTTTTAAATAATAATTTTTCATTACTTTTGAAATCCTGGAGGATATCCTTTGAATTAGGATTTTTTCTACTTGATGACTTAATAAAGAAGCTCTCAATAATGATAAAATTCTGCTGTTGTGTAGTTGTACTACAGCTTAAATTGCTTCAGGAATTCTGCATCATTTCTGTTGCAAGACAACTATAATACATCTTGTCTTGTAAAATATTGTTTGCTGAGGATGAAATGTTTTCTACATTTTTTTTTAAACACTTTTGTAGGCATATTTTAGTTTAATTGTTTTTAATGTTTATATTGTATGTACTTAATAATATTATTTTCAATGTTAGATGTAAGTAAATTTAACCATGTTGTTTATTAATAGGAAAAGAAATCCGTGTCTTCCAAGAAAGAGACCCAGCTAGCATTCCATGGGGTGAAGCTGGTGCTGAATACGTTGTTGAAGCTACAGGAGTTTTTACAACTATCGATAAGTGCAAGGTTTGTTATTTTAAATACTGTGTAAATTTAAAACAGTGCGAATTAAATATACCTGTGAGTTATAATTCTTAACTGTTTTTATAGCCTCATTTGAAGGGTGGTGCTAAGAAAGTTATTATTACTGCACCTTCTGCAGATGCACCTATGTTCGTTTGTGGTGTTAACTTGGATGCATACAAGCCTGATATGGACATTGTTTCTAATGCATCTTGCACAACTAACTGCCTAGCTCCTTTGGCCAAAGTTATCCATGATAATTTTGGAATCGAAGAGGGTCTCATGACAACTGTTCATGCTGTTACTGCTACTCAGAAGACTGTTGATGGCCCATCTGGAAAGGTAAGAAGTTTTAATTGTCTCTTGTTAATATTTTTTCTTTAGAATCCAAAGTTAGCTATTAAAAAGAAACAAAACATCATTATTAGTAGTTTCTATGTTAAACAATAGGTTTTAGGTAGTTCTTTTTAAAACAATTAATAGAGACATAATTTTTTTTACATTTAATTGGTAAATTCTATATGTGAATATTTTTTTAAATATATAATACCGCTTCTGTATAAACTTATATCTTTTATATTAATACTTTCAATATGTTAACACCTTGTTAGATTTTAAAAAAATGTCTTAAAGTGTTTAAATATTACCTGGGTAAGGCTGAAGTTCACATTTAATTTCATTAAATTTCAGATTGATGAAAAAAAAAAGTAATAAACCAAAAGAACTTTTAACTGCTTTTATCAGGGCAGTTTTTGGAAACAGGAAATAAATAAAACAATCAAGTATATTTTATTCAAATTTTTGCCATATTTTTTTTACAAACTTCTCCCAACAACTAACCAAATTTACTATAACAGAAGCTAGAAAAGCAGCTTTTAATATCTGAATCATTTGTAAACAATTTTTCTCACAAAAAATTATCATCGCTCTGAAAAAAAGAGATCTTATGTAGAGTATAGATCAGAACTCTTTATGCCTACATGGGTAAAAAAAAACAAACACTATTAGTAAATGAAGATTAGTAGGAATTATTCACGGAATGTACATATTTTGCTGAAAGTCAACAAACTCTTTGATCTTCCATTTACATTAATTTAAAAAATCAAATATTTCACATGGGATGGCCCTATATAAAATAAAATTTAGTAAATTAAAAACTTTTTGTTAGCTATATTGTTTGTTAGTTTAATTGACAGACAATTTTTGTAATGTAATTTTAAATATTTCAGTTGTGGAGAGATGGAAGAGGTGCTGCTCAAAACATTATCCCAGCATCAACTGGTGCTGCTAAAGCTGTTGGCAAAGTCATTCCATCCCTGAATGGTAAACTGACTGGCATGGCTTTTAGAGTTCCTGTATCCAATGTTTCTGTTGTTGATTTAACTGCAAGGTGAGTCAGCATGTTTTGTTGAAGCTGTTTGTTATAAAATAGTATGAAAAATGAAAAGCATATTAAAGATTAATTCAAAATCTTCTATGATTCATTGCTGCTTTTGTCATTTTATATCAGATTGCAAAAGGAGGCCACTTATGAAGAAATTAAAAAGAAGATTAAGGAAGCTTCAGAAGGTCCCTTAAAAGGAATTTTGGCATATACTGATGAACAGGTTGTGTCATCCGATTTCATTGGCAACACTGCTTCATCAACTTTTGATGCTGAGGCTGGTATCCAACTTAACAACAAATTTGTCAAGCTCATCTCATGGTAAGGGATTAATATGCCTGATTTTATTTTCAATTGTTTGTATTAATTTTTATTTTTTATTATAAGTATACGCTATTAATTAATGTCTATATATATACATTCACTCTCACACAAACACATATGCATGTACACAAATGTATTATTTTATATAAGAAGTATGATTCACATTTTCCTAAAAGATGTTTTAAATCTTTTATAGGTATGATAATGAATGTGGTTACTCCATGAGAGTCGTCGATCTTATCAGATACATGCAAACAAAAGACTAAGAACCTACCATTCTGAGCTACTTTCTTAGTTTTGTTCTGAAATAACGGATGTCTTCTCATCAGAACTGAATCTTGTGTTTAACACTTTGCCAGTTGAAAAAGTTCATTGATATATTTTCAATTAAATAAAGTTTTGTATTAAAATTTGTACATTTATGTAGAAATAAATGAAATTTTTTTTCTTTCCTTTGCCATATTTTTTTGTTTTGCTTGTCAAAAAAATTTTTATGTTATATTTTTAATTATTTTCTTCATTGGTGTAATATTTGATATTAACAAGGTATGTGTTAATTCGACACAATAATTAATTTTAAAAAAAATAATAACAAACTATCACATAACTTAGTAATTCTTTGTTTACTAAGGCATATTTGCGGACAATTGGCATTTTTTTATTAAATGAAAATTGTATTATCAACAAACTTACTGAGGATGCCCGTTGTTTTATCTCTCACATACTTTCTTCTTTTGAATATGATATTGATATTCCTGTTTTATCTTAACAACTAAATTATTCAGTGAAAACATTGTGGGAAGCAAACAAGTTATTTGTAGTTTTCATATCATCACTACAGCAATGGATTATATTAATATTTCATAAGAATATTGATAAGAATGATTTTAGTTAAATTTTAAGAGAAGTAATTAAGAACTGCATCTAAAGAAATAGAAAGGCTAAGCTTAATTGTTACTTTCTTTTACAGCATATCTCCCAGGAATTGGCCTAAAAATATACACTGTTTGTAAATACCAAAAATGTTTTGTTTTTTTTTTACAAAAAAATTTAAATATTTAACTTTTAAACAACTATAACTCATCTTGTAAAAAATAAATAACATTGGAACTAAAAGTAATTGAAAAAAATATATATTTTTTCGCTAAGGGCAAAAGAAAATGGTTGCACTATTTATTTATTTTTTTTTAACATTCTAGAAAATGAAGTGAACATTAAAGATATTGGGTAAAACATTATTGGGATCAATGTTATAAAGGATTGATCGTATCTGGTACTGTGTCAAGTACTTCTGCACTCTCAAAAGGTTGGTAACATCTAGAATGACTCAATCATCTTTTTTTCTCTAGTTAAAGTGCATCAGTCTATCCTTTTTATTTATGTGAAGCCTGGATAAAACTGGATTACTTTTAATTTTCTCTTAAGGTGGTATTGGACTTCCTATGACTATTTCCTCTTTAGTCACATATTTTTTTTTGCAGTGGCATGATGCTATGAAAGAGTTAAATATTATATTGCCATTTAATGTCAGTAAACATCACCCTCGAACCATTCAGTCAGTCCATAGTCACATTCCCGAGAAACTGGTACACACTGGCCATTAAGAAGTGCTCGCACTCAAAACTAAAAAAAAAAAATTGTGTTAGAATCTTATAGTAAACAATAAAGGCATGAATGACCCATATAAAAATGTAATTTAATGTAATATGCGCCTAATTACAATAACAAGCAATGTTTTTAACATAATAATTTTGTTCGTAACTGCAATACTTGGTATACAACCAGTGAATGTGATTTGACATTAAAACTGCACTTAAATTTAAAACACATTTGTGAGACCAAGGACACTGTTGTAAGTATTTAAGATCGATGAAGAAAGGTAATGGTTTTTGAAGGAAATAAGTACCAAGGATCCGGCCATGAGTAGTAAAAATGTCCACCATGGAGCATTTTGAGGAGGAACAGACTTCAATCTCAGGCAGGAGGATGTCTGGGGTCAGTGCGACCAACATATGGTAATGCTTTCAGGAAATATCGGATTAGGTTATGAGATGAAAAAGAAACAGAATACTGAAAAATAAGATATAGTAAAGATAACGAGAGAATAGAACATATTATCGAGGCACAGTTTATTGTCCATGGAATCAGAGAAGTGTGGTATTAGGGTCAACTGATATAATAGTAATGTAGAAGAGAGGTTCTGGAGAAAATTGATTACAGATAATTTAAAGGACGGATCAAATGAAGTGAGGTGAACTGCCACTGCACACATGGAGATCATGAGCGATAGAAGGTATCTCAACGAACACGAAATGAGGATTCCAACATCCAAAAAATGACAATTTATTTTTTTGCATAACAAAACTTTCAACTAACTACCATGTTTGATTAATTTCCTAATACGATAAATCGTCATAGAATCGGTTACATAAAATAACAGTAGTGAGTGGTCAATTTAGCACGAGACCGGGGGTTTTGCCCCCTCTACCCCCCTCCTCTCAGCAGCCCTGTATATCAACACTAATGTTACATTATTATTATTTATTGGCACTACGTCCCAAGTTGAGACTTGGCCTGCTCCAACATCGACCGCCAGTTTTCCCGATCAAGTGCTGCTGCCTTCCAATTTCGGGTACCAAGCAGAATCCTGGCATCAGTAGCTACGGAATCTTCCCATCTAAGCTTCGGACGACCAACTCTTCTTGTTCCGTACACCCGCTCACCTAACACCCTCTTTGGAATTTCTTCATGGTTCATCCTTATTACGTGACCGGCCCATCGTAATCTGGCTAGTTTAATGACATGCACAATATCAACATTCTTATAAAGGTCCTTTAGCTCATTATTTGTCCTTCCTCGCCAGGTTTGATTAATGCATACTGGTCCGAATATTCTTCGGAGAATTTTCCTCTCAAACCTCAGGAGTGACAATTCGGTTGCTTTTGTCATTGTCCACATTTCTGAGCCATAGGTAAGGAATGGGCGGATCAGCGTCTTATAAATTCTAAGCTTTGCAGCCCTGGACAGAGATTTGCTTCGGAGATATTTTTGTAGTGAGAAATAGCATCGATTTGATGAGAATATGCGTCTGTTTATTTCTTCTGCGATCCTATTTTGGGAATTGACTTGGGCCCCTAGGTACACAAATTCTCGTACCTTCTGGAATTTGTGAATCCCTATTTCGACATTTCCTTCTTGCTCCTGTTGTTGGTTTGATGTAGTCATATACTTTGTCTTCTCGTTGTTCACTGTGAGTCCCATTCTTGCAGCCGAGACCTCTAGTGCTTCGAATGATGTAGCTACATCTCTCCATGTTCTACTCATAAGGTCTAAATCGTCGGCATATCCAAGAAGCTGAACAGATCTATTCAACAAGGTCCCTACTACCTGTATTCCTGAATTTCTCACAGCCTTTTCTAAGGCTATATTAAAAACAAGGCAAGCCAGGCCATCACCCTGCCTGACACCAGTCTCTGTAGTGAACCCTCTAGACAAATCTCCACCAACTTTAACATAAGAGATATTGTTCTCCATTGTCATTTTTACTAGTCGAACAAGTTTATGGGGTATATTCATTTCTAACATGGCTATATAAGCTTCCTGACGATTTATGGAGTCATAGGCCTGTTGGAAGTCTATGAAGACATGGTGCGTGGGAATCTGTTATTCTGCCGTCTTCTCCAGTAGTATCCGGAGGGTAAAGATCTGGTCAGAGGTTGACCTTCCCCTTCGGAATCCAGCTTGGTATTTTCCAATTTCCTTTTCAGCAAGAGGTAGTAGTCTGCCGTATAAGATAGTTGAAAGGATCTTGTAGGCGCATGGAAGTAGGGATATGCCTCGGTAGTTGCAACAGTCCAGTGCGTTACCTTTTTTATATATAGGGCAAATAATCGTTTTCTTCCATTCCATGGGCAGTCTTTCTTCTTTCCATATTTCACTTAATAGTTCCTGTAGTAGCTTAATCAATTCACTACCACCATGCTTTATGAGCTCTGCAGGAATTTCATCACAACCAGGCGCTTTATGATTTTTTAATTTATCTATAGCTTCCAGTACTTCTTCTTCATCAGGTGGCTCAATAAAGTCCTCATTGCTAGTTGCTTCCTGTAAGTCCCATCTCTCTTGTGGTTTTCCATTTCTATTGAGAAGATGGCTAAAATAATCAGCCCATCTATCCTTGATCTCCTGCTTGTTGGTAATCAGGCTTCCATCTTCCGCTTTACAGGCTTGACTATGAGGATTAAAGGGCTTTCGTCCCATGTTTACCTTTTGAAAGAAGTTTCTGCTATTCTTTTCACTAAAAGACTGTTCTACCTCTTCTAGCAGTTTATTTTCCCAATGTCTTTTCTTCCTTCTATGAGTATGCTTTTCTTCTCTTCTGGCTAGTCTATAATCATCCACCGATCTACGTGTATGTCTTCTTTGTACCATGGTCCTGTAGGCCTTATTCTTTCTCCGTTATTGCTTGGCATTCCTCATCAAACCATCCTTTCCCCCTTTCAGGTTTCTTGGTTCCCAGAATCTCTTTCGCTGTTACAGACATTGCTTCCTTGCATGCTTCCCACGTATTATCAATTCCTTTGTTAACATTAATTTCTCTAATCTTCACATCTAGAGAGCGAGCGAAATTTTCACTTACTTCAGGCTCCTTTAGTTTACTGATGTCAAATCTAGTTGTTCCACACCCATGCTGCATTTTAGTGTTTGAGATTCTACTTCTTATTTTACTAACAATTAGGTAGTGGTCCGAATCGGCATTTGCCCCTCGATATGCTCTGACATCCAGTAGAGAAGATCTGTGTCTGGCACTCATGAGGATATGGTCTATCTGGGATGTTGTTACTTGTCCAAGGGGTCCAAACTTCCGCCATGTTCCCAAGTGAATTGATTTATGATGGAAACATGTACCCCCAACAATTAGGTTCTTCGATGCTGCAAAATCCACAAGTCGTTTTCCATTCTGATTACAGACTTCATGCAGACTAAATTGGCCAATAGTAGGTTGGTATATCCTCTCCTTACCAACCTGGGCATTGAAATCACCGACCACAATCTTGACATCGTACCGAGGACATTCATTGTAGATCCTTTCCAATTGATCGTAGAATTCATCCTTAAGATCATCTTCTGATACTTCTGTTGGAGCATGAACACATATTAAGCTATAGTTGTGGAACTTTCCTTTTATCCGTAGTGTGCATAGCCTAGGGTTAATTGGTTTAAATCCTATTACGAGTTGTGACATCTTCTTCCCAACAATAAATCCTGTGCCAAAAGTATGCAGGCGGTCATCACAGCTGTAATAGACGGTATATGTTCCTTTCTTGAAGGTACTCTGCCCTGTCCACCTGATTTCCTGAATGGCAGCTATGTCTATGGAGTAGTTGTCAAGAGTGTTAAGAAGCACTTGAAGTGCTCCAGGTCTATAAAGTGATAAAATATTCCAGGAGGCAAGTGTGAATTCCGTTTGACGTTTGCTGTGTTGTTTCCTGAATTCCAGTCCGGCTAATCTTTGTGTTGCTTTCGTGATAAATAAAATTTAGGGAGAGTGGGTTTATCAGACCCACGTCCCCCGATTCAGGTGGAGGGGCTGCCTCCTAAACCTCCTGACCGGTTCCCCTTCCGGGGCGGCTTCCTAGGAAAGGAGACCCTAGGGTATGTACTGTTAGTGTCCTATGTCTGTAGTGTAGGGGTGTTGTAGTGTGCTGATTTAGTGCACTGTATGTGTGTCAGTGTGCTGTTCCCCCAACCTGGAGGGCCAGTGGCTGACTGCAGTCCAAAGACCGGGCGATGGGATCGCCACCTCCCTACGCCTATTCTAATGTTACATCTTCGATTATATTTTATCTCTCATGACTAAGTTGAAGTCTTCTCCCTTAGCTAAGATGAAACTCGTGTTTATCTCTAGTATCGTTGAACTATTTTGACAATTGAGGAAAATTCAATTTTGTTCATTTTTGCTAAGCATTTGACTAAAATAAAAACATATGATTATTTTTTATTAAATTTAAACCTCAGCAGTTAAGTCAAAAAGAAACAAAAAACGATTGAAATATGAAATCTAAATAACCTACACATCAAAAAGAATGTAAGTAATACATTATGATGTGAGTTAACATTAGCCTGTTTTAGCGTTTCTTCCTATACTTTCATGCTGGTGTTTTATCATACAAAATTGATACTTGTGTTCAGGGTCGCTGACAGGGAGGAGGACAAAATCCCCTGGGCCCGAGATTTTGGGGGGGCCGAGCTATGGTGACTACTGATGGGAGTGGGGGGTTCGAAGTGCCTGGAAAATGTATTTTCTCTGGGGCCCGATTTGGCTCTCCCCGACCCTGCTTGTGTGCAGTTCTCAAACTCGTCCAAGGTTATTCTATTGGTTACCAACAAAGCCAAAGAACATGCTGATAGGGAATGTTCATTCATATTTTATTAAGATATAGAGAAGTGCATCCTATTATTATATGGGGGCTTAAGAGAAGTTGGGCACATTACTCATTGATAAGCAGAATATTTAGTATTTGTACTAAGTACTGTTATTTCTTGAACACATTGTTATTATCTTTATCTATGATATAACAAGAGCCCATGTAGGTTGCTAAGGAGTAAGAGAAGCAGATTTCGACCCCTATACGATTTTAAAATTCCCCCAAAGCTGCATTTAGTGTTTTTTTGTGATGAATGGCTGCAATTATTGTCTTATTTTACTTATTTTTATCGATGTTATTAAAATTATAGGCCTGAACCCTATTTGGAAATGTCTTTTGCAATGGTTGACACACACTCATAAAAACTATTTTTTTTTTTCAGGACTAGAACACTTAAACAATCGAGTTAGATTGGGAATTCAAGGATATATGTAACCTGAGATTGACTAACTCATCTTTTACCTTGATAGGGAGTTCGGTATACATAAGGCTCATGGGCTGCCATAGTGGCACAACTCAAGCATTTTTTGAGATAAGTGGGTTTAAAGTTTTCATTGCTAAGAAAATGCATAGGAAATGCTTTAGTTTGCCTAAACGAGAGAAGGTATAACTTGAAGGTAATTTTTTTAAAGCAATCCAGAGCATTTTCCTTAGCAATGAAAACTTTAAACCCTCTTATCTCAAAAAATGATTTTTTGAGTTATGCCGCTATTGCAGCCCATGAGCCATGTTATTTTTGTTTAAAATATTATAAATTTTTAAATTAAAATTGATATTTAATTGCTTTATCGTCTAGTTAGTTTTATTATCCTTTCAAGTATATTTATTAAGTATTGTATTTCAAAGGATTTTGAGAATTGAAGGTTTTGGTGGATGAAGGGGTATTAAAAATGGGGTGGATATAAAAAAACACAATTTTGATGATCCTGTCTTATTGTTTCAATTAATTATCTTATTAAATTTATGATTACCAAGTTAGCCTAGAACTGCCGATTTCTTCATTTTTTATTCAGGGCCAAAGTATAGATGGAATCCCTGACTATTAATTCACTATGGAAAATAGCTCGTGAAAGGTAAAGAAAATGTGTATGAAATTTTAGATAATGAAAAAAATTCTGCTAATTAATTTTAAAAGTTCCTTAATTTCAAAGAATTTATTCCCAGACTAGAAAGCATAAGAAATGTCAATATATATTTGTTCAAAGTTAACTTATAAAGGTATAACATCTAAACATCTCATTATGACTAACATGAACCTTTAAAATGAAAGGAACCTTATATAGTACCTATAATATTTAATGGAGGAATTTTGTTACTCATAGAAGTGAATGTAAACTTTGTTTCAGACAACCTATAGCAATTCAATTCTGCATAATACCTATGCTGGCAAAATATTTGGTACTTGATCTGGTTATATTCTTGGTCAAGACTGTGCCTCAGCTAACTTATTTATTTCATGACTCATTCATCATCTGAGTGGACATTTTATTCATCTTTTATTTTTCAGCTAATTCTTGAACAGCATTAATGCTCCCTTTTTTATTTATTGCTTTATTTTTATTTTCTTTGAAAATATTTTATTTATTTTGTATTTCTGTATTTATTTTCTTTTCTTTTATACATCAGTCTATATATTATTGATTTATATATCATTTTATTATATGATGTATTTATGATGTATTCAGGGAATTAAATATGCCTTTAACTTGAATGCATTTTTTTCTTTTTACAGTTTCCTTATGGGTCAGTTACTGAAATTCCCTATATTGAAAATTTCTAGATTCTGATTGTTAAATATTCACATATTTTCGAGTTTTTAAAGAAACTTGCTTGCAACAAGAAAAAAAATTATACAATTTATATGTAATAAATATTATATACAAATTAATTTGGATGTTGCTTCACTTGTATTGACTTGAAATAAAAACCACTTAAAAGTTCTAATTGTGAAGAATTATGAAAGTAAATTCCATCCAAGCATGTCATGATGCTATTTGCTTAAACAATATAAATAAAATTAACTTTACCTTTATTTTATTCCCATATGCCTTGATTTATCACATGTTTTTTTTGGCACTTGAATATAATAGATAAAGTGACCGAGTGTATATTAGTTTAATCATTTTTATGACATTGCCTTTCTGTTGATGACAAACTGTTAGCTTCAATAACTATTTTTGTTCAAGTAAGTACGTAACTCATAGTGTAAATTAAATTAAATTAAAATTGTTACAAGATTATTTTGTGTTATTTTTATTATTGAATATAATTCAACTGTGATATTTTGATTTCTAGTGAATATATTTAGGTGTAAACAATTACAGACCTTTCTGATACCAAAACCAGCTGTAAAAACACAAGCCCAATTGTTTTGTTCTGGGTAAGTATGGTTTTAATACTTGGAGTTATTTAATTATTTATTCTTGTTCCTAGTTAATAGTGGGTATCCATTCAAAAATAAATTAATAAACAGCAAAGTGGAGAACATAATATTAATAAGATGAGAACTCAGGTTTAATAGTTGTTTTGAAATCAGACGAGTCGGGTATACAGGTTGGGCACACAATTTTCAATGGAAATGTGCAACTCTTGGCTTAGGCGGACGATGTTGATATTATTGGCTGGTCTCAACGCACTGTCGGGGAAGCATTTCAGGCACTGGTGGCTCCCGCAAAGAAACTTGGACTGGAAGTGAACCAGACAAAGACTAAATATTTGGTGACCGAGGAGACGCCTGGACGCAATACAACAGTGACATTTGGTGACTACACATTCGAGCAAGTCACTGACTTCATATATCTTGGTTCGATGGTAACCCAAGACAATCGTGTAGAAGTTGAGATTATAAGAAGAATAATGTCTGCCAACAAATGTTATTATAGCCTAAGTAAACAACTTGGTCGCCGCATCCTCTCACGTCAAACGAAGCTGCACTTATATAGAAGCATAATACGCCCAGTTCTAACATACTGCTCAGAGACATGGACTACAACCAAGAGTAGTGAACAAAATCTTGTTTTTGAGCGGAAAATCCTCCGTAGGATATTTGGAGGAGTTTTGGTGGACGGAACCTAGAGGAGACGCACAAACCAGGAGGTATACGGTTCATTTATGGAACAGAATGTCCTTCAGGTCATCAAACTGGCCCGATTAAGGTGGGTGGGACATGTGGCTCATATGGGCGAAGAATTACCTGGGAAGCTATTGAAGGAACCGCTTCATGGAACAAGAAGAAGGGGAAGGCCGAGATACAGGTGGAAGGATGGAGTTGCGACTGACGCTTGGAGCATCCTGGGATTGCGCAAAACCGTGACGAATCTTTTAAATGTATCACTTGGTATAATTCTCTATTTATTGATTCCTAATAAATACAATAATAAAATATCTTTAATAAGTATTTTTTATATGACATTCACACCAACCAAATTTAATGTTTTTATTTTAAGCAGTGATACAAAAAAAGGAGATGGAATCAAAATGGGCATCAATGGTTTCGGAAGAATAGGTCGCCTTGTTTTGCGTCATGCTTTGAAAAATGGTGTTAAAGTAAATAGAACTTTTTAAAATAATGCAATTAATTTGTGAAATGAAGTTATTTATACACAATATTTACTAAATAATGTAAAACTACATTCAGGTTGTAGCCATTAATGATCCATTCATAAAAATTGAATACTTGGCCTATTTGACGAAGTATGATTCAACTCATGGCAGATTTAAAGCGAAAATAGGAATAGAAGGGCGTTGTCTTGTAATTGATGGTAAGTAAATGATAATACTTAAATGAGTTTTACCCATGAAAAGTGGTGATGAGATTCAAAAATATTACATGGCATTCTCTTTTAATCAATCTACAAGTACCATTAATTTTCTCATACATTTTATGTTAAATATGGATACGCTATTACCTAGAGCACATTATACTCATAAATATTTTTGTAGTAAGAAACTGCACAGTTCTAACATTAAGGACTAGTTGCTGAATCGGAAATGGGGAGAAGTTCTTGACTAAGCCTACATATTCATAACATTCACCAGCTCTGGAATTTACTGGTTTAGGAATAGGGTTATCTCAAAAATAAAATTTAATTAAGTACTTGAACAAAACTTCAAGGCTGAACAAAAACATACATGTTTTAGACTGAATTGTATGATTACAAAAATCTTCAGCAATCAGCCTTCAATATAGATGAAAAAAATAACGAGAATGGAATCTCTAAATATGAAACGAGTACTTTAAAATATTAATATATAGGAAAGTTTTAAAACTTTTATCTCCCACATTAAACATTTTTTTCTTTTCAGTTTTGCAAAAATTTATTTCAAAAGTCAGTTAGTGTGTTATTCTTCACAAAAGCTGGTTCACATACTTATAAAAGTATATTATATAAAATAATACTATATTACATCCCTCATACCGATTAGGCCAGAAACTACATTTATTGTCAGCTTATTCACTTATTGTTGTATTCATAGCAGGTGAGAATAAAGAAATGAAAGAAAAATAAAATACTATATTATATAAGGTTGAAATAGTAGGAAACCCGGCAGTCAAAAATGTTTTGTTAGTTTGGGTAGATTGAAACGAGTATCTTTCAGCGTATGATTGTATGAGTAGGTCCTAATGAATATAATATACTGGAAGAGAGGGAGTGCCATTGAAAAAACAAACCAATTTAATCAGTTTTCAAAAAGACAACTAGTTTGTCGGGAAGGAGAGGCAGAGACAACAGTCTATCCCCAACATCCTGGCAACGATGTTAACTAAACACCCATGGAGCCAAAAAAATAAACGAGAATGGAGAGAGTGCCTTGTAAAAAAATAACTGATTGGATCACTTCTCAAAAGAAAATCAATTGGTTAGTCGGGAAAGATTGGTTGAAATAGTAGAATTTTCGGCTGACAAAAATATTTCTCTAGATTGGGCAAAGTAGTATCCTTCAGTGGCTGTTGATGTAATGTAGTATGCAGGAAGAGAGATTGTTCTGTAAAAAATAAAGGACCAATTTATCAGTTTTAAAAGGACAACAATTAATTTGTTAGGTAGCCTAATTATAGGTCCAAGAAAAATTCATTGTAAGGAAATTTTTTATATAGAGAGGTTAAACTCCAAACCAACAAAAGATTATAAAATAATTAAATTATTCAAATAAAAACATAGATATCACAAATAAAATGCAATTTTTGCCAACACAATAGACGTTAAGACAAACTTTTGTGGTTAAATACATTTATTGCTGATTATACTTTCTGAACAGTTTAAATCTTATTAATACATTATTAAAATTTAATGTAAATGAATTACAATGTATAAAAATTGCCAACATTTTTCAATACCTTCTGCCCACTTTTATATTTTAATTTATGTTTTACTTGATATCTAAAAAAAAAGTTTCTAGATTAACTAAAAATATGGAATGAATTTTGTATCTATGAGTCACTTTGCAGAGAGATGTATGTAAGATGTATTTAGCTTTAAGTGGTAGAGCAATTGTATTTTATGAAACAATTGAAAAAAAAAAATTTATTGGGAACGTTTTTTATCTTTAGTTGTTCACCCTATGATCTTATGGGAAAGGTAAGAGATTATCCAATGTATAACAGGCAACAACAAACTATAAAGAAAATTTACTTCTATGTTAGATATGTATATCTACTTATCATTGGGGTCACCTGTGGTGTAGTGGTTAACATAGTAACCTACTAAACCCAAGATCGCCGGTTCGCAGGCCGGCAGATGACCTTAGGATTTTTTAAAGGGAGTAAAAAATCCTTAGCTATGCCGTCCTTCGGAAGGGACGTAAAATGGGGGTCCCGAGCCTGTGCAATGTCAGGTACTCATTAAAGATCCCTATCCTAATTATATCTGGATAGGCAAAATTTAGGACTCCCACTGTAGCATCGTCAGATTAACCATAGCAGCATAAAGTGACCTTAAATGAAATAAAGAAACAATCTACTACTCATTAATTTTAAACATACAATTTATTTTAATTTTATATTTTACATCTGATATCTATCATGAGCAATGAATTTTCAAAAATACCAATGCTGTTGAAAAAATTTATTTTAAAACTTTATATGATACTAATCTTCCCGCTTTATTGAATAAAGTTTTTCAAATTCAGTTCAATAGTACATTAATGTAGAAAGAAAGTTATTTTTGAGAAAGTTTAGAGGCTTTTCATCTTTATTTTGCTCTTTTGCCTTCAACCTTGAGCCTCAGTCCAGTTTTGTGAATTCCTATCTTCAGTCATGGCACCCCCAACCACCCTACTTCTTTCTTCTTGTTTTACATAATCCTATTAGCTTGGATGCAGTCCCTCCTAGTTTTCACAGAAATCCTTTGACAATATAGTTTAAGGAACAAAAAATCATGAAATTATAATGTAAAAAAACAACCTAGAACAATGAATGCAACCATATTCCTATACAATAATGAGATAAAGGTTATCTATCAAAAGTGATTGGAACTGTTTTTTTTTTTGTTTTTTTAATTGTATCTCAGGGAAGATTCATCCCAATATTATTCAATCCATCAAAGAAAACAAATTTGCATACTTCACTTTTCCTTTTATTTCTTATCTCTTTCTGATCTCAAAGGCTTCTGACATGCTTATTTATAATCAATATTAGTTTAAAATCAATGACAACAAAACTAAATAATTTTATTGGACCTGAGATACTCTTACACTATATAATTTCAAAATTTTTGACAGATTACAATACTTCCTCAACTTGTATAATTTAAAAAAAAATTATTTATACTCTCCACTCACAATACCAACTTCTAGAGCGATTGGCATTAATTAATCTAAATAATTTCTGATTAATTTAAGTATTGAGAGAAAAACTATGATTAATATTACATAGTTTTATTTTATATTCAAGGTCACAAGATAGTCCTTTACCAAGAAAAAGATCCGAAAAACATAAAGTGGTCTGAAACAGGTGCCGAGTATATTGCTGAAAGCACGGGTGTGTTCAAAACCCTTAAGCAGGCACAAGTATATAATTTAACTTTTATTACAATATTTTTAATTCATAGGGTTTTACCAATTTATCAACCGAAGATTAACATAGAATTAATGGATTAATTTTACCTATCTGTTGAGTACCTTTGACTGTACTTGGGCAATTAATTATTGATTTACTCTTCAATGATCTTCCCTTTTAAATGATCCATTCCAAGATAAATATATATATATATATATATATATATATATATATATATATATATATATATATATATATATATATATATATATATATATAGACTTTCTTTTAATTTGTACCAGAATATTCTAAATCTCTTGTCTTAAACAGATTTACTGAATACATATTATGTTGCTAATGTTGACAATCATTAGAGATTGGCAATCTTGAATGTGAACCATCATGAGCATCATTTTGAGCAGATAAATTTTGTTTTAACATTAATTAACTCATTCAACACCTCAAAAATAATAAATACACCTCGTATTACTAACTGGGAACACAGGAAAACCTTACTATTGTATATCCAAAATGAAAAAAATATATGTGATTATCCTGCTTGCTGGGATGTTTTTTTCAAAGGTTAAGTCAGATGATTTAATGAGAACTAGATGAAAGCAATATTCTGAATTAAAATATTAAGGAAATAAACATAATAATTTGTATCATTTTTAAATAGTGATGAAGACATAATGAAGAAGATTAAATAAAATTTAAGATTTCATTAAACAGTAACTGTCAAAGAATTACTAGAATTTTTTGTTTAGGGATTATTTGGAATGAAAACTCATATATAGATTCATACATTATTCTAATCCATTAATTATGTAAATAGTATGATGCCTTTAATGTGTTTTATTGGTATTAGCCTCATATTGATAATGGTGCCAAGAAAGTGGTTATCACAGCACCCTCGGCAGATGCGCCCATGTTCGTATGTGGAGTCAATCTTGATGCTTATAAACCGGAAATGAATATTATCTCAAATGCTTCTTGTACCACAAATTGCTTAGCTCCTTTAGCAAAAGTAATTCATGATGAATATGGTATAGAAGAAGGACTTATGACAACTGTTCATGCAGCAACAGCAACACAGAAAACTGTTGATGGCCCAGCAAAGGTATAAAATAAATATCAAGTATAAAACATAAGCATACAATAGGTTTAAAATGAACAGCTTAATAGTCTTATTATACAACTTTCTATGTAACTAATGGACAACGTATTAGTAAAAAATAAAAGAGATTTCTGTGGAAATCTTAAACATTATTGTTATTATTATTATTATTATCACAGGCTCTATGACCCAAAACGTGTCTTGGCCGCATCAAGGCGCCGCCTCCACTCCTCTCTGTCTTGTGCCAGGGTCTGCCAAGCTCTTGATCCGGTGATTCTTAAATATCTCTCAACCTCGTCTACCCATCTCAGTCGCGGTCTTCCACGTCTTCTTCTCCCATCCACATACCTAAAGAGAAGCTTCTTCTGAGTAGCATCATCGTCCATCCTACTAGCCACATGCCCAGCCCATCTTAGCCTGGAAATTTTTCTAAGCATATATATTTTATACAGCAGTTCCACTTTAGGCTCCAATCTTATACATAATATGCAAAATCAGTCAATAGGCGTTGTCCAACCTGCATCCTGGAGAAAAACAACGAATTTTAAAAAATCTAACATAGTTTTAAAGGTCATGCCAAAATCTTTTGAATCCTTATAGTTATGAATGAAAAGAACTAAAATTAGGTTTTCTATAATTAATTAAAACACTTTATATTTGCCTATGGAAAACCTTTATAAGTTAAAGAATACTTTAAAAAAACCAAATGGATTAGAAGCAAACTTGTGCCTTTTTATGTAGAACATATATATATATATATATATATATATATATATATTTTTTTTTTTTTTTTTTTTTTTAATATAAATATATATAATATATTTACTTTTTTAATTTAGAGTTTTTCTCTACAATCAAAGATTCAGAAATATACAGAGAAAAAAAAATATTACTTTCAGTATTAATTTCAATTGGGCGTAGAAAACTTATTTTTCATTCAAAACCATAAAGAATCCAAAGATCTTAGCATAAACCCGACTGTTTCACTTATACAAAAACATAAATGGTAAGGTGAAGTGGGGCAAGTGCGTCATATGGAGTGCAAAATTCAACTTTAACTTAACATAAAAAATCAGCTATTGATGGTAGGATATTATTTCTTGTTCCATTGCAAATGCTGAACTTTACTCTTTTCAATAATATTGTTGATTTCCCTAATATCCTAAAAATTATTATCAGTGCGAAAGAAAATTGATATTAAGTCCCATTTATGCACTTGGCCCACCTTAACGGGGTAAGTGCATAAATCGCTTGTAAACTCCTTAGCAATGAATTGATTCTTTTAAATAAAAAAATTAAAGAAAAAGTCACTGAATTATTGAGTTTTGCATTACCAAAAACATTATTAAATATGTAATTAATTTACAATAAATGGAGAAAATAATTAAAAAACAGTAAATTACTATGTAAGTATAGTCATATCATTATATACATATATATATATATACGATTAATTTACAATAAATTGAGAAAATAATTCGATAATGACAGTAAGCATTTAGATATATCTATATATATATATATATAAGTGGGTATATAATTAATTGACAAGGCATAAATAGAGAAACTGCATAATTCAACAAAGGCTGTAGCCTGAAAATTTTAAATTAAAAAGTGCTTTTCCTCGACAACCGATCTTAGGGAGCGGGAGAATGCGTACAATATTATTTTTCTCAATTGAACTGATCTCATCTTGTGCTGAGATGCCCTTCCCCGGGAGGAACAAGTGCAGGATTTGAAGCACTTCCCCAGGTTTTATAATGCACTTACCCCTTGTTGAAAAATGCTAGGGGTAAGTGCATCATAGGGCTTAACTCCCTTATAAAAAGAGATAAAATGATTTTTTAATTATGTACACAAAGAAAAACTACATAACAAAATAACTTACGTTGGTAAAATGTCAGCAATGAATTTTCAAAGGTGATACAATTTTATAATTCTAACTCCTTCAACTTTACACAATACCTAGATCAACAGGTTGAACTATGAAATTTCCTAGTGAGTTTATCTTGTACAGTAGAGCACTCTAGTATGTTAGGTTTGAAGGGTATGAAGTTCTCTCTACATACAACTGATCACAGTTGATGTAACAAAATGGCAATAGAAATTATGGCCGATTAATGCACTTGCCCCATAAACCATAAACGCACTTACCCCACTTCACCTTAAATGGGAGGAAGCCCGTTTAAAGAAAATAACTTTACAATCCATCCAAAGTACCCATCCAGAGATTTCTCAAGAATTCCAACAACAGATTTAATACTTTAAAATAACCATGAGAATTTTCAATAAGTTGAAACCTAGAGAATTTAGTGAGATATACATATTTTCATGTGATGGCTTTCATTTTATTTGTGCTTTTAAGAGAATAAAAAAAAAAAACGTTACAAGGGGTTTATGATCATTAAAAAAAAATAAAAAATTAACTTCAATTCACTTTGTAACATATAATGATCATCAGTGATTTATAAGTTATAACTAATTAGAACTTAAAAGAATTCTTCACATTCTACTGAACTCCTACTAAGACTAATTAATAATAATATCATTTTATATAATTCAAAAATATACTATCTCTGTATGATTTTGAATTAGCTAAAATAATAATTAACTTAGTGATATTGATATCACATTTCAAGATATAAATTGATCAAGTTTTTCATTAGTAAATATAAAAAACTCATAATAACATGTATTATGCTTATTTAAATATTTTCAAGAATGATTAATGATATTATTAATATATAAGGAAGTTTCAATTTACTGGAAAGTTTAAAAATTTTAACAAGAAAATAAAATAAAATCACACATTATTTTTAGTTTGTAATTAATTTTAGAGTTGGAGATCAGGGCGAGGTACCTTACAGAATATAATACCAGCTTCAACAGGTGCAGCAAAAGCAGTTGGTAAAGTTATACCATCATTAAATGGAAAACTTACTGGAATGGCCTTCCGGGTACCAACTGCAAATGTATCAGTTGTTGACCTCACTGCAAAGTACTAAGTATATTTAATGAAGCATTATTTCTCAGATAATCAGGAATAAGTGTTAATACGCTGTTTGTACTTAGACTGTGTACAGATGTAAAATATGATGAAATAAAAGAACTAATCAAAACTCAAGCTCAATGTGATATGAAAGGAATTTTAAAATATTGTGATGAAGACGTTGTGTCTTCTGACTTCAATGGCGATAGCCATTCTAGTATTTTTGATAGCAAGGCTGGGATACAAATGTCAAGCAAATTTGTAAAACTTATATCATGGTAAGTAATTTAAAAAAACTTCTTCATTTAATATTTCGCTTAATAAATGGTATATATAAACTAAATGAAGGATAATAGATTATCTTATGATGAAAGAACTATTGACTTCAACAAAGCACCTAAACTGACTTCAGTTCATCAAAGAAATTTTATTTTAAAAATTGACAATGTAGAAGTTTGAATTAAAAAAACAAAGGTTCCATTTAAGATTGTGATATCTATCACTCAGCTACCCTCACTCTAGTCCAACCCAAAATACCTTGAAATGATTATCTCAGAAGTTGAGATATATCATGTTTCAACACATTATTCACTAATTTTTAATTTATGGACTTAGCTGACAAGACCATAAATAAAAAAATCGGGGATTTGTTGATATTTTGAGACAATTATAATATGCTAATACTGTTTTTCACATATTACACAAAATTAGCAATAGTACCAATGGAATGTAAAAAAAACACAAGCAACAATTGTATAACCTCAAAACCAAAATTGTGATCTCTATGAACAGGGGTATAATAAAAATATAAATTAGGTCAAAAATACCTTCTTTATTTAAAACCATTTATATATATTTCTAGGAAATCAAATAATAATAAAGTTATTTTATAAATTTTTACATAAATAAAAATTATTTGAATCACAAAATAAATGTATTGTACTATCAGATAAAACAGTGTGATTTACAAAATATAAATTATAAAAACTAATGACTATTAATGAAGGAGTTACAATAACTAAATATAATTTGGACTTCTCCTCTTTCATAAATTTGTCTATGAAATCTAACAAAGTAAACATACATAAAATGTATGAGGAAAACTGGAATATAAATTACACAATTCTTTGAGTAACAACTGTTATACATAGTAACTTTTACAACCAAAGTTGCATTTAATAGGATGAATAATATCCTCCCCAGTTTTGGTTGTAATTCCCATAACCAGTATTCTGGGAATAACTCCAGTTTTGGTAACCAGAATAATTTTGGTCTGTTTGGTTATACTGACCAAAAGGTTGTTGACCATACGAAGATGGTTGAGAGTACTGACCACTATTACTTTGATAAGAACTCTGTACACCATATGTGCTCCCTGACTGATTGTAATTAGAATTAGAAGCTGAATATGGGCTTTGTGGATTCTGAACAGAGCTAGACGAATTATCTGATTTCCCCTTGCTTTTTGAAAGATCTTCTTGTTTCAATCTATCCAGATCATGCTTGCTACCAGATTTCTTTTTATCTTTCAGCTGTTTCATTATATTTCCATACTCAACTTGAGCTACTTGCAAAGTGCGTACTGAAGAACCAAAGTCTTCAAGAAATTCAAGTTTCCGTTGAGCAAAAATACGCTTATATTCAAGGTCCATTGAATCTTTATCAATGACTTCATTAAATATGCTAATGCATTGTTCTTCATCGAATGGCTGTAACATCAAAGTCAACTCCAATAACTGAGAATACAATCGAGGATTTTCAGGATCTTTTTCTATTGCTTTTCTTAAAACTCTTATTCCCTTTGAAGGATCGTTTAGGATTTTCCAACAAAATCTTGCATATTTAGTAGACAGTACTATGAAGTTTGCTTTGCTCTTACTGTTTGATAGATATTTCTCATATAAATTCGCAGTTTCTTCAAAGTTTCCACATCTTCGTTCTAAATTTATTCTACGGACATTTACATGTAAAATGTTGGGCACATTTTCTTCAAGTCTAGTAAGAATTTGCCTGGCTTTGTCAAAATTGCCCAAACCTTCTTCAAAAGTTGCCCAACTTAAAGAGAGAAATGGTTTTTTAGGATGGTGAATACAGCAAGCCCTTTCATAGACATCACGAGTTTTTTCGATTAAATCAGGTTGTTCTTCTAAATACTTCAGAAACTTTAACCAAAATTCTTCATACAAAGCACAAGCTATTAAACATCGCTCAAACAGAATAATTATTCTCTCACGATTACCTTCAGCTAATTCAAAATCCAAGTACTCTCGCCAAGTGTTTAATTGACAACGCTCCAATGGCTTTACATGAAAATAGGGTCTCTTGATTCCCTCCTCAAAGTTCCAACGTGCCAAAACAGCAGTTACAGTGTCTTTATATTTCTTTTTTTGACTTGATATTACTTTATCTCTAATTAAAGTAGTTTCTTCATCAGCATGCGCAGGACTGGGTTCTTCATGTTCACCTTCATCATCTCCAGGTGGAGCAGCAGAAGGTGGCACATTAACTTCTTTTGAAGGTTTCTGTTTTAATTTAAGAAGTACCTCAGATCTTAAAGACAAAAAATCATCAACACTAAGAATTTTACTAGGTGGATTTGACCTAACAAAATCTTCGAAGTCTTCAAAATGACTTTTGTAGCCTTGGGTAGGAATTTTTAGAAGCTTGTCATAAATAGCACAGACATTATGAAGATGTTTGCCTTCAGTTTCCCATTTTATATAACTATCCCAAAGCCTATCTGATCTAAATTCTAAACCACATATTTCTATTGCCCTTTCAAATTCACCTCTGATATGATCCTCATGGTCCTTATAACTTATTTTACAAAAGTTTAAATAATGTAACCAAAGATCCACACTTAATGGTATTGCTCGTAAACCTCTTAAAAAAACTTCTTCACATTTGTCTTTATCACCTTTTCTCTTCTCGTAATCAGCATATTTCCTCCAATATCCATAGCAATATGGATAAAGAGCTAAAAAGGCATCATAGGCTTCTCTTGCAGCTTCTACATCACTTTCTTGATCAACATATTGAAGTAAATATGTCCACCCAGTAAAGTCAGTAGGATCATCGTTGACAGCTTTCCAGTATTTTTCCAATTCAGGTAAAATTTTTGATTTTACAGATGGATGAGCATGTTTAGTAGATGAAATCCCTTTATCGGAGGTGTCATCTCTTTCTTCAGAACTTCTTTTGTGAGGAGATTTATCTTTTTCTAATTTTGCTTTTTTCTTGGAGGTACCTTCAATTGAACTTAAGTCATCATCATCTTTCCTTTTTTTTGAACCAGCTTCAGGTAATTCTTCGTCAGAAACATCTTCTGTTTCCAAATTTTCGATTGTATTAGCTGGAGGAAATTCATCATCTGAAACTGCTTCAGTATTCAGCACAGATTCAGCTCCTTCCACACAAAATTCATCCTCTGAAACCACTTCAGTAAATGGCTGATCAGCTGTCTGAATGGTACTAGGTGCACTTTCCTCTTCATCAATTGTAGATTCTGGTTCATATGTTTTGGCTACCTTACTTTTTTTCTTTTCAGTATGGTCACGGGAATAATCTTCTGACATTTCTTCAAAATGGTGATCCTTCTTGCTCTGCCCAGATTCCTTTTTGTCTCTCGGAAATTGACTTTGAGTAGGCTCATCATCGTTATCTTCTGATGCAATTTCAACTTCTTCAGACGTGATTTCTACTTCTTTTGGAGCAGTGTCATTCAGTTCTGATAAATCCATGGAACAATCATTTAGAATAGGGTTGTCAAGCTTATCTTCAACACCTTCAGGTACATCTTCCACAGAACTCTCTACCATTTCTGCAGGTACAGATTCTCCAATATCCATTGAATCAGCAGATATATCCTGATTATCCATTTAGAGTAATAATAAATACAATGATTGTAAGATAAAGTCAAATATTCTAATTAACAGAAATTAAGTAATTGTTATTATTAAATTCTTGAAACTTATTAAGAATCATATCACTATAATACAAAACATTATATTATAGTATACGGCTTAAAAACTGAAATAAATGTACAATAAATTAACACTAGCGTTAAATGTCAATCTCACAACTAAATAACCACGCTTGTAAACAAGTAAGTAACCTCTGTGTTAGGTTATCCACAATGCAATTGAACAGTAATAACAAAAAAATATTTTCAAATATGTTTAATTCTTTTTGTACTAAAAAAAACCGAGTTATTTATATACAATTATGGAAATTTATTCTTTTGTTATAAGGTTTATTAACTTCGATTTGCACAGAGAAGGGGATTGTCTACAGGTAAAGAAAATTCCTACTGCTCCTGGCTGTCATTTCTTCTATCAAATGAATTTTTTACCTATTAAGAAAGAGATTTTGGATCTCCTATTTGCTATTATGATGAAACAAATAACAGAACAACTAATATTAGTATTTATTATTTAATAACCCTTTGGTATACCCCATAGGAAACGTGACGTTTTACAAAGAATATGTCATAATTAGAGACCGGATTTCTGTGTTATTGCACATTTAGTTCGCTTTGATTTAGCGCTCTCTAACCCAAGTAGTTATCTCATATATAACCTAAGGATTCTTCTTAAATTTTATTTTGCACAAATTTGAGTTTTAGAGCTTAATGCACGAATTCGGGTTTTACTGCCGGAAATTTCACAATTGAACCAAATTCATCTAATTTTATTCACTTAACCATTTATTTTTTGAAAATTTTACTTACGTTTATTAGGCAACATTTATATATATATATATATATATATATATATATATATATATATATATATATATATATATATATATATATATATATATTAAAAAGTTTAATATATTAATAGGCGGTATAACCCTAAAGCGCGTAGGAAATGGTGCTCTGAGGGCAGCCGGGGCCCTACGCCGTAGTGAAGGCAACCCGTCTAGGGGTAGGAGTCCTCGAAATCAAGCTCCCCGGTCCTCCAGGTTGGGGGTGATGCAGTGGGCCAGCTCCTCACTCATCAGTAAAAAACAAAGAAATGCTAAAAGACCAAAACATAGGCCTCGGATATCGGACAGTCCAAAACGGAAACGAACAAATGCGTGGAAACGGGTAATAAACATTGGATGCTGGAATGTCCAAGGAATGGCAACTAAATTACCGGGCCTCCCTACAGAAATTAAGAAATATAAGATGGATATTATAGTTCTATCAGAAACAAAAAAAAAAAGGGAAAAGGTAGTGCGGTGCTAGGCGACTTCGTCCACCTGTGGTCGGGAGTCGAAAGACACGAAAGAGCAAAATCAGGGGTGTCTATCCTAGTAAGGAAAGGCATCCAAAAGAATATCACAGGCTGGGAGTACATAAATGACCGTATTATAACGATGAATATAACCCTATCTGCGAGAGAGATTGTAGTGGTGGGTACATATGGCCCAACCAATGACTAAAAGAATATGGTGAAGGATAAATATTGGGATGATCTTAGGGGAGTAGTGGAAATGATACCAAGACGGAAAGAAATCTTCTTACTGGGAGATATGAATGCGAGAGTTGGAAGAAATGAAAGCAGTAGAGTAGTCGGGAAATACGGAGAGACCGAACGGAACGACAACGGGGATAGGCTAATACAGATCTGTGAGCAACTGGACCTAAGAATCACAAATACATTCTTCGACCATAAGAGTATCCACAAGTTCACCTGGCACAATGAAGGTAGGAAACTTAAATCCATCATTGACTACGCGGTTATAAGAGAACGCAGTACAATGAAAGTTCAAGATGTAAGAGTTTATAGGGAGCTGAGTGTGGATCGGATCATCACTTGCTGAAAGCTACCTGCATACTCCCGTGGGTCAAAGGGAACATAGGGAGCCAAAACCCCAGTATAAAATGTAATGAGCTAAGCGAGGAGCAGTTTAAGACGGAATTATTACTGGAGGATAGCATTAAAGGGCTATACCAGCGGAGAATGGAAGAATCACTTAAAGAATTCAGGGGTAATAATACCATGGAAATTTATGGTTCTCTAATGTCATCAATGAGAAAAACAGCCTCAGAGGTCCTTGGAAAAAGAACGAGGAATGGAAAAAGAAAGGAATGGTTGACAGAAATTATAGTGAGTGGAGCAGAAAAGAAAAAAAAACAAGCATATATGAGGTGGCTTAGCACAAAAAAGGAGGAGGACAGGAGGAGGTATGTTGAGAGAGAGGAGAGAACTAAATAAATTGGTGAGAACCGAGAAAAATAAATCATGGGAAAAAACGTGTGCTAGGATAAACAGCAGACTAGGGTTTTGGACGAGCCATTGAAGCATGGTAGGTATGAGAAAAGGCGAGAAGCAAAATACTATGCTGAATATGGTGCAAATGGCTGATTGGACAAAACATTTTAGCGCGTTACTGCATGAGAACAGGATAGAATTCGCAGAACAGGAAACGACCCCCCTTTTCTACTGACACTCCGTTAAAAATCACCCAAGAGGAACTCCAGCTAGAACAAAAGAAACTTAGAAATGGGAAAGCCCCTGGCCCAGGTGGAATCTGCGCAGAACTGATCAATTATAGTGGGAGTGAGGTGACAAGACTACTTACTGATCTCATAAATCGTATACTGGCAGGTGAAAGTATACCAGCAGAAATGAAAATGGGATATATCACACCAGTATTCAAAAAGGGAAATAAAAAAGTATGCGATAATTATAGAGGGATATGTGTTACGAACCCAATAATGAAATTGCTGGGTAGAATAATAAAGGGTAAATTGGAAAAAGAATTCTCGCAGGCAGAGGAACAATGTGGATTCACAGCAGGGAAATCCTGTATTGACCACATCTTTACCCTCCGACAACTGTTAGAAAAGCAAACAGCCAAGGCGAGGAGACTGGACATGATATTTATAGATCTTGAAAAGGCGTATGATAGTGTTCCTCGAAAGCTACTGTGGGAAGCCCTGGATATGGCTGGCATAAACAGTAACATTACGGGAGTAATCAAAGAAATATATAGAGGTAATAAATGCCAAATAAAAATAGGAAATTCATTATCAGAAGTTTTCCCAAACAGCACAGGATTGTTCCAAGGATGCTGTATGTCGCCAACATTATTCAAAATATACATTGATGTTTGTCTGAAGGGATGGTCAAGGAACTGTGGTCAGATGGGCATACCGATAAATGACAAGCATTTACACCATTTACTATTTGCAGATGATCAAGTAATCATCGCTCAGGACGAAGAAGATGCGAGCTATATGTTTAGGAAAGTGGCGGAGCAATATAAGAACTGGGGTTTGAACATTAACTATAAAAAGACCAAATATATGAGCACAGACAGAGAGGAAATATTAGAGCCTGAAATTGCGAGCCTGGATAGAGTGGAACAATTTTGTTACCTTGGCTCAATTCTGGAAAGAAATGGAACCACAAATGCCGAGGTTGGAAATAGAATAACAAATGGCAGGAAAGCTGTGGGCATGCTGAATTCTCTTCTCTGGAGTAGCAACATAATTGAAAGAACAAAGAAACTAATATATAGCGCATTAGTCCAAAGTGTAATGTTATACGCCTCTGAGACTTGGACCCTTAACAGGGCACAGGAAGAAAGACTACTGTCGGTGGAAATGGATTTCTGGAGGAGAGCTGCAAGGATATCGAGAATGGAACGCATTAGGAACAGTGATATAAGGGAGAGGATGAATGTGAGAGGGAGTGTGTTGGAGGTGATCGAGGAGAGAAGATTGAGGTGGTATGGCCATGTGAGAAGGATGAACAAGGAACGGATCCCGAAAATGTTAATGGAATGGGAGGCCGAGGGAAGGAGAAGGAGAGGAAGACCTCGTACCCAATGGAGGGACAAAGTGGAGGAGAGCATGGCTGGACACGGGTTGAGGGAGGAGGATGCAGCCGATAGGGAAGAATGGAGGAGGACGTTGGACGAGGAGTTTGAGTGAAGAAACCTTCATATGTGAAGAAAGAAGTTTAATTAGTTTTAAATTGAAAGTAAAAAGTCGCTTGTATCAAATGTATTTGTGACCTACTACTTTTAAATGATCGTATTGAATTAGGAGCTTTGAGGATTTAGGAAAACATTGAGGACCGACGTGCTTCCTAGAACAAAGAGTTTCCTCAGAAAATTTTACTATCCGCTTTCCATTGTATTCCTCACTTCTGATTTAGCACAAAGACCCAGTTGTTGACAAGATTTTAAACCATCAACTTTGAAAATGCCAAAAACGGCCGCGAGTGTTTATACAAAATTGAAACAATGGACAAATGAATATCCAGAGCTGATATTTTATGGGAAGGTGGTGGTTAGTTTTTGCTGTGTGAAAACAATAGGCCTCAAAAGGAAACCGCAAATAGAAGCACATTGCAAATAATGTAAGTTTTTTTTATTAATTTATAAAAAATGATTTTGGCCTGTTTCAAGCATTAGTAGGTGCTAATATTCCTTTATTCAAACTTCAATCACCATCTTTCCGAACATTTTTAACAACTTACACTCAGAAAATAATACCGGACGAAAGTACTCTGAGAAAAAACTATTTAGAAGTTGTTTTAACTCGACAATTATGAAAATTCGAAAAACAATTGGAGACCATTACGCCATGGTCGATGAAACTCCCAACGAAAGAGACCCAAAGGTGAGGCGCCACTGAAACATGACTTGACTTGACTGGAGTACCAGACTGGACCCACACTGTGATTTTAATAGGGAACGGCGACACTGGGGCCAAACTTGACTTGAGCCCGCTTCCTGACTCAGCAGGCGATCCGTTTATGTTGGGTCGGTACAGGACTCCGGTTCTCCCACGATTTTGCATATTTTGAGTTTTTTACTGCACGTTTTGCATATTTTGAGTTTTTTACTGCACGTTTTGCATATTTTGAGTTTTTTACTGTACACAAATCCGGTCTTTAGTTATAATAATCAGAAATGAATGAACTCATTTTTATTTAATTTGTATATCGTAACTAATATACACGAAATACATGGTCTTTGTAATACTGGAGATTATTTTTGTTGGACATTTAAAAAAAAAAAATAACTAAGAAGTCAGAGTGCTATGAGGTGACATAGAATGGTAATTTATTTGTATATACTGTATATTGGAAAGAAATTACGAGTAAAAGTTGTAAAGCTAATTCTCATATATTATCCATATGTGTTTTTATGTTGTTAGAGCTTGAAAATGTGGTATAGGCCATGAAACGTCGCCCAAATCATTAACATAGTTGTTTAAATAAAATTATAAATGGGAGATAACATTGCTGATTAATATTCCTTATCATTTTAAAGCTAGATATATTATCTATAAGTTTTGTTCAACACTTCCTAAAACGTAATGATAAAATCTACAATTTATTGAAGTTATTTTTTGTTTTTTGTTGTGGCAGTTTTCTGTATATGATTGAGTATTACGGCGAAACTAAGCTATCTACATAAAAAGTGTATATAACATAACTTGTTTGTATTATTATAAGGAGTAAAATAAAAAAAAATAAGACTCCGATAGCATAATTAGGTTTCGAGCTGTCGGCATATAATCAGAGTTCCGTACTTCTAATGTTGCTAAAGGGGTGGGGGGAAAGCAAGAGGGGTGGGGGGAAAGCAAGAGGGGTGGGGGTCGGGACTTTGTGTTTTTTTAGTGTATACTTTATGAACTAACACCTTGCAAAAATTCAGCTTTCCCCTAATTAGTTGCGACAAAGGCTAATTTCACGAAGTGGCAGATAATTCATCAATCCTAATTCCATTGACATTCATTCGATATTTTATTTAAAGACTTCCAAAATAAAACACCATATTATTATTATTTATTTATTTAAATAATTTATTATTTAAGTATTTAAATTCTTCACACGCTGGGAAGCTGTACTCCCTGAACTGGATTTGTTCTACTTGAGACCACAGAATACAGAATTTGATAGAAGCGGTGGGTAGGTGGGGGGAGAAGACTCCCGGCTAGGAGCACTATCCCCACCACCTTAACCCCGGCTGTCCCAGTCAGTACCACTGTTTGTCCCGTGTTTATTTGGAACAATTGGTAATTGTTAGGTCTCTGTTGTGTGTATGTGTTTTATTTTTTTTTATTTCTCAATTGGATTAAAAAATGACGTGTTGTGCCGGGTTTGGATGTTCTAGGAAAGAGTCCAACAAGGATTTAAAACCTCCAATAACCCTTCACCGGTACATTTTAAACGCACACAGTTTAGTTTTTTAATAAATTGAGAAAGAAATCTTCCCTTTAACCACAGTAAAAATATGTTTATTGTGGAGCTTTTTTAACTCCCCCTATATTAACAATAGTAGGTTTTGTAACCAAATAATACAGAATATTCCGTTTATTCAATTAGAATTGATAAATAAATTGCCAATTCTATTGCAATTATTTTTATTTGAAAACTAGTTTCGAATGTTAAACATTAACACATTAAGACGACGTTTTACAATAATAATACAGTTTTAGATTTGAATAAATCTTTAAAAGGTAAACAGTTTCAATTTTACCTTTTATTTTTTCCTCAGCTTCCCTTCAGTTGAAGAGGAATGAAATAAGTGGGTTCAAGCCCTGAGGCAAGAAAAATGGAAGTCGACAAAAACAAGTGTTATTTGTTCAAAACATTTTAAAGAGGACGATTTTGACAGATCTTCATTTCGAGTAAATCTAAAGAAAGATGCAATTCAGTCGGTTTTTTGATTTCCCAGATCATTTGAGGCAGAAGATTATTAAGGCATATATAACTTTTTACGCTTTACCCAAATACGTAGGTATTTAAACTTAAAAGTTTAATGTTGGATTTTTTTATTTTAGGAAAGGGGGCCAATAAAAAGGCTTGCGACCCCATTGAAAAATATTCGGTCTCCAAATAAAAAGAAATTTAAAAAATATTAGAGATCACTAATTAAAAAAATAAACGAGCAGAAAAAAAGAACTTGATTAAAGATCTGTATAGCTTTAAAATACAACTGATTCATTAAGCTTCACTGAAAATTTACTTTCTACCACAAAAAAAAAAAATAATAATAAAAAAAATAAAAAATAAAATGAAATAAAATAAATACTGGTTGAAAAGAAAAAACAAATTTAAAACCTACGCCGAAACGTTATGCGGTATAAGAAGAAAAAGTGTGCCTACAAATACAGTCTACAAAAACTGTGTGAAGAAAAATAAAATAAACTAATTAAATGGAGAATAGAAAATTTGCTTTCGTTACTTCTAAAACAATAACTTGGGAGATCCTTTTTTTCTAGATTTCCACATTTTTTAGAAGATGGCTCTCATTACTCATTATTAATCGGATCGATCGGAATGATATTTTTTAAAGTCCGAATCCACCATTTCTTGAAAAATATCAATGATAATATACATAAAAATAAAATAAGATCGAAAAGTAATAAATTAGTAATTTTTTTTTGGTAATATTTTGTTTTATTTTCGATCTTAAACTACCTACTTATGCATGGATGTGATACATTTCTAAACAATTAGATGAAATCTAATAAAAATTCGTAAGAGTTGAAGCCTAAATATTAGATGATAAAGTTGTAAATAAGGCTGAGGTGGAACTAGCTATGGTGAAGGTGGTAGGGGGAGAGCCGCCCGAACTGGATTAGTACAGCATTAGTGCCTCTGCCCCTTCTACTATATTTTGTATTCTTTGCTTGAGACTAGGTTCGCGATATTTTTAGTCTTCGCTTCGGTTATTTGCAAACCGTGTTTATTACAAACTAATTTCAGTTCTTGAAAAACCCTTCCAAGAGCCGCTTAGTCCTCGCTGTAATCAGTACGTCATCAACGTTTGCACAGTATTGTGCTAATCTGTTATAGATGGTGCCACCGGGGTTCATCCTGATAGCCTGCACAGCTCGTTAAATAGATTAAAGGTTACACAATATAAAGGCCCCCCCCCCCTCCGCCTTAAGCCTCTGTCTACTTTGAATACCTCCGACAGTGATTTTTTCATTTTAACTTGATACCTCGTGACATCAGACAACAAGGTCTGATGATATGACATTAAGGATTTTTGAAAGGAAAGTTCTTCGTCGAATCCTTGGAGCGGTATGTGTCGGGAATGAATGGAGACGACGCACAAATGCGGAGGTGAATGGACCCTATGGTGATCTTGATGTGATCTCAGTCACCAAGGTCGGAAGACTCCGGTGGGCTGGACCCGTGGCACGTATATCTGAAGGAGACATTCCCAAGAGTGTCCTAACCGAACCAATTCATGGAAAGAGAAGAGTTGGAAGGCCCAGACTGCGGTGTACGGACTGCGTAGCTGGCGATGCAGGATCCCTCCGCGTCAGGAACTGGATGGTTGTAGCACAGGACAGGGACCAACCAAACCACATTGATATTCACCAAGGAAGTTTTCAGCCTATTTTACGAGGCGTTTGTTTATAGCAATGGATAGTGTACCTTATACATCACAGACAGAAGCACTATACCTCTGTAATTTTTACAGTCCATCTTATCACCCTTTTTATAAATCGGACACAAGATTGCCTTGCTCCACTCGCTTGGCATCTTTTCAGCGGTCCATATATCCCAAATAAGGGAATTAACTTGTTCTGTTACAGCATCTCCTCCATATTTGAGGAATTCGGCATGTATTCCGTATAAGCTTGGTGCTTTATGGTTTTTGATGAATTTATTATTTCTTCGATGTATTCTTTTTCCGGGGGCGTCAATAAGGTCATCATTGAAATTAATCTCTCCTTCCCTTTCCATGGCTGTTTCTCCATCGGTGTTAAACAAACGTTGAAAATGCTGAACCCATACTGCTATCATTTCTTTTCTATCACCATTTCTCCCTTCTTCATTTTGAAAATAGTCCACTCTTGGGTTGAAACCTGTTTTAATAGCTTTGAAACCATTATATAACTTTCTGGTTCTCTTTAGTGCAAAATCATCTTCCAGTTCAATCAGCTCTTCTCTCTCATTTTGCCTCTTTTTCTGTCTGCACAGCTTTTTCGAAGCTTTCCTTTTACTGTCATAATCTTTTACATTCGCCCTAGTCCTTCTTTGTAATAACTTCATATGTGTATTGTTCCCCTTTTTACTGCTGTTGCACACTCTTCATCATACCAGTGATTTCTTTCCGATCTTTTTTCAACTCTCCCCACTATTTCCTGTGCTGATAAATCAATCTAGTTTTTAATTCTGCTCCATTTGTCCTTGATTCCTAGAGCCTCATTTGGTTGAAGTATCTTGTCTTCAACCACATTCTTAAATCTTTCTTTGACTTCTTCATCGTCTGTTCCAATGCTCGTTCTTTCATTTTTGTCGTTAGCCCTGCAACTACAAAACACCATATTATATATAAATATTCATACAAAAAATTGTATTTACTATATTGTTTTTTCTTTAATTTATTATTTATATATAGTACTTTAATTGGGATGTATACAAAAGTAGTTTGTAGTAACAGTATTTTTAGATAGACAACCAGCATTCCAAATAGAAGTGCTCTATATTCTGCACCAATTTCAACAGACAATTTTGCGAAGAGCATTCTTTTTAGTGAACTGTTTTCACTGCAATATAAGACTCAAATTCCTAATTCAAATAATGTTTGCACTTCTTCACCCATGTTTTTTAAAATAAGCGATTTTCCATGAGTAAAGCAATATTGTATGAAGAGCTACATTTGTAACTGGAACTTATTTATATACCTCTGGAACTTTGACTAGTTCTTTTTTTTTTCAAAAATAATTTTGTGAAATTATATCAACCCACAGCATAGATATCACTGCTTTAGTGAAAAAAAAAAATCAATACAACTATTGTTCCGAAAATCAAAATTTTTAAAAACAATGTTTATTTATTTTTATAAATAAATAAATGTATATTACCTATTTCATAGCAGAGACTTTCTTAGACTATGTGTAAGGCTTAAATATCACCTTTATTAATGATGATGAAAAAACATTACTGGGTAATAAATTAATAAAATAATATACACATGAAAATAATTTTGGCAAGTGGAAATAAATTTATTTTTTTTAATAGGTATGACAATGAATACGGCTACTCAATGAGAGTGATTGATTTGATCAAATATATTAGCAAAAAGTGAAGTACCTCAAAAGAAATATAAGGGTGTAACTTAAGAAATATCAAATAAAACACGAATTATGAAAAATTATGTGTACTTTATGAATTTCATTACAATTAGTAGGTGGAAGAGCAACTGGCAAAAACAGAGGTTATTACAAAAAAATTATGAATTTGGACTGATATGCAATGGTTCAATGAAAAATGTAATATACTGAACCTAATCTTATTAAATTTATGCCCAAAAATAAAAATTCTACAAATATTAATAATAAATATTTCTAGCAATATAAATGTATAAAAAGCTCTCTCTTCACCCACACATGAACAGGATTTCCTACAGAACAACTTCAGCCATGAGACTTTGATAAAAGACAAAGAAATAATATGTTACAAATTACCATGGACAGAAATAAGTTAGATTTGAGGACAAAGGCTAAAGCTCGATGTCCTAATCTGTATAAAATGCCTAATTTTCTCAGAAAGTAAAACCTCTGAGAAGTGATAGTACTTCTCTTCCTTCACTGTATTAGTAAAATTTAAAAGGATATTTTCAAGTAAGAATCATTATATATTTTCAGATTCATATCATTATTCATTATTCAAAAGTTCATGGTCTTACTAATCCATAACCAAACCATGTTTTTCTAGATGGAAGTTGAGAGGAAAGCATCATGCAAGGCTAAATTTGATTGTACTTTATGATCATTTATTTATCTAGGTTCAAGAAATGAGGCCTGCATACATGGACATTTTCGCCTATAGTTTATTGAATGCCTCTACCTCAATATGCACAAATAGGGTGCTTTGTGTAGGGCTGGGATTAGAAAAGCTGTATGATAGTTGAAAAGGCTGAAGTATTGGAAGTTTAAGAAGGGTGAAAAAGCATACAGGATGCAATTAAAAATATAGTATTGCAAAATCCTGAGTTTATAAAAGTTCCCTAGGAACAGTACTGATTAAAATAAAGTATTAAATCTATTTGGGTTGATAGGAATGGAAAATAAAAAATAGCTTTTATGAATTCATATTCAAGTTTTTCTCAAAATATTAGACATTCCAAGAATACTTCTAAATTAGATAGTGATGTAATAAAAATCATGTAACAAAATGTATTGCAAAATCACACATTCAAATTGAATACACTTACTAAATATTACAATCTATAACTTTTTAGTAACTTGATCGATTACTTACATTTGTACATATACAATCAATTTTACAATATACTATAAAGTCTCTTAGATAAATAATAATATACAAACATATGTTAATAAAACTGAGGAACTTTGTTGTTACAATTTACAAAGCTTCTATAATAATACCTTGGCATTACTTGATGTGATGAATTTCATTTGTACTTAGGGTAAGTAAAACACTACAAAACTCCATTAATAAGAACCAGTTTTGGAAAAAAAAAAAAAAAAAAAAAAAAAAAAAAAAAAAAAATAATATATATATATATATATATATATATATATATATATATATAGTATTTTACTGTAATGATTGTGGTTAAATTTCCACCTCTTACAATACAAAGGTAAACATCTATCATACAGGAATAACTACAAATTGCAATAAGCAATTTTATGTTATAAATAAATAATATTAAAAAAAAAAAACTTTAATTTCCTATACTAGTTAAGTGAATTTTAAATTAAGAGTAATTTTAAAATGAGCTACTTGCCAGTACATTAGAAAAAAAATTGACATAAAAAAAAATAAATAAAAAAGTGCAGTAAGAAGGAATATAGAACTGCTTTGCTATATAAGAGTATATGTTTTCCCTTGATGATGTATCACTTCACTAAAAAAATGGCACTTAGCTCCTTTTAAAATATATTCTACAATTGCAGATGACCGTATTTATACAGTCTATCTGATCACAAGTTAATTTATAAATAAAACTAGTTAAACAGCCATTAAAGTCTTCATCCAGATCTATCTAAATCATCGAGAATTCTTTGAATTTCAATAGTTTTGTTAATTTTTTAAAGTTATTTGTTATACACGTCTGAATGATTACAAACCCAGTATTTCAAAGCTATTTTTAATCTTTATAACAAGCAATTATAATTCTAGGATCTAAGAAAACAAATGTTAATTACATAATACATTCTTTTTTTAAAATAAGTTTTTGTATTAATATAATAAAAAAATATTTGTTCATGTATAAGACTCAATTATAATCTAGAAAACATTATAGCAAAAAAAAAAAAAAAAAAAAAAAAAAAAAATCAAGAACTGGCCACTCATGTATCACAAAGTTACTAACAAATAATAGTATAAGCTTTTAATATAAAGTAACAATACATATGTGATGATACAATAATATCAATATAATTAAAATAACAATAATAACAAGAACAGAAAACTAGTTACATAATAAAAATGTTTTAAATTTATTATATTAGGAAAATTCAAATTTTCTTGTGTATAAATTTAAAATAGTACACAACAAAAATATCTCATGTTTAAAATAAAAGAGGCACAACACAAAATCATCACAAATAGTTTTAGTTGGACGCTTACGATCTCTATTATCTTATACATTCTTAAATATTAGGCTAAAAGAATGGACATGTCATGATCTTGTAGTGAAAAAAGAAAAAAAAAAAATTGAAAATGCAGGGAATCTATATAATTTTATTGTCAGATATCAGTTTTAAACTAAGGCACACTTTTTGAATTGTACCCCTTTTCATAAACTTTACGAATAAATTTTATTAAACGATTCTAATAAAAATATATTATAAATTATAAAACTTCTGATACTATGAAATCAATAACATGAATGGTTTAACGGGCCATGGTTTAGTTTTTCCTAAAAACCTTGTACCTTTTGGCAGATAAATTTGACTCAATTGAATGAAGAATAGACTAAATTTAGTTAAATATGTGAATTACAACCAGTTTAACTATCTTTTGTTAAAATATATATAAATGCTGCATTATAAATAATTATATACATATTCGCCATGTAAGCCTCAAGAATTTAATTTTGATGATAATAATATATAAATATATAATTTTTTTTTAATTTTCTGTACCTTTTTGTACAAAAGACAACATGGACCGTTATGGTTTGAATGTTATACAAACCATCTTCAGTCTAGAGCCTATTGTAAAATACTATTAGCATTATCAAACAAACCATACATATTTCAATTGGTTTCCACTATAAAAATATGGTCTCATCATAACAATATGATACAAGAACATTACATCAAAATATTATAAATTAAAACATCATAATCTTCAATAATAAAGCGTTAATATAACATTTTCATAAATAAGCTTGCCAACCTCTGAAGAGACGAGATAGATTATTCGGATCCTTTGCTTCATTGATAAGATTTCTTACTTGAGCTTCAATACTTGATATTCCACTATCTTCACGGCCTTCCAACTTCAACTGCAGCCTCTGCAGAAACCTTTCAGCCAACTTATTTGTTTCATCCACACCTTAAAAAGTTATCAAAATTAAGGGAATAATTATAAGAAGTTTTCTACTTGTTGAGAGCAATTATTTTTAAAAATTTTATTTCAATTTAATATTTCAAAAAGCTTAAATACTAAAAATAAAAAACAAATTAAATGAGTATATTGAAGGATGTCGGTAATCATTGAGAAATGTAAAAGATCCGAAACTTAAAAAATTAAATTCTGAATCAATAAAACAGTATAATTTAAAAAAATATATATCCAATGAATAATTACTGATGTATCTTAGCATTATTCACAAATGTATATCTCAGTTCACACACAGCACTTTCTTTTTTTGAATGTCAACTGTGTGTGAAGATGATGGTTAGGTTGATTATGTTTTTGATAGTTATAAATGATAACTATGATTTTCATTTATATAGCCTCGAACACCACCCATTCCTTGTTTTAGTTTAACTAAAACATAAAAAAGTAATCAGTTTTGAGCCTTCAGGTAAACAACCGAGGGGTAGACCGAGATATATATTATACATATATATATATGTATATATATATATGTATATATATGTATATATATATATATATATATATATATATATATATATATATATATATATATATATATATATATATATATATATATATATACAACGAGAAAGAGAAATACACTCTAAGTGCTGATGAGATGATATTTCTCTGGCTTTGGAAAAATATTTATAAAAATATTATAAAAACCATGTTGAAACTGTAACTCTTTGTAAATACTTCTTTCAGTAAAATATATAAATAATAGTTGCAAAATATTTTTCAGGATGCTAATAACAATTACTGTTGGGAAGAGCCACTCTGCTCCTATGTCGTTAGAAAATTTTCCACATAAAAAAAAACACAAAATATTTGTTTTTATCAAGAAATCATTTCTATCCCATCTTGAAATTTTGCCTGCATGTAGTTAGTTGTAGTATGAATCACATATATTTTTTTTCTCTCTCGAAAATCGAAGGGGATGTATTTTGGGAATTTCAAAAACTGTTTTTTGGATGTTTCGAAAAAATTCAAAATGTACAGAAAATATATCGAGTGATACATCAAATAAAAATAAATGCCACAAATTTTAACTTCTAGTTGCATTAGTGTTATTTTTTTTAGAGGACCAAAAGCTTTTTTTTTTTAATTTTTAAAAGCTTTTAACTCAAAAACCTAAAGTCAGATAAATGTAATATTTTAAATTTTAACTAGTCTTGGTAAGTACAACTTATATACCAAAAATCATAGAAATCAGAGAGGTCAAGGTCCAAACCATCGGTTGATTTGATATGCTTCCAATATCCATATACTTAGGAAAGTTCTTAAGAAAAAGAACTCGGAATAAATTATACTGAATAGATTTAGAGCTATAAGTGTAATTAAAGAATTAGTTTTCAATTTAATTTAAATATACAACTGATAACTAAGAACTTCACATAGTAATAAATACCCTATTGAACCAGGTCATTCAAAAAGTTTCTATAATTTGTGTTAGTTATTTTGATTTTAGTAGTTTTATCACATAGTAAAATTCAAAATAGTTTTTACCCATGTTTACCCTTTATGAAAAATAGGGATTAATTTCAATCCAGCCTCCTTCAAGTATTCAAAAGCTTTAATCAAAATGATTTCAGTGTAAACTCATTCATGGTCGATTTTTTTAAGAGGAAAAACTTGGATTAAAAGACACTGAAACAGCTAGAAATTTTTTTTTTTTAAGTTTGGGAAATATGCTCTCTCTGAGCAGAGGGTGTATATTTAGAGTGATTAATTATTTCAATTGAACTTCTCTAAAAAAAAACAAAAAAAAACCCACAGAACCTTTTGAATGATTTGGTAATAAGTAATTTCATTTTTAATTAGATTGTTAAGAGTAAATCTGAGGAAAATATATTTCTATCACATTTTATAATTAATTAGAATTCAATTATAAAAATAAATCAATTTACATACTTATATCAGGTACTGATTGTTGAGACTGTTCTGATCTTGGTTTTTTAACTGACCAGCTATAAAGAGGATCATAAAGAAGAGCTTCTAAAGTTGTTAAAATAGGCTGAGATTTCTTACGAAGGACACGTAATGTTTCTTCACAGCATCTGAGAAAATAATGTAAGAAATAACAATAAAAATTAATAAAATACAAATGGACTGGATAATAGTACGAGAGAAATAGGATTTTGTACTTATTTTTATGAGAGTTGATTAAAAAAATTAGTTAGGCACCTTACTTTTTTACTTTTGTTAAGTTCTGTATTGTAACCCAAAAAGGTGGTAAATAAATTGTTAAGATTTATCTATAGATTTTATTTGAAGTATTTCCCTGATTTGTAAATTTTTACAGCAACACAAGCAAGTTTATTATGCCTGATGAATGAGACAATTACTAGTCACTTCTTACCAGTAAACACTTTTTATCTCTGATCTTCAGCAACCAGCTTTCATTGGTACTAAGAAATTGAGATTTTAAAATTAAACTGAATTCATTAAACATCTCTTGTGTGTTTGTTTTCATATATTATTTACATAGTCATTTAAATTAACGATGTAAATAGATCTAATTACTTAACCATGAAATTCCAGCATAAATGAAAGTTTTCAAGGAATTTGAGGTCAGTGGCCACCCTGCAGAGGCTCATCACTCAAAGTAATTATTCTAATTTATGTTTCAGCTTTATTATTACTGATTTGAGTTAAATTAATACTTAGTATTAAAAAAAAAAATAATCAGTAGTCTTTAAACATACTTTCTAAAGGCTCCTTCAACACCTGTTATGCCCATCCCGTCTTCGACATCTCTAGTTAATCTGAAAGGTACTGTTTCAGGTGTTGGTAATATTCGCCCAAGTTCAAAAGAAATCCCTACAATAAAAGAAGTGAAATTTTAACAAAAATAAACAACTATAATGTGGTACTAACATGCAACAGCCCTCCTCCCCGTGAAATTTTAACAAAAAATAAACAATTATAATGTGATACTAACATGCAACTGCCCTCCTGCCTGTGCAACAGCTAATAATAGTGTTAAATTTTTTTTAAAGAAAATATAATTGATGAATCATTACCTTAATTATTTTCAAACATTAAAAAAATAAATAAATAAAAATAAAATAATTTTGAAGGCACTTAACAATATAAAATAAAAATAAAACACAGCTCGCTGACCAATTGGTTTCACATGTCAATTATGTTTTTATTTATGTAGATATTCTTTAATATTTGTAGCAACAAAATTGAAAATATTTCTACGTAGAAACATGGATTTAATTAGAATAAAATCAACAACATGAAGCTAGCTTACCAAAGTCAATGTGGACTACTTCAGCTGTTTCCTTATCAATTAGGATATTAAAGACATGACGATCTCCAATACCCATCATATATCCAATCATCGAGTTTGTAGCAACACTAAAAAAAATTAGTAATATTCAAAACAATAAAATTATAACCAGGATAGTAATAAAGCTGGTAAAATCAATTATGAAAAAAATAAATAAAAAATAATAAAACATATCTCAAACATAATAAGAATAACAAAGAATATATCGTACAAATAAATTGAATATATTAAAGATATGATATGTTTTGCAGTGACTTTATAAGACAACTAAGAAGTGAATCTTATACTTATGGACCAATTTCTCTTGAGATATAACACAGTATAAGGTAATAAATAATGCAATATACATAACTAAAACTCAACATAAAGCCAAGAAATAATTAAGGATATTGTAATACCTTCTTGTGAAGGCAAGTCTCTTATCATACCAAACACCTGGTGTAAGATAACGCTCCAGAAAAAAATGTCTCATTACAGGTTTGAATTTTGAACAAATAATCTTGAAGACCTATCAACATAAATAATAAACCAAATCAAATTTAAAGAGAAAAACTATACTCTTAAATTAATGCAAAATAATTTCCTTAAAGATTTTGATAAATCAATATGCAACCATAGTAAAAAATAGATAAATCAGATCAAACAAGCACCACTGATATATAATTATGAACAAATCATCCAAAGATATATATATATATATATATATATATATATATATATATATATATATATATATATATATATATATATATATATATATAATAATTACCTCCAATTTTTCTTCATTAGATCTTTCAGCAACATTCTGCAAGTTCAACTTGCATTTCATCTGACTCATGTCGTGAGGTCTGTGTCGCGAATGAGCTTGAGATAAGTATAAGCCAAGAGGTTCTGTATTGCTACACCATTCTATAACACCACTTTTCTGAGTCATTGGCACTACCTTAAAATAAACGTTCAAAGAATGTGAACAATGTTCCAATATCTTGAAATCAAAAATTCAAAGAGTAATTCTATAATTGTTAATGCCTGGTTAATTAATTATGATACACATAAGGGATGAGGGAAAGAAAAAAAATCTAGAAATTCTATTGACTCAGTTCTGTTATGATTATACTCTCAAAATAAAAGGGGTGAATATATTTATAGTCAAACTAGGTATACAAAACTTTAAAAGCATATATTCTAATATTTCAGAGCTATCTTACTTTATAAGTTCGTATATTAAGTCTTCTTCTAGATGTGACCTCATCGGATTCTAGCAAACCATTTAATACAGAAAAAACTTGTTGCATCAAAGCATCTTGTCTAATATCATCTCGACCCTAGAGCAAATGACAAAATAATTAATCCAATAACCAATTTAAAGTATAGGTGACAGAATAAAAAATAAAACTCAATTAAGAACTGATTTTTTTGTAATAAAGAATTCAAAACCCTGAGTTAGAACAAAACTAGAAACTTATTATACCATATAGGACTACCACAATGTGAGTAAAATTATTTAATTGAGTTCTGTTCTAAAAAACAAACACACAAATTCACCACATGGGTATATTTTAAAATTAGAAAATTGTGATTTTAGAATTTTAGGGCTTAGAAAATTATCAACATTTAATATTTGCCTCTATATTATTTTTGTGTATCCTTAGGGTTGGAATGAAAGCTTTAACAATCACACTGACAATTATTTTTGGGACAAAATTTAGAGGAATTGGGTAAGGATACTGAGGAGCCAATGAAGGATACTCTTCTCAGATCTGTCAGGATCTGACGATTTTTGGCGGCTGACAGACATCCTTGGCCGCTCTCCTTCCCAACAAATTAGTTTTCATCTTTAAGGATACTATTTTGAAATATTCCAGGATTTAACGATTTTAAGATGGCAGAAGGATATCCTTGGCAATGAATATGCTTCCCTTCTCCTATCTTCAAGCTAAGGTTAATGCTAACCAAAAATGCATTAGCTACTTCTAAATAAGAGGTACTCTATCATAAGAAAGCTGGTGGGTCTGATTTCAGCAGCCCATTCATAAGAAAATAGGAGTATCATTTGACAACCTTGCCTGTTTATATTTTTAAAATAAAAAAATGATTAATAATTATTTTATTCTTCTTCTTCTTTCTTCTGCGATCTTCCCTTAGATGGCCAGGTCGGGGTCAAGATGAGGAATTCAGTGTCCTCTTAAGGTCCTCCAGGTCACCATTGAGCTTGGTCCGCAGATTGGTTGGAAAGGGCCAGATCAGCTTCCTTTGCTCAATTTTATTTAATATAACTCTATTAATAATAATAGAGAAATTTTTAAGTTTTATTTTAAATGAAGTTCCCTTATTTTAAATTTTATATTTCTTCAGACAAATGAATTATAGTAATATATCTGATTTTAATATATCAAAAAGTAATTATGTTAATAAGTATGGATGTATATAAGATTACCATATCGATTTTTGATCTAAGATCTCACAAGTTGGTGTTATTGAAGAGGCGCTAAGTAAAGGGGAGTTAAAAACTGAAGTGTTTAGTACACACCAGACTAATTACTTTTCTGTCACTTTTATTTTCTATATATTACTGAGTATATTTAATAAAAAAATTAATCCTTGCAATGTTATGCCAAATATTATACCCTAATTTTGAGGTTAATGTGATTGCAACCCAGTAACAAATACATTAAATATTAATTTGAAAGATAAATCAGTATACTTTGACAAGTTCTGTCCTCAGTTTTCCATCAGAAGAGAGAACCTTGATCTTCTTAGGTTGATTAATGCCTCCAGCAATTTGAAAAGCTTCTTCAATAGCAATTAGTCCTAAAAAATAAGATAAAAAAGCATAAACATTAGTTTATTGATAATAAAAATTACCTATACCACTAAGACCCAGGAAGTCTTGGCTCTGTACTTTGGTAGGGTTGTACTGTTAACGATGGATGTGAAAGGAGATTTTGACAAAAATGATATTGATCTGCCAAATTTTCCCTAATTAAGGGTACCCATATTCTAGACTTGAAAAGGTGGATCGACCTCAAAGTTTCTGCCTTCTGCCATACTTAAATTCGGGTCCGGTAACTTAGCTACCTAGTGCCTTATCCACTTAGCTGCCATACCCCTAACTGATATTATTAATTACAATTATTCCTAATACCTAAAAAAAAAAAAAAAAAAAAAAATAGCATACCTGGAATATCTTTATAGTTAGCACTTTTGCTTATAGGAACTGTCACTGTAGCCGAAGCAATATGTGTCAGACTTTTCATTTCTCTCAATCTTTCGTTTTTAGGAATTTTAAAACTTTCTAAAAGAAAATCAAAGCACATTTGTAACAAATTATTGATTGAGTATAATGACCTTTTCAAAATATATAAAAAAAAAAAAAAAAAAAAAAAAAAAGGGTTTAAAGAATTAGCCAAGGAATTCTGTTTCTTATTATTTAGGCTAAGGTATTAAGAAATACAAAATAATAACACCTCATCCTAAGACAATTAATGAACTGATACTTATTGAAAAGTTTTATTGACTAAAATAATAAAATAAAAACCAGTGATCACTAGAAAAATTATCATTTCGTATTTTTCAATATGATGGCCTATAATTAATGAATAAGAAAACCAATAAAATATTTTTTTTTGGAAATTGGCAAAACTTTTATGAATATTAATATTTCTATAAGTTTTATTTAGTAATAGTATTACTAAATCATCTAGTATTAATAAAATTTTTATTTTATTATAAAGTTATGAAATTATAAAATGTGTTTTATTTATTATTTATGATTTCTTTATTATTAATATTAAGGTGAACAAAATAAAACAGCAACAGAAATAATATTAAAAAAAAAGAAGTGTAATGACATAATAATTTTTTTAATAATGTTAATTAGAAATAATGTCACCATGAATATTTTCACTAATAAATATGGTGAAAAAACTTTCCAGAAGTAAGGTGATGTTTTTTATTTTAGATATGATTTATATAATATACAGGCTTGTATCTTACCTCCGGGTTTAATGGTTTTAGGTAGTTCGAGATTAGCAAAACTTATGTATGCCAAGGCCAAATCTAGCATAGACTTAACTATTATTCCAACAGATGAATGTTTAACTATGGTATTCAAAAGTTTGACAGATCCCTGAACTCGAGGCTGTAAAATAATAAAAATATTATTTTAAATAACAAATGATGCGATATAGAAATTGAAGAAATCAATGACAATACTTACAGCTGTTGGAACATCAGACTTTGGTTGGTCTTTTTCAGCATTGGCCAGTGCTAAGAGATGCCATAAACAATGATGAGGGTGTTCTATTGAGCATCGCTCTATCAAAAAATATTTAAAATAAAATCTTAAAATAAATTAATGCAATGATAAGAAAAAAATTTCAATGAGAAATATTTTTTCTAAGAAATTACTATAAAAAAAATTAAACAATGGCACTATGAAAACAAGTTGATGATGAAATGGATAGCATAATAAATTAGTCCAAAAAGAAATGATCAGTCTGGGTTAAGAAAGGATCATTTGCTGTGACTTGAGAAAAGAAATATTTTTATTTCTATTTTAATAATAGATTTCTTGCATTAAATGAAAATAGCTATTTTATAGTTTAACTGAAAAAAAGGTCAAAGCTAGTTTAATTTATAAAACATTGAAAAACCATAACTTTGAACAAGAAGAGAAAGATAATCTTTCTTTTGATTTCAATTTTAGTGCTACCAATTACAATGATAATTATAATCACAGTTTTCATCCAAGCGGGGTTCTTAAAAAAATGGCCAAATTATGTGAGTATTGTAATTCCCACAAATCTGAAAATGAAACATAAGGAATATATTTGAAACAAGTGTTAAAATTGCTTCTTCGCACTAATAGGGGCTTGAAAAAGGCAAATGTAATCGATTAGCTTCCTGTGACATGCGTTGTTGCCATATTGAATTGTTAACATTTGGTTCGAGACACGCTTGTAATACGATTCCTTTCAAGCTGCCAGTTTTAATATCAAGATAAGGAAATTTGTATGAATATATATTTGTTTAATAAATGCAGATGTTTCATTCACAAGAGTATTTTTCAAATTTTCTAAACATGGTTAATTAAATTAACCATCTGCAACGTAAATTCAGCTTTAATAAGTACTGAAATTCTAACTGCGTGGGAATTTTTTTAAAATTTTTAATGATCTCATGCCCCTCTTGAATTGTCTTCATGAATCCCCTCCCCCCGTTTGGGAACCTCTGATCTAGAAGGTCACTGCAAGAAGAGGAGAAAATTGTTTTCTTAACAGAACCAAGTGAAGTATTCCACCCCTACTCAGTAGATCCAGTAAGATAAGAGGATGAGACTGCAGATCATGTCTTCTCCTGGTGTGCCACACTAGCACAGGGAAGTTAAATACATTTCAGTTATGAATAAAAAGAAATTTCAATTAATTGTGAATTCATTGGTACTGCAAATCCAATCACCATCCCTTTGGATGCAGGACATCTCAAAATTTTGAAAAGCGATTGGGCTGCCATATGTTTTAAGGGAACGGAGCACTAAGTGCATCAATTTCAGTATAAAAAAGAAATAAACAACTACCCATCAACAAAACATGAATACGAATGGTAAAAGATCATGTTTCAGACCAACATTGAAGAGAATAGACCAAATGGATGATACAAGATAAAAGGCCACATGTTACTAAACAGAAAACAGTACCCCAAAGTAAACAGAAGGTCAACCACAAGTTTTAATAAAAAAAAAAAAAAAAAAAAAAAAAAAAAAAAAAAGATTTTTAATCTTAATAAACTTAGTAAAAATAATTACCAAGCAGCGAAGTCAATGTTCTTGAAAAGTGACTGCTTTCCAGTGATATCCTGACACTAAGTTGTGGAAAAACTGGTATAAATCGATAGGATGGCACTTTATCTAAATGTTTATCAAGTTCTTCTCTCAAACCAGAAATTCTATTATTTGATAACCATAATGAAACAAAACGAAACATTTTGTCAGAGCTTACGGCATCATGCTGAAGGCTATACAAATACTCTCTGGAAAAAAAAAAACACAGTAAAAATTAGAATTTTCAGAGGTGAAGAAACAGATAATAGTGAATCAGTTGACAATCAGCAAAAACCAAGGAATAAAATTTATATTAATATACTAGAATATCAATGATCTGACCCATAAAGTACTAAAGAGTAGGCCAGAATGGCCAAAAGGTCGAATTAACTAGATATTACAATGAAACACATATTTTTCATACTTAAAAGTGTATTATAATTAATATTAAGAGTTAATATATAACTAGCTGACCTACCAAACTTTGATATTTATATTGATCAAGTTTATATACAAAATGTTAATATATAACATCTAAAAAAATTAAGGAAATAGAAATGTACGATGTAACATATGTGATTATAATATGTACATATATATAAGGTAATTATTTGGAAGAAAAATGAAAAAAATAAATTATAAAATTACATAAAGATTATTTATAAAAAAAAATGGGTAATTATTTTTCTTTTTTTTTTATGTAGTCCTGATTCCCGGTCCCTAGCAGTTGCATCTCACCAACTCAAAAGCTTCCTTTGCAGAGGCTTGATTTATTTTTGGACAGTCTGAAAATTCCTTTTCATTTCCATCTTCTTTTCCTCCCGGTGTTTCAGAAATGAAAGTTATATGCTTGTCAGTTAATTCTCTATAAGTTTGGTCATTTTTTCAACATTTGCCAGCCATTCATCAATTACCAATATATCGATTGTGGAATCTAGGGATTCTGCAAAATATTGTACCTTCCCCCCCTCCAAACTTTGTGGGAAGGACGGATTATCTGGAGAGTCAATCTAACCGTAAGTGGATTAGTGAGGTTCTATTGTACTTCTAAAATAATATGACATGTTACTTTCCCAGAACTTTTTTTCTGTCTCAATGTTGAATATTAACTTTATTTGTATATTCTTTTTCGAATGGATTATATATAAAGTAAAATGTACCAGCAGTTTCCCCGGAAATGGCTATTTGGAAAACTAAATTGTTATAATAAGGCAGCTAGGCTTTGAGTACACTTCAATCTTCCAATAAATGTAGGTGAAACCAGATAGATGAAGTTTAAAGAAATTCATCTTCTTTAGATAACCAAGTGAGCCAACATGTTGGTAATTGCAAATGAAAGCTTCTTCTGACACAATGTTTTTTCTTGTCAAATCTTTTTTTTTTTTTTATTATTTACAATTTATTGAAATTTACAACTGTACAAATATACATTAAGTAAATGTGTTAAAAACGCTTACAATAACATGGTAAAACTTGAAAAGAGCTATTCTTCTTTTCAGATGCCTGGAAGGATTATCGGGAATTGAGAGGGAAGAAAGTTGAGAAACTAGTGGATTTGAGTGGTTATGGAGCTTACTATGAAAGGATTCGTATCTAGTTTGGGCTAAATCAGCAACATATGGAACATTAAGATCTTTATGGATAAGTTTATTGGTAACAAAGTAAGGAGCATTGAGGATTTTTCGAAGGATTTTGGATTGTAAGGATTGGATACGGGATGAATTGGATGGTTTAGTAGAGCCCCAAAGCTCAACTCCGTAAGTCCATATTATTCTAATCACTGCCATATAAATGAGTCTTTTGTAATTAATTGGGAGCTTGCCAAATCTTAAAACTTAATTTAGGATGTAGATACAAAGTTTGATTTTTTTGGGCATCAGACGTAAAAAACATATTACTTTACAAGGATTGAATTTCATAGATTTCCAAGTGTTTACTATTGGTGCAAATTTGATGTTTATGATAAAATTAATTCAAAGAGAAATAGTTTATCCATGTACTTGATAGATAGTAAACCACTCAAGTACATAGCAGAATCCTTGACTCTCAGAAAATAATGAAATTTTTCTAAAATGTGCCCACTACAGGTACCATTTATGTTACATAAAGATTCTTCAATTCATAAATATTAAATAACAAAATTATTTTATAGCCACTATTTTTATACCTGACAGCAAGATTGAGAAATGCAGAATGCTCTTTACAAATGGTTTCAATTTCCGCTCTATCTACTTCTAAATTAACCTGATAGATTTTTGATGACTTTCTTTCTTCATTGTTAAGTTTTTCAAAAGAATTAAATGCCTTAAGATTTTCTGTATTATCTCTGATATGAGAAACCTAGAAAAATTATGATTGATATTTAAAAAAAACAATATAATGTAAATATAACAATATAAAGCTACTTAAAGCACTTAATAATGACATTTGGGTAACATCAAACATATCCCCGGGATGGAGAAAAATACTTATAGTTCCAGTTTCCAAACCCGGTAGAGACCCTTCCCTTCTGTCTAGTTCGAGGCTCATCCCCCTTATTTCCTGCCTAGCAAAAACCTTCAATATCATGGTCAAACACAGGCTCGAATGGTTTCTTGAAAGGAACCACCTACTAAGCCAGAACAGCTTTGGTTTTCAAAAGAACAGCTTAACGACTGATAACATTACTTATTTTATAAATGAAATTTACAAAAAATATAGCACCAAAAAGATTCTTCTCGCGATTTCTCTGGACCTCAAAGATGCTTATAACAAAGTGAACAACGCAAAACTAATGAATATTTTAAAATCATTATGTAAATTTATAGAGGAAAGCAGTATTGATTTTTAAAGACACATTTTATAAATATTGAGGGCAGTATAGGACTTCAATGGGAGTCTTGAGCCCAAAAAAAAAAAAAAAAAAAAAAAAAAAAAAAAAAAAATATATATAATATATATATATATATATATATATATATATATATATATATATATATATATATATATATATTTTTTTTATTTTTGAAGAGAAAAGATTTGACCCCAGTTGGGATTCGAACCCAAGTCTCCACCTCTCTAGCGTGGCGCCTTATCCACTAGGCTACGGGCTCGTATCCGAACCAGGGAAATCTTTTCTCTTCACTGATCCATACCCCCGGGCACTCGCAATTGCGACGTACAATTCGGGGATGAATGTTCAAATTGAACATTACTTTAATTAGATCTATTGACGAGCTGTCATATATATATATTAAATTATGAAGTGGTTCTTGTTTACTAAATATTTTTTTAAATATATTTTTTATTTTTGAAGAGAAAAGATTTGACCCCAGTTGGGATTCGAACCCAAGTCTCCACCTCTCTAGCGTGGCGCCTTATCCACTAGGCTACCGGGCTACATATCCGAACCAGGGAAATCTTTTCTCTTCACTGATCCATACCCCCGGGCACTCGCAATTGCGACGTACAATTCGGGGATGAATGTTCAAATTGAACATTACTTTAATTAGATCTATTGACGAGCTGTCATATATATATATATATATATATATATATATATATATATATATATATATATTAAATTATGAAGTGGTTCTTGTTTACTAAATATTTTTTTAAATATATTTTTTATTTTTGAAGAGAAAAGATTTCCCTGGTTCGGATACGTAGCCCGGTAGCCTAGTGGATAAGGCGCCACGCTAGAGAGGTGGAGACTTGGGTTCGAATCCCAACTGGGGTCAAATCTTTTCTCTTCAAAAATAAAAAATATATTTAAAAAAATATTTAGTAAACAAGAACCACTTCATAATTTATATATATATATATATATATATATATATATGACAGCTCGTCAATAGATCTAATTAAAGTAATGTTCAATTTGAACATTCATCCCCGAATTGTACGTCGCAATTGCGAGTGCCCGGGGGTATGGATCAGTGAAGAGAAAAGATTTCCCTGGTTCGGATACGAGCCCGGTAGCCTAGTGGATAAGGCGCCACGCTAGAGAGGTGGAGACTTGGGTTCGAATCCCAACTGGGGTCAAATCATTTCTCTTCAAAAATAAAAAATATATTTAAAAAAATATTTAGTAAACAAGAACCACTTCATAATTTTATATATATATATATATATGTATATATTTTTTTTTTTTAATTGATTGATTGATTGGTTCATTGATGTTATACAGTTATAGAAGTTCAATATAATGTTGTCAGTATGTCAGTCTCATGAATGATGGCTGTATTTATAATTTACATAATACACACACATATATATATATGTATATAATGTAAATTATAAATACAGCCATCATTCATGAGACTGACATACTGACAACATTATATTGAACTTCTATAACCGTATAACATCAATGAACAGACTGGTACCAGTTTAGACAAGGATAAAATTAATAAACATGAATATTATAAAAAAAATCATTTAAGTTTACAAGCAGCTTGAGTCTGGTGCCTTATACCAATAATCTAATGAGGCTAAACAAACTAACACAGGTTTATCTATATAAATAAAAGCAGAAATTAATATCTTTTAGTTTTTGAAAACTATGTGAAGGTGTTGAACTTATTATCTCAATCATCAAGTTTCAGCCATGTTTTACCAGCTAAAATATTTAATCATCACCTACTAGTATTGAATACAAGTTGTATACTTTAATAAAAAAGAAAAATTGAAACTAAAATCACAATGAATTCAGAATTTTTTTTTTTTAATGAAATATTATTAATTGGGTTAACATCAAACATCCGCCTTTACGTGTAAATTATTTATTTTTACCTTTTTCAGCAAAGAATAGTCGGGTGCTATAGAATGTAAAGACCAGATAAAGAATGAAAAGTATGCCAATTATGTAAATAATTCTCAATCCTCGCCTGAATCACTATTAAGCATGTTAAATCAATTTATAACAGTATGTGTATTATTATTAATCTATTTTTATTCTATTATTATTATTTTTTCTGTTGGCTTAACCAGCCTGTTCCACCTCTGCTTATTTTGGGCTATTGCTTCCAATTTGTTGCCTGTAGTTCTTCTAGTATCTTTGTTACACAAAGCTGGGGTCGTAACCATGTTTTAGACAGATTTTTTGAGGCTGTTTGAAGGTTTCATAGCAGGAAGATTTTTACAGGATGGAGTTAATAGCCCTATCCCCAACCCCCAACCTGGAGGACCAGGAGCTATGTCAGGCACTGGGGTCGCTCACCTCCCTGTGACTCTCAGAGTGAGGACAGTGTATTGCCCCCATGTGGGAATCGAACCCACGCCATATTAGCCTGAGTATCTGGACTATGTAGTCTTATCTGGAGGGCAGTCACCCATCCAAGTGCTGACAACACTCTACAGTGCTTAACATTAAATATTTACTGCACTGTCTTAGTCCACTCAGCTACCCTGGCTTATTTAATCTATACTAAATAATAAATAAATTAATTATGAAAAATAAATAAATAAGAATCTTTTCAACTACCAATGGTTGAAGCAGTAAAAGGCTTTTCTAGAATAGACAACAGCACTCCACTAATATGGGGATAATTTGACTTGTAACACAGAATTGAATGTTGATTTTTGTGTGGGTAATAGGGACCTACAATAGTGCAAAACTAGAGCCATAGCCGCCCAATAGCATTGGGAACTGAGAAAAAAATAAAATAAAAATCAGGTTTAATTTTGTATTCAGCTCTTAGGCAATATAGAGAAATGATTCTTTCACATGAAATTGTGTGTTATTTGAAATAAAAATTCTTTCATTATGCTCAAAACATGACCTGGCTTGAGGGTGCTCAAAAACTAAAAAAAAAGAAGACAAAAATTCCAATGAAATCTGCTGTAAAGCTGTGGGAAATTTTTTTATGGAAAACTGACCTCAAACTATAATTCAACGTACCAAAAAAAAAAAACCTTTATATGTCAACTTATATCAAAATAATTATTATTATTATTATTTTTTTTTTATACCTTTCGAGGATGTTAACATTTTTGAAGATGAGGTTTTGTCAACTTCTAACGGCCATAACATTTGCTGTGTTTGATCAATTAAAATAGTAATTCAGTGTTTTATTTACTTCTGAAAGAACTGAACATGAATGTTTAGCATTCAAAACTAGTTTTCAAATAAAATAATCTCAATAGAAGTGGCACTTAATTCATCAATCCTAATAAAATACTAATGACATCACTAGAATCACCATGCATTCTGCTTTCTATCTATTTATATAACAACGGGTTTACTCCAGATTTTAGTGGACAAAAACTGATTTTGAAAAACAATTCCGAGATCAACTAAAACTTGAGATATCCCAATCAGGAGAAATCCTGCGATCTCCACATTTGGGCAAAACTATGCAGTTTTATGGCTTTCAGCTTTCGGAAGCCCTTAAAATTGAATATACAGAATTGATCTATTTCATTATTCCAAGTAAAACTGGAAAGAGAGGTTATTCTACAGGTAACCAACTTACTTTATTCAGAATGAGTTTAATATTTAACATATGTATTGGCCATTTTTTCATCACATATAATCTGTACTTGACCTAAGTTTACTACTGCTATTCCATCATTACCTCTGATTGACTGATAAAAATAATTACCTTGTTTTCATATTCTGGTGAATGAAGATAGCGATCTAATCTCTGGAATTCGTTGTCAGCAAATTTAGCCAGACATTCTGCAGCTTCCAACCGCCCTACATCACCGCTCAGAGATAGATCAGAAGCCTAATAATTCAAATAATTCAATGATAAATTGAAATAAATAACATTTTAGATGCAACTGAAATTTAATTTGAATACCTTCATAAAGTAGTCTTCAATGATTTCTTTTGCACTTTGTGATTTAGTTTCTGACATCCAATTACCATATTTTAATAAACACTTCAATTTCAGATGAGGTTCAAGATCAAGATTTAATAAATTCTTCAACAAAAATCTGTTAACAATAAACAAACTCTGAAATTTTCTGGACATCTGTTATCTTACCATCTATAAGTGAATCAACTTGTGCTGTATAGATTTGTATAGACTGTCATTCATAAGTATAATATCTGATGACTGTCTAATTAAAAAATAAACTCTACTTTTTACATTTATTTTTTATTTTAAAATTCTTACACGCATACAATTATATTTATTTCTGAATAAAGTAACAATAGTTACAGATTTTCATTTATTTATTCTTATTAATAATTTTTTTTTTGAAGATGAGTATAACAATGACATTGCCGTAAATATATCATTAAAGCACAGAATAATTTAAATAAAATTGAAATTTAAAGGTCAAAATACTTACTTTGCAGCCTCTGAGCTGCCAGATTCCCAATGAATTTGTGCATCTTCAAACTTAGCTTCATTAAGTAGTCCTTTAGGTACATCTGAATTTTTAATTTTATTTATCAACCTGAAATTAGAATAAGAAAGGATGAAATATGCAATTAAATATAAAAAAGTGCAGAACATGTTGCTATAACTTCAGCCCACATTTAAGATTTATTTCTCTTTCATTTTCTATTCAAACCAGTTACAAAAACCTCTGGCCTGATAGCCTGATGGCCTAGTATGGTAATATGAACAAGATTGGAACACAAAAATTAAAAGTAATAATAAATAAGAATTATTTGAGCAATTCCTCATTTTTCTTTTTTTCAGCCTTCGGAGTAGATGGTTATGGCAGTCAAGGCCATGTCTTGTATGAATATGTTGTTATGCTCATGCATTCTGTCCTGAAATTGTCTATAAAGGGTAAATATGTTTGTTAATTATGGAAATATGCAATCACAGCTGCTGTTGCATTATTTTTGCTCCAACCCAATATATGTATATATAGACATGCACAAGGAGAAAAATTGTAAAATAAATTTTTTATTACCTGCGAGCAATAAGAAGAGATGAATTACTCCTTGCAATTTTAGCTGTAGAAAGCCACTGTTCAGCATTTCCCCAGAGTAAACCTCTTTGCATTAAAAGTGGTTCAGTATGGATCCAATTGGCATCAGGTATTACTGGGTTAGTTTGTTGGTTAGAACACCACATTTCCAGTTCCTTAAAATTAAATAAAATATGATAAGTGTTTGATCAGAGCTACACCAGAAAGTAAAATAAAGGTATTTAATTAGGAAAAAGTCAAGGTGAATTGTATAAAAAAATAAAATATTAATAGATTAAAATTAATAAATATTCTGCCAAATGAGAGCTAGGAGGCCACAATTCAGAACTAGAGCAAACTGCTGTCATTTAATTCAATTAATTTATTTTGACAATTTATGGTAAATTTTAGGACATTCTAAAGTTACCAATAACGTGAATATTATGATTTAATAACAAGCTATCTATAATCCTTCTCTTTAAGCAATCATAAAATCAAACTATTTCGTTCTCAGCAGAATAATAGCTTTGTTATCAGTAATTTATCTATGTGTTAATCAAAAGTTAATTATTATTTAAATAAGTAAATAATATGTTATGTGAAGACAATATAATATAACAATCTCACAGAAACTAGTTGGAGTTTAGCCAGTGGCAGGTAAACTGAAGCAGCTACTTCAAGGCTTGCATGAGCCAAGTCGCTGAGAACAAGTTTTTTGGCAGATTCCAAGAAGATCAAAGCCGACTGTTTGTCTTTTAGATGGAGGATGGATCTCATGGCAGAGTAATGGAGAGAAGAAAAATCTTTATTTACTGAAAAAAACAATGGATAAAGTTTATAATTATTCACCACACATCTCCAGAAATTAAAATGAATAATTATAAGTTATTTCCCAATATAATTTTATGCAATTTCTAATAACCAGACTTGTTATTTTTCATACCATCCACTTGATGGTCAAACTATATAGTCAGTTCACTTATTTGGTTCTAAAATTAAAGCATGGTATGGTTCCTTTACATAATCTCAAATTCAGTTTTTGGTGCACATTCTAATTTGTGAACTCCGGTATTTATTTCCACTGTTAAAATTTTTTTAACAATTATTGATTCTCTACATTTTTTAAACTGGCACTTCATATACTAGAGTTCAACATTTTTTTCCCTGATAATCTGCAATATTCTCTTTATCATTTCTTTTTACAAAAATCTTATGGGTTATACCTAGCAAGAAATTCAGATTTTTAATTATACAATACGATTCCTTAACACATCTTCCCAATACAACACAGTTATAAAGTCTTCATTTTATTCTTCTAGATTAATAACTTTTTTTCTAGATTCTCCTTTTTTAACCACTTTATAAATAATACTGTAATTTTGTAATTGAGCTCAAGAGGAAAATGATAAGTCGTAGAAATCAAATGGAATACAATCACCATGGACTGGAGGCATTCTATTTCTGATGCCCAGGCTCTTTTTTAATTTCTTTCATAATGGTCTATGTATCCTAATAAATCAAAAACAAACATTCCTATTTATTCTTTTTCTATATTCTTCTAGTAAATGAGTGAGGTAATTTTCTCCCAATCAGATTGAGTTTACGGTAAAAAAGAAGGCTTTTATTCACTTTAGATGTGTCATATTTTTGTTTTATGGGCACACTCCTTTGTCATAACAATGACTTCTGAAATTTTTTCATTTTCTTTTTTCTTAGTTATAATTTAAATAAGTGCATTTAATATGATTGGGAAAACTGGAAAAACTTTAACAACTATGTTCAGTTTAAGTTGCTTAAATTCATAAAAATAAATGATAGACACAATCACATAATTTACATGAAAAAAAACAAAACAAAACATTTAATAGGAAAATTAACCCTTTTGTGGTTGCTCAATATTCCATTGCATTAGACGCCAAGCAGCTTCCCATCCACAGCCATGCACTCGCGAAGCACAAGCAAACATACCAGACATCAGAAGACCATGGGAAAGAGCTGGAATGGAGCATTAAAATCAGTATTGAAACATAAATTAAACAATAGTAAAAAAAAAAAAAAAATTGTTTTCAAAAACCTTCTTGATCATCTTCGATCTCAGCTTCAGCAACAAGCTGTTGCCATAATCCCATTTCTTTAAAATAACGCATTCTTGCCTGTGGATCACTTATAAGCAACCGAGCACAACTTTCTACGCTGTCACTTTCACCAATTTCCTTATAGTTCTGTGAAAATATAATTCTAAGTATTTATTATTAACAATTAAATTAATAGGGTAAAAAATATTCAAGAGTAAATTTGATTTTATTTTCATACTTTCTTCTTCTTCTTTAGATCAATAAAGAATACATATGATTGAACAAAATTCAGAAACGGCAAACATGCAACTATTGATAATGAAGTAAGATATTAAGTATCAAGTACCTCCCATAGTAAGTTGAGGATTAAAATGCCTTCATCAGGTTTCATTCTACATATCAAATCCAAAGGTGCTAAAGTGATATGTTTTGGTATCTCCTTTTCGATTTCTCTATTAAACAATGAGAAATATTAATTTTGATGCCATTCAGATAACAGTCACAGATTAAGAATAAGATATTTTCCGTAATAACTAATTGAAGTCATTGTTGTATTTATTAAAATTTAAGTAAAATATTTCATATATTATATCTCTCAAATATTATATCTCAAGAAAAAAAAAACTCTATGAGTGCATTACTTAATATGTAATCACATTTATATAACAACATATTAGAGATTAACACTTTAACAACCACAGCGGCCCACTCAGCAACTTACCAAGGGGACCACAGCGGGCACATAGGCCCGCTAGTGAAACCCACAAACAATTTTGTTCCAGGAATACATACGTCATAGTAAAATCAAATTACCTTGTTATTATGATAGCTATGGTTCTTGTGAACATAATTATCTCCTTGGGTTGAGCTTACCTTTATTCTATTGCCATAACAATTCCTGGAAGCTAATTTGTTATAGTTTAGCGTATTTTTAGTTATTTTAATCTAATTAAAATTATTAAGGACTTACTAAAAATGGACCAACTTACAAAAAACTGAATTTCAATAACGCACTAAAGGTACTACTAAGTAAGTAATGTCTGTTTGCAACAAGAACTATAAGCATACTACATCAAGTGGAGGGTGCGAGGTAGGAGGGTTGAAAATAGTGAAATGGTAATAAAAGGTGTTGGAAAGGTTTCGACAGGTCAATCACCTAAAGAACAGTTTTATACCTGATCGGGTGAACAACACATTTTTGCTGAATAATAAACCTAATATGTTATTCCATCAATATTTTTGGAAATTAATTTTTTTTTTTAAAAGAACTAATCTTGAAGGGATTGGTTTATTCATTTTTTTCCAACAGTGCAGTAATATTTTGTGTGAAAATGAAAAATAAATCAAAATATGACAATAGAGGAGTTAAAAAATATCTATTAAAGGAAAAAATAGTTATTTTATGATTTAGAAAAAAACGGGCAGTGTCCCACGGACAATGGCGGGCACACAGGCCCGCTACATTTTGCCCTAATCACCATAATTAAATGGTTGCTAATCATTATAAAAATGCATGGCATTGTTATATAACTGCTGAATGCAGCTTTTGAGCGAAAAAAAATGTTTGGTCCCCAGGGAAATATTAACAAAAATGGCTTGGTCATCAATGTGTTAAACTGGAATATTTTGGAATATTATCTTTCATAGAAATACTTAATATTTGATACGTGATACAATAATATTAACAACTTACTCTTTAATGTATTCTGCCCAAATTTCGGCATAAAGTAGTGATGTAAAATAGGCACGGCAGAATTGAGCAGCATAAGCAACATGAAGAAAATTTACTTTTAGCTTTCTCAAGTGATTCATCCTGAAAGTAAATACATTGTTATTATCTTATTAGTCTACTCAAAACAATCTAATAAATGCTTTCAACTTAAAAGAAAGATTTGAGAGAAATTTCAATATAACATTGCTATATCAAGTATACTTGCTATATGCAATATAAACCACGGCAGCTCTAATTACAAACATAGGCGCTGGCCTGGGTCTAAAGCTCACTCCCGAAGATATTGACACCGTGGAACGGAGAAGATCTAGAAAAGATGACCCACGTCCGCCGGTCATCATTGCTAAATTTGTAAGGCAATCAGTGAGGGACGAGCTGATTCGACTCAGAAAAGTGAGAAGAGACTTCTCGACGCGCGATATTGGTTGGCAGGAAAATGACTGCCACCATATCTATCTCAGCGAGGAGATGACTCCCACCAATAGGCATCTCTATTGGATGGCAAGACAAAAGAAAGCTGCAGGCAAATTGAAGTATGTTTGGTTTTCCGGCGGCAGAGTACGCTGCAGGCGGGAGGATGGCCATCCTGCCATTTTTATTAACGCAGCTAAGGATCTTGAGGTCTTCACCTGAAGCATCTACTCCTGCTTCCACATACCTTGCTCTGACATCTGGCTCTCCTCTCGGTCTATCGCATCACTCAAATTCCTCAATAGAAAAACATTTCGTTCATTGATTATTTTCTTTTCTTTATTAATCATTTTAATGTGTGCAAAACTTATTACATCATGTTTGCTTTTCTCGTTTATATCTTCGTTACTCTTCTGTTTTGCTTATTCGTTTTCTTTTTTCACATTTATTCTTAGTTAATTTCTCTTTACTGCTCATATTTCTAACTTTCTACTTTTTCATACCATGTTATTGCTTAGTGTCTTCTGAATCCGCTATTTCTTTTTTCCTTTCTCTTTTCCAGCATCCTTGTCATGACTAGCGTCCTAACTCTCTGTCATGTTAACGCCCAATCCCTCCCTCCTCCCTTTACCGAATTCCATCAGTACTTCTCTGATAATTTTTATCATATCGTTGCAATATCTGAAACCTGGCTTAAGCCTTCAATACCTTCCCTCAGTGTCTCCCTTCCTAACCACTATCTGCTGCGTCATGATCGTACTAACCGCACTGGCGGAGGTGTTTGTATATTTGTACATAATAATTTCCGAACCAAAGTCCTAAGCCTATCCCCTTCTTCTGAACATCCCCACATTGAATTCCTGTTTACCGAAATAACCATGCATTCACAAACTATCCTTGTTGTAGTAGTTTACCGCCCTCCCAATGTTCCTTTTGACTCCCACTTCGAAACCACTCTATTCAACATTGTTCCTCTCTACTCACATGTTATTATTGCTGGAGATTTCAATACCAATCTCCTCACCGATTCCTCTGACAAGTCTTATCTTGAAAACCTTTTTTTTTCCCTCAACCTACATGTGGTACCATTTCTCTCCTACCCACCACACATTTACATCTGATACCTGGCTTGATCTCCTAATAGTTGATTCTCCTAAAAACCTCATTTCCTCTTCCCAGTTACCAACCACGTTTCTTTCTAATCACGATTTAATATCCCTATCATACAATATCCAAACTCCAACATTCATTCCAAAAAACCATTTCCTATCGCAATCTTGATTCCTTAACATTTTCCTCAATCCAAACTGATATTGACGCTCTGGACTGGGACTCTATATATTCCTCCCACACTATCGACAACATGGTTGACATCCTCACATCCAATCTCTTATCCATCCTCGACTCACATGCTCCCCTAAAAACCATCCTAATCCGACGTCCACCAGCACCCTGGATCACAATAGAAATCAAAAACCTACAAAAGAGACGAGAGGCCGCCCGAAGACGTTTTCGACGGACTAGACTTCAGGACGACTACACTCTGTTTAAATCCCTTCGGAATCAGACACAAACTGCCATTCGAAAAGCTAAATCACAATATTTTCATGAAGCCCTCTCCAGTGCCTGTGTTCCAAAATCAAAATGGAAAATTTTATCAAAACTTTCCTTTAGTAAATCCTCAAATGCTCCGCTTTCATACTCTTTTACTCCTAATGAAATGAATTCCTTTTTTGCTACCTCATCATCAAACTCCTCATCTCTTTCTGCCAGCTACGCTCCAAGCGGTCCTCCTTTTAACTCCTCCAATTTTTATTTTTCCTATATCACACCCTCAGACCTCATTGATGCCATTTTCCAATGTAAAACGCAAGCTATTGGACATGATGGTATTCCACTAAAATTAATCAAACTCTGCCTTCCTACTATCCTTCCAGTCCTCCTACATATATATAATTATTCTTTGCAAAATTCCACCTTTCCTTCATCCTGGAAGAAAGCTAAAATACAACCCTTACAAAAGAAATCTAACCCATCTTCACTTAATGATTTCCGTCCCATATCAATACTTCCCAATCTGTCCAAACCCCTTGAAAGACTAGTTCAATCACAAATCTCCAATTTCCTAGAAAACTCTCATCTCCTTAATCCGTTCCAATCTGGGTTCCGACCTGGTTATTCAACTCAGACAGCCTTAACAAAAATTACTAATGACATACATACTGCCCTTGACGAACGAAAAGTAACTGTCCTTATCCTTCTAGATTTTACCAAAGCCTTTGACACCCTAGACCATTCTATTCTCCTCACGAAACTAAAAGCCCTATCTTTTTCCTCAAGCTCTCTCCTCTGGTTTCATTCCTTCCTCTATAGTAGAACTCAAATAGTATCCATACCAAACCAGCCACTTTCCTCTTCCCTTTCATTGACATCAGGGGTAGCCCAAGGTTCCAGTGTCTCTCCTACTCTTTTTTGTGCCTACATAAATGATCTACCAAATTCCATTCACCATTGTTCCTACCATCTATACGCGGATGATTTCCAGATATATCTATCCTTCCATCCCTCTGATTTAATTAAATCATTCTTCCTTATCCAAGAAGACCTTAATAGCATTTGCAAGTGGGCCTCTGACAACAAATTAAAATTAAATGTAGAAAAAACGCAGGCTATTATCATAGGTTCTAATACCCATCTGAGATCCCTTCCCCACCTCCCGATACTGTCAATGAACTCCCAACCTATTCAATTCCACCCCACAGTCAAAAACCTTGGTATTACCTTTGACCAAACCCTTTCATGGAAACCTCATATCTCCCAAATTTCTAGACGGGTTATATCCATCCTTAAGCTATTCCATTCTTCCCAGGACTCCCTTCCGAAACCTACTCGTCAACTCTTGGTTTCTTCCCTTATCCTACCCCATTTTGACTACAGCTGTGTTGCATATGGTGGCTTGACGGCGGAACTCGAGAGTAAACTAAGGAGACTAATGAACTGTTTCATTAGGTTTATCTTTAGGGTTCCAAAAGCCTCCCACACATCACATCTATATACAGAGTTAAAATGGCTTTATCCTTCATCCCGCATAAATTACTTCCTAGCCTCCTTCCTCTACCAAACCATCAATTCTCGGAATCCCCTACATCTATAACATCTTCCAGTTCAGATCCTCGGTCTCCTCCCGCACTACAAGATCTCGCTCCTCTGACCTGTATACTTCTTCCCATAAGAGTACATCATTTGACCACTCCTTCATTTCCCGTGCTACTTCCTTGTGGAATTCACTACCCTGTAATATCCGTAATGCTCCATCTCTGTCCACATTTAAATCCATTCTCTTTCAATACCTCCTTTCCCTCCAGAATGATACTGACTAGCAAAACTTCACTAAAAAAAAAAAAAAGAAGTGCATTCAGTAGATGTAAATAGGTTTTTATTCTTTCTCCTGCAATTATTGGATTTTGTAATTTTTATTTCTATTTTTGTTCTTTATTTGTAAAATTGTAAATAGTTAACCAGAGTGTTAATTTATTTTATTTCATCTTATGAAAGCTAGACTCATTGTATTTATTTATGTACATTATATTATTCTTAGGGGACATCGTCCCAGAATAAAGTTTATTTTCTATTCTATTCTATTCTATATCCGTCCCATCCGAGTCCAGTCGAGTCGACTTCAATCACTCATCTCAGCACTGATGAAGGCTTGTAAAGCAAGTTGAAACGCTGGCATTGCAAATTAAAATTATTTTTTAATTGCTGTGTATCTTTATGACTACCCAAAAATCAACTTCTCTAAATACTTAACAGTCAACTATACCTTATCAACAGAAATCTTAACTAATTAATAGAAAAAACTGTTCTTTATATAAATCTTTTATATATCAAACAGTAAGTACAAAAATAAAACAGTTACGGTTCTCTTTTACATGATTAAATAAAATAAAACAATTCTATGAAATTATTGAAGTGATAAATTATATACTATAAGACAACAGACAATACTTTTTGCAAAAATGAAATGCAATAATTTTTTTATGTAAAATATAAATGTTTTTATAAATCTGTGAATTAAATGAATATCATAAATATATGTAAATCATCTGCAATCACATAATATACAGACAAGTTTTCAAATAGCTCAGTTTTGTTTTCTTCACTAAAACAACAACGAAAAAATTGCTGTTCTGATTCTGTTGCTCTTTAACAATTCTTGAGGTTTCACATATGGAGAAAAAAAAAACATATTTTATGCATTAAAAATCCATATTACAATAGAGCGTAATTACATACAAATAGATCACCTCTCTCTATTTTTAGTTTGATCAAAGATGATTGACAATAAAAACTTTTAGACAAATATGGACTTCAAGATTAACTGATTTCCATTTTGAAATTGAAAATATCTTAATTAAGAACTACACCAGTAAAGTTGAATAAGTATTCGATGAAGCAGATGATGCATTCAGCTCAAACATGAGTTTGGTAGACAAGAATATACAATCTTCTTGAGAGACAAGAAAGAGCAAATTGTACATAAGGCAGTAGAGGATGGGATAGCTTCATTCATGAAATTTTTGATTCATTATCCAGGGAGGGAAATGAGACCTAGAGGTGATCCATTGTTGACTTCTATAGAATGTGTGGAAGTTATAGGCTGAAGAAAACTTCTGAAAAATTGCCCCGATTAATCATAGTTGTGGGAGGATCTTGACTCAGAGGGGTGGTGTTTTGAGTCGATATGTATTTTTTTTTCTTTCTAAGCTCACAGCTCATTGCCATGCATCAGTTGTCAGGGGGAGAAAATCTAGGCAGGGGTGAGTTTTTTGTTTCCACTATCTATCCATATAATTACAGTAGAAACTAAATAATTCGTCATAAGGGGGGGAGGTGGTGAAGAAAAAACGGAAGTGACAAATTACAGAATTTTGCTGGTAAAGTAAAAAACAAGTATTTTAAACTATATAATTGTTTAAAACCCGTAAATAAATTTTGCGATTTATTGAATGTCAAAACGACCAGATAAACACATATACATGCAATTGTGTATTTGCAGCAGGAGTAAGTTAGTTACATCGCCGTCTGTGACTTTCATTTTAGTCATGAAATTTTCAATTTTTTCTGCATTTTTTTTTAATATCATTAACAGTAGTCCGGGGTATTTTATAAATTTCCAAGAGTTTACTCGTACTTTCTTCTTCTTCTTCTTCTCCGTGGCGCTACAACCTTTGGTAGGTCCTGGCCTCCTCAATGAGCCGCCGTTCTCCAGCACCTGACTCCCAACAGGCTTCGTGCATCTGCTGCCACGCCACTGATCCATCTTAATCTTGGCCTACCAGCACATCGTTTTCTGTACAAGACTGTGTCCATGGCTCTCTTGGGGTTCTCATCGTCTCTCATCCTTGTTAAGTGGCCAGCCCAACTGATTTTTTTATTTTATTTTTTTTTTTTTCCCCCTTCCTTGTCTTTTCAGGCATACGGGGTTTTGACAGCAGCGGGTTCAACATATGGGTTTTATGTATGCCGCTGCCGCCAATAAAACGCTTTATTTACAAAATTTATTTATTTATTTTTTATATGATGAGGACCAAATATTTATTGGGAACAATCCTATGGTGCGGCCTGGCAATGCTTTGCACACCTTAGCGACTGCACCTTCTTTATTTTCTGTGGTGTGGCCTGGCCATGAATCCAGCCTTAGCGACCGCACCTTAATTCTTCATTCTTCCGGATGGTGAGCCCGGTCCAGCCCTCCTGGGCCGCTGCATCCGTCCGGTCCATTCCAGCCAGCCCTCCTGGTCCACAGCATCCATCCGGTCCTGCTCTAGTCCTCAGGGTCGCTGGTCTTCTTCTTCTGCTGGCGGTGGCTCGCCGTCTGTGGGGATGGGCCTTCCTAAGGTGAAGTGCGTAGGGCCCACCACTTCCTTCCACCCGTAGATAAATTCCCTAAAGTGGGGATAGTTATCGTCTTCCATTAGTCGGGGGAAGTCCGCTTCGACGAGGGTGAAGATCCCGGTTTTCCTTGACAACCTGGCACGGTGTCCTTCCATCTCAGTGCAGGATAACACTACATGTTCAGCTGTTTCGGGGACTACACAAGTTGGGCACCGGGGGTCGATTTCCTTTCTATGCTCGTTGAGCTTTCCCCGGAACCCTCCATGTCCTGTAAGTATCTGCGGGACCCAGTAGTCAGGGAGGACCCATCTCACTTCTAATCATGCCTGGATGGTGGGGAAGAACTTTCTCAGCGTGGCGCCCTTCTGGCATGCCTACAAAATCTCTGACATTTATTTCCTAGCTCAACTGAGTCTCCCCAGCTTTATGGATCTGATCACATCTATATCCTTATACAGATCATAAAGCTCCCTGTTTCTCCTAATCCTCCATCTATCTCCATCCATCACTGGTCCTATTATTCAACGGAGAATCTTCCTTTCAAATGCTAGATCATTTTCATCTCTTCTGGAGATAGTCCATGTCTGGGAAGCGTAGGTAAGAACAGGGTGGACAAGGGTCTTATAGATGGTAAGCTTCGTTCCCCTAGTCACAAGTCTGCTGTGAAATATCTTTAGGAGAGTGAAATAAGCCGCCACTAGCCTCTTTTTTATTTCTGCAGATACGTTTTTAACTGGTGTTATCTGAGATCCCAGATATGTGAATTCATTCACCCTTTCAAACTTGTACGGACCCACGATTAGTGCTTCCTCACCGCCTACTCCGGTGTACATGTATTTTGTTTTTTCTTCATTAATGGTTAGTCCGATAGATGTGGCAGCATCCATGAGACTAATTGTGGCCTCTACTTATGCTGGCCAGGACCTCACCACCACAATATCCAGGTTGTCTGCGAAACCCAAAATATTCACTGTACTAGTGAAGACAGTGTGACTTGTTTGGATCCCAGACTCCCGAACAGCTTTCTCTAGCGCAAGGTTGAAAAGAAGACAGGCCAAGCCATCACCCTGTCTCAGTCCCCTGTCCGTAGTAAACTCAGCGGAGAGGTCAGCTTGGATTCGCACATGACTCCTCAAATCCCTCATTGTCTACTCATACTTTCACCTTTTCTAATTCATTGTAGTGTTTCATATTTCATTGGCAAATCCAGAGGTTTATAATTAACAGGTCTTTTGGAAGCCATCTCGTAAATGTACAATAAATTCGAACGGAAATTTAAAAACTTGAAATTCAGACAAGAAAAATGGCGGAGAACTGAACTAATCAATGCCTGGCAGTCAGAAAGATGGAATCAGAGAAAGATGCTTTTTCTCAAATGAGGTTCTACTTTGCAGATTCTTAACTGATTCCAGGAATTCGTCAACTGCACTCATACTTCCTTCCATCTCTTACTACAATCTATGGAGGAATCGACTCCGGGCTTGTTCTTTTTTCTATCAAATGATTTACAAAATGTATAAATATAGGCTTATTTTTTAGTGACAAACCAAACGAGGCGATTTAAAGATTAAATAACTAGCAAGGGGAAAAATGAATTACATACGTATTTAATTTTGTTATTTATAGTTGTCATAAACGAAGACAAATTACAGAATAAGACGAATTATCGAGTGACAAAATAACGCTAAACAATATAAAGAATTCTATACAATGAAGTAAATATTTTATATAACTATATAAATCATTGTTAAGGAAAGTGTTTAATCATAATTTAATTTGTCGTTAAGCAATACTAAATAATGCATAAAACCTAAGCAATTTATTTTAGTATTAATACTTCAAAGAAATATTCATTCAGTTCAAAATATAAAATAAAAGCAAAAAAATTACCAAGTTTGTTGAGAAGAGGCAGCATTCTTGACACGGCAGAAATTTATAATGCTTAGCATACACTGAACAGATTTTCGGTTGAAATATATTGAAGTACCTAAAACATTTTTTAAGCAGATTATAATATCAAATATAATTACACAAAATCTAAATGATTATACATATAATAGAGATGTAAAATTTGAAAAGAAAAATGAAACAGCCATAATAATTTCAATGTTCTTTTACTTTATTAACTCTGACCCTGCTCCGTCCCCAAAAACCTAATAATGAAATTCAAATCTTGCATCAATGTTTTCAGTGCAAATGTGAAATATTGAAATCTTAATTATATTACCAAGCTAACTATAAACTAAATAACAAGAACATTTTCTCTTTATTTATATAGTTAAATTATGAATGCCCTTATTTTAAATAAAAAAATATCTAAATATGAACACCTTCAAAGGACATAATCCTATAATACTTTCTTCAGAGTTATGAGTTATTTTTCAAAATTTAAGCTATCCAAGTTTAATTAATAAAAGTTAATTAAAATTACATACATTTTTACACTATTCATAATAAAAAGAACTAATATAGTAGATTAATTCAGGATAAGAACCAGAAACTGTATTATCATCCATCTACATTCCATAAAGAAATATCTTATTTTATAATAAACCAATGCTTTATGTCACAATAATAAGAAATTAAAATTTCTAATTATAATCAATAAAGTTATTATGTTTCTATTTTGTGATCAAAGGTCAAAAAACTTCTAATTTTTACCATAATTAAGAACTAAAACATAATTTTAAGGTTACAGGCTTGTAATATAATATATATATATATATATATATATATATATATATATATATATATATATATATATATATATATATATCTTTTCTAATTTTCAAATATCTTCTTAAAATAATGAAACAGGCGCATGCATAAAAATACCAAAACACATTAATTTTATTAACTGCTTCCTTTCTCCACCACTTCTTGCTACAGTTCTTCTAATATCTTCTTCATTATGTTCAGTTAATTTTTCATAAATTAAATATTTTATTTATACAACTTTCGATACTGATAATAAATGGCAATATGTAAGCCTTTTTATCAAGTTTTTGGTAAATCTTCTAATATTTTTTGGAAATTTAGTTCTATGTCCACCCTTCTTCTTAGTAATCTAGCTGAACACTAATAGTTTAAAAGTAAACAATTTTTACTTCCTGTATCTCAGATAAATTTAAGCCCATATTGAAAGTGTTAGGGCCAAATTCAACTTTGAAGCTAAAACCTATAAAAGCTAATACTATCCAAAAGCAGTACTGATAAAATGGAAGGAATGATAAAGCTGAAATTTTGTGGGCATAACAAAATGTTTGTAAATATTAAGAAATGAAGAAGTCAATCAACATTTGATAGTTCAAGTCTATCAAATCTTTCAGTTAATTACTGACATTCTATTCTAAATTGAGAGTGATAATTATCATTCTAAAATTAATTAGTATTTACCATCTTCCATCTTTTTCCCAATTTGATGAAGTCTAAAATGATTTTCAAAAAAACAAGAAACATTTCTTTGAATAATTAACAATGCTTCATTGTCATTATTTTCCATAATTATATCTACGATATACGGCAATAGTTCTTCACTAAGCTTCACCTAAAAATCATTAATAATATGTTTAATGTGTATAACTAATTTTGACGTTACTAATTAATAGTGTTAATATTAGTAATAATTTTAATTCAGACAAATGTGTTAGTTAAACTGATCAATAATAGAGCACGGATTTTATAATTTATTAAAAGGATTTAACATTTACATGCATGTGTTTGTACAAAATAGTAAAGGACTAAAAAAATAGGGAAGGACTACAAATTTTGATACCTTAAAGCTTGAAAGAGTTTGAGAATGATATTATTAAATATTATTATTCAATGATATGAATTCATAGGTAAACATTGAATTATTTATGATAACATAATTGGAAATCATGAGGGGAATGAGTAAAAAATAAAACTGTTGTCTGATTAAAATATATAATATAGCATAAACACAAAAATTTTATTACAATAAACTATTTTGGTATCTACAATAATAAGTTTAAAAGTGTTAGGTGATTTATAAATAATATTTTTTTTACCTCCTTGGCAGCAAGGGGAGCCAATAGTGGTAAATATCCATTATTGAAAGATGACAGAAGACGGGAAACAACCATCCTCACCCATACAGAATGATCACTTCCTGACCAAAGAGACCAACCTTGGACCAAATTTTCAGAACCTTCCATGGATGCCCAAGCCATCTTTTGAACCGAATAATCTTTAGAAAAACCTTTTGTTTTTTTATTATGGTAGATGAATGGTGTAAGGAAACTCTTCTCAAACATGTCAAGACTATCTGAAAACACAAACAAACAGAAAATAAATAAATTTAAAATGAAAGAAAACGAGATTTAAAATATTCTTAGGAAATCAAGAAACCAACCTAGAGCTTCTAAACCCTCTTTAGTTTCAAATACTTCAAGGATGGCTGTAACTGCTAATTCACAGGTTTCAAGATCATTGTGTACCTTAAAATTGATCATATGTTTAGAAATATAAAAAGCAAATAGCTGGTAAGAATAAATAGATAAAAAAAAATTACAAAAGCGCAAGGCTACCAAAGCTTGTTTTTTAAAATGATTTAACAAGCATTAATGCTTTTTATCATAACAATTTTTAGTGATTACAAAGCTAAAAATTTCCAATATATCACAGTAAAATTCTGAAACAATTAAATTTACGAAAAAATTATTAAAGGTATATATAAATTATATTAATTAGCATAATGCATGTATTTATTACTAACTAGCATAGGCAGTAGTAGTGATACTACTTTTGCAGACAATGGTGGAGATTCTTTATCAAGGTCAGGCTGAAGAGCAAGCGTATTCAAGTTCCAGGGACCAATTCTGCCTAAGCATTCTGCAGCGCGATCCTTTATCTAAAATTCAGCAAAATACATTTTACATAGACCAATAGAGATATTTCATGATAGTTAAAATTTCTACCTCAAAATGTATTATAACATCTAAGTCATTTTACATGAACAAAGTCAGAGGTGAAGGAACGAAGATCAGGGAAAAACCAAACATTAAAAATAAATATAAATTTATTTATGAATCTACCATACAAGCAATTGGCTTTAGAAAAAATATAAATGTCATTAATTAAAAATCAGAATTAACTAGGGTATGCCTTAGTTGGAGAGTAACAAACAAAATAAAGGAAAAAGAGCAGAAAGAATGAAAAACACTCTAAACTATTGTTTTTTTTATGTTGTATTATTTAAAACTTGAAAACAGATTAAAAAATAAGTAAGAAAAAAAAACATATAATATATATATATATATATATATATATATATATATATATATATATATATATATATATATATATATATATATATATATATATATACCTGATCATCTGAAGATGTTGCAAGAGTAACTAATTTTGATATAAGTTTGTGGATGGGGCTAGTAGCACAATCTTCAGTTGAATATCTTGAGTACTTTGTCTTTTCAAACATTGCAGATAGCTCTTCTTGACTTTTTTCTAGCTAAAATTAAATTTTTAAAAATATTAAACAAATTTTATTTTGGTAAACTTAACAGTGCTTGTGAAAGAGAAGATTTATTATGAATCAAAACTAAACCAATGATTTATTTATGCTGGAGTGTAGTAGTAAATCAATTCTTTGTAGTAAGAATTCATCGGTTATCTAAGGTGTAACTTCATTAGGAATGATTTAAACAAAAAAATTGCTGGTAATGTTAATTAACAAATTAAAAATAAAATTATCCAGAGTTTATTGGAAAATAAAACCTTTTGAAAGCAAAGCTAGCTGCTGCCTGACTGAAGACAGAGACACTTCTCTTCGAACAACAATCCAGCAGAGGAAGTTCAGAGCAAGAAGCACTGTTCAGAGCAAATACTTTCCTAGTTAGTTGGGGCGAGGGTCTCAACGCGCTCGTAACCAGAAGGTCATGTTCAAATCCCACCTGGACAGTTTAATATTTATTTCATGATGGACCCACGAAATGAATCTTGACCTTCCCACCCAGGCCAGTATAGGACTTCAATGGAAGTAAAAAAAAAAAAGAAAAAAAAAAATTCCCTAATCACTAGTCTATGCAAACCACAGATGAAGAGAATTTGGATTCACTGAAAACATTAGAAATAATAAGGTGCCTGGTGCTGAAGAATTGCTTGCAGGATTGTTATAGTATGAAAAAAATAAACTCATAAAATTTTTCCAAAATTTAATAATGTGGACTAATGAAATAATGCCAAAATTGTGGAATAAGACCATAATCATATTGTATAAGTCCATAACACACAAAAAGGGCAATTGGCTGGTCTGTGGCAATTACAGAGAAATCTCCTTACTCTCATGTGCATATTAACTGCTGTCTAACATCATTTCTCATAATTTTCTCCCATTTGGAGAAAGTATTTTGGATTCATACCAGTGTGGTTTTCAAAAAGGACGATCCATGATTGACTAAAATTCTGCTTAAACGTCATACTTGAGATTGGACAAGAATATAAGCTTAGAACATATAATATTTTAGTAGATTTTAAAGAAACTTAAGAGAACAGCTGTAAAAGGCAATGAGAGTGCTTAAAATTTATTGCTTTGTCGACAATCAATAAGCTATAAGCACAATAACAATAACCACCCAAATAAGCTATAAGATTGTTTTAAAAATGAATATTACCTGGAGCAAAAGACGATCAAGAGCTTGAGAATCAATGTTCTGTCTTTCTAAAATTATATTTATTTCTTTAAATAAGCTGAGTGATGTTTCAGTAGTAGGTAATAAAGGAATTAAGCTAGGCAGATTGGCTTTTGAACTAATCAACAGTTTCATAACTTTGCAGGCACCATCAGCTAAAAAATTATAAAAATACATAAAGTAACCGAAAAGAAATAAATAATGTTTTTATAAGGCATAGTAAGCAGGTACTGAGATTTGAACAAGAAATATGTAAATAACTATTAAATATAAAAGATAAGAAGGTTGAGGATGTATAAAATTAATACATAATTTTAATTAAATTAATATCAAGTTGATATAATTGTTTCGACTTTACAAATTTAAATATAACTGGTCATTATTGCATTCAGGAGAAAAATGGATGAAATTGATACATTGATACATTGACCCCTCTCTATTCTAGGAAAAACTTGGAACCTCATATTGCATGATTGCTGGGGTTTGTTACAAGAACTATCAGGTGCTCATAAAGAAAAGGAATAATCTGGAACTGTGACAGTCATTTTCCAATATAACATAAATCTAATATAGCTTAATTCATACCAAAGTGACAATTTAAGAAAGCTATCATAAAATTTTTATAATACTAAATATCTAAAATCTAACAATTACCTACTGGACCCTCTGCTTGAGATATTCTAAAAATTGTTGGATAAATGATTGCAACAAAATAGTCAACCAGCTTGGCAGAAGAATGTAATGCTATCTCCACAAATCTGGAAACAAGATATGAAAATTGTTTATTGTTTATTGCTACTATTACTATCTAGACAATTAGATACTACTACCTAAAATAAAATAAAAACCGAGAAAGTGAACATATTACAATATGATATAACCAATGTATACCAATAAAAAATTGATGGTATCAAATAGATTATAAACAAATAACTTCTATGAACTCATTATTCAAATTTGAAAATAAAAATAAAGTTAAGGATAGAAGGTACCAATATACATGTTAATCCCTAATGCTAACTGTAAACAATAGAAATGTATATACAGGGTATCTCTTAGTGTATAAAAAAAAAATTGGGTGAAACTAGATCATAAATGTAGCAAAATGCCGCAAACCTCACTTTTCTATTCCAACCCGTTGCAGATATACTGTAAATCAAAGACTTTTTTGAGGAAACCACGTTTTTTTCCATAAAAGCTGTAATATCTCCATTTTATTTAAATATTTTTCAAATTTTGACCAAAGTTTCGGATTTAGCATTAAATTTTCTATAATAGCTGCTGAGTACCTGTAACCTTGAATTTTACAAACTTGGTATCTAAAGAACAGCTTGATCTCCACCTTATTTGGGGAAGTCACAATGTCGTATTTACTTTAACGCTCACTGTTTTTCGAAAAAACTATCCACAAAACCTCAAATTTCACAAAAACTTGCAAATTTAATCAGCTTTCGAATGACATGTTAAACGTAATGATTTTGTTTCAATTTCATGGAGAAATTTACTTTTTAAACCGAAGAAACGTGGTGTTCTCATTTGGCTTACAAATCAGTTACTTGTGTAAATAAAACATTATGACAATCCCTTAATGGAAATGTGCATTTTAAACATAATAAAATCTTCATTGGAAAAAAAAAAAAAAAAAAAAAAATTATTGTTTAATAGAAAATAAAGGAAAACTGTCAATAAAGCGACACCAGATCAGAGCATCTTATGTTATTACAATTATTTATTTATTACTATAATTTAGGATTTATTTTATTAGATTTTCAATGTAAGGTTTAAAACTCAATGGTAATGAACATAAACCTCAATTTTGCTAATAGCTTCTGAATGCAGATGATATTAAAGAATACCATTTTTTGCGGTGAATTTATGGCTAGATGGGTCTTTTTTTTACAGGGGAAGGCATTTCTACTGTTACATGTGGAGTATCATTGGTTTATTTATATTTGTATAGCTGTCGAATAGTGTTGAAAAATCATAGTTTGCCCAACAGATTGAATGATAAAATAACAAAAATTTGTTACAAAATATCCTACCACAACTTCATCACGATATTCCACCTGAAGATCGGCAAAATATGATTTTCCAACACCATGGTGCTCCTCCGCATTATTCGAAAGCAATACAAATATAAACCAATGATATACATGGATAGGTAGAAATGCCTTCCCTTGTAAAAACAGACTCAACTACCCGTAAAATTCACCTCAAAAAGTAGTATTCTTCAACACAATCTGCATTCAGAAGCTAACGGCAAAATTGAGGTCTATGTTCATTATCATTGGATTTTAAACATTACATTGAAAATCTAATAAAATAAATCCTAAATAATAATAATAAATAAATAAATGTAATAACATAAGATGCTCTGATCTGATGTCGTTTATTGACAGTTTTTCTTTTTAGATTTTATTATGTTTAAAATGCACATTTCCATTAAGGGATTGTCATAATGTTTTATTTACACAAGTAACTGATTTGTATGCCAAATGAGAACACCACGTTTTTTCGGTTTAAAAAGTAAATTTCTCCATGAAATTGAAACAAAATCATTACGTTTAACATGTCATTCGAAAGCTGATTAAATTTGCAAGTTTTTGTGAAATTTGAGGTTTTGTGGATAGTTTTTTCGAAAAACAGTGAGCGTTAAAGTAAATACGACATTGTGACTTCCCCAAATAAGGTGGAGATCAAGCTGTTCTTTAGATACCAAGTTTGTAAAATTCAAGGTTACAGGTACTCAGCTATTATAGAAAATTTAATGCTAAATCCGAAACTGTGGTCAAAATTTGAAAAATATTTAAATAAAATGGAGATATTACAGCTTTTATGGAAAAAAACGTGGTTTCCTAAAAAAAGTCTTTGATTTACAGTATATCTGCAACAGGTTGGAATAGAAAAGTGAGGTTTGCGGCATTTTGCTACATTTATGATCTAGTTTCACCCAATTTTTTTTTATACACTAAGAGATACTCACCCTGTATAGAGGATTCAAATGAGGAATAAATCAGTTGTTATCTAGCTGCTGTATGTGTATTATTTCATTCCTTTTTCTTTTTTTTAATCTTATTACTCTCAGTGAACATAAGTGGTGCCGAAACCTGGGAACACGTAAGAAGAAATTCTTTACTATATATATATTTTTTTTCTATCTCTTTCTTTTCCTAGTGCTTCGGAGATAAATTCGCTTTGAAGAACTTGGTATTTTCATATGTTATTTTAATAATTTAGCAGAAAATGACGGACATACCACCTATACCAGCGGAACCACTGTCGGCAGCACACGCTAATATACTGGAACTATTGAAAATAAAAACAGCCACAGCACAAGACCTGAGGAGAGCAATTTCCGACCATGAAGAATATGATGGAGAAATCGGAGAATTGAACCACTTCCTCAAGGGTGGGGACAGGTTATTGGCAAGAATAGATGCAAAGGCCACAGATAACTTGTTGGATCAAGGAGATGCCAACACCCTCAGGGCTGCTTTAGTATGCAGGGTAAAAAGGAGCGTACTGAACCATATCCAGGCAGATGAGGACACGCCCTGGGTATTAGTTAAAGAGAGGCTGAAGAAAGCATATGGAGGTGGGTGGTGGTCCCCAGAAGAAGACATATTTCAGATGTTCTGCAAAACGAAACGGTCCTACCAGTCGAATGGGTGCTATGCGGGCACTCTTATCATCCACTATAACAGAATAACAGAGAAGATGAGAGAGACGGAAGAGTGAGGACAAGTGGAAGCGAAGATGGCATTTCTGTCCACCATCCTTAAAGTGCAGTTGGCACGAGAAACCGGAAGGAAGGAAGGTCTGCCCAGAGAGAAATCGTTCCTAGATTGTGGCCAAGAGATGGTCGACGATGGAGCCAGGGACAAAGAGTTTCGGAGAAAAGACGAAGAGGAGAACAGCTGGACCAGAGTGGTTAATAGAAGAAGGGATGGAAGAAGGAGTGATAGGAGAAGCTACGGCGTGGAGAGAAACGAGACGAGTTCCGGGAGAAGAGATAAACCGTGGAGGCAAGAGGGACGTCGAAACACAGAGAGGAGGAGCGGAAGGAGAGAAGACGCTGTCATGGATGTGGGAAGACCGGACACCTAGTAGCTCGTTGTCTGCGAACAAAATGTTTTGAGTGCGGCACAGAAGGTCATGTCGCCAGACAATGTCCGTATATGAGTAGGCCCAAGGACAGGTCTCATGGCGAGCCCATGGAGGTAAACGCACAGAGAGTATGGCGTCCGAGAGGGACCACAGTAGAGTCAGCAAGGTCGTCTGAGTCGTCAGAATCAGAGGAGGAGAGGAGCGAACCAGGAGACACGGAAGAAGGAAGGAGAAACCAAGGAGCGCGGACGGAGAGAAGGGTGCTACAGGAAGAATGAGGGGAGTGCACTTCGAGGGGCGACCGTGCAATATTAAACAACATAGAGGGAGCGAAAGGTAGGTTGCCTATCATCGAGTAAAGTGTTTAGTGGATACAGGTAGCTCAAATACCATCATGAGCCAAAGAGCTGTGTAGGCATTCTGTAAGGGAGAGAGGAGACCCCAGACGCAGATATGTAACTGCAGACTAATTACGCTAAACGGACCATGTAGAACAGAGGGGGAAATAGAATTAGAACTGACAAAATGGGGGGAGAAAAGGGGTAAACTGAGGGTGCATGTGGTGGAAAAGATGCTGCTGGAGTACGGGGCGATCATAGGGTGCGATCTCTTAGAGATGTTAGGGGCGCGAGTGAGGGTGAGAAACGGGAAATGGACGACAGACAAACACGGGATGATAGGGGTGGTAGCACAGTCGGAGGATTGGCGACAGGCAATCATGAGGGAATACAGGGACGTTTTCTTCAGGGAAGGGGAACCTCTGAGTGCAACAGGAGAGATGGTACATGAGATTCCTTTGAAACAGGAACGCGTGGTATATGTAAAGGAAAGGAGGTACCCTCAAGCTCTGAGGCAACATATCCGCGAGGAACTGGATAGCTTAAGAAAACAGGGAATCATTGTGGATAGCACCTCACCCTACAACAGTCCATTGTGGATAGTCAAAAAGAAGAGTGATGGGGGGATGGGACAAGAGAAATACAGAGTAGTGGTGGACTTCAGGAAACTGAATGACAATACGGTGGACGAAAAATACCCAATACCGAGACTGGACGATATACTAGACAGACTGGGGGTAGCAACCATATTCTCAACTCTGGATCTTAAAGCCGGTTACCATCAAATTAGGATGCACCCCAAGGATAGGCAAAAAGCGGCGTTCACCTTTGAGAGGGGACTCTTCGAGTTCACGAGGATGCCTTTCGGGCTATAGAACGCGCCGGTGACATTCCAGAGGTTAATGGATGAGTTCCTTAGAGGGTTGGAAGAGAACGTTTGTCAAGTGTACATGGACGACCTTTTCGTTTTCAGCAAAGACGAAAGGAAGCATGTCGATGACTTACGGACCGTGTTTAAACGACTAAGGGAATTTAGCCTGAAACTATCACCGGAAAAGTCCAAATTAAGGATGGAAGAAATTACGTTTCTGGGGCACAAGATATCGCGGGAGGGTATACAACCGGACCGGGCTAAAGTTGAGGCTATTCAAAAAATGGTGATTCCCACAGACGCAAAAGGTATTCGTAGACTAATGGGCACGCTGAATTATTACAGAAGGTTTATTCCGGATATGGCAGAATATTTAGTACCCTTGAATAATTTGCTGAAGAAGGGGAAAAAAATTGTAATAACGCCGGAGATCGAAGATAAGGTCCGCAAATGCAGGGAGCGCCTCCAAGCAGAGCCGATTTTAGCATTTCCAGACTTCACCAAACAGTTCACAATAACCACAGATGCAAGTGAATATGCATTAGGGGCGGTCCTATCACAAGGGGAAAGGGGTGAGCGACCGGTAGCATATGCCAGTAGACGCCTTACCGAAGCAGAGGCAAGGTATAGTGCGGTGGAAAGGGAATTGTTAGGGGTAATATGGGCAATAGAACATTTTAGACCTACGTGTTTGGACGCAAATTTACAGTACAGACGGACCACAGACCTTTACTTTGGGTGGGGATAATAAAGGAGTCCTCGGCACGGGTCACCCGATGGAAGGAGTACCTGAGACAGTACAACATGGAGATCACCTATAAACCCGGACGGGAAAACGTTGTAGCCGATTGGCTATCCCGAGCGATTCAGGTGAACGCGATCGAGAGGGAGGGAGGGGAATATTCAGGCGGTATTCGGGGATTCATCAGGGAATGGACACCAGAGGGAGAGGGCCAACAGGCAGCACAGGACGAGACTGAGAGACAGAACGATGCGGAGTCGAGTGCGTCAGAGAACAGACCGACAGACATGGAAGAGGACGATACTATTATCAACGACAAAATACGACAAATAATCTGGAAAGCCAGGACTCAAGGGTTAATGAAGATCGAGTATACGTCTTACGCCGGGTGTTCCATTACAACCATTTGGTCTCAGCCAGGGGTTAGGGAGGAACAAATCATAAAGGCGCTTAATGATTCCTCGAAACCAGGGAAGAGCTACCATTTGTACGTGGGGAATAATACGGTATGGGACAAAATCCGGCGGATGTGGCAGGAAGAAAAGGTTGGGGTCGACCGGAATTTTACTAGATGCACCAGAATCGGAGAAACTGTCAGGGAACCAGATAAGCAAAAAGAGGTCACACTGGCGTACCACCAAGGAAAGACCAATCACAGGGGCATAAATGAAACGTTCCAGGCACTCCGGCGACGATATTACTGGAAAAACATGAAGAAGACGATTGAGGGGGTATTAGCCGAATTCGAGGTTTGCCAGACCACGAAATATGATGACACCCACCTACGGGATTGCGGGAAGTGACTATACGCCATCGGGACCACTAAGTGAGCTGCAAATGGACACGTTCACCTGGAGAGGAGAAAAGTGGGTGACGATGATCGACATTTTTAGTAAGCTGGGGATGGCGTACTGGATCCAGGAACGGTCGGCGGAAGCAATCGTACAGGCTGTGCGCACGTGGTTTCTGTTCTGTGGGGTACCCGATAGGATTTCGTCAGACGGAGGGCGAGAATTTGATAACGGGAATCTACGGGAAGAGCTAAAACGGATGGACGTGGAATGGCATAAAAATACCCTGGGACACCCCAAAAGCCGAGGATACGTGGAGAGGCTGCACAGCACGCTTAGCGACCAGCTGCGTATTTTTCACCAGGAAAAAGGACTGGAACCCAATGAAGCCGGGGTTCACACCATTCGAGATACTCTTTGGTCCGCGGGAGAGGCGGCGGGACGAACGTATCACGGAAGTGGACCCGGACATAGGGAACAGCATAGAGGCGAATCGGATCGTGGTGGGAAAAATTCGTAAGAAGGTGGGTACAAAAATCGCGGCGGATAAGAGCAAGAGGGTGGATCGGGAAAATCTGGAGGTGACGGACGGGATGGGAAGGATAAAGATCGGGACAATAGTGTACCGGAAAATCGTTTCGAATAGGGGAAAAGAAATACAGCGTTACGAGGGGCCTTACAAGGTGGTCACTATTCGGGAACATAAAGTGGTTACTATACAGGACGTACGTGACCCAAGAAGACGACGGACGGTAAACTTAGAACAGTTAAAAATTCCCAGAGATACAACAACATAGACAAAACATGGACAAGGTATCCTCTCTCCCACTGCCTGGGGAGAGGCTCAGGAGTGATATGGAGCGACATGGTATAACAGGTCGTAAAATAATCTTTTGATACTGTATCAAAGTGGTAAATTTTGGTTGTTAAGTGTTAATTTTAGTTTGAGTGCTTTCTGTTCTTGAGAAGAATTATGTTTTTTTTTCAAAGTGGTAAATTTTGGCTGTTTAGTGTTACTTTTAATTTGAGTGCTTTCTGGTCTTAAGAAGAATTATGTTTTTTTGTTTTGTTGTTTAAATTGTAAGTTTTTTTTTAGTTCTTAAGGAGTTTACGAGGACTGTTCGTAAACTGGCAGGAGGGAGTTAAGGATAGAACATACCAATATACATGTTAATCCCTAATGCTAACTCTGTAAACAAGAGAAATGTATATATATAGAGGATTTAAATGAGGAATAAATCAGTTGTTATCTAGCTGCTGTACGTGTATTATTTCATTCCTTTTTCTTTTTTTTAATCTTTTTACTCTCAGTGAACATAAGTTTTTATATATATATATATATATATATATATATATATATATATATATATACATACATACATTACAGTCCCACGAATTCGGCATAATGTGGACCAAAAGGTTGCTGAGTTCGTGAAATGTTGGCTATCAGGAATAAGGGCCAATAATAATAACTCAGACATAATATACATGGTACATTTTTTCTTTTATTTCTCATATATACATACTGTTACTGTTACTACAGGGGGTAAGACTAAAAAACTACTCTTAAATACAAAATACTAATTTATTGACAAATTAATAAATACAACTTTGTTCATAATCCATTATACATTTGTCAAATACCACTCACTCATTTAACACGAAATCTCAGAAACCACCAAACGGATTGGAATGAAATTCGATATGTAGATTCCTCTAGGGCCGTAGGTGCTCGCTAAGAAAGAAATTTTAAAAAATCAGCCTGGATTGCGGCTAATTTGCGAAAAATGCAATTTCAATTTTTATTGGGTGAATAATAAAATATTAATGATCATATGGTATTTGGAGATAAGCTATGTTAAAAAATAGGTTAGATCATTAAGCCGCAAACTTTGACCACCGAATAAGTTCCTTATTGTTGTAAACAAACAAAAATACGATCGATGTCGAAACCTTATAATATTGGTACTTTCTGTGAACTCATGGTAGCAGCAGAGGTTACTTACAATTTACAAGTTTGAGTTGTTTCGTGACGAGAAGCTATTAAAGGACTTGTGTTAAAGAGGAGGTTAAAAGACTTATGTTCTCTGGTGATGACATGTAAGGCCAGTTCGATGTAAGGACAAAAACAGATAAGAATCAATGAGTTCTATCAAGTGTATGATTCTCTTTAGTATCGTATCATGTTCTACCACGGAGAAGAAACGTACAGTATTAACATACCTCAGCGTGACCCAAACACCAATACACCACTTAAGAAAACTGTGTCTGCAGCTGATTTTTACGCCTAAATGTTAGTGGAGCGAGGAGGTGAAGAACATTATTTACTTTAATTTCGTAATCTCCTCAACCAATTTATGCTTGATATGTACGCAAAAATAGAAACAGAAAGACTAAACTTTCTTCAAAAAAGTTGAGAAGTTGAGACTATATTCACTTAAAGTATGCCTTAAGAAAAGCTGATGGTCTGGTATCAGAGCTGGGTAAGATGGTAGTGCTGCCTCGAAGCTTCACTGGAGGACTATCAAAATAATATAAAACTAACTTCTGCAAATTGTCAAATTTACTTATTGAAATTATTTTAAGAATGGAATTCTTCAGGTTTATTTAAGTAATAACAATTATCAATGTTAAGCTTAACTTTAACTAATTTAAGTTGTCTTCATCCTAATGATATTAAACTGTAGCAGAGCAGGGTACTTTCAGCTAGTATAATATAAATTTACAATAACAATTATCTAAAAGAGTGCCAACTAGGTCTAATCTATATCTACTTACACAAATCTGTATAGTGAGGTAATTCTAATTGACGTCCTCTGAAAACAATATTACATTTACAACACCATAGCATTGAAATACCTGTACATAAATTAAACTCGATAGAGAAAATACATGATTTATTTTTTGTTCCAAAAAAGCTCATAATACTTATTTGTTTCAAACACTGAACTCAGTTCCTTGCAGCTTCATCTCGAAGTCGGTGGAGGGATAGTATATTCATTAGGTTTTGAACTTAGGCAAAAATTCTTTCCGTCTAAAGGAATTCATTATTTTCACGGGTTCGCTGAGAAATCTGGACAGCTGGGTTATTGGGTACCAATTTTGTGGGACTGTACTGTATATATCATTCATCCTATATTTATTCATAATTAAATTAAATATTTAAACATTATCTGAAGGAAATAAATTTACAAACTTCCCAAAGTTGCAGAAGAAGCAATGAGCAATAAATTACATCATCATCATCTTATGGCGCTTATGGTCCTTGTAGAACCCTGGCCTCCTCAACAATTCTCTGCCATTCAAACCTTTCTTCGGCAACCCTTCTCCATCCTCTCACACCCAGAGTCCGAAGATCGTCTTCTACATCTTCCAGCCAACGAAGTTGAGGCCTTCCGCTCCTTCTCATTCCACCCGGGTGCCCCTCCAACATCATTTTAGGGAGCCTACTTGCCCTCTATTCTTTGTAAATGCCCCAGCAATCTAATTCTGCCTCTTTTTATGTTGGCTACAATATCTGGAGCAGCATATAGAGTTCTCAGTTCCTCATTTGTTCTCATTCGCCAGAGATTCAGTCCATACTTGGTTGGACCATATATTTTGCGAAGGATTTTTCTTTCCCACCTGTTTAATAATTTTTCGTCGTGTGATGTCAGGGTCCATGTCTCACTCCCGTAAATAACAACCGGCTGAGGGATCGTTCGATATACCCTCATTTTGAGATTGCAGGATATGTTTCTACTTTAAAAAATTTTTACTTAAGATCAATAGCACCTGTTTCCTGCTATTATTCTAGATTTTATTTCTTCTTTGATACTATTGTCCTCAGTAACAATAGCACCCAGATACTTAAACTTAGGCACACTCTCAAAGGAATATCCAGCCCCCTCAATGTATCTATGTCCTCTTTCCTCTCTAGTTGTTACCATGTATTTGGTTTTTTCTTTATTTAGTGTGAGTCCTACATTTCTTGCTGCTTTTTCACACTCCTCGAAAGCTCCTAGGAGTTCTTCCTGTAATTACTACATCGCCCGCAAATGCTAACTGTTGGGTTAGTCGCTGGCATATACATCCTCCTGGTCTAGTGCGGATCTGTCTCATAACTACTTCTAACATTAAATTGAATAATATTGGGTAAAGAGAGTCTCCCTGTTAACACCTTTATGACACCTTAACACCTTTATGAATTTAACACCTCTTAACACCTTTATGAATTTTAAAATCTTTTGACAGCTGTCCTTGGATTTTCACCACTCCTTTACTGTCCTGCAGGGCCATCTTAATAAGTCTGATAAGCTTTATTTTTATCCCAAGAATTCCAATTTTTGATATAGGACATTTCTCTCTATACTGTCATATGTAAAGCCCGGATTTTTGTGCAACAAAAATTCTGAAATGTGCAATAAAAATTTGAAATCGCGCAATAACAATTTAAAATCGAGCAAAATAAAATGCAAATGATAAAAAAGGTTGAACAAACAATTCGCTAGTTACATTCTTTCCAAAAAGTGGTTTTTATCTTAAAATTTATTGATCCAGTCCTTAGGAAGGGAGTAGTTAAATAATGATTGTCTAAAACACAATAAGAACAAATCTTATCTCTTTATTGTACATGCTATACATAAGCTATGTGTAAATATTACTTAGAAATATAAATATGTTACATTTTGTTAAAATTTATAATAAGGTATTTTTCAAAGTTGTTTACTTTAAAACTATATCGTTGGTTGATAAAAATATATTTAAGCTGCGAAAATACACGCTCTACCTCAACACTCATTATTGGGCACTGTTTAAAACAACTCAAGATTCTTCGGTCTTGATTCTAAGGAATCATCAATTCCATTGAGAGCAGCGTTGTAGTTTTTTAAAATATTGTAACCTGGATTTTTGTCAAGGACATTCTTAAATTTACCTTCAATGATTACAACTTTTACAGTATTAATTATTTGAAGTTGGCTTCCCGTTTTTTCAATGATATCTATTAGTGTATTCATAGAAAGATTTCTTTCTTCAAGTTTCTTTATTGAAGCTGAAAGTATGTAATAGTGAGCACGAATAAACGCTAAATAATGTAATAGATGTTTTATTTAAAATTTCCGTTACTTTTGTGACAGATTTAGCTTCATCTTCATCGAGTTCGGCAATTACTCCCTTGTATTTAGTAAAATTATCCGCATAAAACATAAAAGATGTGGTGTAGATCGACATTCCACTCATAGCATTTTTTAAGCATCATCCTCATAGCAAAGATGTGATCTATTGTTGATCCTCCTGGGCGGAATCCAAATTGATACTCTCCCAATACTTCTTCCGCTCTCATTAAAATCCGTTTCATCAATAAAGTTGACAGTATCTTGTATACTGAGCACAATAGTGTTATGCCTCTATAATTTTGGCACTCTAACTTGTCTCCTTTTTTATGTATTGGTAGGATAACTGCCATCTTCAATTCCTCAGGCATTTCTTCTTTTATCCAGATATCCAATATCAACTCATATATCTCCCTGTGCAATGTTTCTCCTCCCAATTTGAGTGCCTCTGCTGGTATCCCATCAATCCCTGGTGTTTTGTTATTTCCCAAATTCATAATTACTTCCTCTACTTCTTCAGGATCTGGGGGTTACAACTCCATGTCTTCCCCCGTTGCTCCTATTCCCCAAGTTATTTCATCAAGGGTTCGATTTGAGTTCAGTAAGTCACTGAAGTAGTCCTTCCATCTCTCAATCACTTTATCTTTGCCTCCCAAGAGTCGACCTTCCCCATCTCTGCAAAAACATGTCCATGGTTGAAATCCCTTTTTTCTTTTACTTTGGCATAGAAAGCTCTACTACTTTGATTTTCAAAATCTTTCACCATTCTTTCCATATCCTCCTTTTCTTTATTTCTCTTCTTATCTCGACATATCTGTTTTACTTTGTCCCGTTTTTGTTTGTACTCTTCTGAAGTCAACCTTGTATTTCGTTGTAGCAACTTTGCATATGCTTTTGTTTATTCCTGTACAGCTTTTCTACATTCGTCGTCAAACCAGCTATTCCTTATTTGTCTTCTTTCGTCTCTTATCACCTCCTCAGTAGCCTTCCTCACCGCTTCCTTTATTTTGATCCATTTATATTGAACATTATCCCCTTCTGTGGTCAGAGAATTGTTTCTTAGCTCCTCTTCCACCTTATTTTTATATTCCTGTTGTTTCTCAGGATTTTTCAATTCTTCTACCTGATATCCGCATTTTGCTTTTTTAGTTTCCCCTCTAGGTTGGATAGCCAGTCTTTGTTTATATCTCATCCGAATCAGAAAATGATCGCTCAAACAATCTGCACCCCTGCAGGCTCTCACGTCTTCAATATCAATCTGGTGGTTACTATCTATCATGATATGATCAATCTGGTTCTTGGTTTTGCCATCTGGAGAGACCCATGTTTCCAAATGGATATTTTTATGTTGAAAGGCTGTACTTGAGATTCTTACTTGAGGCAAAGTCCACCATTCTGAAACCGTTATCATTGGTGTATTTATGGAGGCTGAATTTTTCTACTCCCTTACCTAGGTTTCCTTCTTTTCCTATTTTACCATTAAAATCTCCCAGGATTTAATTTAATTTAATTTATGTGGGAACTTGGAACGTACGTAGCCTACTACAGGTAGGAAAGAGTCAGATCCTAGAAGAATGTCTGAGAAGGTACAAGATCGATGTTGTGGCCCTGCAGGAAATAAGGTGGAAAAAGGAACCAACTCTAATAGAATTAAAGGATTATGTTCTTATCAATAGTGGACATGAGAAAAATGTGTTTGGAACTGGATTCATGGTAAGAAAGAGTATAAAGAAAGCGATTTTAGACTATAAAACTATTAATGAAAGAATATGCTCCTTAAGATTGAAAGGTAAATTCTTTAATATCTCAGCACATACGCCCACAGAGGATAAAACTGATGAGGAAAAAGACGCCTTCTACGAACTGTTGGGACTAACCTTTGATGAAATCCCAAAATATGATGTGAAAATAAATAAATTACATATTACTCATAATTAAAAATACAAGAATATTATTAAATAAATTAAAAAATAATCTTACAGGAAACAAGAAATAAATATTTAACTTTTTCTTCTTCCAACTGCTCGACAGACCATTACTGGTTCTCATCCTCTAACAACTTCCGCCAGTCTGCTCGTCGTTGGGCAGCTCTTCTCCAATCCCTGACTCCCAGGATCCTCCTAGCATCCTACGCTGTCCATCCATCTAAGGCAGAGTCTTCCTCTGCTTCTGGTTATATCTTCCATCACTAATTTTTTAGGGATTGCATTCTCTGACATAAGAGCAACATAGTCGGCCCAACTCAGTCTTCCCAGTCTCATGTGTCTCACTATGACCGATTCTTCTCAGAGGTTATATACTTCTTGATTAGTTCTTCTGAGGTATGCCTCTCTGACTCTCTTAGGTCCATAAATACACCGCAGAATTCTTCTTTCGAAGGCCAGTAGGCTTCGTTCGTCCGATCGAGAGACTCCCCATGATTCCGAACCGTAGGTTAGTACTGGTCATACCAGTGTCTTATACAGCCGCATCTTGGTAGTTCTTGACAGAAATTTACTTCGGTAGAATCTACCCATACCAAAGTAACACCAGTTGGCAATGAATATTTAACTAATGAATAAAAAATTATTTATTACTGCATAAATGTTAACTGTAAAACTATTAAAAGAAAAACAAAAACAGAAAGTACCTACCTATATAAGTAATGAAGAACCAGAAGGTCTATATCTGTGTTCAGAAAATAAAGAAGAGAGTGAACTGTATGCCTGACCAAAAAACCAGCCATAGATTTTATTTTTGTCAGATCAGTAATAAGGCTATCAACCATGGCAATAAATTGAAGAAAGCAAAGTGATCTGAAAAAATAAATTTAAATAAATCAAACTTCATTAAAAATATAAATGAATAAAATAAAATATTCAAAACTTAAAAAAAATATAAATAAAAAATAATTTTTGTATTACGTTTATATGTACATTTATAATTATTTTAAATATTTATATTATAGAGGAAAATACTTGAAGATGGCTTAGCTATCATAAGCAAATGCCAGAAAGTAGAGTGGACAGACAGTGTTATGGGAACCTGGTTGTTAATAGGAGAGGTCGTGGAAGACCAGAGCAAAGTTGGGAGGACTGAGTCAGAGAAAATGAAGATAAGAATGAACCGCTGAGGAGAGAACTTCACATTGCACAGTGGTATGAAAGAATGGATTATGATAATGATTATATTTGGGTTATAAATTAGCTAATAAATTTTCATGCTTATGATTACTTGTATTCCAATAAAAATAATAATATATTAATTCATTTGTAAAAAAAAATAAATTACAATAATCATGTATCCCACAGTATTTCACATTGAGTTTTAATTTTTTTTTTAATATTGAAATGAGATTTGAGCCAAGAGTTGAGAAAACAATTATAGCAAACAATAAAACGAATATTTTTGTTTTTAAATTTTTTTTTTTTTTCCTTTAGGAGTCAACAAAAATACATAAATGGGCATCGTTGGTCTATTTTATGTCTATAATTTAAGATTCCACTTGTCTGAAAATATTGGGGAAAAAGACAGAATAGTGAACTTTGTTTTTAAGATGAAGAATGAAGAATCTTTTTTTAGATTCAGTAAAAATAATCATTCAATGATTTCTAAAATAAATTGAAATCAATCAAAGTCAACAAGTTGACTTTAAACCTTTGCTGGTCGCTGAGACTTCTGTAACACCACCAGTCACTAGCCATATTTTGGACGGCATACGACTTTTGTTCTCTTACACTTCCCTAATGACACTTAATGATGATTTTTTAAGTTTGTTCATTTATAACAAAAAAAATGTATAAATAAATAAAAAATATAATTGTTTATTTAGAATAAGATAAAAAAATTAATTCACTAACAATTTTTCAAATTAATTGGGTATACTATATTACTAGACATTAAAAGAAATATTATGAACAAATATAACATATTACTATTTAAATAATTATTGCTCTTAATAAACAATAATAATATTATGAACTGCCTTTGCTAACACCTTCTATGGCATGTAAGCAATCCTCACATACTACTTTCAAATGTTTCCCAAACACAAACACTAGTTACTTTTCACATGTTTTTGTAGTATGTGATTTTCTTGACATATGTTTTCTTTACTGGTTTCTTTGCCAATACTATTATAAACAACTGTGAACGTTTTATTTTATAAACAGATACTTACGATAAATAAAAACTTGAGAGAAATAAATCTTATTCCTACTTACATTGTTGACAGTTTTGATACTCCACTATATCCACTTTAGTGATATTTGAATAGTTTATCAGAATATTAGTCCAGTAAAATAAGGCTCCAAAAGGCCGTTCTCAAGAAAAAACTGCGGAACTTTTATTCTCAACGGATCTTTATGTTTTTTGGGGTGCTGAATCCGAACCTGAAGTTTGCTACCACAGCAACTGTCGGCTTCATATTCAAAATCACAAAAAACCGCCAAAAAAAAACCTATTATTTATGTTTTTTTATCTATGACACGGTAACGAAGCTTTTTTCGAAGAAAGTCTTCAATTATTAATTGTAGCTGGAACTAGTACCTACTTAATGAAAAAAAAAAATAATCGGAAATCGGACCATTTGTCGCCAAGTTACTTTATTGGGAAAAATGGAGAAATTGACCAACTTGCCATCAGTCCCACAGCACAGCAAAAACATGTTTGTCCTACTCTTTTGGCTATAACTCTGAAACTATTGGTCCGATACAACATAACTTTTTTTCATCTTAAAGCTGATTAAATTTACTATAAGAATCTGTAAATGAAGTTTTAATCAAACCCCGGAAAATGTACATGCCAGCCCGCTAATAAAAACATACTGTTGTAAAATCCAAGTGTTTTTTGGCACATTTGTCGCTCTAACTCCTCAAATATTTGTTCCATCCCAAATTTCTTTTTTCTATCTCAAAGCTGATTAAATTCGCTATCAGATGCTATATATGTAAATTATATTAAATCCTGTAAACCACCCAAGCTAGCACACTAAATGTGCATGTTTTGGCAAAATATGTAAATTATGACATGTTCAGTAGACTGGTGTGGGTATTTCACGGTTTAATTATAAGTTACATATATAGGATCTAATAGTAAATTTAACCAGCTTTTAGATAAAAATATTAAATTTTGGATCGGACTAATGGTTTTGGAGTTATAGCAAATAATGTGCCAAAAAAAACATGTATTTTACAAAAGTAAGTGATTTTCAGCGTGATAGCTTGTGTATTTTAAAAATTTTGATCAAAATTTCATATATAGGATCTAATTGTAAATTTAACCACCTTCAGATTTAAAAAAAAAAAAAATTTGAATCGCACAAATACTTTCGGAGTTATAATATCCCATATAATATAATACCCCAGACGCTTAAAAACCCGTACTGTTGTTAAATCCATGGTTTTCGGCACATTTATCATTTTAACTCTGGCAAACCCTTATTTTACTGGACTATATTAGTATTTCTATAATCTAAATACGATGGAAGTGGCAAATAATTCATCAATCTCTAATTGTATTGATCCTTTTATACTATCATGTGTACCTTAAATTATAAAATACCAAATTAATTGATTAATATAATTTTATAAAAAATCTTACCTATTTTCTTTAGTTGTAGCCAAATGAACGTGAGCTATTAAATTATGCATTATATATTGAATGTAATTAGGATATTTATTGCAAAGAAAAATTAAGAGAGCTTCTCTTGGTTCAGGAGTAGTTCTCTAAAATAATAATAAATTTTAAATTTTTAATAAACAATAAATCTCTGTGATTCCATGAACAAAACTCAAATAGAATAACAACCTGTATATATTCAAGAGCATTTTCTAACCCCTTTGATGTTGTGTTAAAAGGAGTAGTGCTTGGAAGCAATGTATTATTCGTTCCACACAAATTATTCATATATTCACGATCTGAGAGTTTCATAAAAACATTTAAGAGAATCTTTTTTAGTTCAGTAGACATTAATTCTTTAATGTTTGGACCTGCATAAATAAAAAAAAAAAAAAAAGATACAATTTAAAAATATAACTGTAAATAGCTTGTATGTTCAAATAAAAATTAAACAAAATTACCTAAAATCTTAGCAATAATACTATGAAATTTTTCTGCAACCTGCAAATCTATCCCAAGTTTTGGAATTAAGCACGACAATATTTCTGGGAAACATTCCTAAAAATAATTAACAAAAATGTTTAAAAGTTGATTTTAAAATAGTTAAAGAGTAAGAGTTGGTTGATAAGGCAGTCAACATTATAATTAATGTCAAGTATTGAACAACACAGTCATCAATATCATTTTGTATGTAAATCTAATCTTGTGTGAAATAATGATTTCTTTATATTCAGCAGATTTATTGTTCCATAAATTACAAATTGTTTTATGATTCCTATTCATTTGTTAATAAAGAATAAAATTTTTAAACTGTCTAAACAACTGTGCATAACCTATTTTTTTTTTCCCACATAGATTTAAAATTACAAAATAACAAACAAACAAAACAATTAAATCGGAGACCCAGATGAAGACAGAAGCCAAGAACCTAAATGTAATAAACTGGGATATTTAAATAATAAAAACAAATTTGCGTAAAATAGCTTTTAGGAAAATTTATGCTTCAGTTAAAAAATACAAAAATATTGTGCACCATATAAGGTATCTGTGGGATTAAGATTATCACACTGCTAATTTATTGCCCATTACAGCAATCATTAAGAAAAAAAAATTATTTCAACCATTATTTTAATATATGTTCACCTAACTTGATCTCTGATACATACATACAGTTTAATAATCCTATTAAATATATACCTTTTTTGATTTCCTATGAAATACCTTACATTCCAAGAATTCACAACTTAATGATTTCTTGAGTATATTATTAAAATTTTACATATAGTTCAAACAAAATGTATTAAAAAATTGTCAAAGAATAATTAGCTAATCATTGTAGTAAAAAAACTTACCATAGCCACTTCTTGGGGTGTGCAATTTAAAAAACTACAGAACTTTTGAAAATCATTTAGGTCTAAACTTTCCAAATAAATCGGTACAATGATTGACTTGTACTCAGTGTAAAAATCTTCGATTTTTTTAAATTTTAAGAGTAGATAGGGCATTTTCTAAAACATAAAGAGCATTTGAGATAAAAAATTATATAATTGCAGCAATAAGTACAATAATGGTGTTCAATCTGAAGTGAAACTACATTGACTGATACAAAGTAAACAGTAAAAACATGTTTATGATTGTTTTTAACTTGAATAAATCTCTAAAAAAAAACCCATGATTAATATGTTGATATAAAAATAAAATATAAAATGTAAAAAAAATGCATTTTTTATTTTACTTTAATGATTGCTTTAGGATTGGTGTATGCTGTAGTAAACTCTCAAATCTGAATTCATCTTCAAATCTTCTGTAAAGGGGAGGAATAATCCTGTCAAAGGTTTGGTTATGTCCAGATAAATGTAATGAATTGTTAAAGATCGTAAACAAAAAATACATTTTTTTTAATTCAATATTTTGCTGTTGTATCAACAAATAATTGAAGTGCATAATATATGAAGAATAGGTATAATCGAAGAATGTTCAAGGGTGTCATCCTAACAACTGATATCCTCCAATGGATCCTATTCATTGAAGGTCAAGAAGTTTCTAATATTTAACTATATACTTTAAAATTAAAATTAATTTGATATTCAGATCGATCAAAACATCCCAAAGTTAATGCAATGATAATAAACATTACATTTAATTAGTATTGCAATTTTTATTTATTATGAAAGTCTGGATTTATATAAAAATGCATATTTTTTTAGCTTTAGTTCCTGAAAAAACATGAGTTCATATCTATATAAAACAACTACTTCTGAATCAAATGAATAATGCATATTTTTGTGTATGAAGCCCAAATTTCACTTAAAAATTAGAAATTAAACAAATCTTGACACTTCTGTTAATAGAGGCTTACCCTGGACCACCTGAGCATTCTCCAATTATACCAACTACATAATACATTATAATAAAACTAACCTCAAAACTTTTGTGATTTCTATACCATTCCCACAGTATATAATCAAGATTCTGTTCAAAAAAAGATAGACTGTTTTCGATTTTCATATTTCTTTCTAAATATTGGTGAATCTTATCAAAATGAGCTAAACAAAAATAATGATTATTATTTATAAAAGTTATTGCATTTATAATCAAAAAAATTATTATAATAATTTATCATAAACTATAAATCAGCTTTAAAAAAAAAATATATATATATATATAAATAACAATACAAATTGAAAGTGCATACTTTGACTAATATTTTTTTCAGCTATTGTATTGAACAATTCATAGAGTGCTTTTCTCCTCCACAATGGTGAACTGCATATCAAACCTTTATAAAACATGAATTATTAATGATATAAAATAAAATGTTCTAAATTAATGTAGGTATATGTAATATAATGGAAGTAAATTGAAGTATTGTGAATAATTGAAAAAAAATATATTTTTATCACAACATACTTAAATTAAAAAATAAATACACATTAAATAAATCAACATCATTATTTACCTAGAGTTAAAATTTAGAATTTTAGTTACAGATTAACTAGTCCACCGTATCCATTAACCACATACAATACCTTGGGCGAAACAAGTAATATTCAAATGTGAACAGTTCAAAGGATAAGTGGCGATATAGGGAGTGTAAACTATTTATGCTACAAAGGAATGTCTGAAAAATGACTACAGGTTTTGGTTTATACACTCGAAAGAAATTTCAGTTATGAAGATTTATTGGACTACAGCATTCTTGGTCATAGTATAGAAAAATTTAATTTTTTTTAATCACCCAAAATACAGCAATCATGAGAATAACAAGTGCCTTTCATATACCATCTGCTTCTCAGTACATGCTCAGCATATAAAAATTATAGTATATATAAACAATATTCTCAATTCAATAAAAATCTGGTTTATAAGGGAATCATAGTAATATATATCTAAAAAAAAATGTTATATTTGTGTAATGTTAATGGTTTTGGAGTTATAAGTCTTAATCTTCATAATTAAGTTATAAGTAGATTATTCTTATTAAAGCATCCAGTGGGCTAAATAATAATAAATAACAACCATTATAATTACTTAAAAAAATCTTCAGGACACAGCAAGTTCGATTTAAAGCTTCTTCCCTTACTTCATCAGGACTTTTTCCTTCCTATATAATCAAGATCAATCATCAAATAGAATATTATTTTTTTTTTTTAAGTGAATAAAAATAATAATTGTAACTTACTTTGACAAGAAACAAATTATGGACAGCAGACAAAACAATATTGAATGCTTGATTAAGGAAGGCATTTCTTTCAGAAGTCAAAATCTCTTTGTTGAACAACATTGGTAAATGTTCACTAGTAGCAATTCTTACCTGTAAAATGGTGTCAATTTAGCAGAAAAGTGTATTTAAATGTAGACATATAGGCATACAAACAAAATATCTGAAATGAAGTTGTACAAATTTACTTTATATAATGAGCTGAATTAAGATTGTCTGAATTAAAACATGGTTAATTGATTTGAAAAAATAATTGAAAAAGTGAATATTAAATGATTAAAGGGTAAACCAGATAGTTCTTGACACCTCGACATAGAAATTAAAAAATAAAAAAACTTAACCAAAAACAAATTCAATGTAATCCCTTTTAAATCCTACAACTCAACTGTGCTAAAAAAAACTTTAAATTCTGTCCATATTTTAAAAGATATCCTTAAGGTGTCAATAACTGATTTTACATTAGTTAATGTCACTATCTTGTAAAATACGTTCCACTAATAATGTTTGGTGTGAGCTTTCTTGTTTAGCTTATGGTATAATAATTAAGGAAAAATAACTGTAAATTTCAACTTTATTGAACTAATCTTTCTATAATTATATTATGAATATTGCTTAAGGGTGTCTGTCTTACTCAATATTATTTATTTTAAATATTGTTAAAAAGGTAATATCTTGTAGTGAATATTTATTTCAATATTAGCATTATTTTTTATTTTATTATATATTGATTTTTTAAATAGATTTTTTTAAATTAACAAAGTAATTTAATTTTCTTTTTATAATTTATACATGTAATTAAAACCAGAAATATTTCAATATACCAATATAACGACAATAATAATTTTTTTAAACACATTAATATGTTTTACTAACCTAAATATATAATTTAAACCAAGGTATTTTATTTAATTTGTTATTAAAATCGATCTATTAATCGATTTTTTTATCTACTTGCATAATTTAATTACAATACTTTAATACATATTGGTAAACATGTTTTTTCACAATCCAAGTTTTATAATTGTTTTAATCATCCATTAAGTACTATTTTGTTTTGTTTTGTTTATTTATGTTTTAGGTAGGAATAAAAGAAAAATACCTGATGAAAGGGGCTGTTCAAAAACTCCAGCATATAATACAAAATGTTCTGTTTCTTGCCATTCTCGTGATCAAGTATATGAACCCCATCTGGATCACACTAAAAAATAGAGACCATTAGGAAATTTCCCTACAATGAAATATGTAAGGAAAGAGGAAAATTTATACATAATAATACATAAATATTACATAAGTTTTACAGACAAATAATATATCTGGGATAAAAGAAAAACATAACTATACCTCACAAATGTGAGCAAGAACAGAAATGAATTTCAAAATGATTTCTGGACCATATCTCTTTTTAGTAATGCGTTTACAAAAAGATGAAAGAAGTCGATGAATTGATGTATACAGTTCACGTGTCTTATCAAACATTAACATCAATGGTATCGTGTCTATAACAAAAGAAGATAATTAAATAAATCAGTATATTTACTTAGTTTTATATTTACACAATTACAAAAAAAAAATGCAAACCAAAAATTAGTTGAAGAACTTGAAGGACTTCTTCGTAATATATGTACCATTTATTACAAAGTTTCGTTATAAGAGATATTACGTTTTTAAGCAATTCTTTGGAATCGACTTGGGCACTAATTATACGTTGCAGCAGAACTCGAGCCTGCAAATAAGAAGCTGAACTAATAATATTATCTTACAGAGATAAACCTTAGTACATCAAACTAATTTTTTCAATTAAATATAAAGTATATATGATTAATTTTTAAATTATGATAAATTTAAAATTCAAGAATGACATATATGAAATTAATGTGATTTGTATACTTACTAACTTCATTTATTTTTATAATATAACAAATAATTAATCCCAATACAGGCACAAACTTTTATATAAGCTCAAGGATAGATTGGTAAGAAAATCATTGGAACTACCGTTCAGGAGATTAAGAAAGGCCACTGGGTTTTGAAGAGGTGAGGACCAATGTTGCCAGAGGTGAGGACCAATGTTGCCAATGTTGCCACGAAAATTATTTAACTTAAATTAGTTTATAGCTAACCCTAATATTTAGCTTCTAATAGATAAAAGAATCACTGATGTTTTCAGACAAATTTAATTGTTAACTTAATAATCCTGCGTACTGTTTTATCTTGAATTAAATATAAATTTCAAAAACTAAACTTTTAAAGTATTCATAACCTATCAGGACCACAGATAAAGAGGACAAGTACCCCTCCTAAGCAGATCTAGAAAGGAGTGTGAATAGTTATCTACAAGCTGGTCTTAAACTTATTATTTGTGATTTCAAACAAAGAGATGGAAAATAGCAGGGGCAGAGGCCATTAAAGGTGGTTATAGCTTCAACAGGTTTTGAGCTTTTATAAACATGTAACTAATAAAACCTATTTAATAAAAATACAAAGTAAATAAGAATACTTACAATTTGAAAACCAGATTTAGATGTTAAAGTTATATTATTTTTGCAGAAACTTGTAAGATGCAAAAACGATTTTACTTTATCTTCCAAACAGAAAGATTCCAGCAATGCTAGAATCGTATATAATATCTTTATAGGCCGTTCTCCTACAATAGACTCATTTTTATCAACTGAAAAGTCATAAATAATACTATTTAATAACTATTCATGAATCAAAATTAATTAAAAAAATAAAAATGAACAGTTGTCTGACAGCTTTTGTTTAGCAGTTCAATTACTTACTTTCAATTCGTTTCATAGAGGGTTTTTCTTCTATGCCTGCAATAAAACATAAAAAATGAAAAGGATGATAAAAAGACATATAAAATAATAATACAACAAAAGTCATTACCACAGATTGAAACATGTTGTAATTTAAGGTTTTCAAGTAAAACATTTAATATTTCAAGAGAACCATCATAGGTTAGGAAGGATTTTGGAAATTTTGCCAACTCTTTGAAAAATTCTGTTGCCTCTATTATTAAGGGAAGACAATTTCCATTGTTTGAATTTAATAAAGTTTCTTTAATACGACTAAGGAGTTCAGAAACCAATTGGATTAAGATGCCTGTGAACCTGAGAGAAAAAAATCAAAAAAGTTTACAAATATTATGGAAATGTGTAGACTTTTATAAAAAAAATTACCTAGTAGCAATGGTTAAATTATAAGTTTTGGAGCTGTTTAAAAGAGACAGAAGTGATGTAATAAAATGTAACGTCCGTTCCAATGAATTTATTTCATTTAGTTTATTTGGAAGCAACTTCATAAATTCTAAGGAAACTGTTTTATCTTCAATTATATCTTTCATAGATTCTGGAAAAAAAAATCAAAGCAAAAGAATGATAAATCAACAATATACAAGTAACTATAACTAAACATAGATTTAAAAAAAATCGAATTAGTTATTTATTATGTTTCATGTAGATACTCATCAGATCTACTAATAAATTTTACTTCAAGTACGCATGATGATATAGAAGGATCAATACAATTAGGATTGATTACTTAAGTGCCACTTCTATTGAGATTATTTTTTTTGAAAACTAGTTTCGAATGCTAAACATTCATCTTCAGTTCTAAAACATACAAAATTTTTTCAACACATCAGTACTATGTTACATAGATTATATATACTAAAGTTTTTTAAAAAAGATAAGACAAGAAATCAAGCATAGGCACTCACCTTCGAGGTAACTAAAACACTGAATTTGTGAGAAGTAAAAGGGGGAGGCAGGTAGGTTAAGTTTTAGATTTACAATGGGGTTTCCCTTATGACTCAATGGGTTTTTCCGTTCCTATGGGAAACAAATTTAAAATGGGGCTATTGGATATGTTAATCTGATCATTTAAACAAAAATCTGGATTGGTTTTTAAACGATTTTATTATTTCTAGTGATTCAAAAGTATTTAATTTTAGGCTATTTTCTACTTGATGTAATATTTTTACTCCTGAGTCTTCATTAAATTTGTGGTTATTTTCATTTAGATGGATAGCAAAATTAATAATCTGATAGAGTAAATGAACATATAACAGCATACACTAATAAGACCCAAAATTCCAATTTCGCTATCCATCTAAATGAAAATAACCACAAATTTAATGAAGACTCGGGAGTAAAAATATTACATCAAGTAGAAAATAGCCTAAAATTAAATACTTTTGAATCACTAGAAATAATAAAATCGTTTAAAACCAATCCAGATTTTTGTTTAAATGATCAGATTAACATATCCAATAGCCCCATTTTAAATTTGTTTCCCATAGGAACGGAAAAACCCATTGAGTCATAAGGGAAACCCCATTGTAAATCTAAAACTTAACCTACCTGCCTCCCCCTTTTACTTCTCACAAATTCAGTGTTTTAGTTACCTCAAAGGTGAATGCCTATGCTTGATTTCTTGTCTTAGCTTTTTTAAAAAACTTTAGTATATATAATCTATGTAACATAGTACTGATGTGTTGAAAAAATTTTGTATGTTTTAGAACTGAAGATGAATGTTTAGCATTCGAAACTAGTTTTCAAATAAAATAATCTCAATAGAAGTGGCACTTAATTAATCAATCCTAATAATAAATTTTAATATCTTAGAATTTTCAAGAGGAGATAAGTGAAATATATTGAACACTTTTGAGTAATGATTGATGAAATGCAGTATTAGAAAAAGTTCGCACCCATCATAAAATGTAAGATAGTGCCAAATCACATTTAGTCCAATATTTGTAATGGTCTCAGAAAGGGTAATATGGAAGCTGATTATTCGCCACATTAATTTAGGTTGCAACTGTTAAAATAAACAAAAATTGAACTACTATGGTTTTTCCATCTGTTTTTTATAAACATTCTTAAATGAGGTATAAACCAGACAATAATAGAATCATCTCAAGAAGTTAATAAAATTAGATGTCAAATACATACCTGTAGCTGAAGAGGGTATTGTTTCAGAAACAGGAACAAAACCAAGCGTTGCAGTAATATGAAAACGTTCAATTTCAGTAAGAGGGAATTCAGTTTGATGAATCTGAATCGAACGAGGAAATTTAGACCTTAAAATTAGACAAAGTAATGTATCTGTAGAATAATTATCTCCACTTAAGTACCAATGAATGAGTTTTATTCTAGTCTGAAAATTAAAATTAAAAAAAAAAAAAAATTGTATTATAATAAAAATAGCTATAAAAAACAACTTAAAACAAATATTATCACCACTTCATACATCTGTTGTCGATAAAAATCCAGCAGCACTAAATTGTGAAAGAGTTTTTAGTGAAGTTTTTGTAACCTCAATTTTGCAGTCAATATATAATTCTAGAATGAGCGTAGCAGATTCAAGATTAATCCAGTCATCGTTACTGAGAAGGTTTGAAACCAATGTCAATCCCACCTCTTTAAGTGTTGGATGATTTACAAATCTTCAAAATAAAATTAAAAAAAATTAGAAGCAATCAAATATTTCCAATAAATTATTATAATGAGATCAAATTCATTTTTTAACATAAAAAAAAGTTTTTTATTTCAAATGTGTAGAAGGAAACTTTCACTTAAAAAAACAAAAACATTTTAGGTAAATGAATTTTCTATTTAGTTTAAAATGAATAATTATTTCTGGGCCATTATGATGTATAAGGCATCTGGGTGGCCAAAAGGGAATGACAAATAAGGATGGATGAATCCCTCCAGGCAATGTAAGCAATACACTCTCACCGTAGTTAGCTTTCAATAAACATCTTGATAAAAAAAAAATAAATAAAAAATAATTGTTTCTAATAGATAAAAAATTAATCATAAAAAGTTCAAATCATTGGAGAGGAAGTATATAAATAAATTAAATCTAACAAGCTGCACAAGGAATCAATTTATGGTGGGAAGATAAAAATGAGGCAAGTTCATAACCATAACAAAAAAGTGTAATAGGAGACTAACAGAGGAGGCCAGCTTGGAGAAAAGCTTTTTATTTATTTTTCTGGATTCATACCCTTGATTATGAAAGCATTAAAATAAATAAGGCTCCTGGACACCAATGGAACATGGCATACACAAAGTTCAGGATAAATATACCATCATTGCAAAAACTTTTATGCAAGAAAGCAAGGAAAGGAAGAAAATAAAAGTAAAAATAACACATTTCCTAAAATCTTGCTGTTGGAATTTATTTGATTTTTGATTTTTTCCTGGTCAAAAGAAAAGAGGATATAGTTTTAATTTACATATATAGTTTTATAATTGGTAGTATGCTGTTCAATTATTGAATGTTACTATTATTGAATGATTAATAATGATTAAGGATTAGCAAAATGAACGTTGTAAGAACTGAATACTTAACTTTATAATAAGGGCAGCTGACAATAATTGTTTGCAGTTAAAAAGGCAATGAACATCTTTCTTAAGTTTTAAAAGTAGTTAAAGATAATTAAGTTATTTAATAGACTAGCAAACCTTATAGCAGTTGTCCAAAGCAAGTTAAGAAAATCTGAACAACTTTTATCTTCAGTTCTTCCTTTAGAAATACTCATGAGACGAATCGAAGACCTAAAACAAACAATCATTTAAAGTTATTTAGATTTTTAGGCCAATTAAATGCTTCTTTATATTAATTAAAGTATTCTTGTTAATTGTATCAAGTTTTATGTTTGATTACACTTAAAAAAATAATTCGGTAGATATAATTTACACTGAGCAGCAAACATTTTCGTACATCTAAATTCACTAAAATATGATTTCTTCTGCTCTTATTTTAGAAAAATGTTTTTTCTTTTAATGGTTGCATAATCTTTCTAATTCATATAAAAACACACTCCTAATAATTGAAAACCTCAAAGTATGGATAAATAAATAAAAAATAAACTGATCCTTGCATAAGTTTCCGCACAAAATCAAATTATCTTCTTTAACCCCTTATATACTTAGGCTCTGATGTAGAGGAATCACATCAGAAACAATGAATAGACTAGAAGCGCTAGCCGGGCCTAGTCAAACACTAGAGTGAGAATGGCACCACTCTCCCCCACTCCTCTGACCCCCTCATACCTTCGCCTTTATGTTATTGACCTTTTTATCAAGTAACAAACAATATCTATAACATATTAAATTTATTTAGGTACAGCAAAAACTAACATTTTTCTATTGCTTAAGTGTAATATTCAATGTTTATTAAATAATATAATGATTTTTATAGTTTTATATTGCATTTAGTTTGTCATATAAGTTCATATGAGAGTTTTAAATTGGGATAACGTAGTCTATAACTATTTATTAGGTAGGTTATTTACAAATGTTATATTACAAATACAAATGTTATATTTTTTGTTTGATTCAATTAATTAATCTAATTTTTTGAACGCTGACATTATTTTTTTCAATATAATGGTAAATTCTTCTATAATAAAGCCTCCCTATTGACTTTATTAGAGAAGGATAATGAATATCTTCATCTAAAAAGTGTGACTGTAGAAAAAAGTTTTTTCCCTATGCATTCTTTTATTAATATCGAAAGATAATAATTTTCTGTTAATAGAGAAACTTCTAAGCAGTATTTACTCCAACCAGATGAAAAACGATTGCTTCTTGGGTACGAAGAGCTTCCTCTTTTTCCATTTTACAGCTGAAATCCATGTATCCAAAAAACTTTGATCCATCCCTAACAATGCGTATTGTGATCATCATCCCGTCAAAAATCAGGGCGAAGATCAATTTTTCCTTTTTTGCATTTTTCCTTGAGCACTCTTAAGACTTCATTGCTAAATCCAGCAGATGCATTGACAGTAGTGTACCAACGGCCAATCGTTCGCCTGTATTGGTAGGCATGTATCAAATTGGTCTCGAAGGAAATGGTAAGCTTTGGCAAAAAGAAAATTTAGAGTGATTGAGAATTTTATTAAATATGCCTAGTCTCTCGTCATAAATGTTTACAAGTTTGGGACAGGAGGACTTCAACAACTGCCTCTGATAAAGAGCATAAGATATCTTTGACAAATTTTTAAGCATATCGGCATTTTCATCAGCCAGGAAATTCCTTTTTTTTAAATTCTAATATTATTTTTCAATTTATTTATTTGTTGTATCTGTTCGCCTTTTTTTGAAGCTTCTTTCTTCTTTCTCATACAGTTTTTCGTATAGCATTAAAACTTAAAGTCATTTATTCAAGTTGGGGAGATGCTCGATTGACTTTATAGGTCATTTCACTCAACTTATAGTCCACAAATTTTAGTATTTTTTAAAATTTCCTTTAGTCGGGGAATCGAGCGTTTTTCACATGTGGAATCATAGAGGTGTGCCTTTTAATTGCTCGCCTCTCCTAAAAAAAAACATAAATATAAAAATACATAAACCTATCTTGCTCAAAGTAAATAAAAAATATATTAACTACCTGAGTAACTTTAGGTTTCAGATATTCATGAAAACTATCAAAAACTTATGGGACAACGCCATTTTTTAGTTTTGTGTAAAATGAAGACGCTCTCTCAAAATCCTCTTCTTTGAAGTGCTAGGAGCACAAAAGGCTGGTTTTTGTGGATTCCAGTTCTCTCTTCTTATTACTTGAACCCACTTTTTTTGTTCAATTTCATCTGATGGTAAGCTAATCCAAAAGAATAAAATACCGAGGCCAAAGAATTATGGGATTTCAGCCCAGAGTAAGTGAACAAAAAAAATAATTTATAAATAAGAAAAATAGAATTGTAAGGATAAAGAATATTTCAAAAAGCTCTCAGACAACTGGAATAACATCCAATTTGTAGACAAAAGTAAATTTAATGTAAATGTACAAGGATCAGGGGAAAGAAGATTAGTGAGTAGGCGTCACCGAAAAGTATTGTCTAAACAATCAAAGTTCATTTTCCCAAATTTTCTTCGAGTACGAAAACTTTTGCTGTACACTGTAAATATCTGTAAAGAAATTTATTTTCAAAACATTACGTAGAGATTGAAAAAATAATGTAATTAATGACAAAATAAAAGTATTTAGAGCAATATATCTACATATCATAGTGCATATATAAAAATTTAGAAATAAAATTATTTATATTTCTTACACTGTCATATACTGAAGGCAGATTGGGTCATTGACTAATGTCATATTTTTTGAAAAGTAGTCCAAGAGAGGGTTGATGTCCTCTTCTAAAACAACTTCTGGGGCATTTTCAAGCAAATTATCCATATAAGACAACCTAATAATAAAAAGAGAATTCATTATTTTTTTTTTCAATAAAGTAAAGTAAAATAATCAATTATAAATGGGTTAATAGATACCAAGGCCAAGGACAGTGCGGATATAAATACAGATTGTCAAGTATTCTTCCAATGAAAGTACTGGTTTTTCTTCTTTTTGGTTCACTTTCCAGAACTTCACTCTTGTTTCCATTTTCTTTGGTTAGCTGTTTATAAAACAAGAATATTGATTTTATTTTTAGAAGGTACTTTAAATTGTTTTTCTTAAGAGCATGTGATAAACAATTGAAATTATTTTGTGGGATTCAGAAAGTTTAATGACTTTCATCTTTAACTTTCTTTAATAAAAATGCTTCTAATCTGAGAACCATGCTTATAAATAAATATAGCAATCACTGCCTAGGGTCAATGGCTACACATTGTTGTAGACCATTAAAAGACAGCTTATTTTTGTGCTATCAACTAAAAAGGTTTTAAGAAATGAATTTTTGATGGTAGCCATTTAACAAACTGAAATATTAACATAAATTATCATGTAGGATATTTTATGAAATAAATCAATATTACAGGTTTTATTTTTAGAAGAAATATTTTATACAATAAAAAACACAAAATAAAAAAATGTATGCCAACCCTCATTCATCCATTTAAGTTCACAAAATTTAAAGGAAAGACTAAAAAAAAAAAAATTAAGTAAACTTACATATTTGGCTAGTTTGACACCTAATGCAATAACTTTAGGTTCCTTAGGAAAAGATAATTTGTGTTTGCTGATGTCTGCTAATTCATTTTCAACAAAGTGTACAAGCGAATTAGCTTCTTTTTGCCAGTCGGACTTCAAAGTTTTAATACTGGCTATTTCAATTAATAACTGTGACATGAGTTCCTAAAAGAAAAAATATATAAAATTATAAAAAAAGATTTATTAAAGTTAGAGACATTAATTTTATTTCCTCAGCACATCTTATATCTTATTATGTAGATACCAAGAGTTGCAGTTTTCAATTTGTACTCAATACCAATAATACATTTTTCTAGAGAAAGTGTTGTGAGGTCAAATTAATAAACAATAGTAAAAGAAGTAATTTATTGTTATGATGTTTTGATTTCAGAACTACAAGAAACAAAATAAAATACAATATAATTAAAATTACGGAAATTAACCAAAACTAAAACAAAAAAGTGGTTTATTTATTTGTTGATGACATTAATAATAAAATAGTAATTTCTGTTTCTAATAGAGCAATAACAATAATATTGTAAACAAATATGAATTAAACAGCAAATACAGAACATAACAAGATCATATTATGTTAGGTTTTACTTTGTGTTTAATCCTGAGTAAGATGTTTTAGAATAAAAAAGAAATAGAAAGGTATTTTAGAAATAGTGATGTAATGTTTAGTTCTATCAAATTCTATCAGATATATAAAATGGTGAATCATTAAACTTTAAACAGGGCACTATTTTGTTAAGAACTATACTAAAATTTGTAAAAATAGAAATACATACTTTGAACACTAGATCTGATGAAACCCTATTATCATTCAGCTTCATAATGCATGGTAACATCTCATTAATAAATCTATCAACAGCAAGACGAAATTCTTTTCCAAACTAAAAAACCAAAACCAAAACAGCACAAAAATTATTTATATTGTTAACTATAAGCAGGAAAATAATTGGTAAACAAATATTTGAATTCGAGGAAAAGTAACGCAAACTTAAGAACAGTTACCTGTATACACATAGTATAGGCCAATTGGATTCCACATAATTCAACAGGTGGGTAACGGCTGGGTACTAGCTCTCGGAATATATCAGGAAACAAAGATAAACTAAAATAAATAGAAATTACTTAAATAAAAATCTAATTAATCAAATTGAAAAAAAAACAAACAACAACATTAATTTCTTTTTAATATAGAGCCTCTTTGTGGCCGAGGGTGTAGAGGTGGAAGGCGCTTCAGCATTCTCCTAACATAAGCAGGGCCAGTGGAATTCGGCCAGGGTAGGTTAAAATTTATTTCATGGCACACTCACAGAAGAAATTTCCACCATCCTCTGGCTAGAATGAGTTGGTAATCCATAGGATAACCCATCCTTCCTACCCTAGTTAAAGTATATAAGGATACAAAGCCACAATAAATGACAAATAATTTTTAATATTAAAAAATCTTTTCATAATGAATATTACTTTGTTAATTACAATAAAAGTTGTTAATGAATAGATATTATTTATTCTATTCACACTAATGTTCATACTTTCAATTTACATCTATATAAATTTCATCAAATCTTGACTTAATATTACTTGGTTTTGAGTTTTAAACCAAAACAATTTTTATTACGCATTCAAACAAACCAACTAACTTATTTTGTAAATAAATATTAACAAAGATAGAGATAGTCTCAAAAGAACTATAAACATTGAATTGACCAAAAATTGCTCATCTTTAAATAAAATAATAATAATAAAATAAAACATTTATGCTAAAAACAAAATAGTTTAACGAAACTGATTTTATTGTAACTTCTTTTATGATCATCGATGTGATGAGAGAGATGGATGAGTATCACACATTACAAAATGGTTTCTGCATGGAAAATTTAACTATAAATTGCATGAACATGAGAAAGATAATAAAATCTGAGTTCAACAGTTAAAGATAATGGATGGCGAGGCAGAAGGTATAGCTACAGTAATACAAGACCAAATTATTCCAACAAAGGCAAATAGACAACATATTTCAAACTATAACCTTTTCACAGAAAAGAGTTGTATTTGCATTAAGACTAATGAGTCTATCCAACAACTAACAACAGTTTTTGAAAAGATGGCTGGAACAAATGATTTGATGAGCCAAAAGAACGTAGCTAAAACATAACATCAAAATAAATGCAGATCATCATAGGGATTACTGAGAAATTATCAGGTTACAAAAAATCATTATAGTGTAGAAAAACTTTAAGAAAAAGCTTATATAAAAGTTTAAGCAATGAAAAGATAATTACAAAAGTAAGTGTAGCATGATCACCCAGATATCACCACCAGTTCTTGCAAATGATTAACAGAAACAGAAACGTCAGAAAATTAAATGAAATTCCTATGCCATGTTACTTACATAGATTTTGATTTAAGAATTAATGAAGTCATCCTTCCTCCTTGCAGTATTATAACATTGATTACCGATAAAAGCATTGCTTTCATTTTTTCTGAAATTTCTTCCTTCAGCAATGAAACACATTCTTGAAGAAGAGCTGAATATGAAATAAAATCAGATAATTAAAAAAATATGATATCCAAAACCTTATTAAATAACAAGAAGACTTCTAAATATATACATAAATAAAAATATAATTAAGATAATTAAATAGAAACCAGCAAAATTTTCTTACCTTTCCAAATTTGAAAGTCTATTTCACCCCAATATCTTTCAGATGAGAGAGCGAGTCCAAGTATATTAATATAAGCTTCCAGTATGACAATGTTCCTAACATTACAAGTATATTGTTCAAGAACTTGAAGTATACAAGAAAAGAGGTCATGACAATTGAGGTGTGGAGTTCCTGAAAAAAAGATAAGTTTAATGCAGTAAAGAACAAATAACAAAATTTTACGATAAGCATTATTATTTATCTTTCCGAACTGCCCAAGATACAGGATATTTGGTAAATGTAAGAAAAAAAATACTTGAAATCTTTTAAGAGTCCTAGAAAAAATGTTATATTGTAGTCTTTTTTATTTATGGAACTCTCACTATCATGAACTATTTGAAAGTCTTAGACCTGGGGCTACAGGGTAGCAGCTTGAGTCCTCTCCTATTGATTCTTGTTTTGGATTCTGTTATTTCCCAAGTAAAGGCCCAGATGAGAATTTTCCACTTAGATTTAGATATCTGTGACAGGTTACCTATTCCTAGATGGCCTTTACTGGTGATGTTGTACCTGCTGCCTTTACTGGTCTAAGTTGAACCAGCAAAAAAGAAGAAAACTGTCAAGGGGAGTTTAGATTTGTTCCAAGAACGATAAACAACCTCCTTGGAAAGAAGATTAAATATGAGGGTATTTTTGAAGGAAGAAGGTCCAGATGGAGACCATGGCATTCCTGGGAGGAAGGAGTAAGGAAATGTTTTACAAAGATTACACTAGCACATTAGAAGGAAATGGTTGAAGATCACAGACATTTTTTCATGCTGTACGGAAAGGCACCTAGCATAGCTGTAGATGAGAAGTGATTACGATGATGGTGAAGCAATAGTCTTGTTTACAACAAACTATAAATAATGCAACCATTCATATAGAGGACAGTATGTGCTATCTTTGAATGCACATATTTTGATAAACAACCTCCTTGGAAAGAAGATTAAATATGAGGCTATTTTTGAAGGAAGAAGGTCCAGATGGAGACCATGGCATTCCTGGGAGGAAGGAGTAAGGAAATGTTTTACAAAGATTACACTAGCACATTAGAAGTAAATGGTTAAAGATCACAGACATTTTTTCATGCTGTACGGAAAGGCACCTAGCATAGCTGTAGATGAGAAGTGATTACGATGATGGTGAAGCAATAGTCTTGTTTACAACAAACTATAAATAATGCAACCATTCACATAGAGGACAGTATGTGCTATCTTTGAATGCACATATTTCGACAAAAGTTATAGTCTCATCACATTAAACTATATAGCCTACAACTGAACAGATTGTACAGACTTCGTATTAGACTGCTACTCGACAAATGTTTAAATTTTCTTTTGATGACCAAATTGTTTCATTACAGACAACAGTTTGTACCAAAGAAAATTGGTACCTTTTTAAACATATATATATAATCAGAAGTCGGTGAGGGTGTAAATGGTAGGAGTCTGGAAGAAATACATCAAATCCAACAGGTTTGGAGCTTTCTGGAAGCACGGTTGGACAGAAGGGGGTTGGAGAATTAACAACTTCAATAACAGGGGGTTATCTTGGGATAGCAAATTAAAGGTGTTATAAGTTAACATTTCTGCCTATATCAGTGATAGGCAAACTACGGCCCGCGGGCCAAGTGCGGTCCTTAGGGTTAGTCAATCTGGCCCGCGACATGGTCACACACAATTATACATAAGACAAAATTTATTTTCTGTAAAGCTAGAATAGAATGATTGTTTTCTTCTCGTTGCATTCATCTTCTACCATTGTACCATTTAAGTTGAATGTAATGAGGTAAAGTCAGAAATGAAGTGTATTAGTTGTAAAACTTTGTTTTGTCCAGTTTTTTTGGCACACCTATATGTTTTTCCATTTCATCCAACCCGCCAATTTTTTCTATTTCATTCGGCCCTCCCATTAAAAAGTTTGCCCATGTCTGGCCTATATCAACCAATATAATCTCAGAATCATGGCCACTTAAATAAGCTAGTTAACACAGATGATGTTCATGATCCTCATATTTATAATGGTCCTTATATTTATCAGAATCACCTTATTAGTGTATATTTTAAAAGATGTATTCATAGAACTAAACTAGGAGTTGACATTGTATTTATTCCTTCTTAATCATTCAAACAAATCATAACTGGGGCTATGAATACGACCAAAATTTTGGGACAAAAGCAGGCAAGTATGTTTTCCAATACGTATATTGGATTTAAGGGGCAAAAACTGCGAAGTATCATTGCTTTTTATTTTATTTTATTTTTAATTATAGAAACTAGTTTAATTCAGAAGTTATATGGAAAGTTTCAAAGTTAAATAAAATTAAGTTAAAAAAAATTATATAAGACCTTGTATACAATTGAACCTTACTATATTTTAAGTTAAATTAATTATTTGAGAAAGAAGATTTGGGTGTCCTTCTTATACTAACGTAAATGAACAAGGAATTCCTAATATAGCAAATACACCTCGGTATATAGGAAGGTCTTCAAAGATTTGCTTTATTGATAGTATTTTTTGGCAGTGCTGAAACTTAAGTGCAATTCTTTCTGTCGTTTAAACAAAATATGGACGACATCGCTGACACTGAAGTTGGATCCTTCCACATTTACCCAGCTGTCGGGTAACAAATATCAGACCTTCATTCAGTACAGGTTCTCGTTGAGTGATGGATTGCAATAAGCTAGTAGCATTGATGATCCTATACAAGTGTTTGAAGAAGAGGAGAAAACATAGAATGCACTGGGTCCATCAAATCAATATAGATGAGGTAGGGACTTTTTTTTTACTATTTGAAGATTTGAGAAATGATGAACAATTTCTTTAACTTTATTAGGACAAGTATAAAAACCTTTGATGATCTACATCCAAGAATCAAAGATTCGATACAATGCGGAAACAAATCATTTAGAGAATGTATCCAGCCAATTCAAATGTTGGCAGTAACAATCAGTTAAGTAAAACAAAGTTTTAGACATTCATTATTTTTATCGTTTCAAAAAATTTACATTTTTTTATAGTAACAATAATATATATTTTACAACCAAAAATTAAACAACTTAATTTTTTTTTATAAAAAGAAATTAACATTAAAAACTGATTGTATCAATTGAAAAACTTCCAGAGAAACCTGATTCTAAGGGTGATGTTGACCCCAAAAATCCTTGCCCTTTATGCTCATATAATTCGGTGGCTGCAGATTATAGTATTCTCCATTACCTTGATATTGATATGAGGTACCAGGCTGGAGAGCCGGATTTAAATTCGCAGTTGCTTTTTATTTCGGATATAGCTTGAGCACTTTTAATTGAAATTCAACAATTTCCTTGTCATCGAATAATTCCAGAGCGGGAAATCAAACTGTTGAAAAATGACGAATGTCCATCCGGTTTTTCCTTGATAGCACTAAGAAGCTCTAATTCAACTTGACCTGGTTTCTTTTTTTTCTTATTGTGCTGGGCTTTTTGAAGGAACCTCTTTCTTCTGCTAGCTCCGTTGATCCTTTATTGGTGTTTGATCCATCATCAATTTCAGAATATTCAGGGGACTGTGGTTGGGCATCATCCGAGCTGTCCTCCGAGGGTCAGCCTTCCGGTTTTTTTTTTTTTTTTTTTTTTTTTTTTTAAATTGCAACTGCTTAGCGTAAATGTTTGTTTTGGGTGGTTGCCTCCACTCTCAGATGATTGTAATGACTTTTCGTATTTTTTTTTCACTCCTTTGGAAATAATCTCTTGACATTTGCCCATCTCTTCATGATAGCTCTACCTAAAAAAATTAATAAATAAAGTAAAAAAAAAAAAAAAAAAAAAGATTCCTTATGAAGTAACATGTCAACAAGACAAAACAACTGGAAATTCTGAGGTATCATTATTCGAGGATAAATCAAAATAACCAAACCATATTTCTTTTATACTAATATTACTGTAGCATTTTAAATTACCTATAAAAGTTTGTTGTTATGTATGCGATTTAGTTGATGGATATTGATTGTTTTTTTATTTTTCATATTACTAAATATTTGGCAAGCTGTTATACGTTTAAAGGTCTTTATTATAGTTACGGAATCGGCATTTCCACTATCTCTAAGCTTTTAGGCCTCTACTGCACGAATGTTTCCCAAGTTCACTCCAGAGCACTGGAAAGAAATTGCTGAAAATTTAAAAAAAAAAAAGGTAATTTCTCTGACTGCATTGGAGCTGTCGATGGGAAACACTAACACATGTTCCATACATACAATTCATGTTTTACAGTAAATTCTGTATAAAGCGGGATCCTGCCAAAACGGAAATATTATCTCGGAACGGAACGAATTTATACTAGAAATAACTCTGTACAAGTCTGAAATCTGTCTAATCCGGAAACGGAAAGCTTTTCTCGGGAACGAAAAGTTAAAATAAAAAGACTTAATGATTGTGGTCTGGTCTGGTTATATAAAAATATTTACAAAGGCAAATAGCCATGTTAAAACAGAAGGGATAGTGTTCGGAGAATCATTTCTGTTATCTTAAATACTAAGCACTTACGGGCGCTGTAGCACGAATATCGTGGGAATGAATTTTCGAAGTACTGTCTCGTATAGGCTTCACAGTTAACCCTCGACCGATTTTCCACTTCCTTCACTTTTCTATTAAGTCCCTTTTTAGCACTTGAACATTAAATTTGTGCAGTACGTACGAATCTACTGCATGTACGGTTTAACAGTTGCTTTGATCAAAACTGAGTTAATTATTTATTCGTGATGTCAGTTATTAAACACAAAACATTATCTTGTGAAATAAGTGAAACTTATTGAAAAGCACGAGCGGAAAAAATATCGCTGTAACTTTTAGCTGAAAAATGTCAAATCGGGAAAACACAAGTAGTCCAGTCAATGAGTCATGAAATGAGGCGTGTAGAGTGCATAGAATATGCGATAATTTTCTACTTCATAGATTCGTTAGGAGTAGTTAGAAGGTAAACATACTGAAAGTCCCCGCCCCTGGGGGATGAGCTATCAGTGGGGGGAGGGGAGAAGGTCCCAATTTTGTTTTTCAATTATCTCTCGAAAACGGTTTACTCTAGAAAGATATGTTTAAATAAATATAAAAGATAATTAAATTTACTATAAAATTTATTATACATAACTTTGTCTTAATTCCAACGGTTTACGAGATATACGTTATTGAAAATTGGTAATTTTCGGGAAAAAACAAATGTCACCTCACTTTTTGTCAAACTTTGCTTCTATTACGTTCAACAACAGCTTCTCAGAAAAACCGTCAGAATCAAAATTGTAGAGAATTAAATTTACTTTAATTTCATATGTACGCTTCTGGTATTTGCTTCAAATGTTTAACAAAAAATGAGGTAAACATTTTTTTTATTTCAAAAATTGTCGATTTTTAATAACGTATATCTCGAAAACCGTTGGAATTTCTACGATTACGTATATAATTAATTTTATAGGAAATTTAATGAGCTTTAATTTTGGTCTGCAGCATATTTTTCTAGAGTCTACCGTTTTCGAGAGATAATTGAAAAACAAAATTGGGACCTTCTCCCCTTCCCCCACCGATAGCTCACCCCCCAGGGGCGGGGACTTTCAGTATGTTTATCTTCCAACTATTCCTAACGAAGCTATGAAGTCAAAAATTATCGCATATTCCATGCACTCTACACCCCTCATTTCAGCACTCTTTATCTGGGATTGCACTTCTCTGAGAAAACATGTTTGTTGGTATTCATTCCAAAACTAATAGTTCGATCCAAATTTCTATTTTTTATCTGAATGCTCCTTAAATTTACTATAAGAACCTATATATGAAATTTTGATCAAGTCCCATTAAATAAACATTCCAGCACGTTAAAAACCGCTTACTATTTTGAAATCCAAGTTTTTTCACCATAACTCCTAAACTATTTGTCCGATCTGAATTTTATTTTTTTCAACTAAATTCTTGTGGAATCTACTATCAGGGCCTATATATGAAATTTTTATTATGTCACGTAATACACCCAAACCTGAACGCTAAATATGTATGTTTTGGCAAAGTATGACGATATTCACAAATTCAGTGGCTTGTTGTTTATTTCGTTTAACGTCACTTTATGCTGCTATGGCTAATCAAACGATGCTACGGTGGGATTCCTATATTTTGACTATCCAGGTATAATTAGGATAGGGATCTTTAACGAGTACCTGACATCGCACAGGCTCGGGGAAATTCAGTGGGCTTAGTTTGAGTGTAAAACGTGACATAATCAAAATTTCATATATAGGTTCTTATAGTAAATTTAAGGAGCATTCAGATAAAAATTAGAAATTTTGGATCGAACAATTAGTTTCGGAATGTTGTTCTAAGAGTTTTACGACCCCAGATAAAGAGTGCTGAAATGAGGGGTGTAGAGTGCATGACATCATGGCGATAATTTTCGACTTCACAGCTTCGTTAGGAGTAATTAGAAGGTAAAAATACTGGAAGTCCCCGCCCCTAGGGGTTGAGCTAAAGGTGGGGGGAGGGGAGAAGGTCCCAATTTTGTTTTTCGATTATATCTCGAAAACGGACTCTAGAAAAATATGCTTCAGATCAAAATCAAAGATCATTAAATTTCCTATAAAATGAATTATATACGTAATCGTAGAAATTCCAACGGTTTTCGAGATATATGTTATTAAAAATCGACAATTTTAGAAATTTAAAAAAAAATGTTTACCTCACTTTTTGTTAAACATTTGAAACAAATACCAGAAGCGTATATATGAAATTAAAATAAATTTAATGCTCTACAATTTTGATTCTGACGGTTTTTCTGAGAAGCGGTTGTTGAACGTAATAGAAGCATAAGTTTGATAAAAAGTGAGGTAACATTAGTTTTTTCCCGAAAATTTGTTAGTGTCCTCTGCAAAAGGAATGTCGATCTCTGGACCCATGATTCCAGCAGAAGCTTTGGAGGTCATCCAAAAAATAGGTAAATTGGATTTTAAAGCATTCTTTCTGTGGATGGCGTGATAGCTTCAGAAAACGGCAGCTTTTTTTAACAGAATGTTACCTACTAAATCTCTAGTAATGAAAAGACAACCAGATCAACTGCATTCCGTTTTATACAGATTTTACTGTACAACTACAAAGTATTTTCGTCTATAGTTATGATGGATGTGGCAGACTCACAATATAGCCCAGTCAATAAAGGTTTTGTGTCGCAACTAATTAGGGGAAAGCTGAATTTTTGCACGGTGTTAGTATATAAAGTAGACATTATAAAAACACAAAGTCCCGACCTCAACACCGCTTGCTTCCCCCCCCCCCCCCCCCCCACCCCTTCAGCAACATTACAAAAACAGAATCTGGTTATATGCCGATAGCTCGAAAACTAATGATGTCATCGGGGTGTTTTTTTTTTTTTATTTTACTCCTAACAATAATACAAACAAATTATGTTATATACAATTTTTACGTAGATAGGTTAGTTTCGCCGTAATACTTAATCATATACAGAAAACTGTCACTACAAAAAACAAAAAGTAACTTCAACAAATTATAGATTTTTATCATTACATCTTGGGAAAAAATGTGTTAAGCAAAAGTTATAGATAATATGATTGGCTTTAAGATGATGTGTCTTATAACGCATAACATTAAAACGATAGCTTCATATAGAGCGTTGAAAGAATAGTGGGCACCGCGCTGCCGGTCCTAGTATGGCCGTGCTGAGGTGCACTACTGCACATACTGCTGTTCATGATCATAAATAGTCATTCAGTTGAAATGGAGAACCAATGTAATAACGTTTATTTGTAGGTTATTACTTTCAAAATGATTTTTTTTTTTTTGCTATAAAGGTTAATAATTCACTTGTATCACTGATACAGTACAGAAATTAGTATCAAAGATTTAACCCCAAAAATAAACAGATCTGACTGCTGAAAATTGTTCGACACCCTTAGCTCTAATTGTGATAAAAAGTCTTCCTCAAAATATCTTCGGGTTTAGGGAAGAGAGGGGGTGAAATTCGTATGGTGTTAGCTGTCTGATCACGGAGCTCGGAAAACGTTAATTTTGGCCCATAGATACATAAAAAAAAAAATCAAATTGGCAAAGAATTATATTTTATTTCTTTCTTAACCAAATAATAATTTTAGAGCTAGGAGGGAGGGAAAAATAGAAGATTTTTTACTTGAAATAAGTCGCAGTTCTCCGGAATAACACGTTTGTCGGTACTCATTTGGCTATAACTCCGAAGCTATCAGTTCGATTCAAATTCCTCTTTTTTAATCTGAAAGCTGGTTAAATTTACTATAAGAACTCATATATTAAATTTTGATCAAGCCCCGTAAAACACCCACAGCAGAATGTTGAGAAAAACGTACTATTGTGAAAACCTCGTTTTTTTCGGTACATTTATCACTACAACTTCGGAACTATTTCTGCGATTCAAAATTTGATTTTTCCATCTGAAAGCTGGTTAAATTTACTATTAGATCTAATATATCAAATTTCGATAAAATTCCGAAAAACAACTTCGGCAGAACACTGAAAACTTTGACTATTGTGAAATTCTCGTTTTTTTTTCACATTTATCGCTGTAACTCAGGAAATAATTCTTCGATTCGAAATGTATTTGTTCCATCTAAAAGCTGGTTAAATTTACTATTAGACCTAATGTATTTAATTCTAATCCAATTCCATGAAGTACCCACGCCAAAACGCTAAATGTGTATGTTTTGGTAAAATGTGACGATTTTGACATTTTCAAAGGGCTGCCATAAGTATTTTACGAAATTCAATCAAAATTTAATATATAGGATGTGATAGCAAATTTAATCAGCTTTGAGATGAAAAAAATATATTTTGAATCGGACAAATATGTTTGGTGTTAAAGCGATAAATGTCCCAAAAAAAAACGTGAATTCCAAAACAGTACGGGGTACTTAGCGTGCTTACATGGGTGTTTACAAGACTTGAACAAAATTTCATAAATAGAGTGTTATGTTAAATATAACTAGCTTTCAGATGAAAAAAGAAAATTTTGAATCGGACAAATAGTTTTTGAATTATAGCGGTAAATACGCATAAAAAAAAAATATATATATAACAGTAAGGATTTCTCAGCGTTCTGACATGGGATTTTTACGGGACTTTATCAGCATTTTATATATAAGGTCTTATAAAATTTAATTGGTTTCTAGATGAAAAAAATTTATTTCGAATCACACAAATAGTTTTTGAGTTATAGCAATAAATGTTTCGAAAAAAAAAAAAAACGTGAATTCCAAAACAGTACGGGGTACTTAGCGTGCTGGCATGGGTTTTTACGGAACTTTATCAAAAATTCATATAAATTGTCTTATAGTAAATGTCACCAGCTTTTAGATGAAAAAAGGAAATTTTGAATAGGACAAATAGTTTTGGAGTTATAGCGATAAATATGCCGGAAAAAACGAGGATTTCATAACAGTTCGTTTTTCTCGACATTTTGCTGTGGGTGTTTTACGGGGCTTGATGAAAATACATGAGTTCTTATAGTAAATTTAACCAGCTTTCAGATTAAAAAAGAAAAATTTGAATCGAACTGATAGTTTCGGAGTTATAGCTAAATGATACCGACAAATGCGTTTTCGCGGAGAAGTGTGACTTACGGAACTTGGCAAATTATTGAATGCGTGTGGTAGCCAAACCGCTGAACCGATTTTAATGTTATAAAATTGGGTAAGTTTTAAAAATACTGTGTTTTTTTGCCCTCCAAAAATTTCTCCCTGTCTAATTTAGTCACATTTTTGATATTTCATTCTCACGACCCGTTCGGACCGTACAAACTTCAGAGCGCATTCCACATTAATCAAGTTAATGAACATCATTAAAACCCAAGAACCTTCTCTATACTTACTGACGGTACTCAAACTAGCATTAATCGCCAATAATAACACCCCTAATTCTCAATTAAAACTGACGCCTAACGAAATCACATTCGGAATAATCAATCCATCATCAAGTGGCGAACAGTTAATTTTTGAACAACAAACTAACCAATATCATGCCGAAAAACTATTGATACAAAAAACTATTAAAGAAATGATTGATAAAGAAAAACTAACCAGGACAGAAAAGCTCAATAAAAATAGAGAAACTGTCGGAATTCCCCACGGACAGATATACATCAAAACAAATCTCCGGAATAAAGCAAAACCAAAATTTAAAAAGGCTATATACAATCATAATACCAAATTAGCTCAAATAAATAAAAAAAAAAACACATTAAATTACATCCCAGCTTATTGAAACGACCAACAAAATTCGAAAATCAAAATACTGTTATTCCTCCTTTCAGGAACGACAATGACAGCAGGATCATTGATTCTTCTCCTATGCCTGGACCTAGTGGCCTCTTACAAAATTACTGACTTATCTCAGGGACCAGGAATTATACCTTTAAAAATCCAGAATTCATATATAATTAATCGCTACTTTACTTATATACATTCCGTCAACCTTACATCTTTTCAAGCAGAAATTGATAACCTTTTTCGGACCATACAAATTCAAAACAATCCTTTACCCATCCCCAAAACCTATCATGACACCTTTAAGGCTCAATTAACTTCAGCTCAGACTGACATATTAATGGCACATCTATCGTATGCCCAAACCAAACTTGATCATATTTTCATAAATCACCCCAACTCCTCCAATAACCGACAAAAACGAGGCTTAATTAATGTACTAGGAACTGCAATATCATGGATAACTGGAAACATGGATGCAAATGACCGCGAACGTTATGACAACACGGAAACATGTAGCTACAAATGTCAAATAAATAGGAGTTATGACAAATAAATCCTTAAGGATTCTGTCTTTTAAATATTTATAATTTGTTATTTACACTTCCCTCACATTACAAAGTTTATCAAGAATTAAAATTACTGGTGGTTTAGTATTGTATTAATTAATTCAAAATTGATTTAGTTTCTTATATTTTGACATTTTCTTATTTCCACTTCATTATTTTCTTATTTCTCATATTAATATCATAAGGTAAACAGAAGTTAATATTACTTTGAACAGGGATTGAAAGTTTCTCCGTAAATAAATGAGAATAACCTTTCCCCTCGAAAAGCAGCGACTAAAACACCGAAATAAATCGGAAGAAGGTAAGAATCGATAAAAGGTATTCTCGGCGGGCGTAGGAGCTGCCTCCTCTTAACCCGACCGTTACCTAAAATAATTACTTGTTTAGTACTTATTCTGCAGTCAAATAGCTATACTGTGTTATATTTGAGTTGAAATAATTTATTTCCAGATCACTTTTGAAAATCTTTGCGATTTATAAATATTAGTTTTGAAATAAAACCTATGTAAGACAAGGCCTAAGGTTCTGTTTATTAGAAATTAAAAAATATATTTATTATTTTAAATATAAAATAAAACCGTACAAACGAAGATAAACATCGAAATTCAAACTGAAATATTGGTATCAATGGTCTACCCAACTACAAAGGTTATGATAGGTTACTAATGAGCAGCAACCAATGAATGTTAGTACAATGCGTTCGGTACTTAGGGCAATACAACGAGAAAATTGCATAAGGAACTTTTCCAGTAGTCCAATTAAAAATAACCGTAAAGAGGAAAAATGGGACATTATTAGTGCAGTGAGTTTAGAAAGAAAGCCGGTGATAGCAAGGGATTTAACTGAGTTAGAATCCAAGTTTAGCCAATTGTTACTTCAAATAGAATATGAGAGAAGTCACAAATCTGATTTTGAATTAAGGCTAATCAACGATAAGAAGAGAGCACAAGATGTTAAGGAAGGAAAAATAAATATAACAGATATGGATGGTTTTCCACAACAGACTGGTCAAGATTTTCTAGATGCCTCACTAGAAGAACTCAAGTCTTTTAAGTTAGCTGCTAGAAAAAATCCTTCATCTGAAAATGATACAAAATCTCTTAATAGAGCATGGGATAGGTATTTAACGCTGCTAGTAAATGAAAAAATTGGTAAAAATAACCAGTGGGTGCTGCCTCAAGGAAAACATAAACCTGGAGAAACATTGAGGCAAACAGCAGAAAGAGTCTTACAAGAGAAATGTGGGGGGAAAATAAAATCTAAATTCTTGGGAAATGCACCTTGTGGGTTTTATAAGTATAAATATCCAAAAGAAGCAAGGAAGGACACGACTGTTGGAGCCAAAATTTTTTTTTTTAAAGCAGAGTTTTTAAATGGTCAAGTTGAGCTAGAAAAGAGTATTTGTACAGATTATGAGTGGGCAACGAGGCAAGGACTAGAAAAAGTGCCTAATGAGTATTTAAAATCAGTAAAAATGTTTTTAATTGATGAGGAACACTAAGTTAAATCAAAAATTGAGTTCAATGATGGCTAGTGACAAATTTAAGTTATAAAGTAGTTATGGTTATTTACTGTATCAGTGAAATAAACAATGATCAGAGTAGTAATGTTGAGAAATTCTGTTTACCTACATTTCCTTACAATTTCTTTTAAATCAAGTACATGAAAATTCAATGGGTGCTTATGATTTTTTTTTTAAAACACTATCAATGAAAATACAATATCTATGTTCAGCTTTATTGTTCTGTTAGTGTGATTTACTTAAATAAACATTAAGTAATAGGCTAACAGTTCACCAGTTTTACTATTAATATGTGTATGTTTGCATAAAATTAAATCTTATAAAATATTATTAAAGAAGAAAAAACTTAATAAACCGTAGATTCAGATTATATTACCAATTCATGTTGTACTCATACCACATATGAAGTGTATTTTTATTGAAATTTTTTGTAATGCTCATCTTTTCCTATATGCAGTAATGTGTTGTCCTCTCAATATTCCTTCTGACAAATCTTTGAAAGCATCCCTCAATAGTTAAGTTCCTCTTTATCCTAATGTTATTATAGGGGAAATGAATTTCCAATTTCTTTTCTAACTCCAGATATAACCTTAAAAATCTCTTTTTTCCTTTCTAATTTGTTATGATTTTATTTGTTCCAACCTATCACACTCCATGGTCTAATATTTAGCTGGACTTATTTCTTATTGATTCAGTAAAAAACTTAATAGCTGTTCTACATTTCATCACGGTCCTGCTCCTAGGATGAGTCCAGAAATTATTAAAAAAAAATAAATTGTTAGGCAGCAGGAAGATGCTTAATATGAGTAAGGTTAGCCAATGTTAGTGATGAATATCAAGTGTTCAAGGTGCTCTGTAACCTGACATAAGCTTTATTCCTTGCGCAAAATTCAATCACTTCCACTAAAACTTTTCCTTTGCTCCTAATTCCAAAACAAAATGACAGCTTCTTCTTTAAATTTCCCTTAGTGATCTTTTTCTCTTCCTCACCAAACTATCCAGTTTCTCATGATGAATAAAAATGAACTTACATTAACTTAATTCATCATTGCTCTTACCGTGTGCATGCTTATCATTTCCATTATCATTATTATCAACTGCTTTCATCAAAGTTCACCAAGACCTGAATAGAATCAGTGCCTGGGTGACAAATTACATTAAATGAAGCAAAGACAGGTCATAGTTAGAGGTTCCATTTCCCTCCTTAAATCTAATATCCACTTTCCCTCTCTAAACCTAAATCAACATACCACCTCCTGCTCCTTTATCAAAAATCTGGGCATCATTTTTGACCAAAACCTTTACAGGAAACTTAGGGCCAAATCTCTGGACGACTTATAGATAACACTTAAGTTATTCTACCGATCCATCTTAATCCTTCAACTTGACTATGGTTGTGTGATTTTTTGTAGTCTCTCAAGTGGGCTAGAGAGCAGATTAAAGGAAACTATGAACTGCCATTTTCAGGATTCGGAGACACTTCCTTATTTCTCATTCTAACTCTGAATTAAGTTGGCTTTTCCTCTCTTTCGGCAGACAATATTTCCTAGATTCAATCTTTTACCACATCATATAAAACCTCCATCCTTCCTATATTTGCATTATCCTTCAATTCAAGTCTTCAGTCCATTCATAGGATACAAAATCCCGTCTTTCCGACATACACTCCATCCCTCAGAATTTCTGCATTCGAAGGCTTCTTTTTCTTTTACCGTTTGGAGTTCTGTCCCTCCTTATATCAGATAACCTAATTCCTTTTACACATTAAAATGCTTATTTTTCCAATATCTTATTCTTATTAAAACAAATGTATGAACCAAATAGGACCTGCATAACTCAAAGTAAAAATTTCTATATAAGGATGCTAAACAAAAACAGTAAACAATAAAATATCTAAGGCTGTAATATTATAATTAATCAGATCAAAACTGATATGTATTTAAAAATCAACCTTGAAGCTCAATATACTAAAACATTTAAATTATAACCAAATTACAGAATCAAGCTCCAAAAGAATTTTACTTGTATTCAGAAAATTTGGAAATAAGGATTAATTAAAGAGGCTAAAAATAAAATATAATCAAAAGAAAAAGTTTTAATTAATTAGTAAAATTAGTAACCCTTCATTAAAACCAACCTAAATTCCTATGTCCATTGTGATCTAAAGCCTTATATTAAAGACAATAGATATCTTTGCATTGGCATCCTTTCAACGTGACCGAGCCACTTTAATCTTGCTTTTTTGGTGTATGTGACTATGTCTACCACACTAAAAGGACTCTTACCGTTTCCTTGGTGAGGGTCCATGTCTCACAGCCGTAAATTACAATGGTTCGAATCACCGTCTTATAAATAATCATCTTGGCTTTTCTTGACAAGTTACGAAATTTTAATAGTTTTTGTAGGGAAAACATGCACCTGCTTCCCGCTGCTTTTCTTGTTTTTATTTCAGAAAGTATTTCATTTTTGCTAGTCACCGTTGCACCTAAGTATTTGAAGGATTCCACTGTCTTGAATTCATATGTCGAAAGGTAGGTGGACTGCTTTTCCCTTTTTTTTAGCCTTGAGGTCATCATGTACTTGGTTTTCTCATCATTTATCTCAAGACCCTTTCTTGATGCAGCTTCCTCCAACTCCTGCAGGGCTCCTGACAAGGCAGCTTCAGATTGGGCTGTAATCACAAAATCATCTGCATATGCCATGTGCTGTGTGAGTCTATCGTAAATTACACCACCTGGGGTCGTTCTAAAGGCTCTCGTGGCAAGCTCAAGGCTTAAATTAAAAGCATTGGAGAGAGTGGGTCTCCCTGTCTTAAACCACATCCTACCGAAAATTCCTCTGACAGAGAATCATGGAATTTAACCACTGCCTTTGTGTCGTGTAGTGTCATTTTTGTAAGGTTAATAAGCTTTTTAGGTATACCTAAACTATTCATAGCTTTCAGCAGTTCTTGTCTATTAACATGATCATATGCTTGCTTAAAATCTATAAACAAATGGTGTAAGTCCACGTTATACTGGTATGATTTTTCCAGCATCTGCCATAGCGAGAAGATTTGGTCTGTAGTGGACCTTCCAGGACGGAAACCACACTAGTACTCACCGACTACTTTGTCCATCCAAATCATGATTCTTTTATTAATTACAATGGACAATCTTGTACATTTGTACACAGTCGGGAGTAAAGCAATTCATCTATAGATATTACTAACTTGTCTATCACCTTTTTGTAGATCGGATATAACGTGACCTTACTCCATTCCCTTGGCATTATTTCATTCATCCATATCAGTTGAAAAATGCATTCTACTGTCCATTTTCCTCAATGCTTTAAAAGTTCCACACTGATCTCATCTATCCCTGGAGCTTTGTTGTTGAGCAAGCTTCTTATTATGTCAGCTATTTCTTCCTTATCTGGAGGAATTTCATTCTCATCCTCATTTACCAATTTAATAGCTGCGTTGGATTCATTTTGCTCAACTGCACAGATTGCAGTGTATCCATGATATTCAGAAAATCATTAAAGTACTGTTTCCATCTTTTCACTATGTCTTCAATATTACACAAGAGATTTGCTTATCGGTCCTTATAAAATTCAGACCTCTAAACAAAGCCAATTTTCATATTTCGTACTCTTTTATAGAATTTTCTGCTTTGTTTAGCCGAAAAGTTCTCTTGCAGTTCCTCCAACTTTTTCTTTTCATATTCTCATTTCTTCCTTCTACACACAGCCTTTGCTACTCTTCTCTTTGTTAAGTAAATCTGCACTGATTCTCTTGTTAATCTATTTATACATTTTATCCTTGCTTGATTTCTTTCTTTGATAGCATCTCCACACTCTTCATCAAACTAACCATTATACACTCTCTTTTTGGTTTGACAAATATAATGACAAATAGAGAGGGAAATTCAAACATTATGATCAAGGAAATGTCTAAATTAAAGGATATATTAGTAAGTTAAAAAAATTTTTTTACAATTAAATTAAAAATTAAGTAATTAAGTGGAATATTAGGATGTTATTGTCAAATAATTAATAAACAAGATGGGGACTCGATGGCCGAGTGAGTTAGGGCGAGGGTCTCAGCTTACATGCAACAAGGTCGTGAGTTCGAATCCCACTTGGGCGGGTTAAAATTTATTTAGTGGTGGACCCCAAGAAATTAATCTTGATCTTCCCACCCAGGCTAGTATAGGACTTCAATGGAAGTCTTGGGCCAAAAAAAAAAAATATCAAGATTTTAGTATACAAACCATGCACAAGCTCAGGCGTTCATACTTTCTTGGATATTGCATATATTAATAATAGAATTTTACTTTACAAACAGATTAGCTTAATTTTATTACTAATCCTTGTTTTTAATTTAACATATTAATTTTGGATACTTCTTATAAAATTATTAGCAAAGGCTTTTTAATATTTTTTAAAGAAAGATGGTTAGAGGTGTGTGTTCAATAGAAACACAACAATAAATAATTAATTAATTGTGCTGATGTTTAAGCTTACATTTCAAGCCTCCATCAGAGCATCAGGAAGGATGACACTTAAACATCTAGCTTCATCCTTTCTGGGTATAGAGGAAGGCTTGCAAAATAACTTAAAAGAACAGCACAATAATTAAATTACCTACTATAGGAGAACCAACAGATATCATTTATATTATTTTAATGTTTAATTAATTTTAGTTATTAAAATGGTGATTATGAAACACAAGTGCAATGTTGGTTAAAAATCAAAATTGGGGAGCCCATGAAATCTCCAATGTATTGGAGGAAATGGGTGAATTAAAACCACCCGAATCACCCAAACAAGTTATATCCTATAAATTTGCAGTATTTTGGACTGTTTCAGTTTAATTTTACAGGAAAAAATGGTTGTAGAAATTTTTTTTTTTTAATTATTGTTATTTTAAGTAGTTTCGGGAAATATTGGCTGAACTTCAGTATTTTATTGTAAAAATAAATGTAAGTTGTTTTTTAAAACTCATTTTCCCTTTTTACTTATATAGGAAATTAAATTGTTAATAAAAGCCCCTGAAGTGGGCTAATACGAGAGTGAGGCCTTATTATATGGCCTATGGGCCATACGGAACAAAGACCAGTAGATCTCATTTTCCTAGCTTACACAGATGATATATACTTTTTTTTTATTTCCAGATCGGCCTAGTAAGCCTTACATGGATGGTTTAACAATATTAATAAAGATTTAACAATAGTAGAAGGAAGAGTATAGTCTCGTGCAAGAGACACCCGTAACAGATGAGTTTTCTAATCTTTTTGGAATGATTGTAACTTTAGAGGCAGTATATAATAACAAAGAAATAAAGTAAAATAATAATAATAATAATTAACAAATAAATACAGTAAATGAAGTAAAAAATAAATGAATAAAGTAAATGAAGTAAATAAATAAAGAAGAAAAAAAAAAAAAATAATAGTAATATATGACAATATCAGTTACTTAACAAAAAATTAATAATAAAAAAAAAAACTAAAAAAAATTATAAGAGAATAATAATAAAGACAAAACAAATAAGTGAAGTAAGAAATAACGAATAATACAATCAAATTGTAGTAATAAGAGCAGTAGTTGGTATTGTAAGGAAGAAGTAAATACTGAATAAAATAGTAATGGTGTTTACATCAGGACGTCTGGCATGAGTCTTGGTTTCAATCTGCGGGATGTTGTTTGAGCTCCTATGTTAAAAGCTACTGCACCGCTGGTAACTTGCTATGAAACCTGGTGTAGCATTTTTTGATGTAATCGTCAATTGATTCCATTTCTAATTCACGATGTAGCTGACTATTTCTTATAAACCAGGGAGTTTGGTAGAGGATGCAGCTCCCCACACTTCACAACCATACATCATTAATGGCCTGAGTATTGTTTTGTAGACAAGGATGGTTATATTTGGTTTAAGAGTGGATTTTCTGTTTATTATCAAGTACAGCATTGCCAGCCTTGCGTAGGCCTGTGTACCTTTAATATTGATGTGGTGATTCCAGGTAAGGCGACGATCGAGATGAACACCAAGGTATTTTATGGCCTCATTAGATGGATTCCACTGAAGTCTGTTTCCGTTTAGAACCAGTTCCGGTGGGTCTGTTGGTCGTCTGAGGGTAAAAAATTTTAGCAATACATTTTTGAATATTTAGATTGATCATCCATTTGTCAAAGTACTTTTCTAGTTCGTTAAGGTGAGTTTGAAGGGTATTTCTAGCTATTGTTATATTTTCGTGTTGCGAAAAAACTGCCGTGTCATCAGCGAACATAGCTATGGAGGTTTTGGACGATTGGATGATATCGTGTAGATAAAAGTTGAAGAGAATGGGCGATAGAACTGATCCTTGTGGAGTACCGGCACTGATTGGTCTGGTGGTCGAGATCGTGTTGTTTATTCTATAGATATTTTGGAGTGTCAATTGATTTAAGTTTATATGAAAGACCCTGATGCCATACCTTGTCAAATGCTTGTTGAAAATTAAAAAATGTGACAAGTGTATGTTTTTTCATTTCAAAACTGTTTACTATAAATTCTGATAATCGTGATAATTGGCGCACACAGATGATATTATGGAGTAATGGAATAAATCACCAAATAATATAGGAACAATTACATTGGCAAAATATGGAGAGAAACACCTGCGAAGTAAAATGAGAATAGAAAGGGGAGACCAAATATTATAACTGAAAGGAGAGAAGCTGACGCATAATAACAATTTTAAGTAACTGGGTGCCAATCTGTACGAGAATAACTGGATAGATGGGGAAATCAGTAAAAGGGCCAGTGTCAGGCAGATGCTTCCAATCACTCTAGGTTAAAAAAATATTAAACTTTAGTGTATAAGAACACCTTCACACCCTTGAGTGAGTCCTTCTCAGTAATTAAATAATAAGAACACTGATTAGGCTTCTTGTCAGCAATAGTGAAACCAATAAAGTTGGTTTTACTCTAAATAAACCATAACCACTGCAAAAACAAATGATCAACTTATGAGGTTCCTTCCTTACTACCCAAGTTTTTTTCATAGGGATATTAAGCCCCAACAAACAAGCACCAATGAATTATGAGGTATGGTTACTGAGTGACAGATAGAGTTGAGAAATACTTTAACCCTTATAAAGTATAATCAAAATAATGATACCACTCGGCATGCATTAGTGTGTAGTGGATTAGATGCTGGATACCACAAGTACTACTAAGCTGTATTCAACAATATGATGCTGAATATACAAGTTACCATTAACTTAACAAAAATATGAAATAATTTCATGTTACATTGGCTATGACCATAAGAATCAGTAAAACGATTAATGAGGCAAAGACAAGGAACAGAGAAAAATTAAATTAAATTGTTGAGTAAAGGCTAAGAAAGATAACTAATCTATCTTTCAGAACACTTAGGAGTAAAATTAAAATACCTGTATTTGCTTGAGTAACTATCAATACTTGGAGACCACAACAGGATGAAACAGCAACTTCAGTTGCTGGCAGTAGTTTACCCTTCTTCTTTTCCTCTTCTGAGAGACGGTCTATTTCCTATATTTGAAACAAAGTTACCATCAGTACAAAAATGATCCAAGATTAATTTCTAATATTAATGAAAAACGGTTCATTTAAGTGAAATATTTCTAATATAATTGATAATACTAAAATTAAAGAATGTCATTGATAATACCTTTAAAAGACATCTATGAACTGCTGAGAAAACATCATTCCAACACAATCCTCTCTCTTTATCTGAGTTTTCATTCAAAAAGTTAATAGATCTTGAATTTTCTAATAACTGCTTCAGTTCCAAAACACGTTTCTAGTTTTCAATCAGAAAAAAAAAATTACAATGTTTTTAACTTCATACAGACAAATAATTGAATTCTTACCTTTCTTTCTGTCACTTTGTTTGAATCCAAATAATTACAACAGTCAGTTATGTCAATGCCCAATCTTGTTATTTCCATAGTGGTAACAACTATCACCAATGATTATTAATTATATACACTTGGAAAATTCATTTTTCTCTGGTTTTCAAAGAAAATCTTTAAGAATCGTGTTATCAATATCAAATCACTTTAAGCGCCACTACAGTTTTTAACAGATGGGGGATCTAGCTGTACGTAATACTATCGATAAATGGATCTTGTTTTACTACCATACCTTTCGTTTTTGTTTTTTGTTATTGCAAAGGAAATATAAGATATCAGGCCGTTTTAAAAAAACCTTCTTGCTTTGATATACAATTGGACACTCGTATTAAATTAAATTGAACGTTAGAAAGGTAGTAAATGGCGTATCGATATGTAAAACGATTTATGGCGGGAACTTAGAAGTTGGTACAGGCGGGCTTGAAAATAGGAATGCGAGATTCTATTGTTAATGGATCCAGATATTATTATCGATAAGTTGAAAAAAACTTTAGAACATGCTCCTGGACTTATCAATGGACCTTTATATTCTAGTAAGCTTTTTCTAATACTTGTTTTGTTTTATTTTTGTGTTATTTATCATTTACCTGAAGGTATATCTCTTATGAGTGAAACGGTTATTTGATACCAATATAATATTAGCATTAAGATGGTTTTATGATGTATAAGAGGAGCAATTATCTATCCTACTGTATTTATTTAATGAACTATGTAATTTTTAAGTGCTTTGGTTTATTTTCTTGGTACAGTGTCTCAGAAGCAGCTTGGAGAATTATACTTTCTCAAGGGGAATAATTTAGAAGCATGTTATCATTTTTCGGAGTCACATGCAGTTTGTCTGAGGATACTTGGTTTGCTGGATAAGGCAAGAAATGAGGTATGGTAAGTTTTTTATAAGAATTTTTATGATGCATAGATTATTGTATATATGGTGGGCTGTTGTGAAAAAGTGGATATGTCCAAATTGTGTACATTTCAGTAGTTTACTTTTGATTGTTTTCTAAAACCCTGTAATCAGTCTGAAAATACCATTTGACCCAAATTGATACTTAAAGGTCTAATTAAGAAGCACATCTTGACCAATTTTTCAGTGTAGATATTAGTAATCCTGATTTAAAGATTATAGTTAAATCATTTAAGAGAAATTAAACTTATGTTCTTCCTTAAAAAAAACAACAACACTGATATAATTGTTGGAATGCCAGAACAGCTGACTGGCTTGAGTTCTAAGATTTAATTATATTTTCTGATAAATATGTGGTATTTGGGTATAAGATACAAGTCAGTTTTTCAAGATTCCAGGATTTCCTGTCTTATATTGAGGAGGCCTTTATTAGAGCAATTAGTTAAAACTCATAATTCTTAAAGGCATTATGCTGGTTTACAGCTATTCAGGTTGTTTGATAATATTAGTTGAAGCTATCTTCACAAATAATGACTTTTCTTGTACTCAAACACCATGCTGAATTTTTTTTTTTTTTGTATGTGTTCAGTTAAGGATGTCCATATTTTCCATTTCTAGGCCAAGTTGAAGAGGCTTTTACTTAACCACTATAGCAATTATTTTCTTCCTTATTTTGAATAACTTGTCTATTCCAAATGCTTTCATTTTATCTTATAGCTTATTTAGCTCAAATCCAAACCTCACTCCCATGAAGCACTCTCCTGCTCTTCTGATCTCTATATTCTTTATCCATAAGACTACTGTATTTGACAAACCCTTTATTAGTTGCTATACCAATACCCATCCTTTTCCTTAACATCTCTTCTCTTCCTTCATTTAATTCTTGCCTCTTTGACTATCTCCTATCTTCTCGTGAAACATAATTTTCTTTTGCCTGGTATAAATGTAATTTTTGTAAAAATTGTCTTTGTTTTTATATCTTTTAATATTAAAAAAAACATGTTATTTTGTATAGAGAAATATTTTAAGTAGTAATAAGAAATCATAGTAGAGTATTGGATTTTGGCCAAACTTTTTTTTCATTTTTTAAATTATCTTAAGGAAATACTTTTCTAAAATTTTTTTTTTCTTGTTCATGTTTCATATATCTTAGAATTCATGAGCAGTAAAAATTCCTGACATAAATTATTTTGGTAATTCACAAGGCATGGTACAAAACAATAAATATGTTACGATTTAATCCTTTCATAAACATTTTATAACTGTACTGAACAGAAATTGTACTAAACATCAATTAGCAGAACAAATTGTGTGATGGGATTTGTCATATGTGTAGAGGATTATTGTTTATATAATATTATGAAACACACTCTGTTCAATGATTTATTAGTACTCAAAACTGCTGAGGGTTGTTAATAAAAGGTGGGTAAAATGAGAGATCAGTATTTTAAACATTGTGGTTTACATTACAGGTTTGCTTCAGTTAAATTTAAGAATAAATCTCAATTGGCATTTTTAAAGCTCCATTTGGCTTTGCAGAGTTCAATTAGTCTTCTAGTACCATGTGTAATAATTATTTTCAACACCTTGTGGCCAAAGTCCCCTGGATTATGTTATAATGAGAGAGAAGCGGACTGTTATTTCCCTTCTTAATTATTTTTGCTGGGTTAAGTCTATGAAATCTTCAACTACCTTATTACCAGCAGATATTTGGTTGTAATCTCAACTAGTAGAGGGAGTGTTCAGGACATCGTACAAAATGTCTTGGGACCCCCATTGAACTTTAAGCCAGGACAGATCTGGTCTATTCATTGGATATCGTACATAATATAAAACCGCCTGTGCATCTTACTCTTCCTTACTTCTAATTGTACGGTCTCCAACTTTTTTCCCTCCTCCATTTTCTTTTTTAATTAAAACTTTTACTATGAGTGATGATTTTGCAGCAACAATTATGCCCGATGCCACTTCCCTGTTTCTTTGCAGTTTATATGTCTGGTATCCCGTTAACCTTATGGCGGGCACGTGGTGCCATTTTGGCCGCCTCCGAGTTTGTTCACTTTTCATGTAAATAAATGGTGTATTTGTTTTACTTATCACTGTTTTTTAAACAGAGACATTAGGAAGACACCATTACATTATATAATGTTTTTTAAATTCTTTATTTATATTTTTTTTTATGGGAATAAAAATCTTGAATATTGATATACAGTATTTTGGCTATTTTATGGCATTCTTATTAATCTACTACGTATAAAAAATGACTATAAATCAAAATGAACAAAGTTCATTTCAGTACATACATAAAGTTTTTACTAGTTCTGGTGACATATTCTGGCTTACGGTTACGTTCCCTGTGTGAGAGACGAATTTGCAGATTTTTCAATAAAAAATATTATAAAAATAAACTATCTGATGACCATTCATAATATTAAAGTGAATATGCAAGTTAATTGGAAAAATATATTCTTACATTTTTGTTGGATGGCAAGAAAAAACAGTACATGAAGAGGTGGCAGCAATCTGGCTGCCCTGACACTCCTTACCAGAAGTACTCAACTTTGGAACTGACTGACAGAAACTGTTTTCAAAGAAGAGGTATTACCGACCTGTTTCCTGTTGCCCCGGTGGGCCTCGCTGTGCTATGCTGGCTTATTGATAGTGTATTAAAGAGTTTTTAAAAAGGCAGCCAAAATGCCGCCCGCGCGCCCGCTGGGAAGTTAATTAATAATATTGAATAATTTTAGTAGATGAACTGGCTTCTACTTTTCCACATATAGCTATGCCTTCCTATAGTTCCTATCTATGCTTCTATAGCCTTGAAAAATATTTGGTCTCATTGTGTCACTATTGCTTATTTTATATTAACCAGAGGCCAGGTGTACTACTTGTACAGATGTGAGCAATATTACCCTCCTTTAAAAATTGTAATATTACTTATAAAATAATAAATTTAATTTTAAACACAAAACTTGGTTGCAAGGGTTTTTCCTAAGTGTACTTGCAATTTAGTGATTTCAATGAAACTAGTGACTTACATAGTAGGACTTTTACTCATTGTAAATTGATGCAAATCTCGATTAGAAGAGTTACAAGATAGTTTCTGTGATTCCCTTGAGAGTCTTAATACTGGGGCTCTACTGTTAGTGTAATTTTCTGATGCTCATGGCATCAAATTTGATTTTTTTTTTAATTATCACTAAATTTTAACAATTGTCATACATGTTTATAGCTTAATGCTTTTATCTTTTAGTGAAAAATCAGTCTCTTCTGAGAAATTATCCTTCCACTCGCAATTTGCTAGAGAAGGGGTTAATGGTATGCTGAGACGTCTGGAAGAAATGCCTTCAGGTAATTATGATTTCCTTTCAGATTACTCTATTTTTTCATAAAATATGGTAACAAAATTAATTTAGCAATGTATATTAATAAAACAAAGTATATGGTTAGCTGTAAAAATAGTGATAGTTTTGGTGATATAGATATTTTAAGGATAAAATTTGAATACGTGGAATACTTAAAATATATAGGGTCCAAAATATCTAGAAAAAATGAAATTCAAGAGGAAATAAAGGCAAATTTAAAAGCTGGAAATGCTTGTTATTTCTTAGCTGAAAAAATATGAAGTTCATGCTTACACTCCAAAAATTTAGAAAGTAGGTTCTATATGACTATTATACTAACAATTATCCTTTATGGATGTGAAACGTAGATGCTTACAGTAGGGGAAGAGCAACGCCTTTAAAGATTTTGAAAATAAAGTACTGCATAGAATATTTGACCAAAAAAAATGTTTTTTTGTTTGCAGGAGATTTATCCAGTAAATATAATAAAGGTTATGTAAATGTCAGATTTAATTTCAAAGAAGGTTTAGTTTAGAAAGAAGAAGAATGTTTTTTAAGGAAGAATTAGTTTTGACCTGTTGGATAAACTTCTGAGTGGAAGACCACTATGTCGATGGGAGGATTTGGGTTTTGATGAGATGGTTAGGAGGGAGGGAAGTGTGTGGTCTGGGGTTGTTTGTTTCACTATCAATCCTTCGTGTTCACTTAGCCTTTTATTTATTTGTTTTTAAATTATCTTGTTATTCATGCTTCATTATTTTTTTACTATCTACTATTTCTTAAAACATTGAAAAATAAATAATTTATAGATTATCTAGTAACAGATTTATTGTACATGTATTACACATTGTACATATGGTAGGTTTTAAAAAATCTATTTAAAGAAGTTATCCTCACTTTTACTTAATGTATTTATTTTTTACATTGTTGTATCAATAAATAATTTAAAAAAATTTTTTTTTGTTTTGTTTTTTTAGAATGGACTATTATTCAACTAACCAGAGCTGTTGATCCGCATGAATACTTCTCTATTCGTCAACCTAATTATAGTCCAAAGTTGAAAGAGTTTTATCTTACTCGTTTTCCTTGTGGAAATGAATTGAAGTAAATTGTTGCAATAGATTTTTCTTTATTCTGTTGGGAATATTTGTGTTAAGTACGTCAATATAATTTATTGATTGAGATTTTTATAGGAAAAGCAGTCCAACTTGTATTAAACTTTCTTGGCCTGAAGATGCAACAGGTGATCTCATTCAAAGCTTCTTGAGTATAAAAGAAAAATTAGGACAAAGGAAAGGAAGTTCTGTGCATATTCAAAAAATGAGAAATGAAGCCTCCTCTGATGTTGAGGTACAATATTTAGATATTTTCTATATTGTTTCTTACAAGACATTTGAGATTCCAATAGCCATTAACTAACGATTTATCTCTTTGTTTGGGATGCAATTTCTTAGTTTCAATATTTTAGGATATGTTAAGTTATTTGTCTAATTAAAGAAATAAATGTTTCATTAGCTCTATTGTATTCTTTTTAAGACATTTATATCTCTTAATTTATTTTTTTGTTTTTTGCTTATTTCCAACATTAATTTGAATCCATGACATTGAAATCTATCTATCCTCTTCAGTTAATGGCTTCCTACATGATTCTTCTGTCCAATTATAAGCCTCTAGAATTTTTTTGAGGATTCTATCATGTTGGTTACTTATTATTGGTCACCATTTATTCAAGAAATGCCTTAGTGGAATTATGATCTGAATGGATTATCTCATTTTAATAAAACTCAAAATACATTATAATATCTCAGAAATTAAATGCCATTTAAAATTAATTTTTGTATTGCATTTAATTGTTATAAGAAGAAGATAATCAGGGCGCAGTCAGAAGAGAGCAAAAAACATGTCCAATTAAAAAAAAAACTTAGATGGAGTTCTGATATTTCAACATCCGTCTTCAGTAGTCTTCTTCAGGGCTACCGAACCGGGAGAGGATACTATTGATGACTCACAGTCCTGAGTGGCTCAGTGGTTCTGAAGAAGACCTGTAAGGCAGGTTGGCGCTCCATAAGTTTTTTACTTGGATGTGTTTTTTCTTCCTCCTGATTTCATCCCTGATCATCTCCTTTTATTACTTAACAGTCAAATAGGTTTCATTAGGGTTTCTAATAGAGAAAAATAGGTATGGTTGTGAGAAGATTCATTGCTAAATATCTTCCTCTATGTTGTTTTCATGATTAAGCTTGGTTACTAAATATATGGAAGATTGTACTTTTTTCCATATTTTCCTTGTTAGGTATGACTTTAATCATCTTTACAGTAAGGTTGGGTACACATATAGTTCGTTTTTTCTGTATTTAAAATGCGTAATTAATGTACGCCTTTCATTATTTAAAAAAAAACTCAATAGTACATTATGTGTACTTGAGCGTTAAAGGAAAATACTTTCATTAAATTATTCAGTGATTATTTGATTAGGATATTGTTTTGATATAATCGTTATCATTTATTAATCATTCTATTTATGTATTTTAGATAATAACTGTGTTCCTATTATACTTTTGAAAATTAACATCTAATCTTTAATAATATATGTTAATTTTTTTTTCATATTCATTAAAAAAATGTAATCCTTTTAATATTTTTATTTTATAATTATTGATTTTTATTTGCTTTATTTTATTATTGAATAATCTGTAATAGAGACTATGTCGAGAGATAGGACCCATGTGCTTTAAGGAATGGTCATGTCTTCTTCTTGGAAAATTATTGAACAAATCATTGGAAGAGGAAATTAGAGATGCTGTGGATAAGCGAATAGGAAATGCTGAGTATGGAAGCTATTTTCTATATGTTTTCCAATTATTGGTTGATTACTTTTCTTTTTATTTATTATTTGTTTTATTCATTTTATTTTTTTCTGCTACAGTATCAGTGTTCGTCAAAGATATCTCTGCTACTTGATAGGTGAAGGGTGTTGTAGTTTGGAAAATGGAGATATAGAGGTTGCTTTATATCAAGTATTTGAAGGGAATGAAACTTTAGCTATTAATGTGTTGGAATGCCTTATAAGGATCAAAGAAAATCTTGAATGCAGACTTCATGTAGCTGCTAGGCATCCAGTGCTCCTTGTTTTAGATGATGTAAAGTATTTCTAATGTAATTTATTAAATTATGCAATTATACTATAACTATAACTATTTATCATTCACAATAATAATAGTTGTTTGGTCCAAGAATAATTGCCACAATTATATCTATTCTCAGCGAGTGAAACCGCCAGAACTGTAGAATTATTGTTTGTTGGTGCTTCACATTGTTACGTACTCCAACTAGGGCAGGAAGGGAAGGTTATTCTACAGTGCTGAGGAATTTAAGAACTTTTATCTTGACTTTTATGATGCAATAATAAGTATTAATATGTTAGTTAACAAGTTAGGATGCTTTCTGATGGACTGTGATTAGTATTATTGATCATTGAATTACTTATCTGGTAATTTGTTTACTCTGCTCGTCCCCTTATTTGTTTCTGGATCTGCTGACCATAGGCATCTCTACCAGTAATAATAGCATTTAATTATTCACTTTTTCTGAATCCTCTCTATTACCACCTATTACTGTTCAGTAGAACCCCCTGTTATTCTGCGGTAATTGTGGGTATGGAGGCATGGATAATGAAAAACCCTGAATGATCAAATTACAAAATTTTATTGACTTGATTGATAAAAAGTTTAATTTAATTAAAAAACTGTACAAAAAAATCACTTGTATTAAGAAACAAACTCTCCAGTTCCTCGCAAGTGGAGATTCATATACAAGCCTCATGTATACTTTCAAAATTTCCAAGCAGATAATATCAAAGTTTGTTCCTGAAGAATATGACTCAGATTATTTTTAATTTACAAAACGGTCTATACGCAGATAGTTCACATTCATTGGACACTACCCCTTCTTGCACCACCACATCCAACTCTGATGGCCTAAATACTGCTGTTCTTTCACCGTGTGGGAGTGATAGCACTACACAATCATTGTCCTCATACATGTAGAATTACAGGTCAATGTAAACTTAGTTTTCAATCTCCTATTTTTTTGAAATATGTTAAGTGAGCAATAAATGATTACCTAAAAATACATTTTTTTTTTTTATATGTAAATTGATTTTTACTTGTAAATTGATTTTTTAATGCAACTACCTAAAAATAATATTTCTTTTTTTATATATAACTTAGGTAATAAGTAATTACCTAAAAAATAATATTTCCTTATTTCATTGCAAATTGGGCAATAAATGACCATGTACCTACTCCATACAAGAAAAAAAAAACTTCCCTTTATATAGGTACGTTCTCAACGCAATGCTGATGGCTGTGCAGACTTCAGGAACAAACTTGGATATTATCTGCTTGGAAATTTTGAAAGTATACATGAGGCTTGTGTATGAATCTCCACTTGTGAGGAACCGGAGAGTGACTGCAAGCCTGTTGATTGCATAAACTGGCTCCCTAATATTGGTCTAATTGGAAACATTCAAAATCGACTGGACTCAAACGAACGAAATAGACGAAATTAAAGATGAATTAAATATATCATCGTAGATATAAATAGAATAAAAATTAAAATTAATAGAGAGCAAAAATTAACCCACCACCTACATTGTAACATTGGCTGTTCCAAAACTCTCTGAAACTATTAAAATAGGGTTCCACACAATAAGGGTCCAACCTTAAACACCAAACCCAATGAGGTGTTTTAATTGATTTGGATTTTCTCACCTCACCTTTAAGTGCAAAAAAGAATCGATTGAAGGTAAACATCAAGATAATTTAAAATGTAATAAAAATCAAAATTGTATTAACTGTACCGGTACAGTATTTCTATTACAAAAAGAAACAAAATCAATTCTGGTCACTGAAAAAGTTCCTTATAATGAGGCCAAAAGGTTATATAGGGAAAAAAAATCCCACAACCTTTATTAAATCATTTGCAGACATCACCAAAGAAAAAATAGTTGAAAAAAAAGACGTTGCCGTACAAGCAGATATTTTTTTTAAATTTTCAATTAAACAAAAGCACATTAGCTGTTGATCCATCAATCCCATTTTATTTCGAATGATCTGGCAAGAAGTATGTAACTATCCCCCGAAAACAACCCGGGTAGCATAGAGAAAATTATTTCCATTATAAAAGAAGTGGACTTATTCAACAAAATTTAATTAGCAGAATATTAAATAAAAATAAAATTATTAAATAAATAAAAATAAAGAGAAAAATGTATATATACATACAAAATAATTAAGAAATAAGTATAATGTAATGAGTAACCTAAAAGCTAGGGCGTAATAACCTCTGCTGTTAATCACCCCATAACTTGATCCTATCTTATCCTATCAACAGATAAGCGATAACAACAAAGATGAATGCGCGAGAACGGTGAGAGGCCCACTCTGTTCGAGATTTACGTACGCACTAACTCAGTGTTGCGAAACATTGTGTAAAGAATCCCATTCTGGTTGAGATTCAAAAAATACTAAACCGCAACATACGAGATGCTAGATTCATTGTCGTGGAGCGTCTCAGATGCATGAAAATGAATCCGAGATGCATCTCAGCGACAAAGAGTCCGAACAATGAATCCCAGTGTGTTCTAGCCTTTACATACATGTGATTTTTACTGTTTATGTAGTTTGAAATTAAATAAATCCTTTCTTTCTTTCTTTCTCTTCCTCCTTAGTGCCTTTCAGCATGGAGGTGCCTCTGTCCAGGCAAACCAATCCTCCCTATTCCGAGCCAGCGCCCTCTTGGCATTCCAGTCTTTGCCTCTCTTCTCTCCCACCTCGGAGATGTAGGCCATCCATTGAGTTCTGGGTCTCCCTCTGGGACGTTTTCCTGTTGGTCTGGCCTCAAAGTATTTTCTCGGGTCCCGGTCCTCATTCATCCAGCAGAGATGTCCGAACCATCTGAGTTGCCTTTTTTCAAGGGTATCCTTTAGAGAGACAACCCCTAAATCCTCTCTAATCCTATCAATCCTGATATGATCCCTTCTGGTTCGGCTCGCTACTTTCCGGAGGTACCTCATTTCCGCTGCAGTTACTCTGCTTAGGTGCTTACCTGATGGTAACCAACTTTCACTTCCATATAGGAGAGTAGGCAGGTAAGCAGCTTTGAAGATATGTAACAACATTTTTCTAAACCTCCCTTTTCCCTATAACCGTGTTGCAGAGGTGGTAGTAGATTGAGTTTGCCTTCTTTATTCTATTGGATATCTCCTGGTCTACCTTTTCATTCCTGCTTATCACTGTTCCTAGGTAAGTGTAGTCGTCCACCATTTCCAATGCTTCATCCTTGCAAAATACCTCAACATATTCCTGTTACCGACCAATTTGCATTATTTTACTTTTCTTGACATTAATGGTCATTCCTTTCCTTTCAAGCTCAGACTCCCATTCAATTACAGCTTGCTGTAGGCTCTCTTTGGTATCAGCGCTAAGGACAATGTCATCCACGAATACCATTACTTGGGCAAGGATTGTCCTCATGTTCCACTTTCCAATAGTAGTACGGGCTGTTCTACATTTGCATATCCTCAAAATTTCATCCATATATATAATGAACAGGAGGGGGCTCAAACTATCTCCTTGTTTTACACCTTTCTTAATTGCAAATGTATCGGACTCTCTTCCATTAATTCTCACTACTCCTTTGGAATCATGATAAATCGACTTAATTGCTTTTATCAATCCTTGCATGGATGTTCTTTCCTGAAAGAGCGTAAATAAATCCTAAAGATTAGAAATACAATTATAAGAATAAATTAACAGCAATAAACATTAAAGTGTATGGTTGATTAATATTAAAATAGAATTATTCTGAAAGTGCCAATAAATAATGGAAAATTATATTATTATTTTTATTTTTTTTTTTTTTATCTATTTATTGAAATTTACAACTGTACATAAAAACATACATCCAGTAAATGTGATAATGACAAAAATAATAAAATGACAATGCTTGTGAAGCAACTACCCATTGGTAGCACTTCAATAAAAGTTCTATTTGAGAAGGTTCCGGGGCCATCTTCTTTTCAGACGCCTCGGAGGGTTGTCAGGAATAGAATGGGAAGCAAGTTGAGAGACTAGTGGATTTGAATGGTTACTGAGTTTACTATGAAAGGATAGGTATCTGGTTTGGGCTAAATCAGCAACATATGGAACATTGAGGTCTCTATGGATAAGTTTATTTGTGACAAAGTAGGGAGCATTAAGGATTTTTCGCAGGATTTTGGATTGCAAGGATTGGATACGAGATGAGTTAGATGGTTTGGTGGAGCCCCAAAGCTCAATTCCATATGTCCAAATAGGTCTGATAACTGTCATGTAAATGAGTCTTTTGTAGAATATCGGAAGTTTGGAACGTTTGTCTAGTAAATGTTGAAGAAGTCGAAAACGACGAGCAGTTTCCTGTCTTTTTAGTCTTGTGTGTGGATTCCAAGTTAAACGTTTGTCTAGTTGGAGCCCTAGGTAGCGGATCTGTTCAACAGGGATCAGTGGAATGTTATTAAAGGATACTGTTGGACAGGAAGTCGTTGGTTTACGACGAAGGGTAAAGGTTATTTGGTTAGATTTATTTGGATTTATTTTAATTCTCCAATTCTGACACCATTCTTGAAGGTTTATATATATGAGATTGGAGTGTTTGGGATGCTATGAAGGGATCATTATTTATTGATAACACACATGTGTCATCAGCATACGTAGTGAGGACAGTACTAGGATGTGTAGGGATGTCAGCTGTATAGACCGTAGGACCTAGGATACTTCCTTGAGGAACACTTGGCAGATTGGATAAATAGGGAAGAATAGGATAAATTATGATTGACTTTAAAGGTTCTATTACTGAGATAGGAGCGGATGATAAGGAAGTACGTAGGAGGCAGGAATACTCGAAGTTTGTAAAGCAGTCCCTGGTGCCAGACTCGGTCAAAAGCTTGTTCTACGTCGAGAAAGGCTCCAGTGCACTACATTCCGCGCTCCAATGCTGATGAGACTACGTCCACCACACGATGGCATTGCTGGATAGTGGAGTGTGACGTTCGGAAACCAAACTGGTGATCCGGGATGATATGATTGGATTCTAGGAAAGGATACAGGCGTTTCAGGATGAGTTTTTCCAGGATTTTGCCCATAATAGGCAAGAGTGATATTGGACGATATGAGGATGGAAGCTCAGGTTGTTTTTTTGGGCTTAGGTATCATCTTTACTATTGAGAATTTCCAAGGATCAGGGAAATATGTGGTGCGGAGGACAGCATTATAAATATAGGTTAGGAGTAGAATCGCTTTCCGAGGAAGAAGTTTTAGGATGTGGGCTGTAATTATGTCATTTCCAGGGGCTTTGTTTGAAGGTAATCTGTGGATTAGGTTTGACACTTCGGAAGGATGAAATGCTTTAGGAGGTGGAGACATTTGGAGTGGAATATTTAATTCTGCTCCAATACATTCAAGGTGGGTCGGGTTGATGATGTCAGGATGAGGATTAAATGATTTAAAGAGGTGTAGACCGAAGATTTGGGATTTTTCTTCGTCAGATCTTGTCCAGGTTTGAGAATCTGTAAGGAGAGGGTGATTAAAGTTTTTATAATTAAGGAGTTTTTTTGTAGTCATCCATAATGACTCGTTAGAAGTATTTAGACTTTTGGTATTGTCATGTAGGCTTTGAATTTTGAATTTTCTTATTTCTGTCTTAAGTTTGTTAGTTAAGTTGTTGTAATTGTTTTTTACTGACGGGTATCTAGTCCGGTGCCACTTTGCTCTTGCTCTGCGTTTTTCAATTAATAAGGACCGAATATGCTGTGGCAAGTTATTCTGTTGAGTATCATGAATTTTTCGGGATGCTGTATTTTTAGTAATACTAGTTTGTATTGATGATGTTAGTTTGTCAATTGCAAAGTTGATGTCTTGTTTTGTTTTAAGGGGAATTTTCAGGTCCAGTTTATTTTCAAGATCAGCTCGAAATTTGTCCCAATCTACACGTCCTGTAATCAGTCTAGGAAGGGAGGGTTTAGGAACGGGATTTGAATGCAAGAGAAGCAGAACAGGGCTGTGATCTGAGGAAAGGTCGTCCAGAGATTTGATGATGGTCTGAGAGGTGGAAATTTGGGAAGAAATGAAGATATCGAGGATATCGGGACGTTTTTTGAGGGATGTAGGCCAATAAGTAGGATTTAAGAGTGAGAGGACAGAATAACAGTTGGATGTTGTAATGCGGGATAAGATGCTGCCACGGGAGTTGGATGTTCGACAACCCCACCGCTGGTGTTTGGCATTGTAGTCTCCTCCAGCAATAAAACGCGGTCCGAGGGATCGGAATAAGGAATCAAGGAGGTTATGAGAAAGAGAATTACCAGGAGGGCAGTATACAGCTGAAAATGTTATATGGAAAGGACGGGTGGAAATGATTACTGAGGTGGATTGAATGGTGTCAGTTGGAGTAGATGGGACAAGAGAATGGGGTATAGATCTATGAATAAGGATACAAGATCCGCCATGGGAGGTGTTGTCTGGGTGATCAGATCTGTAAGTTATGTAGTCATGTATGTAAAAATGCATCTGTTGGGTAAAGTGTGTTTCAGTCAGTAGGGCAATATCTATTTTATTGTCGTGGAGAAATATGTCGAGTTCGTCTCGGTGGTTTTTCAGTCCGTTTGCGTTCCATAAAACGATAGCAAGAGGCTTAACACTCATCTTGCGACGTTTAACGGGATTTCTGAAAGGACTCTTGTGAGGAGGGTAATGAGCGGTTTTATGGTATCTCTTAGTTCTGAGTTGAATGAGGAAAGGATAACGTTGATATCGGTAGGATTTTGGTAGGGAGGGATACATGAATCGGATGCTTGGGATACATTGTTAGTCTCAGAAGGTGAATTATTTGGGAGTAGTACTCTTTGTTGAGTACGTGGAAAGGAATTAACTTGGAGTGAAGGGTTGATATGGACAGGAGTAGGAATTGGATGTTGTTTTTGAGGTGGTAATTTTACCTTCAAAGGTAAATTATGTGGAGGGATATTCTGTTGAGAGGGTTGAGGATGAGAATTGGATGTCTGATGCTGGGATTGGGAAGTTTGAGGCGCCTGACGTCTAGGTTGTTGTTTCATCTTGTCAGAATAAGCAGCTTGTTGTCGTGGTGGATGAGAAGGTGGTGCTGAGGCTAATGGCTGTTGCTCTGTTCTTCGATCTTGATGTTCTGGTATTTCTGGAAATACTGCAGTGTTATCAACATCAGGTGCTTGGATGTTTGGATTTGGTTTAGCTGAGGATATGTTTGATCTTCTTTGATTTTGCATACTTTTGTAAACTATGCAGCCTCTGTAGTTTGCAGGATGACCCTCTCCACAAAGTACGCATTTAGCAGGTGTATCACGTGATTGCTGGCAAGTTTCAGTTGCATGTGATCCAGCATATTTCACACATCTTGCCTGATGGTGGCAGTAAGTTTTAGTGTGCCCTAATCCTTGACACCTTGTGCACTGGACTATTGTTTTCCTTTTCGGTTCTTCAAATTCGATGCAAGAATATATAAGTCTAGTAACCTCGAAAATGTCTTTATTGTTGCTAGCTGGCTCCAAATCCACAAAGAACAGTGGCAACGGATATTTTTCAGTAGGGTGAAGCACATTAGATATATGCCTGACATTATGGCCAATTGCTTCTAAGCCGTCTTTTATAGCGCTGGTTGGAGTTGTAGAGTGGAGACCCCGCAATACTACTCTATACGATTTGTCTTTTTTAAGCTGGTAGCAGTGAAAATCATAATTTTTACTGCTTAAGTGATTTATCATCTTTTTATAACTGTCTTTCGACGTTGTTTTAATTTTGATATCCTTGATTCGGGAAAAACATTGGAAGTTAGTTTCTCCAATCAAATCTGAAATCTCAGTGCAAAATGAAATAAAATTGTCGATCTTATTAACATAAATTGGCGGCGGGTCTAATTCAGAAGTCTGCTGAGGATTCAAATTATTGTTTGCGCTGGTTGAGGGTGTAGAGGTATTGATGGTTGAGTTAGCTGGTTGAATTGGCTGAATTGTTTTAGCTGCAGTAGTTTTACTGCGAGTTTGATGTGTTTCATTGGTGAGTGGATTTTTAAATTTAGCTGTTTTATTTTTTTTTTTATTTGGAGAATTGCCCGCTGATCCTGGGGCGGTGTTTCTTTGTTGTTTTTGTAATGTTCTTTTTGACTGGGAATCAGTTTCACTGATTTCCGAATAGGGGGCATCTTCCTCTGATTCGTCCCCTGATGTGACAACGTCCATCATAATTGTATTAAAAAAAAAAAAAAAAAAAAAAAAAAACTATAAAACTTCAATTAAAATAAAAATAGTAACTACAAAAATAATAACACAATGAAAAATGATTACTTATATAAATAAGTTATTTAAATAATTATTAACAATTTTTACTGTTGAAAAAAAAAAACATAATATATAAAGAGGGGGGGAAAAAAAAAATATATTGTCTAGGTTTGAACGAGAGGAAAACAATTAACCAACCTTGACCGTGATAGATAAGCGATGTGTATACCAGCTAGCCGTTAGGATTACGGCTAGGCAGCTGAACTGCTTCACCTAATGTTTATTGTTCACTGTTAATCAATGTTTCCACTCACCTCACTGTCAGCAACTGAAAAATATTCTATAGTTTATACTGTCACTATATGGTAAAAATGCGGAACAAAACTATAGCTATTTCACTACAGAAAAAGTCACAATTACAGAGCGCTTAATCGGCGTGCAATATAGATCGGCCATCTTGGCTAACTCCTAAAATTATATTAAAAAAAAAAACTGTAAATAATTATCGGGCATATGTTAACAATTATTGAATCAGATTGATATACAAGATAAAATTGAAACAGATTACTTGGATATTTTATTTAAAATTTTTTTCTCATCTGAAAAGATTTTCTTATAAAATCTATAAATTTACATTTAGCTTAGTTTATTGGCTATCCTGTTTATGTATTATGATGCAATTTATTTATTAATATAAAATATTAATTATTTACATGTTTATAGCACTTTGATAATATTTCATGGGAATGTATCCCTCTTCTTAAAAGGCATCCAGTTTCTCGTGTGTTTTCATTACATGTTGCACATTCTCTATTTACCTCACATAAAGATCACATAAAATGTGGATTAAGGTTTGTATTTTATTAATCTGTTTTTATTGATATTGATATAGATTTTAGCATTATTAGATGCTATAATATTTTTGGATATTAGATTTAAGAATGCTAAGGAAATATTGAGCCTTTTGTTGAACTTTTTACTATAAAGCTATTGCCTGTATTACAATAACTTCAATAACATCTGTAATCCTTTGATAGTCATGAGAATACCTCACTTATTAAAAACAAAGATAAAAAGATAACTTGAAACTGATTTTGGGACTACAAGAAAATTTTATCTTCAACTGACAATTTACTTCTAAAATTCAAATAATTCGATAAAAGCCAAAATTATCTTTTACATTGATTTTCTCATATTCTTTGAGTTTTGATTTAAGATCCATTCGATGAGACAATAATTTGGAAAGCTTCCCTCAAAAGGTTCATTTCCAAGCATGATAGAATCCACATTTTTCAAGCATTGTTTTATTTACTTGAGGTACGCATGATGATATAGAAGGATCAATACAATTAGGATTGATGAATTAAATGCCACTTCTATTGAGATTATTTTATTTGAAAACTAGTTTCGAATGCTAAACATTCATCTTCAGTTCTAAAACATACAATAAAATTTTCAACACATCAGTACTATGTTACATAAATTAAATATACTAAAGTTTTTTAAAAAGATAAGACAAGAAATCAAGCATAGGCACTCACCTTCGAGGTAACTAAAACACTGAATTTGTGAGAAGTAAAAAGTAACCTACCTGCCCCCCTTTTACTTCTCACAAATTCAGTGTTTTAGTTACCTCGAAGGTGAGTGCCTATGCTTGATTTCTTGTCTTATCTTTTTAAAAAACTTTAGTATATTTAATTTATGTAACATAGTACTGATGTGTTGAAAATTTTATTGTATATTTTAGAACTGAAGATGAATGTTTAGCATTCGAAACTAGTTTTCAAATAAAATAATCTCAATAGAAGTGGCATTTAATTCATCAATCCTAATTGTTTTATTTGTTTCTTCTACTAGTAGCACTATTGATTTGTAATAACAGGGTACATGTCAAGTATAAAAATTCAAATTATCAAGAAAGAATTTTACTTTCCATCTTGCTTTAATCCCCTTACTTCAAGCAGGCCGAGATCTGTCCAGCCATGCATGTTTATTCCTGCTCCCTCAGGATATAATTATAGTTCATTGAATAATTAATTGGAATTATAATTCAAGTCATAATTAATTGGAATCATAATTCAAGTTATAAATTATATCTTTTAACTTTTATATCATATATGTTGTTTACAATATCATTTAATATATTTGTTGATTTACATTTAGTGCTAACAAGGGGAGGACACACTCAGTCTCTCACGGATCTTGTTGGTAATTTTTTTGGAGGTTCCTGGTCAAAAAATATTAGACACATATTTTGCCGTTCTGACCAATGGGCCCTAGAAGCCGAGAAAAAAAAAAAAAAATAGCATTAAACTAATTTATTTTTTATCTCGAGTTTAAAAAATGATATCGACATGATTCTTGCACCAAGATGTTCAGTATTGAGTGCGAATTAAAGGAAAAAAAAAAGTCGCTCCATAGATTTTGGTTAAATTCTAAAAAAATGATTAGTTTTTCAAGCAAACTACCTCTATAGATTTTTTCACACAAAAATTGAGGTCAGATTCTAATTCAGCACCCTCAAAAACATTAAAAACCGGTTATTCAACAAAATCAAAAAATATCATTTTTTTCACCCTCTTCCAGGAAAATGAAATTTTAAAACCGATTATTGGTTACATACCTTTAAATTGTCATTACTTTGTCATGCAATTCACTGGTTGGTATCGCTGGAAAGAGGAGGGTCTCAGCTTTCTTTTGATGTATATAAATGTAAAATTCGATGAACAAAAACCTATTAAAAAAATTGGAAAATCCGAAAAACATTTTGATTTTTAACTTGAGTTTGAAACCAGATAGGATGATGAAACCAAATACATTTCAAGCGTATTACCACCCTATATTTTGTGTAAAAAAATAAAGTTGATACGTTAAACCGTCTAAGCGTAATTCACGTTTTTTATCAATTTAAACAAAAGTTGCCTACCATTTTGGTCAGGCAAACTTTGAAGCTTACAAACTTTTATTTTTCTATTTGGATGAAATTTCGTATTTAAGGGTTCTCTTGAATGCTGAATTCGAATCCGATATCGGTTCTTGTGAAAAAATTATATTGAATATACTTCACTTGAAAAATTTTAGCTTTTACACTGTAAAATGTGATAGAAAATTCTTTTAGCCCTAGAATTCCATCTCAACACCCTCAAAAACTTAGGAAATGTATGTATATATATAGATATCAATAAAAAAAAAAAAAAAAAAATATATATATATATATATATATATATATATTTTTTTTTTTTTTTTTTTTTTTTTTTTTTTTTATTGATATCTATATATATACATACATTTCCTGAGTTTTGAGGGTGTTGAGATGGAATTCTAGGGCTAAAAGAATATATATAGAATATATATATATATACTAATTGGGAGAAATAATTTACTTTAATTATTATTAAAATAATTATAATTATTAATTATTTATTGTAATAACTTATTACAAATTAATATTTACATTATATACAGACAGAACCACATATTAGATTTGATTGTTAAGTATTTACAATTTTTATTTTATTCTTCAAACCCAGAACACATCTCTAACCCGTTTTGTAATCTTTGTTTACTGGGTTCTAATAACTGAAGCTTATTACATTACATTTTTCATTTTCATTATATTCAACAAAATCCTGTCAGCAACAGAAGTGAGGCAGTTATTGCTATAATGTTTTTTATGTCAACTATCACAATCATATTTTAACATGTTCAACTGCAAAATAAAATAAAAATTGTAAATACTTAACAATCAAATCTAATATGTGGTTCTGTCTGTATATAATGTAAATATTAATTTGTAATAAGTTATTACAATAAATAATTAATAATTATAATTATTTTAATAATAATTAAAGTAAATTATTTCTCCAATTAGTATATATATATATATATATATATATATATATATATTTATTTTATTTTTTTTTTATTGATAACTTTTGTTTAAATTGATAAAAACGTGAATTACGCTTAGACGGTTTAACGTATCAACTTTATTTTTTTACACAAAATATAGGGTGGTAATACGCTTGAAATGTATTTGGTTTCATCATCCTATCTGGTTTCAAACTCAAGTTAAAAACCAAAATGTTTTTCGGATTTTCCAATTTTTTTAATAGTTTTTTGTTCATCGAATTTTACATTTATATACATCAAAAGAAAGCTGAGACCCTCCTCTTTCCAGCGATACCAACCAGTGAATTGCATGACAAAGTAATGACAATTTAAAGGTATGTAACCAATAATCGGTTTTAAAATTTCATTTTCCTGGAAGAGGGTGAAAAAAATGATATTTTTTGATTTTGTTGAATAACCGGTTTTTAATGTTTTTGAGGGTGCTGAATTAGAATCTGACCTCAATTTTTGTGTGAAAAAATCTATAGAGGTAGTTTGCTTGAAAAACTAATCATTTTTTTAGAATTTAACCAAAATCTATGGAGCGACTGTATTTTTCCTTTAATTCGCAATCAAAACTGAAAATCTTGGTGCAAGAATCATGTCGATATCATTTTTTAAACTCGAGATAAAAAAAAAAAATAAATTAGTTTAATGCTATTTTTTTTTTTTTCTCGGCTTCTAGGGCCCATTGGTCAGAACGGCAAAATATGTGTCTAATATTTTTTGACCAGGAACCTCCAAAAAAATTACCAACAAGATCCGTGAGAGACTGAGTGTGTCCTCCCCTTGTAAGTTATTAACAGTATGGATAAAGGCATTTACCAATTATTAATATTTTATCTTTTATTTTTAGGGAAATCAATGAAAGTGAAGTTTGCTATTATGTAGTCAATCCTGATGGTAATCTCCCGAGTGTTGAAGAACATATACCTAAATTCTTTCGGAAGCGGTTTCCTCAGTGGGTTGGTATTATTGGAAAGAAACCAACTGAAGAAGAATTAATTAAAGCACTAACTGAATCTAATACCTATGTGTAAGATAATTTTTTATCTTAATTTTTCTTTTTTATGAATCTTATTAATGTTGCGGCCTCATATCAACCTCTATGTGTAGATTACTGCCTAAGGTTGGCTGGTGAAACAGGGAATTTTATTTGCTCAATTATTGTAATCAACTTAATTTTATTTTTCGAGACAGTATCATGTTTCTGTATTCAAATAGTTAACTTTTTTTAATATATAAACAGAAGTTTTATCCAGCTCAGAGGTTTTAGTTGAAACAACCACTCAACATTAAAAATGGTCAAATTTTATTAATTTCTTATATAAATAGTTTTTGTAAAATACTAGGTTCTTTAGAAAATGTTGACTTCTTCCTTAACATGAAAATTTAAATATCCTCTTACGGCATTGGACACTAATGACATGTGATATATTTTACTAGTAGTGAATCAAATATATTTGTTGCAGGAAAAAAATGATGCAAAGAAGTTTGTATCTACATATATAGTCATATAGAAGTTTATATATAGTCGTATTTATTAGTAGAAGAAATATCACTTTTATAAACATAAAACATTTAAACAATACATTTGTGTAAAATCATATATTATTTCAAATACAGTACAACCCTTTATTTCTGATCTCCGGCTAACCCGGATCAGTTCACACCGCCCGAGCTTCTCCTGTTGAAAAGGATGCGTGACCTCATGGTATGGAAACATCATTCAAAGCTGACAACTCAAATTAACAAAAAAATTTCAGAAAAATTAAACTATATGTACTATATTATATTTTATAATGATGTGTATTTTAAGTGTTTTTCCACTATAAAAAATTTATTGTATTGTTTGTTCATGTTCTTTATTTTTTAAACATTCTCTGTTTAACCCGGATTTTCGTTATGTCGGGTCGGCTGCACTCTTGGCTAGTCCGACTTAATGAGGTTGCACTGTAGTATCAGTGTAGTTTTTCCTTCCATTGACCTTTGACTGTGTTGGAAATTGATGGAATTCGGCTAGATTTTTTCATATAGATCACATCCTGTTCTTTTAAGCATATTAATATATTATTTAAGGCTCTATTATAACACTGAAAATGAAGATTGTGAAACCTGTTTCATAAGAAAACCTCTCAAATTTGTTGTACTTTTGAAATGATCCTAATAAATATTGTAAATTTGTTATCTTTTCAGTGTTTCTTAATTAAAGATATATAACAGCTCCTTTACGAGAAAAGTATTTCTAGCATTACTATTATTTGCTTGAAAAAATAAAATTAATTAGGCTCCATCAATTTGTTTTTCTTGATATTTTTCTTAGTGTTGAGCTTACTTTTTAATAAAATTCAATATCATCATATATTAGAGATGATATCCCTGGCTGTTGTTTAAAAGTCTAATCAAAATCGTTGATTTTTCAGTAGGCACCACAAATTTTTAATCGTTTTTTGAAAATCCTGTAATTACTCTGAAAATACCATTTGGACCAAAATAAATACTCTAAGGCCTTTTTAAGAAGCCCAACTCACCAGTTTTTCACAATATATTATATGATATTAAAAATCGAGCTTGAAAAACAGAACTTGTTTGCAAGATGATTGGAATCCTTGACTTCTTCACGACAACCACCGATATATTCTAATTTTAATATTCTGTTTTCAATTTTTAAAAAAAAGTTATTTTCTTCTGTTTAATTGTGATTATTATTGTCAGATATTGTGGACATGGTAGCGGCTCACAGTATATTGCATCTGAGAGAATCCAACGATTGAAGGTCAAACCGCTACAGATGCTTTTTGGTTGCAATAGTGTTGCTCTAAAAGATCTAGGTGGTCATACCGAAATGTATGGAGATGTAATGGAGTTCGCCATTGCTTGCAGGTCATTAACTAAATTATTTTTTATTACAAATTACGTTTAATTTCCAAATTTATATGATGTTTTATCATTATGTGTGTAACAATCCTATATATAGGATTGTTATTTCCATTAAAACATCATGTAATAAATTAATGTTGTTTAGACTTTGTAAATAATATGATATAATGACCACTAATGTGGTGAATATTAACTTTTTTTCTCATGTTCCTACTCAGTGTTGTCTTTTATTTTTTAGTGGCTGTACTTTGGGTATGCTTTGGCCTGTTACATGTTATGATACTGATCGAATTACCATGGTTTTAGCTAATATTTGCTTACCAGGAACTCCAGTGGATATAAACAGTAAATATCTTTTATTTTATTTTTAAATGATCTGGATTGAATAATTTATCACAGGATTATGTTTATTTTAAACTAGCTTTTGACAATCGCTTAACAAATACTGTATAATTACATTTAATTTGGCCTTAATCTTCTTTTTTAACTTATATTTGGTGTTAACTGTGGAGTTCTTATAGAATTACCGCATAAAATAGAGTTTTATAATTTGGTCCAATAAAAATTTAAATTGAAGGTTTTAGTAATATGACCTGTTTTAAAAGGAACTACTCATTCTTAAGTTACGTTCCATTTCATGCATAATATTATGTATTATGAATAAAATGAAAAGTATACTTTGTTCTGAGACACGAGTAACCTAGAATAATGACAATATTACAACATTACTTCGATAAAAACAATGTACAAAAAAGAATTAATATATAAAAAAAACTATTTTCATTCTTTTACTAAATTGAAATAAAGTAAATAAAAAGGTTTATCAACTAATTTATGTTTATTTGAAGGGATGGAAGGTAATGTGAATAAGGGATATGAACCTTTTTAATTAGGGAGCATGACAATTGTTGGGAGTAGCTAGCAGTATTCAAGAGGATTGAGGAGTGCATTTAGTATTTATTTATTATATTCTGCAGTCCTGTGGGAACAATTATAGATCGAAAGGATGAGCTCTGTTGGTTTTGGACTATATAGATGACTTGAATTGAAGAAGTTTGAAGACCATGGAATTGGAATGTGAAGAGATGATTGGAATTGCCTGGTAAAAAAAGGAGTCAGGAAATGTCTAGAGGGAGAAGGATAGAGCAATTTCAATTTAGTAGGGGTATTGTTTACATGAGAGTTTTTGGGAGATCTGAAAAACAGTCCATTTCAATTTATAATTTATTATTAAGTTTCTTGTTTCTCTACCATAAATCAAACATCCATAATGAGGGAAAATGAGAGAGCCTGTGATTCATTAATTAATTTAATATTCAGACATTTCATTAACATGTTTTTAACTAAGAAAAAATTAGATCCTTAGTTACATATTTAAACCTTTTATATTATTACACCTATTACCTACATTAATATTAGCATCAGTCAGTGATCATGGCTCTCTTGGAAATAAGACCCCCCCCCCCCCCTTTCCAGTATTGATAACAGTTAAGTATTAATATTTGAAGTGGTGGTGAATGAGAAAGGATACTCGAAGTTGATGGGTGGTGAATGAATGATTCACAACTGTAGGAGCTGTTCAAGGACCATAAAGGATTTTCAGGTGATTTTTCTTATTTAAGTAGCATGTTATCCTCTATGTTATGCTATGTTATCCTCCTAACTTGATTAGTACTGTCAGCATTTATCTGAATCTTATCAGATGCCTCTAAAGGATGTCAGAATAGTATAAGATTTGTAAATCTTTATCATATGAATGATATTAGGAATAAAATATTGCAAGTCATTAAATATTAATAAAAAATAGTGTCAGTAAATGGAGAGATTTTTGAAGAACACTTCAGAGACAAGTAGGATTTAAACCAACTTCAACTTAGAGTATTTAAGAATAGTGAGAGATTCTATTTTAGATCAATATTTCAAAATTAGTAGATACTTCAAAATTATAAACATGTTTCTTTATCTAAATCTAAATTTATAAAAGTAATGACCTCTGTACAATAACAATTTCGTTACTTGGTCTCAAGGTCAAAACTGTGAGATATATTACCCCTGGTTTCTTTTATTGAGGAAGGAAGGTAATTTTTTTAAAAAACTTGAACATCTTTAATAATAAGTTAACTAATAGAAATAATATGCCTGGATCTCTGTGATTAATCATCATGTTAATGTTACTTTATTATTATTATTTTTTCAACGCACTTTAGCTTTTGAAAAAGTTGAAGGTAAAACAAAAAAAGAACCAGAGCTGCTGCGAGCGATGAAGCAGGTGAGGGAATGTGTTAATCTGTTCTCCAATGGTGCAGCTTTAATAGCTAGAGGAATTCCTATAAAATTGGTAATTCTGCTTAAATTAATATGTAATAAGAAACTAATATTATTTTATTAAATAAAGAACTTTAATCAAGGGACTATTGATCAAACATTGATCAGTAATTAACTGGTTTACAAGTCTTCAGTTACACCATAGTATACTGTTTTTATTTCTCACCTCCAAAATCAATTTTTAATTCTAGTGGAAAAACCCACCCATATTTAAGAAAACCTTATGTTTTGTCAAATAAAAATTAATTTATAATAATATGTAATAGGAATATTGATAACATAATCGTGTTTTTAATGTATACAACTTTTTTTTTCATTCAGTAGGATAATTCATCATTTTACCATGTAAAAATTAAATCTTAGTATTTTATTGGGCAATCTCTCATTCTAATAACTTCATGAAAATGCTTTTGCCATTGAATACACAAGTTTTTTGTTGTATCTGCAGTTTGAAAATGTTCCCTGTTTACTTGACCTTTAATGAAACTTACCTTCCAATTTATGAATACTAAAAACAGTTCAATACTTAAAAATAAGAAAAAAATATTACTGAAACAGGTTGAACATATGCATTAAAAATTTATAGTACTGTTAATTTTTATGCTACAGAAAGCTTTTCTAATTGAATAGATTTATAATGGTCATTTAAACAGAGTACAGAGTATTTGTTAATCTGTTTTTGTAAATATCAATTTTGAATTAAATATTAATGTTATTTTTAATTTTTCAGGTTCCTGATAAAACAACAAGTTCTGATTATAGTTCAGAATCTAATGAAAGTAAATAATATGTTAAAAATGTAATTCAGAGGTGATTGCATCGCAAGTGATTTTTAAATTTGTATATATATTTTTAAATAAATATTTATTGAATTTCCTTTCTTTACCAGTTAGCAAAAATTGATCAAATAAATCTGTTAATGAAAGTATTTCTTTTCTGAAGAGTGCTTATTCCTAAAACAAGAACCAAAAAAAAAAAAAAAAATCTTTCCATATTTATAGACTTTAATATATACTTAATGTAACTTGGGTAAGTTATGTTTATTAAAATCTTTAAAATTTGTTTTATTCAGTGTATCTTCCTAGTGATATTGGGAAGTATGGTTATTATGGTAAATTCTTGGTGATGTCTATTGTTAATATATTGCACTGCTTTGCACATTCCACACCCAGTATAAACTCCAAATTGCATTTGATTGAAGGATTCTATTTTTGGCTATCTTTCAATCAAGAGGGAAATAAATTTTATGCCTTATGCAAATTTTGAATGTTAATTTTATTTAGAAAGAGGATGATTCAAATGCAGAAAGAAATGTTTTGAGATATCTATTTATAATAGGTAAACTGCTCTCAATAAAACACAGTTTTAAATATAATTACTTGAGAGAAGAGAAAAAGAAAAACTCCGAAAGAATCAAATAAACAGCTTCACATAAATTTAAAAGAAAATGCTACTTGGGATTAGGCCTATCCTGGAAAAAAAAAAAAAAAAAAAAAAAAAAAAAAAAACTAAAAGACAATTTAGTTCATATTTTGGAGTTTAATTTTGTTTTATAGTCTGCTTCCAGTACCAGAATTAATAGCCATATCCAGTTTTATCACTAATACCTCTTCTCATGTTGAGTTGAGTAGTGTAAATATAATGTGAAATAACGAGACCGAAACACTTAACAAACATAGTCATTTAAATCAAAATTGATCTTCACTTGATTAAACAAAATAGTCTTTTTTTTAGCTCAATTCATTCATGTCAGATTCAGCTTAAAAAACAGTTTGAAGTTGTAAGACAAGAGATCATTCATAGTAGTATAGTAGTTGAGACAATTAAAACTTTTAACTAAAGCTTTTGAATGAGCTGATGTTTCTACATACGGATAAACATACAATGCCAAACTTTTTTGGTACCTAGGTTACTCAGATTACATACACATGGTAGATAAATAGTAAGAGGGAACAGCCAAATGAAAATACTTAGGCCTATAGAGAAAGTGAAAAAACCCAATAATATGATAGGTAAATAAAGCAGTTAACCTGAAAAATAATTTTATTCTTGTGCATAGTAAATTTAATAGAAGGATAAACGTTATCAAGGACATTTGAGCGTTATAATAATGAACATATTTCTTAATAAAAAGAAAATTTATTTTTTGTACATACATACAAATAAAAGTTGTTTTTAAAAATATCTACAGTCTTTTCGAGTAATTTTTTAATTTGATAGGATTGCACTTACATTATCTTTAACAAATCTGAACCAATAAATTTCTTTCAATAAAATTTAGTCATAGTGAAAAAATAACATATATATTAGGAAAAATATTGAATACATAATAAAGTATCTGATTTACTTTCCCTAAAATACAATTCTTAATTTAAATATAATTGTGTCTTGTAACATGTATATTCCTTGAGGACAAACTGTTATAACTATTAAATTAACAGTCATAAATTACAATTGTTTTTAAAAATAAAATTTAAGCGCGACTAAAGAAGAGTTATAAAAATATTAGTTATACAGTATGTAATAAAGTAACAAAAAAAAAAAAAAAAATTACATCCCTGAGAACAGCCCACTAACATTTTGGATACAATAATTTATGGGATCACAATTACAATGCATCTTGAATCTAGAAAGTGTACAGGACAAAAATAGTTTTATTACCTATTTTCAAAATTCAAAATCAAAATAATTCACAGAACAATTTACATTCAAAAACTTATCTATAGAAATATAATCTTCAGAGTCAATCCTTATTCATTTAGGTAATCCAATCTAAGGCTGATAATCCACAGAAGTTATTAGTCACAAACCAATAATAAGAGGAAATGCTTCCAGTAAGAAAATACTATGTGCAAGGTTCCAAGATGCCTTCAGATGTTACTTGTTTCAGTTACTATCATTATCTGGGCACAATTAATCAAGATCAAATATTACTTAACCGATAAAAGAATAATATAAAAACAAAATACTAAATAAAGCTTAAAAATTAATGTAAGATTTAAAGAATAGTGTATTAGTTTGAAATTCAATTTTATTAGTCATTAGCTGAGTGTGACGTATATTTATTGACATTATTTATTTTTTTTAATTGAATTTTGCAGTTATTTTGGCAATGATGAACACAACAACCCAATAATGAAAAAATATTTTTTTATTTTCCCTTTAAACTCTAGATGTATTATATTAACCCTTTGGCTGTGGCATGCTCATGTGGGGGGAGGATACAGTGGTGCAGGATCGTCTAGGCACCTGCAATGCCCTGTGTTAGTGTTAGTACTTAGTGTTTTTGTTTTCTTTATTTATTCTACATTTTCTATTCATGTTTGTAAAAGACGATTCTTTTCTATTTGATATTCCACTAGTTCCCGGCATTTATCCAATAGATATATTACCGGATTGATCAAAAAGATCCTTGTCATGATCTGAAGATTCTCCTACATTCACTCTAATAATTTTTCATTAGAATACATTTTTTTAGACATATAAATGCAATTAACAATTCTCTACAAAATCAGAAAATATACTGAAGGATATGCAGGCAAAATTTCAGGTAAAGAGAAACTGTACTTGGTAGTAAAAAAGGGTTGAAGCAGGTACACAGAAGGTACCTGAAATTGACAAAAGTGAAGTTGTATGCCATCTATTGGCTTTAAGAGGCACTGCAGTTTCTATAAACAGTCCACAGATGGTGATATATAAAAGAACTATATTATGAGTTAGTAGTAGCAGCCTGGCATCAAACAAGCAGGACTCCTATAGTAGTCAGTAGCAGCCAAAGGGTTAATAAACATTTTGGAATGTTATCAACTGTATAAAAATAAGTCATATATAATTTTCTTATGAAAAATATATCATTAAAACAGTTTCACTGCAGTTAAGCATTCCCCCTAATTGTTAAAGTCACACTCTTCGTTGTCAAAAATGTTTTTATGAATTCTATATATATGCCCAAATGAATGTGGGAAAACAAAGAGCCTTTGGTATCTTCATCCTAGGACTAACAAAGTAAAGTTATTTGTATGTTGCACAAATACGAGATCTTACTCAAAGTCAAATAATTATTCAGAAAGATTTATTTAATTTACTAACCATCACAATTAAGAATTCTAAGTACCCATGGAAATTAGTAAATCTGTTAAATTGAATACCATTGTACTTTTTTTTTTTTTTTTTTTTTTTTTTTGTCAAATTTCATTTAACAGAAAACAAAGCTACTGAAATCAAAATTTAAAGTAATACATTCAGTTCAAGAAATGTTTTATTTTTTAAATTGAAATATTTTACATACGGCATGGACCAACCCAATGTACAGTAGGACCCCCATTATCCAAGGTTCTGTGGGGCCAATTTTTTTTTTTTTTTATAGGAATGGAGAAACATGGCAAGCTGGCATCGTATCTATGAGATGTTCCCGGTTACTATATACTAATTCAATTTATATTACAGGAACTGTAATATTTTCAAGTCTTTCTCTGAAACTCCTACAGGCCTTTTTGTCTACAAAACAAAATTATTTACTCAGTAGTGCTTTAGTCTCCATTTATGTATGAACTGCAGAAATATTCCAAAAAAGAAAACTTAGATACTATTCAACAGAAATTTACCATTATAATGTCGAGAGCAAACTATTAGTGATATTTTGAAGAAAAAATACGTTTCTGTCTTCATATTGTCGTCAGCCCAAACATTATGTTCGCGGAAAACTCTATGATGAAGATCTCTACATTAAAAGACGTAGATAATGCTGTCTGTCTATATGGTACATGCAAAAAGGTGCTATGAGAGTTCCTACTTTTGGGCCTTCTACTAAACTATTTTTAACAGGAGAATGTCGATTATAGCAGGATTACCTAGCTACAGGCAATGAGAGCTGATTTTAGAAAATAATTGTTAGATAAAAAACCTAAAATTACTTATTTTTTCTAAATGAAAATTCAATACTTTAATAAATATATAAGAAAAGTTTTATGTTTATAAAAGTTTTATTTATTTTATTATTAATAAAATTAACCTTATCTATCACATTAAGTAAATAAACTGTTAACTCGATTATTTGTGAATCCCCATACCCATCATTACCCCAGATAACAGAGGTTCTACTGTAATTTTTGTCATGTAATATATTAATAATATTTTTACTTAAAACTAATAAAATTGTGGACCAAAATTCAATGCTTTATAATACTGTTCTGTTATTCTATGTTATATAAGTAATAAATGCTGAAATGATAATACAGAAATTTAAGAAACCACCATTTTATTAAATGCTAAACCTATTATATGAATGTAATCGGATCAATGGACAAAATAAAACAAAAATAGAGACTGAATTGACCAACTGTATTTATAATAAAGTAATAAACATTAAGGTATAGAGTAAAACCCAATCTAAATAAATAAATAAATAAATTAAAAAACCCTTTATTCATGAATAAGATAATCAATTTCAGGATAAATGTTGACAAATTATCAAGGAGAAAATAAAAAAAAATAATTAAAAAAACAAGATCATAAGGATGAATCACAAATTCTATAGTCTAAGACACTTAATTTATCTAATATATACAGATATTCACACTTGTAATAATTACACAAGTTTTCATCTCCAGGACTTACCCCTTATTAATTTGCTTGATTTATGGTCATCCCTCTTAGGAGAAGCCTTTCGTTTACCAGGCGATTTTACAATTGATTTTCCTTTGTCACTAGGTCGGTCCGTACTTTTCTCTCTTCTAGATTCTACACTCCTTTCACGCGATCTACTGTCTGATCTTTCTCGTCTATCTTCTCTTTTATCATTTTTTTTCTCATCCCTTTTTTCTATTCTCTTTTCATCTTTCTTTATTTTTTCATCAGACTTCTTCTGTGGTTTTGGAGATGGTGATTTGGTTACTTTTTCTGATTTATATTTTTCATTTTTTACAGGATTTGCTGGCTTGACAAAGTTGTTATCAGGTGATTTCTCAGAAGTCCTTTCCACAGGTTTTTCTGCCTTTTTTACAGTAACTTTTTCACTTGATGAAGTACTACTTGTTTTAACAACTTTTTGAGTGTTATTGGTAACTTTTTCTTTTTCTACTTTTGGTTTTTCAACAATCTTGGATTCTTCAGACTTTTCTTGAGGACTAGATGAACCATTCTTAGTAATTTCAGTTAGAGAAGAAGACTCAGATTCATCACCCTTTACAACCTGGAAATGTAGAAACATGATCATAAAATAATTTAAAATTTCAACCAAAATCTAAACTATTACATATGTTTGTATTGCATACCTATCGGGAATAAATTTTGAGATTAGTATGTGTTGTGTTAGGAGCTAAGTCAATACAATTAGCAAACATATGTAGTTGTTCAATTAATTTTTAAGTTTTGACAAATAAAAGATAAAAAATGAAATGAATGATGGAAAAATGAGAACGATTTTAGTTAAATATAAATTAGATAAAATAGGGACCTAAGAGGATTATAAGTTTTAGATAGTTGTGAAATTGAATTGAGGGAAAATAAAGAATTACTGAATTAAAAAATGGTTTCAACTGATGAGAATCAGATGCTGAAAAAATATTAAAATATAATGGAAATAATTTGATATGGTGCATTTATTTATATTGTATGTAGAATATTAAAGGAATATAAATTGTGTATGGGGTAATGGATAAAGGCAGGTGGGAAGGGAATCTCTTAATATTCTTACTAAGAGATTGAAACAGGTTTTATTGCTAAAAACAGATATAATTTTCTGCATCTAAAAATGAAAGTGTTTTATAGCTTGTAGCAATACCACATTTATAGGAGTTATTTAAAGTATAAGAAATATGTAGATGTATACTTTTTTTTGTCAAATTAATTAGTTTTAATTTTTTACTAATTCAACCAGTGCTGCCGATGCGGGTATTTTTTCCTGAAATTGGGAAATGTTAGGCAGCGGCGGGAATTTAACGGATATCTCCGAAAAACGGGTAATTTCGGGTATTTTTTCTTTCCATAACAGATTATGTTAATACCTATTACATTGTTATCTTTTTCTAAATTGATAAAAACAATTACCGTCAAAAAGTTCAAAAGCGATTGTAATATTTTTCGGTATAGGAAAAATCAAAAAGGTCAGTCTGTCTTCGACGACAATCAAGGGGATGAAAGCCGTTCAGTTCCTCAGATGTCCATGTGAATGTTTGGTACAGCCACCAGTGCTGCGGTCCTTTCTTCGATGCTCACTTGAATATTTGAGTGCGGCTTTTGTCACGTATTTTTGTACGACGTTATTTTACGAACTATATTAGATAATATGATAATTGGCGATCCTTGAAAATAAAGTCAATAGTGATTAAGTATTTTATTAGATAATAAGATTATAATATTATTTAGAGTTTTTTTAATACAAATAATCTATTTAAAAAATATATATATCTTTACTAGTCTGCCTCTTATTAGTCTTTATGTGTGAAGGTTAATACTGTAATACAAATTAACATTTATTATATTACACTAGCACTAAATTTATAATATATTTTCCAGTATTCAATTATAATAAATATAAAAATTATCCAGTAATTTTTTGTTTTGCGGACCATTTGGTGCCCCTTTATGAGTATTTGATGCCCCCCTCCCCCCTCGCTAGGTTAATAAAGATAATTCCCGAAAACGGGTATTACTTCAAGCATTGGCGGGTATTTCTCGGTAAAAACGGGAATTTTTATGCCTGGTGGCGGGTATTTTGGGTTGGGGGCATCAGCAGCACTGAATTCAACATACAATTTCAATTTCTTTAATATAACACTAATTTTTCAGTTTACATTTTAGCTAATTCATAACTATATAAGGTTTAGAGAGTATGAAAATGAAAGCATTGTTAACAGAGAAATAGGTTTCTCAAAATCAATTACATGTAACTTGAAATACTTTGCATCAATCACAAGAACAATGGAACTAAGACACAAGTGTAAAATTGAACAAAATCAGACATATTATTTTTTTTTTCCCTCTCTCCTAACTTTTCAGTTCTGTCAACATTCCATTGGATGAGCAATATGAGGGAAGACCCATAAGTAATGAGAATTGTATTGTAGAGGAGAGGGTGGAGATTGGGGAAAACTTTATTGAGTCAGTGTGTAAAGTTGTGTAGCTGTGAGTGCAATGGTCCACCAGTGAGAATTTTTTAGAATAACAACTTTTTCTATTTAAGTGAAAATGTGATGACAGATTGTTGAGAGCAATGAATGGCTGTGAAATTTTGTTTCCAGATGGGGAAATCAACCATGTGCTCAGTACACAGAATATTCACGATGGCTCTGAATTTTCAAGAATGGTGAACAAAGGAAAGGCCCATGATTTAAGTACATTTTTCATAGTAGGACTTGCAATAGAGTTGAGGTCTTGAGCTCAAAAGAAAAAAAAAGAGAGAAATTAAACAGCAGTAAACTTAAATTTCAAATGAATCTTATAACAGTAAATAACATTATTGGTTTTCGGATAGGGCCTTGTCAACAAATAATCAAACTTTCAAAAATTAAACTGTTGTCTTCTATAGTTAAGGTGTGGAATTCCAAAACCAGATAAGAACAATTTCCAGATTTTTTTTTTTTATTGAACAGTTTTTCTACTTGACTATCTTTAGGGGAAAGGTTTTCTTAAATAAGTAGTTAAATCACATTGAAAACAGCCATACAAAATATAATTCCCCCTTTCTGATCCAGTCTGACTTTAACCTGTATCGATCAGCTGTGAAAATTTAAAAAAACGGACATCTGGTTTTGGAATTCTATGCTTTAGATCATAAATGACTGAGTTAATTCACCTTAATTCCTTTAGCAGTCTTTACAAGTTTCACTACACCTCCTTTGACAATTTTAACGACAGCTTTATCACCTTCCCCTACTTTGGTTTTCTTCATACGCTTTTTCAAGGAAGTTGTAAGTGAATTAGTAGCAGCGCTAGTTTTAGAACCAGGTTTTTTCGTTTTGATGGCAGCAGATTTAGGTGCAGGCATGATAGGGGGAAGAAGCTGAAAATCAATAATAAATCAAAATTTACCTCCAAAAAACGTAAAGTACACAGACAATTAGAAATGTGCTAATTATTATATTAATAAGCATTTCATGAGGAGGATAAATAAGTCCTTAAATTATGTATCAAACGTACAAGAAAATTTATAAGAAATAACCCTATTTAAAAAAACACCAATTTAAATTTTAGTAAGATCATTTAGGCATACTGAAACTAAGTAAAAATAACAGCAACTTAGATCTGTGTCAATACTGGTAGATTTTTACAAATATCAAATCCGTAGCTAAAAACCAACAAGAAATTTATATAAAATGAACAATAGTACTACAATATTTTTCAAAAATCTTTATAAACTCTTGGGAAAAATCTTTTCAACATAAACAGTAAATAGATATAAAAATGAGGTTAAAAATAGTTTTTTAATACTTAATATAACATCCACTTTCACAAAACACAAAAATTAAAATTATCAGATAGGATAGGAAAAGAACTTAGTTGGGAATCTGTTTACTAAATTTATTTAAATGAAACAGGGTATGAAGTAATTAAAAAATTAAGTATATAAAAATAAAAATTGGTATAATGAGGGTATAATTTATCATGTGAAAATGATAAAACCATACTTACCAAACCAGGATTTAAATCTCTATACATCTTCTTACACATGATGTCAACATATTCTGACATGCTTGGAACTGGTGAGTGAGAATTCGAAAAAAATGTTGGAGCTTTCAGTGATATTAGTTTGACTGATAGCCATGCAAATGAAGGATCGGCAACTTTCCTAAAACATTAAATGATTCATTGGAATTTATAATATATATATATATATATATACGAGGGTAAGTCAATAACTATCCGCAATATAGTTATAAAATTTTATTGAAATGAAATAGGAAACTTACAAGTACATCATTTTTCGACATAGTCCCCTTGCTTTTCAACGCACTTGGTCCAACGTTGTTCAAGTTTCCTGATGCCCTCATGGAAGAAGGTTTTGGGTTGAGATGCGAGCCAGGAATTCACCGCTTCTTTCAATGCTTCGTCTGAGGCAAATCGACGGCCCCTAATTGCCTGTTTGAGTGGACCAAACAAGTGAAAATCAGATGGAGCGAGATCGGGACTATATGGAGGATGATTCAATACTTCAAAATTGAGTTTCTGAAGCGTTTCTACAGTGTGGGCAGCTGTATGCGGACGGGCATTGTCGTGCAACAACACAACGCCTTTTGACAGCAGTCCTCGGCGTTTGCTTCGAATTGCAGGCTTCAGCTTAGCAGTAAGCATCTCACTGTAACGTTCACTGTTTATTGTTGTGCCCCTTTCCTGATAATGTTCCAGTAATGGACCTTGTGAGTCCCAAAAAACCGTAAGCATAAGTTTTCCTGCGGACGGTTGGGTTTTGAATTTTTTCTTGCACGGCGAATTTGGATGTTTCCATTCCATACTCTGCCGTTTACTCTCTGGCTCGTAATGATGGATCCATGTTTCGTCACCAGTAACGATCCTGTCTAAGAAGTTGTCCCCTTCGTTAACATAGCGATCCAAATGTTTTGTGCACACGTCCAAGCGCGTTTGTTTATGCAACTGTGTCAGTTGTTTTGGAACCCATCTTGCACAAACTTTATGAAACCCAAGTCTGCTGTAAATGATTTCGTAGGCAGAACCGTGGCTAATTTGCAGACGATTTGCCACGTCGTCAACAGTTATCCGTCTGTCTGAGAGAATCATTTCACGTGAACGCTCAATGTTTTTTCCTCGTTTATGGCGGTAACTGGTCGTCCAGCTCCTTCATTTTGCGTAACACTTGTGCGACCATTTTTGAATTTTTCAATCCATTCATAGACACTCCGTTGTGGCAAACAATTGTTCCCGTACTGTACCAAAAGTCTTCGATGAATTTCGGCCCCTGATACACCTTCCGACCACAAAAAACGGATCACTGAACGTTGCTCTTCTTTGGTGCAAATAGAAAGTGGAGCGGCCATTATTAACAGCACGACAGCGATAACAAAACTAACCTACCAGCTTGATACGAACATAAACATAACAACGAATAAACAAAGCATGCGCCATCAACACAAAAGAACAGTACTGCCAACATAAACAAAAATATAGCTATATTGCGGATAATTATTGACTTACCCTCGTATATATATATATACATACAGATTCTAAAAGAATTTCTCTCAGTTTAAGTTGTGAAATACAGATTTAAATTAAAGTTTAACATATATCTGTCATCCCAGTGAATAAGAGGTTTAATCGAATTGGGACCAAAATGAGTTAAATTACTAAAAAGAATTGTGGAGGTTTTTCTTTTTGGTGAATAAGTGTTTAGGTAAGATGTTCATTTTAAATAACTATGTTTTAAAATGAACATCTTAAACACTTATTTACCATGAAGAAAAACCTTCACGATTTGTTTTAGTAGCTTAACTCATTTTGGTCCAAATTTGACTTAACCACTTGTTCATTGGGATGATAGATATAATGTATGTAAAGTTTTGTACATTTCTTTAAACTTTTCTTTAATCTATTTAAATCACTCTTCAGTATTTAAAGTCACTTAAAACGAACTCTTGCTTTTTAAGTGATCAATGACCTCCTTGACCTAGAACTGAAAGCAGGCTAAAACCTTAATGGCAAAATTTTTTGTTCAATTAAGAAAGAAGATATGACTGAGGAGGGAGTGTTGTGATACACTAAAAAGAATTCTTGTTCAGTGCAAAAAAAGAAGTGATGAGTCATTTAAATGCTAAAAAGTAGAGTCTGACACACTATAAAAGCCATTCTTAGTACATGTTCAAATGAGAGACAACTACTCACTGAATTATCAAATGGTAACCCATCACTAAGGGCAGACAAAAGTGGAGAAAAGTGCCAATCAAGGCAACACAAGCCCCTCTGGATGGGGGAGAGGGGGGGGGGATTAAAACTTATATGAAGAGCTTTAGAGAAACTTAAAAAGAAAGTAACGGAAAAATACCAGGACTGAATTGAGTCATTAAAAAAAATTAGTGAACAAAAAAATGAAGTCTCATAAAACAGAGTTTGGTCAAGGAGATAAATAATAGATAGAAGAGAATAATACTTGTACTTAATGTAAAACAGGCTATAAGGTTGAAATAGACAGTTATTTAACTTACTTTTTTTCTGGTTCAATTTTCCTCTCAGATTCCTCAATAGCTTCAGATAAGAAGTCTTTGAGCTCAGGAGCTGGTGTCAATGATGCTATATACTCATCAAATGTGTGTTTTAAACTCATCACTTGTGGAGGACCAGTTTTCCTGTTTGTCACACAGATAAAATAAATATATTTATATATAAATAAAAAAATTATAATTTAAGCTAAGTCAATCTTAAGTCTAAGAACAAAATGCAACTCATTTCAAAGAAACTATGTACATATATTTAAATCAAAAGTTTGGTGGTATTACTTATTTAGATTATTCTCAAAACAGCATAAAGCAAACAAAATACGTAAAAATAAATGGGGAAGGAATGGCTCAAGCATATCAGAAATATTCAAGACAAAGATAAGAAGATTGAAATAACTCAATTGTTTTTATGTAGATATCACAAATTTAGACTATTTTTGTATCCATCTTAAACAAAATAAGTATATAGTATAAATTAAGTTTATACACATACAAACAAAAATAAATTCAAAACAATTTATAATTTTCCATCAGTTCAGAAAAATTGGGGAAAAAAAAAAAAAAAAAAAAAAATTAAGCTATTTTACAAGTTAATATGAAATTATAAAAATGATTTAAAATATATTAGCGAAGTCAATGTATTAAAGAAAAACAAATCTTACAAAATAAAATAAGAATTTTGTAATAATAAAAATTAAATGATAACACTAGGAATAATTTTAAAATAGCTTATAAATCTTAAATAAATTATTACATTGATTCCATTCATTTTGAATGTTGTGAGATTTAGTGAAGTACCATAATTTTTTCATAGGCATTCAGAATTCCCTAATGACCAGAAGTTTCCAAATGTAATTATGTTCATCAATTTTGTAAAAATATTTTTTTTTGTAAAAAAAGTCGTCCCATATATTAGAATAAATAAGGAACTAATTTTTTTTTTTTTTATATTCGGTTTAACAACATAAACAATAAAAACAGTAGCTACTCGTATCATAGGTATAACTTCACTATTTTTATTTATTTTCTCATATTTAGCAGGTTCTAAATGTTTAACAGAAGTGGTTTCAAGCTGTACGCCAATTGGTCTCTTGATCCTAAACCAGATGTTACTCCACAGGCCAATGTTTTATTTCTGTCCAAGTACAAAGGTCCTCTAATTTCTAGGATGCCTTCACCTATTTCTCGCTTTGGAAATTGGCCATCACTCAATGTCAAATTTTGATAATTAAGTTTAATTGCCAGTCCAATAAAGATTTTTGAGTACTTTGCCATCTTGGTTATTACTTCAACTGCTCAAATCCATTTCTGTTGTTGGGCTTAAACTTTACTTAAGTGTTTCATGGTTAAGACTGAAGACACACATCTATATGTGAGAAGGGAGAAAAAATACACCTACGCTCACTCATGAGCTCTAAAATCTCACAAGAACCAGGGCATTCTTTAAAATAATTTTAGATTGTTTTGCCTATCAGCTCTGCCCAGAGCTTGCCTCCTCCATCTTCTCACTTCAAACAATTTCAATAATTTTCAATCCCACCAATCTATCTGTTCTAGGGTTGCCACCTCTGTCGTCTACCTCATAGTTTGCCATATCAAAGCTTTTTAGGAAGTCTGTCATAATCATCATCCACTCTAAATGTCCCGTCTATCATTATCATCCGTTTTAAATGTCCTGTCCATTTTATTTGATTCTTCTTAATCAACATAATCAAGAGTAGATGCTTCAAATTTCTTCATTTTTCCTTACTCTCCTCTCTCCAGCTTCACAGACCAATTCGTACATCCTTCTGAGTACTTTCTGTTCCCAAACCTGTAGCAATATATCACTTCCCTTGGTCATTACCCACATTTCACTACCATATGCTACTGACCTTATGATTGCAGAGAAAGAAGTAGGAAGTTTTAAATACCATCCATTTAGTTCATTGTTCATATGAACAAGAATGAAGATTCTCGTTAATAAATTTGGAGCTGGTAGAGAACCCTCACAAAATAGCCATAGCTTTCCAGGAATTAATTTTTTTTATTACAACTATTATGTACTAAAAATTTTCTTAAAATTCTACCAACTCCCTTTGTAACACTAACTCTTTTAGCATAATGAGTATATATAATACAGCAGAAATTTTTCTAGTGTGATCACGAAATAATCTCCAGCTCCATAGAATTAAGTTTAGTATTTGCTATTAAGTAATCGCATGTGTGGACATAACAAAGTCCAATATAGAAATCATTGACAATTACATATTCACAAGGGACATAAGGTTCTTCACTGAGGTAAATCAATCATATTTGCTACCTTAAACACTCACTATCACTAAGTGATTTCTTATGAAAATCTGAAGTCTAAGAAACATTAAGATGAACTATTCCCTCATAAGGGTTCAATGCACCCATTTTGTAATGATCTGATCAATAAGAAATTAGGTTCCTAAACCCAGTGATGTCCAACAATATTTACAAATTCACTCAATTTTCATTACAAATTTTATAAGTAAAACTCTCTTATAATAGCTACCAAATCACCTGAAAATGGTGTTTTTTATTGGTGTAAAAAATATTACATTTATTATAATATAATGTAAATTATATAATATTATAAATATCATATTGATGGCACTACATGATTATCTCAAATATATACTGATGTTTTCAAACACGAGCTTAAGTTAAGACATATAACTGCAAGAAATATGAAAGAGATGTTATCATTTTGCATAATAGAGTTCCACTCAAAGACCAGGCAGTTGAGATATGAGATTATCATGTGTCATTAATATTTAAAAAAAAGGTCAATAGAATAATTATAAAAATAATAGTAACTGCCATTTCTTAACAATCAATAATCATGTAGCAATTAAAAAAATATTTTCACACAATAATTCACATTATGAAGCACACTTTATAGAAGCTGGGTGTGCTTCAGGTATAATCACTCCAAAGAAAATATAAAGCTGATAAAATTTTGGCACACAGCCGATTTAGAACCCTAGCCTGCAAGTTATACGAGTTTTGGTGATATAAATTCTTATTTTCTTTCACTATAAATTAGTATTTTATTTTTATTTTCATATAGCTAAAAATGAAGGTTCCTTCATACTGTTTTTCTCTTCTAATAATTTTCTTAAAATACAAGCATATAACTCATACGGGGATGAGTTGCTACTCCTCCAGTATAGTAAGTTTATTATATTAAATGATAGTTATTTATGTCAAAACTTAAACATTAAAATAATAATTTAAAATATAACTAATAAAACCTGATTATCTTAATAGTATAAAAAATTTAAATTGTTTAATCATTTACAATTACTAAAACCTTTTAAATATCATTAAAACAAACACCTAATAATCTCAGCAAAACTTGTATAAAGAAAGCTGAACATATGATTAAATATTTATAAGAAAATTATTCAAATTTAAAAATATGTCATCAGAGCACATTCAAACAAAAAAGAAGTCAAATCATCTTGAATATCTTGAGCACTATGTCAATAACCACCAAGTACACCAAACACACTAATAAGAAATGAACCAGAAAATAACTAATTAATTACACAATTTATTCTTTCCTGATTCTTAATCCACAGACACAATACTCCTCTTACTACACCTATAGCTTGTAAATGCAGTTGAAGTCCTTATTAAGTAGAAACTCACGAAGGTACAAAGATGGTGTCAGCGCCTGTGGTAGCTTGAGCCGTAAGTATGGAAAATGACCTCTGTCCAAGATTATCCTCAACACGAGGGTGTCTCGAAAGTTCATTTTCCTGTGTGATCTTCTTCAAAGCAGGACAGCCCTCATTTTTCCAGTTACTCCATTCATCTTCTCTCTGTACCATCGCAGAAAACAAAATTCCTTGGAAAATAACTGATAGAAAATATGAGACTATATATATTTAAAAAATAAAATTTTGGCTGATCAGGTTTCTTCTCAGTAAACAATAAAAAAAATGTTGCTTAAGTCTCCTTAAAAGTTAAAAACCATTCATACAGATTCTGAATAGAGCTATGCAATTTAAAGTTAAAAATAAATATATTTTTTGTGCTTATGGTACACACTAAATACTTGAAACAATTAAAAACTTCCCACAGAATGGACCATTTAATAAATGGCTGTAATTTGCTGAATAGATCATAGCTAAACTAGTTCAAAATCATATTGCAAACGATTTAAGTAGAAAACATTAAGGTGAATTTGTGAAATATAAAATGTGATAGTTCATATTCATTCAAATTCATAAAATTTTATAGGTATTCTCAACACCATCACACTCAAAAGAATCTTTTTAATTGATGCAGGTAATACGGTACCTATCTATATAAGTAAATAATTTACAAATTAAAGTAATTTTATTGAATAAGCAAATAGTTTTCTTAGTAAAATTTATTTTGTGAATAATAGATTCTGTTTTTTCTCTATTTCTTAACATTTATTATATACTTCATTTTTCTATTGTTTATATTTATAATGTAGGTTTAACCATATGTATTAATTGATCTGGACATTAGATTTTTATTTTATAAAAAAAATTATTACTGCTATAATATTACAATATAGACTGAAAATATTGAAAACCCTGTCTCATGACGGAGTGAGTTAATAAATAAATGGCTATGCTGAAAAATAGCTCTAAGAAATAAATTAAGCCTCAAACATAAAAATTGCATAGCTTTATTCATAATTGATAAACAAGCACTCACACAATATTAACGTAATAATAAAAATAATATTGATAAAATAAATAATAATCATTAAAAAATTGGCATTACTTTCAAATTAAAATTTATTGGAATTATAATAGCTTTGTTTTACCAAGGAGGAAATGTATCACCTTAAGCCATATATTGTTGAGGATATAAATAAAGTTGAGAAAAGCCTAGTTTTTAATCACAATGAACAATTAATAAATTTTAATCATGAATCTTGGATAAAAAAAAGAAAAAAAAAAAGAAAGAAGTATAAAACCTAAAATGTAATATCTAAAAGGAATTATTAGTAGAGCATTTTCAAAAAAAGTTAATCAGATCTTAAAGAAATTTATTTTTTTTGATGTAATCCATCTTAAGTTACAATTCTCAGGAAAATTATATCACATTAAAACAGTGAAATCAATTTTCTACAATTTTAACAATAATTATATATTTACTAAGTATTTCATGCTCATTACTATAAATGAAAACTGTAGCAAAATAATAAATAAGAAAAAGTTTTATGAACTATAGAATTTGCTGTTGCTAGTCTTACCATTATCATATTCTTAGCAACTGCCAGGAATTCTTCACCATCTGGAGGTGTATCTTTTAATATAGAATATGTTTTTTCTGTTGTATCTTTTATCCAATCATTTTCTTCAGTAGATAGTTCATTGTTTTCCCTAAATGAAATTACGTGTTTATTATAATTGAAAATTACCATAAGAAAAAAATAAAAGAATAAGATTAAAATTTTAATGAAACAATTTTGTTAATGTGTTTATGTAAATATTTATAAATACATATACACATTAGACATATATCACAAATAAAACATTTTTTTGATAATTGTTCACAAAACTCAAGCAAAGATTTTGTTTGTAATAAGAAGTAATTATATAAATTGTAGGGAGATTTAAAAAAGTAATAATGAAAAGGAGATACTAATGATAAACAATTAATTTTTTATTCCAATGGATATATTAAATGGGTTGAAATGATTCATTATGTTAACAAATCAAATTAGAATCTGGTCAGAACTAAAAAAACATGTTTAATAGTTTGAATGTAGTAAGCTCTATTAACTTATTAAGTTATATTTACTATATATATATATATATATAATTTAATATAAATAAAAGCAATGCAGATGAGAATCAAAATGTTGAAATACACAGTTCTAATTTCTATAAAGCAATAAAATTGATTTTTTTTTTTTTTTTTTTTTATTGATTATCTTCAATTAATAAAAAAAATAAATGCACACTAACTCATACTACATTAGAAATGATTTCAACAAACATATCTTAATTTTACTTTATATTTTTCTTTAAGTACATATAATGAGATTATACTGTCATTTTAGTCAAAACAGTAAAAAATTGCTTTTTCATTTATAATTTTATTTGGTTGTTTATGATAATGAAACAAAACTTGTTACAATGATTTGTAGCAATTTAAAAGAAAATGTTTCTTTAACTACTTTAATGTGTGAAACATAGATATAGAACTGATTGGTTTTTTAATTAACACAACTTAAGAATTGCTATGCTAATGAACTTCTTTTTAAGCTTCCTTGCTAATAGCAATTAATTAAAAAAAATGAATTATTCCAATAAATACTAATTTTGCCAGTCTGTAATCAACAGTATCAATATGAAAAAAAGTAGCAAATATAAAAAAAAAGTTACATCTCAATAAATCAATTAATTGGTGTAACTCATAAATTATTGAAGCATTTTATGTTTCAGAGATTATAACATAAAAGTCCACTTCATTATTTAAAGTGGAATAGTTTTAATAAATTAAGTTGATTATCATGCTCTAACCTGTTGATTCAAACTTTTGTTTTGAAATATTTTTTATAAATGAGGACCTATTTCTTAGTAATAAAAACTTGAAACTACATTTGAGGATGCTAATGTATTAATATTAATATTAGTATATTATTAATATATTAATATCAATAATAATATTAATGCTAGCATTAATAAAATATTAGAGTTATTTATTTCTTAATTTTGTAATATATATTGGAGTAGTTAATCAATAATGATATGTAATTAAAAACTCTTTTTACAACTACAATATGCTATAAATGGAATCATGGAATAATATATGAAGTGAACAAAACATTAATAACTATTTATTTAGTTTAAATAAAAAAATTGAATAGCCAACACAATAAGATTAATTTTTAGCTAAAATTAAAATGTTCACTGAAGAAAAAATCTCATACTTTAGTACTATTATACCTAAACAACTCTTCATTTGTACTTAGATATTCAATTAAAAATAATAAAAGAAATTCTTGAAGCCTAAAAAAAAAGAACAAACATTTTTTAATCGGTCTTCCATCTATTAACTCAACTCTTTTGTGTCACTAATGAAACAATTTTTCTCTTAAAAAAAAAAAAAAAAAAAAAAATATATATATATATATATATATATATATATATATATATATATATATAAAAAAAGAAACTAATTTGTTTTGAACGTAGAAAAAAAAAAAGTAGAGAAATATATAGAAACAAAAAAAATCAATCTAAAAACTGAAAAGTTAATAACCTGGACAAGCCCATGTTTAAATTAAAAGTTGAAACTTTTTAACCTTCAATATCAATTTAATTCATTCAAATCACGCGATTATTACAAATCCTTTTACAAGTTTTAATATGTAATTAAATAAAGAAATCTCCTAGATTTATTTTCATCCTTAGTATTTCTCTTTATTACCTTTCTTGTTCACAGCCTCCATCTCCCTCATCTTACAGCTCTTGCTAGCAATTCCATCAAGGTTGCTCAATCATCTCCTATTTCCAAAATTGAATCATCATTATGCTTGTTTTTTAACTGATTACTTTAGAGAAATGTATTAACCTCTCATAATAATATATCTTACACTTCTATTCTGGCTCAGGCATTCATTGCATAGTAAACTATTGTCTTCTTTGGCTAGAGTTTACTGTTAACATTCTTAATTTCCAAAATGATTTTGCTTAAATGGAGATATAATTCTTCTGTATAATATGAAATCTTAATTTTCTTCAGATTGTTGATCACTGTTTCTTTTGAAATTGACAACTTCTTGTAATTAGAACAGAATGTATGTAGATGTTGAACATCAATATTAATCTTATTCAAGTTGCTTTTTATCTTTTTTTTTTTCCCTCTCTTAATTTTGAGCATAAATTTAATGGGTTTTTGCATTTTGGACTTTTAAGATGAAGCATGTTTCCTGGTGTTCTTCAGATGGCTGCTGAACAAGAAAAAAGCAATAACAAACAAGTATGGATTTCATTTTGTATGAAAAATTAACAGACTTTATGAAGTGATGCAACTGCTATTAGTCACAGATTGTTGATTGATGATCAGTAAACTGATAAAATCTTCAAAGCGTGTTTCTTAGCCAATTCCTATTCAGACTATTTGAATTTTTTTTTAGGGGTGTATAGATCACTGATCACATATTTTCCACAGCATCCTACAATCAATCCAACAGCAACGCAAATAGAATTTGACATTTCCTTTGAAGGACAGCTGAGTCCATACAACTTTTAAATCTGTATCCTAATATCTAAAAGACATGTTAAAATGGTTTGGAACTTTCTAAATATATTTAATTAGTCATACTAATTAATGCTGGTATTTCTTAGATTATTTCATGAATTTTTTTTTTCAGGTTTATACTTCCTTTTTATTGAGTTCCGGTAGATTATCGCCAATATATCAGTTACAATACAAGATGTTGATATAACAATCTTCATACCAAAATATCATTATTTTTAATGGTAGCATAATTACTGGGATTCATAAATGTTACTCCATCACTGACATTGTTCTCTTCAGCAGAAGATCTCTTATATCCAAATTCTTCAGATATCCCATGATGCCAAAATCATCCTCAAGTCTTTCTTTTCAGTTTCAAAAATCTGCAACTTGTCCATTCTCTTGTATTTCAAGTAGAATAATATTGTTTCTTCCAATCAGAAATTCAAAAATATTTAACATTCAAAATAATCAGTGCAGCAGCCCATCCTGATTTGGGAGAATTTAATTCCTACGTTCTATGTTTCTTTTTAAGAAACATATTCCTTTATAAAAAAAAAAAAAGTTTGTCATTTCCATTCTTCATAAAATATCTATTTTTCACTTTCCATTCAAATGCTTATCCTCATCAATGATTTTATTTTTGATTTCTATTCTTCAATACATGGCAGTAAGAACTTGACATCTATCTTCTTTAGAATGACATATGGCTTCTTCTTTAAAACATTAAGTGTTTAAAACCGCTTACCTTGTCCAGTCAAATGTCCTTTTATTTTGTATTACTTCTCTTTTTGAAAAAAATCCTTCATAGTTTAATAAACGAAACTTTATATCTTCTTCCAGTTTTTGATTAGCTAAGTTCTGAAAACTTTATGATCAGAATTGGTTTTCTCAATTATAACAGCCTTTCCTAGAATATTTCATTTATAAACTTTTTTATATTTATCATTTGACTATTAAAAGGTTATTTCTCATTCTTAAGGTCCTTCCTCTTATCATTTCCTCCAAAAGCAACTTAGCTTCAGTAGGATATGCTCTAAAAATTAAAAAATAATAAATAACACAAAGATACTATTTGAATGTAGAAAATACAGAAAACTATAATTTAATAATTACAATGGATATATCATTCACCATCAATAACATTTATAAAATAAGAAACTTTTAAATTCAACAACTTCTTAGGTAACTTTGTTCGTTACTAAATAGAATAACAATAGTAAATAAAGTTCATAGAAATTTTATAGAATTATTTAAAACAGGTTCAAAAAGCATTCAGCAGTGTAAAAAGGACAATAAAGAGAAGTTAAGTACTAGATTATTTTCAGTACTTAATTTTGAAATTTTTCTATAATTATAATAATAAATTATAACAATAAATTTAATTTAAATAAAGCATTTTATCAATTAATATAATTTTTTAACATAATAAAAATTAAAACAAACATGTTAGCTAAAATGTCTTCAATCATGTTTATAGAGCATTGTATGGTTAACTGATTAATCATATCGTTGACACTATTTAAACTAACAAATGTGAAAAATCTATTCTTTTTTTTATTTCGTTCGTTTACCATTGTATTCTATAAGGCCTTGTGGTAAAATTCCGAATCTGATCAACAATTAAGAAGACCAAAACCAGTAGTATCATTTTTACAAATTTCTAGCATTTTACCACAGGGTAGGACTTGTAGAATACAACGGTAAACAGACAAAATAAAAATGCGTTTTTTTCACATTCGTTAGTTTTACATAGTGGTGATGATATGAATGAATTCTAAGTCCTTTCAGTTTTTCAGGAAACAACAAGAGAATCTAAGATAAAAATTATTGTGTAATATATTGGCAATGGTTAGGTATAACCACAATTATCATTCCATCAAATTCATGATCCCATACTTTTAAAACAATAAAAAAAAAAAAAAAAGAAAAAAAAGTGCTATTGGACAACTTATCATTTTGTACTTTTTATTTGTTTATAGGATTCTGCAGAGATCAGGAAAATATAAATCATTTCATTTATGATCCAATAACACGAAATGTCTAAAGTGTGTGAATATAACACCGCCCATTTAGTGAGAATAAAACACTTTTACTCCTTAATCAAATGAAAGAATTATTTATTTAAAGTTTGTTCCAACTGTAGCTACAACCTCCAGACCATCTTTCAGACAATTTATGGGTTTATGGTCTGAAAAATCTTGTTCATTTTATGCTTTCTTAAGCATTACATTGTTTTTTCCAATAAGATCTGACTCTGACTGCATTGATTGGAATAAGTGGAAATTGGAAAGAGCAATATCAGGTGAATATGGTGGGAGGGTTAGCACTCTCCAGTTCTATCCATTTAAATATGTTTTAATGACCTTTCCAGTATGCGGTTTGGCATTGTCATGTTAATTTGCATTGTCTATTCATCCATTCTGGTAGTTTTCGTTCTATAGCTACATTCAAATTAATTAGCTGTCACCAATAAAGATCACCAGTTATAGTTTCAATCAGTTTCCATGACTTATAGTACACATTCTAACCCTACTAAATACAAAGCATTACTTTGGCAGAAAGAATATCTTTTTTCGCTTTGACGGAACTTCACTGTAGCTTTTTTGAATTTCAGATTTTCATAATAAATCTATTTTTTATCTCCATTAATTATTTGAAACAAAAAACCTTTTCCTACTTGGCTTTGTAGCAGCATTTGACAAATTGCTTTTCGGCATTCAATGTCTTTGTCTTTGGGAGCCAAGCTTTTTGAAAGTTACCCATTGCTTGCAATATTTGATCAATCAACATTGAATGTTGCTTCCAATTCGGTGTATTCAAATTAGTTGGGTGGATTTTTCTTTTGTTTTCAGTGTCAATTTTTAAATTGTCATAACCATTCTTTGCAAGTTGTATTAAATTGTGCATGCTCACCATAAATACCAGCAAGCAAATGATAAATTTCCACAGCACTTTTTTTGGCAATAAAGCTCACCAAAAGTGACATTTATTTGAAATAAAACTACACATTTTAAATACGAAATTACCAGTTGTTTAAACTTCAACATTATATCATAAACTGTGATTAAAAGCAAAGACAAAGTACTTTCAAAAACAAATATTGACATTTCAAAGTCCATAAGTAAAATGTGATACTAGCGAACCTATAGGTTAACCCTTTTCCGGGTTCAGTGTACTACAGCACACTTTAACTTGATAGATTGTCTAGAGCAGTCTCATAATTTAAAAACATTAAATGGAGTTAAAAAACAAACAAAATATAAAAAATTAAATTAAATTATTTAAAAATAAAAAAAATAAAAGATTTATTCAATTTTAGCCCTATGAAAAAAAAAAAAAAAAAACAAAACAGTTAATTCAGATATTTTTGAATATGTAGGCTTGCCTTGAAAAGGGTTAAGGGTGAAATCATATTAACATACCCAATAATAATGTGGTACCTATAAGTACCTTGATGAACAATTAGAATAGGTTGATAGGTATGGTCTGAAACTTTTTAGCACCATTTATGTATACTAGCAAGTAAAATAATAGTAAAAACAAAAAAAATCTGTTGACTTATCAAAAATTAGTCAACTAAGGATAAACTCTTGAAGAAAAATTGTGTAACTGTAAAAAAAAATGAATAAAATAAAATAATAATAATAAAAACTGAAGGGACTTATTTGACAAAAAAAATAACAAAAAAAATTAATGGCTAAGTATTTATTAAGCCATGTCAATGAGTTAATTTAATTAATCATTGAAATATTAATTATTTAATTTGCTATAAAATTTATGAGAATAACAATGTTATGATTAGTTAGGTTAGTAAAAGAAAAAAAAATTATGGAACAGTAATGACAAAGAAAAGAATTGATGATATATTACATTTATCATACAAACTTCATATGATAATAAACAAATAAATATTAATTAATTCATGAGAAAATAATAATACACATACATCTTTTCATTCATGGTACTTTATCATGTCTTTTCAATGTTGGTGAAGAATGTTAATTTAAATGTTCATATTTAATATTAAGTTCTTTAATAGAATTAAAAAAAAAAAAAAAAAAAAAAAAAAAAAAAAAATGAATAGATAATAACACGTATTTTATAAAGCAATTACTCCTTAACATATATTGTAAAAACATGTAACATGTTTTTACAATATATGTTGAGGAGTAATTGCTTGATAAAATACATGTTATTATCTATATTTATAACTCCTTTATTGATGAAAATATAAAAAAAATGAACTTCAAAAATAATTTTTTGCCATTTAACCCTCTAATAAGCACCCCATGTAACTATAATCGACAGTATGTGATCTATGCCACACACCTACCTACTCAATAAAATCCCCAGTTTCTCAACTAAATTAAAATAATAAAAGGGTCAACATGCTATAATGTTCCCAAAATTGTCTGAATATGATATTCAGATGTGTCTACAATTGAATATTTTCATGTCATATCAATGTGACTGGAATCTTCAGTACAATATATCAAAGAAATCAGAAGGAAAAAAATTGCTTTATTTGCAAATAAGAACAATCATGTCTTTTCTTGACTGGGAAGGCATTACAGTAGGAAATAAATTAAAAAGCCCAGTGAGTGATGTAATCATCTTAAACTCCTAAAAAAGCATTGAATTATTATTTATTTACTCAACATTGAGCAGTGCAAATTTCTGAATCCCACAAATAATAATAAGATTTATGAGTGTGTTCATGGATTCAAATTTTCTTTAAAACATGTATTGTATTAGATTTTGACTGGGTTCCTTATAGGTTCCTGAAGAAATATGAATAATACCATGTTTTTGTAAAATGGTATAAAATACTCATACTGGCCTGTAGCCCGTTATAGAGTTATTTGCCTGTAAAGGTGAATATATTAGGTTATTGAAAGGTCTTTGGGCCTAATTATAACTTTATTTCAAGTAAAACATTTCAAACATTATTGAAAATTCCTCTTCAAAGTAAAGCTAATTTTTTTCATCTACTTACGTCAAGCTTTTTCCAGGAAATGGAGTTGATGTTGGTAATACAACTATGATTTTGATGCAAAAGGCTCCTTATGACCAATTTTTACGTCCTTGTAATTATCAAAAATTTAAAAAAAGAGCCATAGATCTGAACAAACATAATCTGATGGTGCAGTATCTGTGCAATACATATATAGTTCCGATAATTTTTCCTTTGTCAAACCAGAAAAATGTGCATGGGCATATCTTGTAGCAAAATGGTTTGGTTCTTGTTGACTAAAACAGGGTACTTATAGTTTCTGATGCTGATTGCTCGGTTTCAGTGCAGTCAAAGCATAGAGATAGACCATACAAATTTTTTTTTATCATAAACGTTTACATCTGGACAACATTCCTAGGCGGAAAAGCTTGTATGCTAAATTCATATTGATTAAAACAGCCAATTTTGATATATCCAACACATTTGTAGCAATGATTCTAACTTGCATGCTCTGGGATTGATGTTCCTGGGGTGAGATCCAGCAAGATGAGATCAGGGACTTATTTGATTATTTTTTTTCTTAGTTTCTTTTAAAAAAAATTTAAGATCTATAAATTTCTTCCATTTTCAGGTACATCTTCATTTTGTTTTTATCAGTACTGTCTTGCCACTAATAACAAGAAATGATGATGAACAATCTCTGTCATCCGTTCACCCTTTCAGATAGTGTGGTTGACTACTGTAATAAGTTCCTAGGAGGTTTTGGATCAGAGAGATTTATTTCTATTCTCCCAATCTTAGGATTGGTGGATCATGTTACCTCTCATTTAAGTTTAAGTCTGTTTTTAGTCTAAACCAAAAAAATTCTAGAATTTTCTATATACCTAACTACCAAGGTAACAAAGTATATTTAGGCAAGATTAATAAATACAGATAATAAGCCCTAATTTATTGTCTAAATTGGCTCTTGAAATAGGTTTTATGACTAGAAAAGTAAATGAAAACTTACGTCATTGTTCCTAACTCAAGAAAATATATAAAATGTTATGAAAAAAAAAGGTAACAACTAGTAGAATAAAATGACAAACTACTTTTTAACCTGACAAAATCTAAATGTTTTGGCAAGCTAAAATTTAGACATATGAGGGGGCAGAAGTTATATATCCTATAAAAGTTAGATAAATATTGGGATGTGATACATCTGCTTTCACAGATGGTTTCTTGCTCTGAAATAGCATATTTCAGTAGTTATGGAAAACTCTAGAAGCTTAATATTCTTAAATATTGCTAAGAGGTGCCAAAGACAGAGATTTTTACCCTAAATAAGGTACTTATCATACAAAAATTCACTCTCCCTTTAAGTGGTATTAATAATTTGGATAATAACTATCAAACAGAGAACTTTTTTTCTTAATTGACAGATTGTAACCACTTTGACTACTCTCCTTAATATGAATAACTCATAATAAGTAGACTTAGCTGTCATTCTATAAGTGAGCTGGATTAGAAAGATAGTTCTTGAAATATTACCAAACTTATAGATATAGCAATCATAAGGATCTTAACTATCTCAAATAAAGTTCGTTCAAAAAGGAAATATAAGTTTTTATAATTGTATAAATTCAAACTAACAGTAAAAGAATATAACTAAATGTCGTTTGTTAGTCAGGGATTTGATGCACTATTGAACCCCAACTAAAGCAGGAAGGACGGATACCTACAGGTTATCAACCTATTATAGCAATAGTCGGAAGATAAAGATTTATTCTATGAGTCCACTACAATATACACTCTGTAAATAAGAAAAACTTTTTAAGACTTCTTTATTTTCGATTGATCTTAGTTTTTTAACACTGCTTGAAGTATAAATTAAGATATTTGAAAAGGAGAGAGAATTATCAGACCTTGCTGAATATTTTAATCCAATCTTAGTAAATATTCACATTTTATTTGCGACAAAATGATAGACACACTTTAGTTTTTTACGATTTTCTTAACTTTCCTGAGGTTGAGACCAATAAATACCATTTATACTTCATAGCTGTGTTAAATTTTAACGGAAGTAGACACAACTAAACACGTCAATTATGGTTAAAATTAATGTTGAAGATGGGATAGGTCCTAGAGAAATTTGCAAACCACCTCAAACGGAGTTTTTCATCAGTTACGAACTTTATGAGGCACGAAGAGACATGTGGAACCCACCGCTCAACTGAGGGCCCCCTGGTTTGTCGTTACAAGAAAAATGGAATATGCATCAAACTCTTGTAAAAGGGCAAGGCAATTGCTGATGAAGCCTGGAGTTCAAACGACTTTTAAGAACGTCCAAAGATGAATAAAAAATCACAAACACTAGTTAACAAATAATAAAGCCAGTTTTTATAGCCGTCACAAATTAGCTAGTTTGGCTTTTGCTCATTATTTCAACATTATGGGCTGAGCAGCGGAACAAAAGTTGTCTGTATTGTTAAATATATTTAATCTGGATGAGTCTTTTGTATTTTTATTAATTTTCATGAACCAAGAAAAGAAGAAAAGATTTTATCAAAGCGGCATCTGAAAGGAGGAAAGATACTAATTTGTGACGGCTAAAACACTGGTTTTATTTTTTTTTAACTAGAATTTTTGATTTTATTATTAATTTTTGGACATTCCTAAATTGCGTTTGAACTCCAGGCTTTCTCTGCTATTGCCTTGCCCTTATACAAGAGTTTGATGCATATTTCGTTTTTCTTGTAACGACAAACCAGGGGGCCATCAGTTGAGTGGTGGGTTCCACATGTCTCTTCATGCCTCATTAAGTTCGCAACTGATGAAAAACTCCGTTTGAGGTGGTTTGCAAATTTCCCTAGAACACATCCCATCCTCATTAGTGAAGAAATCAAGCGGTGCTCTTCTCTTAAAAAAAAATTAATTTTTAACCATAAATGCCGTGTTTAGTTGTATCTACTTTCATTCAAATTTAAACACAGCTTTAAAGTATAAATGATACTTACTGGTCTCAACCTCAAGAAAATTAAGAAAATCATAAAAAACGAAAGTGTGTCTATCATTTTATTACAAATAAAGTGTGAATATTTACTAATATTAGATTTAAATTTTCAGCAAGGTCTGATAATTCTGTCTCCTTTTCAAATATCTTAACTTATACTTCAAGCAGCGTTAAAAAACTAAGATCAATCGAAAATAAAGAAATCATTAAAAGTTTTTCTAATGTACAAGGGTGTGTCTAACATTTTGTCACAGAGTGTAAGTGTCAGAATGTATTAGAACAGGCACCATTAAGGTCTTGAGTAAGTGGAAATGCTTGACACTTTAATACACTTGAACACCATATTATTAAAGGAAGCATACAACAATTAATAACCATTTCTAAACTGATATTTCTCTTAATGAACAGAAGTATGAATAAATACAATGATGGACACAACCTTTGTCAGTTACCAAAAATAGTAATTGACCTTCTAATATACCTAGCAGCATAAGTCTTATAGGAAGATGTGGAGCTAACCTGATGATTAAGTCTTCAAAACAGTTCCTATGTCTAAGCTGATTGATATTGGAATATGAAGTCACTACCCCAAAACGTAAAAGACTAGAATCCCCCGTCGCGGCTTCACCCGCTCTCATAAGTAAAGAACATGGATAATTTTAACTAATAATTGAAGTTTTATTTGTTTATAGATGACAATTTTATATTAAAGTATACAAATGAGCAATATTTTCACACATAGCAGTAATGTTTAACTTGGTTAAAATTGCACAGTTAGGAGGTGGAAAGCATAATTTTACATACAATTTTTAATTTTAATGTATGAGTTGGTTATCCAGTAGGTCAGAGACTATTATAAAGTCCATCGCATTATCAGTGCTTACAACTAAAGGCCTATGATTCATATTTTTACACACCATATCAAAAAGCAAAGAATCAACATTTTGATTTGGTAATAATTTTTATTCGATAGAAATAATTTTATTGAAATCGTCTGGTTGGATTTTAATTTCTAACCAATAAAGTACTCGACAGTGTCGCAAACCGTGTTTCGGCCATTCAACATTAAACATTTAAATTTCTATTATTGCTAAACCCTCCTAGAACCATGAAGATGGTATTAAAATTTAGTACAGATGGATTCAATAGTTTTATTATTGCAAACTCTGTTGCAGAATAGCGCTATTATCGTTTGATTTTATAAATTTCACTGAGATCCATAAGTCACACCATATATTTATAGCTTTTTTATAACAATTTAATCAAATTAGGCAAATTTTATTATCAATTTTTAACTTTATATTTATAATACCTTATCTTTATCTTTATAACCTCTCTTGAATGGAGCTCGCCACCTATCTGTCAGTTGTCCAACTTCACGGCACACCACATATTTATCGCTTTTTTAACAACACTTTAATTGAAAATATGTAAATTTTATTATTGCTAAACCTTCCTTGAACTATAAAGATTGTGTAGTTAAAATTTGGTAAAAAGTTTTCGCGGTTAGTGATCACAAATGAAAAATGGCTTGTCCTTTTATATAATAGTATAGATAAGGGCATGGATTCTTAAATGCAAGAAAAGTATTGAGAACAAATAACGAAAAAGACACTCTTAGTTTAACTCAACTGCAACTGTGTAAAACACACATGGGGATAAGCTCTATAGGTATGAAAAAAATATCATTTATTTTAGATCTATTTTTAGCTCAATGCATATCTACTAACACATTATAAAATTTATCATTTTAATAAAACAGAAAATGTTTTCTAGGTCTCAAGAAGTATACTTTAAGTCAAGAAAAATAATGTATTAAAAAGTAAAGTGGAGAGGGCTGTTTGAGAAGATTGTAAAGACACAGAGTTAGTAAATTAATAATACAATGTGTCTACAAAAAGTAAAGTTATGGACTGAAAATAATATATTTTAATTTCAAACCATATTAAGAATTATTTGAACGCTATTTGGCTAATATCTCTATGTAGGACACATTTTTATTTATGATAAGTTAAAATTTTAAGTACCCTGTGGTAAGGTTAACTTCTCTGAAATAAATTCGTAACATAATCTCAACACTTTCAAATATTTAAATCTGATTACCTTTTAAAACATTTTGGTCGAACTTTGACAAATTGTCTTTTGGTCAAAAGGGAAATTATAGACTAAACTCCAGAAATTAAATGATCAGTTTCACTCTAGCTCAAATTACTAATAGAAAAAGCATAATGGTGCAAATGGCCTGAATTAAATCTGTTAAGCATTACACACTACAATAAACCTGTGGGTGCAATAATTCTTTTTTACTAAAATCAATTATCCACTTACCGAATAAACTTAATATAATATTATGACCATGTTCAGGTCTATATTTTAAAACAAATTACAGGCCAAAACCGAAAATCAATTACAATAATAGATAAAATCTAGAAGCAAAACGTAAATACTAACGGTTTTGTTTTTATCTGCCCAGTCAAGTACTGAAATAGCATAAGTAATTGAAGGCAAATAGTTCTTCGGAAGTTTGAATCACTTAATTGAAGAACAAGCAGTTTATGTGAAGTGAGAAACTTGGTGAAGTATTGAGATCTATATTTCAGATTTAACCTGTCAACTGATTCTCTTGTCAACTTATTTTTCTTAAATGTTCCAAGAACCATATTTGTAATCTAAAAATAAGATAAACAATATATCACATCATTAAAATATAATTAGTGTGTGTGTGTATAATAGTGTAATTTGTTTGACTGTAATAAAATAAAATAAATGAATTGAATGGGTCCGCCGAAAAACGTTGTAAGTGACAAACATAAAATTTTAAGTAATCAGTGAAAGAAAATCATAATCTAAAGTTTTTGTTAGCTTTGTTGGTTAGATTTTATGTTTAAATATTAATTTGTTATATTTAAATGTATAATGACATAATGGAATACCAATATCATGCTATAGCGTATTATTATACATTTTAAAACTTTTAAAATCTCCACTTCAGAAATTTTGTCGCTTAGGAACATTTTTCGGCGGACCCATTCAATTGATGATCGCACAATCCAATTATCTTGTTTATAATTATAATATTATAGTATATTTATAATATCTTTATGAAGTAGGTACTACACTAGAGTCTGAATATGAATATGAAAATATTTCTTTTCGATAATTTAAGGCTGACAAAGAAGAGGGAATGTCCAAAAAAATAGATACTGAGATTTTATCGCCACCTGTTAGCTTGTTCCATCATGCACTATCTCTTAAGGTGCTTTCAGAGGCTAGAAAGGGGATTTTTTCATGTTTTGGAGTTTAAGAGGCGGTCCCAATGAGAAAGAATATAGAATTTATAATTTTCATTTGCAATTTATTCGGAACTACGGTTACTGGACCTCCATCTAATCTAACATCCTTCAAATGTGTTTTTAATTTTAATAAATAGCTATATTTTAATTCTACAATTTTAGAAATAAGTAATAAAACAATCCTAAAAATAAAAGAATGTATACATAGAAAAAGAGTTAAAGCAATAAACAAGAAAAAATTAACTTAAAAATACATCAATTGCATGATAGTTTTCATTTCCCCAAACAGAACAGAACAAAACAAAAAAATAATAAAACTTAAAATCAGTCTTTGATTAGAACTAATGATAAAACTGACGGTACAAAATCCATCACACTTTTCCACTTTTCTTTAATTTGATAAATGGGATAATGAATAATTAGTCGGATATAATAGTATAATAGTATAAAAAGTATTTTATACTTATTATAAAATAAGTATAAAATAGTATAAAAGTATATGAAGTATAAATTAAATTATCATTTAATCAACCTTCATTAATAATATTTTTTTTTAAATGCTCATAATTACGGTAGTATAATATGTCTGTCTAAAGGCACATACATGCTATTCTATAATATTCATAAATATAAATTCTATAAATTATAAATACCTCAACAAATTCTTTCCATTGCGGCTTATTGTAACAATGATTAGGATTTCTGAAGAAATCTTGAAGAGACCAAAACTTTGAGTGAAAATTATTATCTATCTTTGTTCTGAAATGAAAATAAATAAATGTAGTACTTAGGAATTGTAAAATTTAGAATGAGAATCTACCAGTAAATCTGTTTGTTAATCAAATATAAAGTATATCATTTCACCATGCTACTATAAATTCCAATATATATAAAAAGCCAAGATTTTTCTTAATATAAATAGTATATACAACCAATGTTTCAACAACAAATAGGGTGAAACAAAATTTTCTAAACCTAGCAAGTGTCATTCTCTTGGACTTACTTACTTACTTACTTCTGTAGCTCTACAGTCCCGGGTGGACCTTGGCGTTTCCAACAATACAACACCACTCAACTCTACACAATGCCCTCAATTTCCAGTTCCTTACACCAAGGGTCCGGAGGTCTCCTTCAACATCTTGCAGCCATCTTCTTCTTAGGCATCCTCTCTTCCTGGTAACAAACATTGTCCCCAGTAGTAGCTTTTTTTGGAGCTCTGCTATCTTCCATTCTCAGAACATGGTCCAACCATTCAATTCTTCTCGCTTTTATAAACTGAACCATGTCACAGGAACCGTACATCTCATATAACTCTCTGCTTTTGCGAATCCTCCACTCACCCTCAACCATCACAGGTTCATATATTTTCCTAAGAATTTTTCTTTCAAAAATTCTCAGTGCGTTTATTATGGAGGTACACAGGGTCCATGTTTCAGCAGAGTATGTCACGATAGGCCTTATTAAGGTTTTATATAACCTTACCTTTGTTGTCTGTTGCGAAATAGGCTCGGTTACCTGCTATAATCCGTTTTTGCACCTCTGTCAATATCTTATTTTCACAGTTGAGCTCAGCACCAAGATAGGTAAATGTTTTCACATTTTTAAAGGAGTATTCGTCTGCGATTAGCTTTTCTTTAATTCTTGAATTATTGTTTGGACTGACTTACATATATTGGGTTTTAGCCTCATTTATTTTCAAACCAACTACCTCGCCTTCAGCCTTCAACAAACCAAACACGCCTAGCAAGGCTTGCTTGCTCCTCGATACCAAACAAATATCATCCGCATATGCACAAAGTTGATAAGACGTGTGCAGTATATCTCTATTGATATTCAGCTTTTATACAACACTGTGCAGCGCAAGATTAAATAGTGTAGCAGATTACGCATTCCCCTGTCTAACTCCAGCTGTAACTGGAAAACTGCGACTGAGGTGGCCATTAATATACACTTTAGCATTGCTACCTTTCATAGATATTTGTATGAGACGAACTAGTTTGTTCGGGATATTAAATTCCGTAGTGTATTTAACATTTTGTTCCTAACAACACTGTCAAAGGTACGGCAGTAATCTATAAATAATATATAGAGGTTAGTGTTAAACTCCCAACATTTTTCCATTATCTGCCTCATAATGAAAATCTGATCAACCGTTCCTCTTCCTTTACGGAAACCACACTGATATTCATGCAGGACATTTTCTGCAAATCCATTGAGCCTATTAACCAATATATTGGAAAATATTTTATATGCAACTCCTAAAAGTGAGATGCCTCAATAATTTTCACATAGCAGTTTATTTCCTTTTTTATGTATAGGATATATCAGACTTGTTTTCCATTCTGTTGGCATGTACTCCTTGCACCAGATATCCTCTATTAGTAGGATACATTAAAAGCTCAACTTAGAATCACTATTTTATAGAGAAACTGAGTGTCTGGAATGGCACAAGGAAACATCCTAGAGTTTTTGCCCTGCCGTGTTTTTGCAATTTTAGTCCAAGAGAAATATAATGCTAAAATTGTTTTGGGAGATCTAAATGCACAGATAGGAACTAGAAGTTTCACTCAGACTGTTACAGGTCCTTTCTCTCTACATAGTGAGACCAATGACAATGGTAAATTTCTCTGTCAATTTGCAGAAGAGAGTAATATGATAAAAAGAAGTACATTCTTCCAATGGAAAGATATATATAAAGGCAGATGGAAAGCACCCAATGGCGCAGTAACCACTGCGATTCGGACCACTTTTTAGTTAAAATGAAATTTTGAGAATGATGAGCGTATGTAAAATCTGAAGAGCGACACTGTAGGAGGAAATGGGACTTGGAAAAATTTAAAGAGGAAGATGTCGTTGAAAGGTTTAAAGACTCTGTGCATAGTAAACTAACAGAGAATTTAAAAGCGACTGAGGATGGCGAAGTTGAAGAGAGATAGAATAAGATCAAGATGGCTATTGAGAAATCTGCAGAAGAAGTAATAGGAGAGAGTAGATTAAAGCGAAATGAAGAATGGTTTGATGAGGAGTGTGCAGAAGCAATAAAAATTAGAAACAAACATAGATTAATTGTACTTCAGCGCTCTACTAGGCAAGCTACAACTGTGTATAATGAAAGTAGGAGACAAGCGAAAAGAATAATAAGAAAGAAAAAAAAAGGCAATTTTTAAAAGAAAAGATTGAGCAAATAGAGGAGCTGAGGGTAAATAATGAAAGTAGAAAATTTTATGGAGCCATTAGATACATGAGTCGAGGATTCCATCCTAGGTTAGATACCTGTAAAGATAAAAATGGAAAAATTGTCGAGAAAGCAAATGTAATCAATCGATGGGAGGAGCACTTTACTGATCTACGTAATGTGGGCAACGAGAATCTTGACCTGGTACAGGAACTAGAAGATATTAATGACTTAGAACCATTGTCTATTGAGGAGGTAGAATCAATCGATAAGTTGGAGAATAATAAATCACCCGGAGAAGACATGTTGATTGCGAAATTTTTTAAAAAAGGTGGTGAGGAGCTTACAAATCAAATGTATCCTACTAATAGAGGATATCTGGTGCAAGGAGTACATGCCAACAGAATGGAAAACGAGTCTGATATATCCTATACATAAAAAAGGAAATAAAATGCTATTCTTCGTGTTTGCAATGGTAAGTTAATCTCTTTCTGCATTAACTTGTGAATATTTCTGCTCATAAATTTTTTTTGTGGAAAGAATTTTGGTAACTAGAGAGTATTAATAAAAATTTCAGAAAAAGCTTTATGATCCCCAATGCATCAAAACACGAAACCATTATACAATGTGGGATCTGGACTACTATTTGAAATATTTCTGTTAACTGTGCCTGTTTCCCTCTGCTCATTTTTCATTTCTTGGTGATAGTCTCTTGCCCATTAACTAGTAATTTATGTTTCACTGTGAAAATATTAGCTTTTTATCACAATAAATGGTTGCTCCATCATTATAATGTAAGTACATGATACAAGACTTAACATCAATGTATATAGTGGTAGGAAGCTAAAAACATGAAAATGCATTAAAAAAAATTTAATTATTTTGTAAATTACAAACCAATAATCTCAAATGAAGAGGATATTGACATTTTATCCAATCTCACTAAGGATGAGGGGGAGGGGTCATAATAAAAAAGAACACCTCATGTGAATAATGTATATCCCCTTACATGATGGTTTTCGAATTATTATAAATGTAACTGATAAAACTAATTTATATAATTAGGAACATTTATTATACAAAAGAAATAAAATTTATGCAAAAACTTACGAAACATCCACAATTTCAATAGATTCTTCAGACTGATCAAATTTGGGATCAAACTTATGTAAACTATCAACATTGAAATCACTGACAATATTTAAACCTAAAAAATAAAGAAAAAAATTATAAAAAATAAAAGAATGTATTTACCACCTTCATATTAATTATTACTAATTTTTTCATTTATTGTTTTTAAATCTGAAGTTTTATAATTAAAATTTTACGGTAGTGATTTAATTTTATAATTTTTGTCTTCACTAGCTATCACAACATAATAAAGAAAATAATTATAGACACATCTAATGTAAAGCCTAAAAGGTTATTCACCTCTTTAAGACAAATATGTGAAATATTATTGTACTTTTTCATCGATTGAATACAAAACAGATATTTGGATTATGGTTATCATAATAACAAAGATACTACGCATATAGAACAAGTGTTACAGGAAATGTAGGATAGAGACCATTCTTTTTCGAAATTGCACTTTACACTGCAATAAAATATATAAAGATGAGACCATTTCATCTGGGTTTCAAAAAACTTTAACAAGTAACTTAAACAGATTTAGCATTTCCTGACCACCTGGTCGTTCTGGGGAGAAACTAATGAGAATATCGGTTTCACCTCCATATTCTCTGAGATAAGCAAAAGAAAATCAATATGGTAATTTATAAACCAAATAAAAAAAATTTAAGAGGATGGGGAAGAAAAAGATACAGTTACAGCACTGAGGCTTACCAGAGTTATAATAAATCAAGTTAGAGGTTATAGATACCTTGGATCCTCCCTAAATGAAAATGGATTGGTGAAAGAATGATAAATGTGGTGGAGAGATGCTTCAATTATCTGAAAAGGCTTGCTATGGAAAGCATAGAAAAAGGTAACTGATAAAACCACATTCCTTCCAGTATTAACCAATGCAAGGGACATGGGAACTCATTTGGTCATGGGGACTAAAAACAAGAGTCAGATCCAAGCAGTCAAAGCAAAGTACCTCAAAAATGTAAATATAAGAAGAGAGGCCATTATAATTAGAATGAATCTTGATATAAGATTTATCAAGAAAATACTGGAGTAATAACACTTGAGGTGGTATGGATATATGTTTCAAACATCAGAAAGCCGTTTAGCCAAAGTCACCCACAAAGCTGTCACAAAATGAAAATGAACCAAAGGAGGATATGGGAGGAAAGGGTTTAAGAGACCTTTGACAGAGAAAATCAAGAGAGGAAAAGAAGGAAACAGCTGATACAGGAAGTGGAATTATGGATTAGGCTCAACCATAAGTTACCTCACACTGCAATCTAATAGAGGAGAGAAGTACAAGAAGAAGAAATAAAATACAAATAAATTTGGATTATGATAAGCTTTAAGAAATATGCCTAAAGGCATAAGAACATTTTTTTAAAAACAATTTGATAAATAGCTGATAATCTGTTAATAAACAAAGATAGTTAGTTACCTGATCGTTCAGAGAATGGGAAAAAAACAGCTAAAAACAAAAGAATTCTCCCACAAAATATGGTATTTTGTGCTTTTGATAATCTTCGTAGTAAGTCTGAAACATCAATAAAAAGTTATACATTAGTTAATCAAGAAATAAAGTATTAATGCTACATCACAAGGTACAGTCCATAGATCATACAGCACATGTTGAATTGTATTTGATCTCCATTCACAGGGAAGCTAATGTTTATACATGAATGAACAACTTTTAAATCAAAATTCTTCCAAACATATTCATGTTTTGATAACAATAGACTATTCCAGTGAAAGTACTCCAAATATGTAATAAACAATGCACCATAATCAGATACACAAGAATCAATTTGGGTTGTTGGCAATGCTAGATTAATTAAAATGTTTTAAAAGAATACCTTTCATAACATGGAAACTTAATTACATATATTAAGCCTTTCAACAATGTGCCATCTGATGGAATAGTAAGACACTATGTCTAGGATAAAATTAAAATATTTCTTTGTCTGATCTCTGATGAGGAATCCCTCAAAGTTAATATGTTTCAACACAAAGTGAAATAGACAATAGTAGTTTACATACAACTATCTTAATCTGCAAATATTTTTTTGGTTGTTTTTAGCAGCTGTGATCAAAGCTCATTTGGCTCACTTAAGAGATAAACAAACCTCATTTCATTTGGCTTAAATACAATCAAACACAGAAGGCACCAATATTAAACCCTAATTCTACCTCAGCTCCTGCCAAAAATACCTTTGCGACCTCCTGTAGATTTATTTCCATGTTTTCATCTCTTCTATTGGAGGGATAAGGTTAGTCTCCTTAATTCCAATAAACATAATGTCATTAGCCATCTCCATTAACCACATTTATGGATTTTAAAGAGTATAAAATAAACAATGAACCATCATCAGAATATTAATGAAACCAGTCTGTTTCATGTTAGCGTTTTATTTCAATTAAGTATGATGGGTGGTAAAACAAAAAAAAAAAAAAGAATAGAGGCATGTGAGAGTTTAGTGAATAGGGTTCAGGAAAAAAATTGTCAATTTCATTTCCAAAACAATAATAACATCCGGTTGAGATATCATATTAGGAAGGTTATTAATTAAAAAATTGTGTATCGGAAAATGACACATGAACTTTGTATTAAAACATTACACAGATAGGAAGATATAGGGAAACATATCAATAAATCTGAAATTCGAAGGGAAGGCACAAGATAGATTTCAATGAGCTATGCTGGTATGACAATTTTATTGGAGTTGGGCTTGAATATCAGTACTACATAGAAATACTATCCTGATGGAACAACCATTTATTGTGATAAAAAGCTAATAATTCACAGTGAAACATAAATTACTAGTTAATGGGCAAGAGACTATCACCAAGAAATGACAAATGAGCAGAGGGAAACAGGCACAGTTAACAGAAATATTTCAAATAGTAGTCCAGATCCCACATTGTATAATGGTTTCGTGTTTTGATGCATTGGGGATCATAAAGCTATTTCTGAAATTTTTATTTATACTCTCTAGTTACAAAAATTCTTTCCACAAAAGAAATTTATGAGCAGAAATATTCATAAGTTAATGCAGAAAGAGATTAACTTACCATTGCAAACACGAAGAATATTATTTTTACAGGCAGTGAAAAATGTACTGCTCTTCCATGTAGATAGATTGTCTTCAATAAAGTTAAATAACTTTTCACACACAGCTAAAGTTGAAGTATCAATAATGTCACTGAGAATATTTACAGAAAACAACACTGTTGCAAGTTCGTTTTTACACAAGAGTATCACTCCGTTCAATAACTTTTTCAAATCATCTATGTATTTAGGTTGGTTTGAATTATTAATTAATGTCACAGTTTTATCTCTAACAGCTTGTTCCATTGATACTCTTTTTGTAATATCTCTGAAATAAACGCCATATATAAGAAAGTTAAATGTAAATAAACATCCTGAATAGTAATGGGAAACTTACTTTGCTTGATATGAACTCCATTTTTGTTTGAGTTTCTCTATGTCTCCAGAAATTAGAAAATTACCCATTTCTTCCTATTAAAAGACAAAAGTATTATTATAATAGAAGCTCTTCATGGTATATATTCGGATTACTTATTACTTACTGAAAAACCTGATCTCATTTCAGCAAAAGAACTTGAATTTTTGGGAACATTTTTAGGTACTTCAATTTTAGGTTTCACTGGTACCTCAGACAATGATGAAACATCTTTATTTTCTTCTACAAGAGAAGTACCATTAGTGATAGGAGTTTCCATTGTTAAGCGTTTGATAAGTAATGAAATGTCAAGGTGGCATAATTTAAGCTAAATATTTTATCGACTGTTACGAATATTTAATGTTCAAGAAAGAACATTAGTTACGCAAAGTCAAATTGGTTTGGGATGAAATCACAACGACCAACAGAAACAATCCCAATAGCAAGCTTTATAACAGTACTGAGAGGTTATTAACTAATGTTGACTTTTTGAATTAATTCAATTAATAATTAAGGAATATAGACGTATCAATACAAATTAATAAAAATAATTACAATTTTAAAGGAGGGACTCGAAAATGTAATTTTAATACGAGTTAATAAATTTTATTTTCAGTGATACAATTGTCTCAAATAATATTTAGAAACCACTATGAAACCAACACAACTGAGTCCTTAATGATAAAAATATGAAAACAATACCTATAAAAGTTTAGTGGTGGTTATTTAAATATTTAATTAACAAACACGAAAACATTTAAGAAGTTTGGCTCACATTGTTCCAGTATAGAATAGTTAATTATTTTTTGGGTGTCAGAAACATAATTATGGTGAGAATTAGTCATTCTTGGATGATTTTACAAGTTTTCTGAACCTTTTAATTTACCCGGGTTTTATATTATCTATACAAGAATTTAAATCTAAAGAAGTTCCTAATTATTAATTAGGAACAATGAACTGAAATATTTCTGAGCTAGATTGTTTCATAATAATTAATGGATACATTGTTAACTAACTATAATGATCATGATTGACCATTGTAAACTCATGATGAAAATATTAATTTTATTTATCAGGCTTATTGCTCACCTTTGTTTGTTGATTTAAAGTTTTGATTTTATCTTTCCCTGATCTTACAACTAAGAGTTTCTACAATCATTTATTGCTCACCTTTGTTTGTTGATTTAAAGTTTTGATTTTATCTTTCCCTGATCTTACAACTAAGAGTTTCTACAATCATTTATAAGACTACTATTTTAAATATTTTGATCTGTTGTTAAGAAAACTCTGCTGGTTAGTTTCCTTTAATGATTTATCAATCGTTTGTCCATTAGTTTTGTTTTTCGCCATCATCGTTTTTTAGTTTGTAGAAGTTAATAGCAACCTTTCTGCCCCAGTTGGAGTACATAAGCACCAAGAAATTAATTACAACGATATTTGTATCGTAAAGGATAGTCATTGTTGCTATATTACCTTTAGAGGTTTCTTTACATCTTGATCTAGCAGAGGTGACAGGTGTGATCTAACAAAAGTTCATCATTACTGTATCAATGTAAAAAGAACTATTTGGGTTTTAATATTAGGTAGGTCAAAGTCGTCCTCTCATCCATTTTCTCATCGGGAACAAACAAATCTTTTAATCCGATGGATTATTGAATGTATAACCCTTTTAATAGAAACAATCCATTAACCTCTCAAAGAATTGGATAGAATCAGGAAGAGTTTATGTCGATGTAGTGGGAATTAGAATGGATAACCACATAGAGTATTATCATAATCTAAAGACAACAGTAGTAACTAATAATCTACAATAGCTGCTGAGAGCCATTTTAATTGTGCTTAGTTTAACACAAGTGATTTCATAACGAAATGTCTTCTATAAAATCAGTTTAAAACCTGATTACCTTGAAGATAAAAAGAAGCATTATATTTTTTTCATAACATTTATTACCAATGACACTTCGATATAACATGCAAATAATATTTTTGTTTTACTAATTTTGCCACAAAGCTCTGAATGAAACAGTCGTTTAAAATTATGTCGAACCAAATAACTGTTAATTAAAAAAATATATATGTTTCTTCGTCTCGGCGTCGCTAATCTTTTATCGAGTACTCAAAGGTTGGATTGCACAAACTCGAAGACTAGAAGAACTTATTTCCATCTCTCAATCATTTTAATACTTGGTACAGTCTGTTGCCCCTAAATCCATTATGTTTCACTATAAATATATTATATGTATATTATATTATGTGTATATTCATTATCAGGGATTTATTTATTTATTTATAACTCTTAACGAGTTCTTTTATGTCAAATGGTTTATTTTTCGCTGTACTTTAACTATTCCAATAAATTTTTTTGTTGCCCATCCTCTCTTGCCACTTATTCATATTCTTGAAATGCTGTAGGAAGAGAGTTTGATGTCCTTACTCTGGCTCATAGCCATTCAAGCAGAGTAAGATTAAATCTTGATTTGTTTGTTTGTAATATTAAGTAACTATTTCAACGATACAAATGAAAAAAATCTGAGGATTAAGCTCTTAAAATTTACATAAGAGGTATTAAATGTAAGAACATATCCAAACTGCCTAAGATTTTCTTAAAACTATTTCATTGCGGATACCAAACAGAAGTTAAATAATCTACGGAAGTCCTAAAGTACTTATTTGTTTTCTAAACCAAAAATCCTGTTTATTATTATATATTTTTTTTTATTATTGATTAATTTCACAACTGTTAAAACAAAGTGACATCCAACAAATATGAGATAAATTAAGTGAAACGATTACATAAATAAATACATGAATTTCTCATTGGCAACTCCTCTCTTGATAATTATATTTCATTTTACTCAAGATCTCTTGTGTCTAGCTCAGTTGCTGTCTTGATGTTGCCGGGCATGGTTGTTGTGGACATGTCTAGTATGTAATTATTGGGGATGACCTTACAGTCAATAGTGAAACCTTTTTTAGTAGGTCGGCAATATTAAATTCAATGAGAAATGTAGTTTATATTAAAACATTATAAGTAAACACTTATGATATTCCGCGCGCTCTCTTAAACCCATTTACATTATAAATTTTCGCAGTTTCGTTGTTCCAAGTTACACATTGTCATATTTAAACAAACGTTTTACCGCTATTACATCGTTTTGCACTACTTTGCTTAATCTGCGAAAGCTGATTATATTATAAAATATTTACATTCCATGAAGCCAAAACTACTGAAACATAGAATGGGTTCACTTATAAAAAAATAAAATAAAATAAGTTTCTAGTACTTAATCGATCTAAGATTAAAATAGTTGCAAGGACTAAATACAAACTTGCTCTATCACTATTATACATATACCTACAGTAGTAGAGACCTAAGAAGAAGCAAAACCGATGTATTGTAAATTCAAACGTTTTAAAATATTCACACTGGCACCCAGGTCAGTACAGTATAATGGATTATTTAATATATCGAAAGCAAACACCCACCACAGTTTGTTTAGATGAATAAAACTCATACAAAACATCATCCAGAAAGATTTATAAACAAAATTAAAAATTATATCAATCTGGAATAAGTTGTTAAAGTTTTTTTTAATAATTAACATCCTTTCAGATTCTCTAATATTAAAAAAAAAAAAAAAAAAAAATTCAAACATGTCATTATAATAAACATGTAAACTGTCCTGTTAAAATGATAATTTGAACAGTAATTTCTTTTATAAAGATATGATGAAGATAATTTATACGTTTTATAAATTATTAATGCTATTTATGCTCATTCTTTTCTCTTCTACCGAACATATGTGCATTCGAACCAATATGTCAAAAACGGATTTTTATGCCAATAGTATATTCTGTTGTATAAATACTGAATAGATTTAAGCTTGTCCATATGATACAATTAGTGAATATTTGAATTGGTGACATTTTATTTTATGTAGGTACACAATAACTGATATTTCTTCTGTTTTTATTGATGTTAGTTGTAAGTAGAATATTCTTACAAAAGCAAGTATTAATAATCGAAATAAGAAAAAACTAATTAAAAAAAAAATGTTGCCTAATTAACCGAATTCAATTGATGATTATTAACCATGATATTAAAATGTTGTATTTGTTATTTTAATTGCTGTTTTTTTTTCTTGATATCAGAGTCGATTAAAGTTGAAATATTTTATGAGTGCATTCGTAAATTGGCTAAGGCAAATCTAAAAATATAATTATATTTAGAGCTTGTGCTTTTATTCTCTTAAATGACGAGTTAATTAATTAAAGTTAATTAATACACCATATTAATATGAAAAGGGGAAAAATTAAACCATGATTTTGTGTTTTATACAAAAATACATTTATTGCCACCGTGGTTTTTGCGATTGCTCATTAATATACAAATATAATACAAGTTTGAGATAAAGTAAATTACTGTACAGTCTATTTAGTAAGGTCCGCTGCCTCCTGGAGCTCCGTAGCTGGTCGATGGTCCTGATGGGCCAGTGCTTCCGTGTCCTCCTCCGATTCCGTCTCCTCCGTGACCTCCGCCAATGCCGCCACCGATGCCGCCGCCAATACCACCGCCAATACCACCTCCAATGCCACCTCCAATGCCACCTCCGATACCACCGCCAATTCCTCCTCCAACTCCACCTCCGATTCCTCCGCCGACTCCACCACCAATAGCTTGGGTCTCTTTCTGGGTCCTGTACCTGATAAAGTATACTTCTGGTTTGGAAGGCTGGGTGGGAGCGGCAGTTGGGATGGTGATTTCTGGACCGTCTTCTGGCCTCTTGACCAACACGTAGATAAGGGTCTTTTCTTGGTCTTGTGGGAGCTGAGGAATGATGGGGGCAGTTGGGGTTGGTGGAGTTGGGGCCTTGATGAAGATGATCTTGTAGTGTTTCTGAGGAGCACCCTGGGGAGCAATTACTCTGGGAGGTTGGGCGATTTCAGTCTCTGGAGGAGGGACGTGGACGTAGATGTGTTTCTGGATTGTGGGAGCACCACCTCCGAATCCACCGCCGAAACCACCACCTGAGCCGCCTCCAAATCCACCTCCTGAGCCACCTCCAAATCCACCTCCGAAACCACCACCTGAGCCGCCTCCAAATCCACCTCCGAATCCGCCTCCAAATCCACCACCGATTCCGCTTACACCACTAATGCCACCTCCGAAACCGCCTCCATGACCTCCCCCAATGCCGCCACCAATGCCGCCTCCATGACCGCCACCACCAGATGGGGCTCCATAACTTCCCGAAGGAGCTGGGGCGGAGTAGGAATAGCCAGCATCTGGCTTGGGTTTAGCGTGAGCAATCGCTGCCAAGGTTAATACCTGAAAAAAGAGAAAACATAAATGAAGAATAGATATTTGGAAAAAAAATGTATACTAAGCAACGTATTCTGTGAGTGAAAAATCAATGTAGAACTAAAGTGGTTATGACCTTAAGTGCTAACTAAGTTTTAATAAGGAAATGCATTTAAACCATTTTTGTAATTCGATCTTTTTAAAAAACACAATGATCATTGCTTTACAATGATAATTTTTGTATTAAAAACATATTGAAGATGTAAAGAACAAAAATATAAAAGTAACAAAAGAACAAGTACGAGTATTTAAAAAAATTAAATTTTGGCTGTGAGAAATAACACTGATTATCTGTTAGTTCTGAATAATAAGATAAGTAATACAACTTAATGTTTAAAAAGGGATTTTTAGAACCCACTCATGAATATGTGGTCGTTCAAACAGCCGATCCACACCGAGAATTATTGGACTACGGTATATCCGGTCTTAAAATACTTTCACTTCTTAAGTAAAAGGAGATGATAGCTTTTCCAGTCTTACGACGATATTAAGGCAGGTATCTTCTTTTTATTTCCAGCTAGCAAACTTTCTAAAGATACAATTAACACACGCATACATAACTAATTTGTTTGTTATTAATCAAGGCACATTTGAGCAGTTACAAATTATGAAATACTTCGCCAGTAAAACCTTTCTATAAAAGCGCTCGGTAATTCATATTAAATCTTATTTTTTTCTTTTAATAATCGTAAAAAATTAGGTCTTTTTCATAGAAATATGTTAAATTTCAGTATGACAGTACAAAGAACTTGGAGAAAAATGTCTCTAGGAAAGAACTCCGGTAAGACGCAAACAGAATTTTAATTTCCGAAATTTAATTCAAAACACCGAACTACTTTCACTGAGCATTGTCTCCTAAACGGATTCATGTTTTTCAAGTCAAGACAATACACGAGTTAGGTCCATTTTAGGCGCTTTTAGGACAAATTTGTTTTTTCATCTTCGATATAGTTTACATTTAAATTATTTAAATATTTTTAATCCGCTGTTTAAACATCAAAAGTTATTTGGTAGATGTATAGCTTGGAAATACTAATGCAGTACTATAAATCTTATTGTATGGATCTGCACGTTAGAATATGTTAGAAAAAAATGAAATAAATGTATATATATATATTTCCTGAATGTCACATGTTATTTTACGTTTTTGGAAAAACCTTTAACATTATTAGAATAATAAGTTGATAATTATTTTTTAATCGAAATCAATCACTGAATGTGATTTTGGAAAAATGTATTGTCGTAATTGAAATAATGTTCAACCGTTTCATAAATCACCCTGAAGGGGATCACTGAAAATCTGGATTCACTGCTTATCACAGATCACACAAAAATTTTTTGAAAATTTAATGCAACGTAAATTTAAGCTGAACCGCCGCGAGATGGTGTAGTATACACACTGCAAGTCACTGAATATATATAGATATATGAAAACGTATCCTGGGCCGCTAATACACTCAATGATCACTCACCAGAAGACTCCTCATGGTTGAGCTGGTGGCTGACTGATGCTGTTGCACCCTCCACGGAGCGCTATATAGTCGACTCCCCTCCTCGATCGCCTTACACAACCTATCCCCTTTCCAACCCCTGCCATCTTCTTCCTTAGGGTCACCGGGAAAAGTTAAAAATAATCCAACGTCCAGAGGAGCCACTTACCTGGTTTTTGTTTGATGTTTCCTATCCATGAAATTTCAAATAAAATAATAGACTGTATTGACTTCGCCAGTTTCAAACTTTCGATTATTGGTGTTGATAAAGTTTAATAAATATTTGGTTGATTTAATTAATAAAATTTGTATTTTAAAATTGCTTAATTCAGATAGCAGAAATTAAATAATCAAACTAGGAAAATAAATATATTTAGTAAGTATATACAGTTGAACCCCTTTATGATGGGTATGGGGGCTCACAGATAATCGAGAAACCCGGATAGTCGAATGAAATTTCATATACTTAATGCGGTAGATAAGAAGGTTAAGAATAACATTATCACATATAAGATTCTCCCCTTGAATGGCCGTCTTTTATTTTTAATTTTCGGACTTTCATATCATTGGGAAGCTGGATCAAATGGCTCTTCAATTTTTATATTTTCATGAAACCATATTGCTTTTTCACTTACCATTGGCCCAGAAAATCCCTTAGCGCGTATTTGCATAAACCAATGGTAGGTGGCTTCATCTACGTCATTAATGTAGAGTTCTCCACATTTGTTTTCCGAGGACACGATGTTTGAGTGACTACAATCCGAAGTCGGAAACGTCTTTTTTCTTTTTCAAAATAAAACAAACAGTTTGCTCACTAATTCCTAATTCAGCGGACAATGTTTTAACTCTTCCACCTTTTCCTGTTCTGTTTATAAAGGGTATTTTCTTTTCAATCGTTTTCTTAAAGCACATCTGTTTAAATAATTTTGTTTTGTAGACAAAGAGGAAAAACATTACCGTTCCTAGAATATGAATTGGATTAATTTATAGTTACCGTAACTAAGTCATTCATACGATAACAAACAGTTTGCCTTGTTTTTCAATTCATTATTCTATTTCATTATTTTTAAAGACAATACAAAATTATCAAGTACGTATTGTTAAAAATAAGTTTACGTACTCATTTTTTAAAATAAATATTACATATAGGGGCAGAGACTCGCATTTTTCGGTTTTTCATTTCTTGAGGGAAGGGGAAAACTGATTTTGCTCGGTTTAAGAATGGGTTATTTAGGTCTGGGTGTTAGCTAAATGCCTATGATACTGGCAACTAGATTGAAGCTAAAAATAGATGGAAATTCAAGTTTATATTAAAAAAAAATTTGCGGCGCTTTGCCCCATTTCTTGGTTGCTTGGCTTTGCTTCGATATAAGGTTTTGGGAAAAGATAAAACAAAACACAGCAGGGAGCTTCTCAAGTCAACTATATTTTACGAAATAACAGTACAAACAAATCTTTCCAAAAGATACATAAAAAAATGGAGTTGTATATAAAATATTCAGTTAATCTCAGTGAATGTTGAATTCAAAATAGTCTTCTGAGAAAGATATAATTTTGTGAAACCTATTGCTATTGATTTCTATTATCACAGGATCATTATTCTCAACAAAAGTGTCCTCATTCGTTTCTGGAAATTTGAGAGTATTTTTTAGACGTTTACCTCATTTTCCTAGCCAACGTTAACGCTATGCTCTCGAGTTTCGCTGTGCAATTGAGGTCTATTCAAACGAAGCTGCTGCTTGGTTTCCGGCATAGCAACTAACAGATTTCCCTCTAAAAACCTCCTATGTGTCTTTGCCCACACCTAGAATATATAAAATAAATGATGTAAAAATTAAAAAACACATTAAAAAAAAAAAAATTGCTCCTCGGAACCCTTGATAATTGGAACTCCGGTTAGTAGAGGCCCGGATAATGGGGTCCAACTGTATACCATTATATTTATACCTATCATTAATCCAGTAAACAGTAAATGAATAAAGGTTTGGTCAATAAATACTTAAAGGTTCGATGACGACACAACTAACCTTAAATCACATACCTCCCTTCAATCCACTCAATCAAAACCCCAATCCACAAGATCAATTCTGACGCTATTCTCCCATCTACGTCTCGGCCAACCCCTCGGACGCATTGTGGAGTCTTCTAAAGTCTTCCAAATGTTCATCCTTTATCGGGCCAAATATTTTATGTAATTCTTTATTTTCGAAAACTTTAAGGTGTCGTTTTTCTCTTAACATGAGCGGCCACGTTTCGCATCCATTGAGAACTGTTGGTAGTATTATTGTTTTATATATAGTGTAATTTTCTAATTTACGGGTAGTAATCACGAACTTAGTAGTTTTGCTATCCAGAAATAATAAGCTGTTCCGGCTTTTTATATTGACTTTTTCCTCTTGAATTTCATTTATCCTATATGTTTAAACTGCTCAATGCATTCAAATTTAATCCCGGAAATATCTAGATCACCGAAATTTTCACCGCTTATACTACTAATAATATGATGATAAAAGTATGGTTGACCGGATGATAAATGGAGAAGAAGATAGTCAGGGATGCAGTCAAAGTATAGTCTTCTTCCCCTACTAATAATATGTTTCGTTTAATCCTAATAATTACTAGACTCCAGTAAACTATAACAAACTTAAAAGTACACCTTACAACTATCACAATTTCTGACAAAGCATGGACCTTCCAAATACTATTTTCAAAGTTTTCACCCAAGACAAGGAAGCATGCTACTGCGACGGATAGACAAGAATATTGTTTAAATATATATATATATATATTTCTTTTTGTTACTATGGAGGAGAAAATCATATTTAATATATTAAAAAAAACACCTTCACACACGAAATACACATTATTAAGCAGGGTAACTTACATAAGTACAAAAACAAAAAAATCCTTTGAAAGAAGGTCCTGAAGATATCTTTCTTCTTCTTATTTTTTTTAACTTCTGCTATGGTTACATTTTAATTTTAATTATCGATAGTATGCATCTGGCCACAGAAAATAAGGTTTGAATAAATTCGCATCTTTTTGGAGAAGAAGTTTTTTACTTATGGGCTGTTTCCTCAAGTTCAACTACCGGAAAAATAATATCAATAGCAAGAATTAGATTCATGAGTTAAACATCTTTCAATGTATACAGAAAGCTTGAGTAATGATCAGAGCTCTTAATTTTGACCAATTTCTTTTTAACTACTTGTTCCCTGCGATCCCTCTCATACCATCATGTGTATTATCTTCAAGTAATAAATAACACTGGAACTAACTTCTGTTAATTTAGTGTCGTCTCTAGAAGTTTTCCTAAAAGGAATGATAAAATTATTCATACATATTTCTGATAACTTTTATGGAAGATTTCCAGTCTTAAACGAGACGTATTAATGGAAATTTCAAACCTTTTAAGATACTTTATAATCGCAATCCTGCTTAAAAGGCGTTAACTAGGTAAGATATGTTAGAATTAACTGATGGTGAAATAGTAATGGCAAAATGAATAAATATGCAAAATCACACAGGTACTCATTTTTATCCTCTTTTTAATATTTTTTACCTTGTCTTTTTAATATTAATTATATTGTGCTAAAATTAATTTACGATTTTGTTAAACATAAATTATAATATATTGTTTTGTAAAATTACTGTAAAGTAATTCTTTTACAAATTACTAAAGCTATTTAGCCTTGTTTCATCCCCTCCACCAATAATACATAACTAGAGCAAAACATATATTGCTTAGAATTTTGTCCTCTGTCAATCCAAAATGATACGCTCTGAAGTAAAAATGGTGACTAAATACAGGAACACCTTAATACTTATCAGGACAAACACAATAGATTTGTTGGAAAGCCAGCAATATTCAGATTTACTAACGACGGAATTTCCGATTACAAATACTATTACTGAATGACATGAATGATCATAATTTAATTGTAAGAAATTAAACACAGATTCACATTCATAATAACTTAAATAACTTACTCACACGTATGTCGAATTCAATTTTGCGAATTAGCTTAATCAAATCATAGATGGAATTTAAAAAAAATTGGAAATTTCTTTTATGTTAGACATTGTCCAGTATGTTACCTGTATCATACTTATTCAATTGTTACGAATTGGAAAATCTATATTTTTTCAATTAAAATTTTAAGTTCTAACAAAAATTTTAACTATATTTGAAAAAAAAAGCGTTCTTACAAAAAAAATTTGAAAGACTATATCCCTTTCTCAATTTACGATATCTTTTTTTTCAAAAGATATTTTTTTTTTACTTGTATTAATTTTATATAAAGTTTTGCACATTCTCTTTTTACTGCTTTCTACCATTTTAAGGAGGTTTTTATTATAAAAAATGGTGGTTTATAAAGATCACTAAAAAATTAATTTATTTGAAAATGTCTCTATTACGAATAATTTCCAAGCCTATTATTTTATTTATTATCTTAAATTTATTGAGTGACTTAATTACTTCATCGTATGATGGTGGTAGGGCTTCTTCATCTTAATCAGTATGAGAAAATATTTACAGACGATATTAACTAATTGTAAGACGTATTCCTGGGTGATAAGGTCTAGAGTATAGAAGTTACTAGGAACTCTTGGGGGTGCTTATCTTGAGTGAGTGCAGTGAGTAGAAGGTAACATATTTTTTTCCTAAATTTATCATATGCGGTATGCTAGGTAGCTATTAATTGTTCATTGTAATTATTCTTAAGGGGCAAAGGCCCCAGAATAAAATTTATTTTCATTCATTCATTCATAACGTGAAGAATGTTAATAGGATTATAACTTCAGCACATAGCTTACAATTATGAAAATATAAAAAGAAAATATGTAGACCATTAAATTAAGAAAAAAAAAACACACTTAGAATGATAGAGGGAGGGTTTACAGCCTCATAGCCGAAAGCAAATATAAAAAAATAAGATTTATAAGCACGCTATGTTCTGGCAAAATTTCATAAAAGGGCCTGACAGTAAATTTAACCAGCTTCCAGATGAAGGGAAGACATTTTGGATTGAACAAATAGTTTTGGAGTTATAGTGAACAATGTGCCAAAAAAAACTTGGATTCCAAAACAGTAAGCGGTTTTTAGCGTGTTGGGTTGGGTATTTTACGGGACTTGATCAAAACTTAATATACAGGTCCATGTAGTAAATTTAATCAGCTTTCCGTTGGAAAAATTAAATTTAATATCGAAATATTAGTTTCGGAGTTATATTCAAAAGAGTAACGACAAACGTGTTTTCGCGAAGTGCGACCCCAGTCATAGAGACCTGAAATGGAGGGTGTAGAGTTGCCTGAAATATGCAATGGTTTTTGAGTTCACAGCTTCGTTAGGAGTAGTTAGAGGGTAAACTTACTGAAAGTTCCCATCCCTGGGGGGGGGAGCTTACGGTGGGGGGAGGGGAGAAGGTCCCATTTTTGGGTTTTCGATTATATCTCAAAAACGGTGAACTATAGAAAAATAAGCTACAAATAAAAATTAAAATAATTAAATTTCCTATAAAATTTGTAGAACTGAACGTTTTTCGAGATATACGTTATTAAAAATCGATAGTTTTCGAAAAAAAAAATGTTTGTCTCTTTTTGTCAAACATTTGCTCCAAGTGCCAGTAACGAAGGTATATAACGTATGAAATGGAAGTAAATTTAATGCTCTACAATTTTTATTCTGATATTTTTTCTGAGAAATGATCGAGGAAGGCGCTTTTAGTGCTAATGTTTGCCAAAAAGTGGGGTAAAAATTATTTATTTTCGTAACATATCGATTTTCTATTAGCTTTAATATTGATTCGTAGCATATTTTTCTAGAGTCCACCGTTTTCGAGATATAATCGAAAAACCCCAAAATGGGACTTTCTCTCCCCCCCTCCCAACGTTAGCTTCCTCCTCCCTCTAGAACGGGGACTTTTAGTATGTGTACCTATTAACTTCTCCTAACCAAGCTATAAAGTTAAAAATTATCGCATATTTCATGCACTCTACAACTCCCATTTCAGCACTCATTGTCTGGACTAGTAGGTTAGTAAATGGAAAGTGCTCTTCCACTACAAAGACACGGCATGAACCCGACTATTGCTGTAAATTTATTTTATTTCTATAAAATTGGTACCTTAACTTTTTATTGGTTTGGAGAAAAACTTTTAAATTGAGTGGTCATGGTGATTACATCAAATCTGTATAATTTAAATGGAATATTAATTTCTTATCAAATCCCGAATATAAGACCTCCCCCCCTGCCCCGAATGTAGTAGTAGTGCAGTTTTATGAAATTTATTTTTGTTTCATTTACTATACTGCGTGAATTAGAATATATTAATGTTCTGTTAAATAATTTTTTAATTCTTGCTCGTGTAAGCTATATTAAACTCTTAGCCAAAAATAATGCAAAATTTTGCCTTATATGTGTTTTTAAATGAACAATTCAAAGAAAACCATCAATTTTTCAATTCTTCCCTCTTTAACCAATTTGCTGGTATTTCTCAAGATAGTATCCTAGGTCCTATCCTCTACACGGTGAATACATACAACTGATTTCCCGACTCATCCTACCACCTTCCTCGCCACTTGAGCCACACATGACACATGTGTATTATCAGTAAACAATGATCCCTGCCTGCCAAACACTCCAATCCCATATCCTAAACCTTCAAGAACGGTGTCAAAAATGGAGAATCAAAATAAATCCAAACAAATCTCATCAAATAACCTTTACCCTACGTCGTAACCCTACGACCACCTGTCGTACATATTAATGATATTCCACTAATCCCTGTTGAACAGATCCGCTACCTGGAACTCCACATGTACTAACGTCCAACTTGGAATCCACATACTAGACTGAAACGATAAGAAACTGCCCGTCGTTACAGACTACTTCAACATTTACTAGACAAACGGTCATAGCTTCCAATCTTTCGTCATAAATCTACGACTTCCTGTCCTACAGAATTCTTTAATGATATTCCACTAATCCCTCTTGAACAGATCCGCTACCTAGGACTCCACTTGGACATACGTCTAACTTGGAATCCACATACAAGACTAAAACGACAAAAAACTGCCCGTCGTTACAGACTACTTCAACATTTACTAGACAAACTTTCAAAGCTCCTAATTAATTACAAAAGACTCATATGCATGACTGTGATCAGACCCATTTGGACGTACGGAGTTGAGCTCTTGGGCTCCAGAAAACCATCCAATTCATCTCGTATCCAATCCTTACAATCCAAAATCCTTCGAAAAATCCTCAATGCTCATTACTTTGTCACCAATAAACTTATCTATAAAGATCTAATGTTCCATATGTCCTGATTTTTCCAAACCAGATACCTATCCTTCCATAGTAATCACCATAACCATTCAAATCCACTAGTTTCTCAACCTGCTTCTCACTGCATTCCCGATAATCATCCGAGGTTTCTGAAAAGAAGATGGCCTAGAGACCTAGTGTAGGATTATTATTAAAGTGTTACTGATGAGTAGTTCTTTTCAAGTTTTGATATGTTATTGTAATCGTTATGGGCATATTTACTTGATGTATATATTTTGTACAGTTGTAAATTTCAATAAATGGATAAAAAAATAAATAAGTAAAAAAAAAAAATTCAACGACTTGGTCGAACCCTCCCCCTATGCCCTCGATTACAGGTCTAATTATCGATAAGGGATCTTTTTCCCGCTTCGACTATCTAGCGAACAATATTCCGACCGGATGAACGCAACAATCACTTTTAGCCTAAAAGTTAACCGTTCCTGAAGTGCAATCTCCCATCAGCCTTTCTCTCTTATCGGGATCATCACCAATTATCCTTCTTTAGAGTCCTCTTGGTTCTCTTTTAGAGTAATCTCTACTGGTAGACAATACGAATCTTAGGCACGGAATGATGTAATTGCAAATAAAAATATTGATGGGGTCAAAAACAAGACGTTACTAGTTATTTTGGCAACGAAGCGAGGCGCGAGAAGCCAAATGAATTAAAGGCTATAAATTATAGTGTATAGATTATAAATTTATAGTTTTTAGTGAATAATAATTATTAACCCTGAATAAGTTCAAATTACCAATAATCAATTTTACTACTTAAAAAGTATTGTAAAGAATATTTAGAAATGATGAACATGAATAAATAAAAGTGAATGATTTTTGATCGACTCAGATTTGACATTTTTTAAAATCATAGAGTTGTTAAATTAAAAATGTAAAAAGTTTTTCACAAAAAATACATGTTTAATTTTTTTTTGTATTTATGTTGGTATGGAATATGTTCTCTGAGGTTTCATTATTTGTTATACTCATATGTGTATACGGCCTAAGTGTCTGATTGTAATATTTTGCGAAAATTGAAAAAAATCTTCCATATAACTAAAATGTATTTAAAGTACTTTTTTTTTTTGTTGTAAATAATGTAAATAAATGATGCAAAATTTATGAATCCTGTAAAAATACTCTGGGAGGGGTGGTGGTGGGGGGTGGGGGGTTTAACCATGAAGAAAGAAAGGAAAATTTGAACAAATTTTACACAATTTTTAAAAAATCCTTCATGTTCAGTCTAAATAAAGAAGTTGATTCTTTTCTTAAACAAAACTGTATTTATTGAATAAATCTTACATTTGTCTCACCCATTAGTACTGAATAATTGGGATAAGTGGGATATAATCTCTCCAAAATGTGGAATCAAGGGATAATTATCCTGTAAATATAGTTCAAGTAATAGCAGCTCGACGGTTAAAATGGTATGTAAAATCGTTGGACTTAATAAAAAAAACGTTGAGTGGATGTTCGAAGGGTAGACCGAAACGTAGATAGGAGGATTGCGTCTGAGCTGATCTTAGGGATTAGGGTTTTGATGAGGTGGGTTGGAGGGAAGTGTGTGTGGACAGAGGCTGTTTTTTTCGGCATTTTATTTATTATTTATTATTACCTAAAGCTATAGTACAATATCATCTTCAAAAAGAATCAATAGTTTTCAAATATCTCATACTTTTGGCAGGAGGCCTGTAGTCCGAAGATTATTTTATTTATTTTTTATTTAGGGCTTAACGTCCTAATGTACTCCAACTAGGGCAATATTACCCTTACAGGTTTGGTGGGGGATTCGAACCCACGACCTTCTGTACCAAGCGCACTGAGACCTTCGCCCCAAATCGCTCGACAATCGTGTCCCCAGTCCATAGATTTCAACTTAATTTGGAGAATTTTAGTATAATAACATAAATCATTCATAAAGCATGTTTAGTACAGTTCATTTTATTTCATTCACGAGTCATCTCAAAAATCCTCAAACTTTTAAAACGACTTTATAAATAGATTTTATTCTAACGTGTGCAACAAAGAACCATTTTTACCTCGTCACCATACATGTTATTCAATATTATTGTATTTATATACACGTTCTCACTATTTTAACATATTGATTATTGAGGTGACAGAAGATTGAACCTGTCAGAAGGCCTAATGAATGACCACGGATGTCAGTTGAGCTGTCCATTAATCTCAATCAATAACATTCCCTAGCTGATGGTTGTAGTAGCCACAAAGAGTGTGGTGAGTGAAACTGCACCTCCAATAGTGTCATTCATTATTTTGTAGGTTATAATCAATGAGAAACTTTTTTCTTCACTACGGATCGATAACGATGGTTGTTATTTTTCAACTCATCGAAGGCACATTTACACATTTTTATTATTATTATTATTTTTAAAAAAATTAAAATGGAGAGAATTGTGCTAATAATATAAATACAGTTTTTTTTTCTGTTCGTTTTTAGCTTCTTATGGGCCAGATAAAACAGTTTCAAGAATTTTCCTTCTTTTCTTTTTTTTCCCCTGAAAAACTAAAGTTGGAGTGTGCCTTTTTTTTTCCTCGAACCATTTGGTCTGATTAAATTCCATAATCATATTCTTAAACACACATCTACCTGTATATTTTCATCGTTAGCTCACATTTTCTTAAATTCACCACTTTCAGAAACTAATTTTGGAAAGTTTTTATTATTTTTGAAGAATTATAAAATTCTCCTTGTAATACTATTTGAATTAAATTATTTTATTTCGTACTTTATTAGCACGTTTTAGAACGCTACGGATCTAAAAACGTTCATTACAAATGCTCACCTACCGCTATTTTTTAGCATTTCTTATTCTCCTAAAATAGTGCACCTATATTGATCAACGGTGTGGTGTAATCTTGTAATGGTTTCTTATTGAAATAAACGTTTATCTACTTTTTAAGATTTCTTTTTCAGATTTGTCTCAAAAATCTGTAATATATGTATTAATTGTATAGACCTTAAGTCAAAAATATTTTGTGTTTTTTTTACTGCAAAATAAGCTCTAGAATGATAGAATCGATTTTTTAATTTAAAAGCACCTTTTGCTCGTTTTTTAATGCAGAAAGTCTTTTTTCGCCTTTTTAATATGTAATATTATATTTTCAAAAATTTTTTTTCATCCGTATTTGTATAAATATGTTTCATCATAAAGATCTGTATAAACACTAACTAGGTACATATTTTTTTGTTTACTGCTTTCTTGAACAACTATTTGATAGTATTGATTTTTATATTTTTTATGATTAACTACTAATAAATACTTAGCTTTACTGATTGTTTTTGATTCGACTCATTGTAAATTTTTGTTTCGGTTGCAAGTACTATGAATTTTTTAATTTAATAATATTTACAAACGAAAATAATAAATTTTACACACTTTTCAGAGGGTTAAAACTCTCTTTCTTCTATTTTGAAGAAATCAAAAGAAGTATTTAGATAAGCTCATTTATAGAAATAAGTTCCACCTCTCTGTCACCATATAGACCTGCAACCATATAACCTGTAACATAAAGTTAAAAAACGAAAAAATAAATAATAAGTAGAAATAATATCCAGACTGTAAAAATAAAACCAATGGATCCAAATAAATTACTTCAAGATAATTGTGGAACGTAATAGCAACAAATAAATAAATTTACCATCACTAAATGTAGACTTCATTTTATTTTATTATTTTTTGTTTAATCGTATTTATTTTTATCTTAAGACGAATTCATCTGCTACTGCACCATCCCTCCCTCCCCTCCTCAGTTGGAAATGCTTCATACTGTTATTCAGGTATATAAGTCCATTGGACAAGGCTCTATGGGAGAACACTCCCTGGTGTCAGAGGGTACACATCTGCCTTTCTCTTCATCTTTAAAGCTCCTCCTCGACAATAGAACATGATGGTTAGGGTTGTCTGTCTGACTTTTCTCCCTAAAACTCGAGATATTAATCAAAATATATTTTTTTAAATTTATTTATTGGTACTTACAGTTGTATTGTAGATAATTAAATTAAATAAATATGTGGGTTAATGAATTTAATGTAACTCTCTGGCGCCACAGCCCTGCAAGGGCCTGAGCTTCCTCCACAATCCTACTACACTACTCCCTATCCTGGACGAGCTTCTCATTGTTTCTGGTTTCGTAATAATGTATTTTTCTAGGATAGGGATGTCAGCCCTTCACCCAACCCTCAACCTGGAAGACCAGGATTTTTTTCTCGGCGTTTACTTCCTTATTCTCTGAACTTTCATCCTAACATAGAATTCAGTGGGATATTAGGAAACTTGGATAGGAAGGACCTATTGGGAAGGAGTAGGATGAAGGTTAGATGTAAACGGGAAATGGTCTCTTTAGACGCCTTTTACGACAAGCGTTAAATACTGAGGGTCTATTTTACACCCGATCCCATAGGGGAAGAATATTATGTAAGATATCAAAAATTTGTTAAGAAACTCACTACCCATTGGTAGATCTTCTAAATCAAACGTTCTATATTATTAGGACCCGAGGTCATCTTTTTTTTAAAATGTTTCGGAGGATGATTGGGAAACAAATGGGAAGCTAGTTGAGAGACTATGTTAATTCAAGTGGGTATGAAGTTTATCTCGAGAGTATAGGTTATCTTGTTTCGGCTAATTCTGCAACGCATGAGAATTAATATTCTCATAATACGATAATAATAATACGAATTCGGATCATCATGGATAAGTGACATAATAAGAAGCTGGGAAAATTTTGGGCTTTTGCAGATGTTTATTAGTGTTTAGGAACGTAAAACATCCAGATATTTTGGACTGTGAGCAATGGATACTAGCTGAGTTCTTTGATTTTGAGGATCCCCCAAACACAACTCCTAATGTCTAAACAGGTCTAATAAGTGTCATATAAATGTCCCAGTTGTAATTGGTTGGAAGCTTGGAGCGTTTGATAAGGATATGTTGAAGTTATTGGAAATGACAAACAGTTTCTTGTTTTCCTAGTCTTGTTACTGGATTCCAAGTAAGAAATTTATATAGATGGAGTTTAAATTAAATTTATCCTATGTCGCGGATCTGTCCAACAGGGATCAGTGAAATATTTATTAAGGATACTGTTGGAATGTTTATAACGAAGCATATTAGAGATCATTTTCTTGTAATATGAGGTTGACGTAATTGGTGTGCACTGAATGGATCATTAATTACTGATAATACACATGTATCATCAGCTAAGTGGCGAGGAAGGTGCTAGATGAGTCGGTATGCATGCTTTGATCGAAAATATAATGTTAGAAAAATAACCATAATTGAAGGGTTTGGCAAATGAAGGGGTTATGCCATTTAAAAAAAAGTAAAAATACAATTTTGTTGTTTGGATGAAGAATTTAGGTGCAGACGTGTTAGGTAGCAAAATCTGAATATTTTAACAAAACTAGAAAAAGAGATATGAAAAAGATGAAGGGGCTATGTAACATATTTCTGTAAAAGGGAAAAGGAATTTAACCATAAATTACTCAAAATTGTGTACATAACCTCTTCATCCACCAAACCCTTCAATTGCGTTACAAGTACCTTCCTTGTTTCTGACCATTTATTCAATAAGATGTTTTTTCTTAATTTTTCTTTTTTTTTAATGTTTACATACTGTTTTATAGTGAAATGTTTACCATTTAACAGTAGAATTGGTTTTCTAAAGAGAGGGGAAGGTGTTTTTATGAATAAACAAAACACAGTGAGATTATAGATACATGTTCATTTAGCAATTTTAGGTTACTTCACATAGGCTTAGGTTAGTAACTCCTGTAATTGATTAAGATAATTTATAATTTGAAAAATAGTCAATGATATAATAAACATAGTACGTGGTACTTCTTAAGAAATTAGCCTAGGTTTTGGCTATGTACTGTTTGTTTTAGTGAAACAGTTGTTGTTGGTTTAACATACCCTAGTCCTGATATTATGGTTTGACTCAAACTTGTGATATTTTAAGAAGGAACAATTAATTAATTAACGCCTGGCTCACAACCAAACTCCAACGAGACTCCTATCTTATCAACGTTCAAGCAACTTGAATCCATACTGCGCCGCACTAAGGGCAAGAAATCACCAGGAATGGACGGCATCCCATCAGTGCTTCTGAAGATGTTACCCAGAAAAGGGAAGGCGTACCTTCTCAATATCTATAATTCATGCTTTCGGATCTCTTACTTTCCTAATGCTTGGAAAAGAGCTGTTGTTGTTCCGTTACTGAAGCCAGGTAAAAGGGGTGACTCTGCGGACCACTATCGTCCAATAAGCCTTCTTTCACATATCAGTAAGGTCTTCGAGCGACTTGTTCACTATCATCTCGTGAATCACTGCTTCAGTGAAGGCGTCATCCCTCCCGAACAAACTGGGTTCCAACGAGGTGTCGCCTGTGATCATCATCTGGTGAAACTTCAGACGCATACTATTAACCAGATGCACAGGAATAAAGCTACGGCGTTTATATCCCTCGATTGCTCACAAGCATTCGACTGTGTGTCTCATCCACTGTTATTACGCCGTCTAGAAGAGTTCAGGTTTCCAGTAGCCTTATGTCGACTTATTGACAACTACCTCAATGGTAGATCGTTTATAGTGAGGGTAGGGGAAAGCCTATCTTCACCTGTTCCCACCACATGTGGAGTGCCACAAGGTTCGGTCCTCGGACCAATACTCTTCAATGTTTTCACTGCACCAGTAGTTGCCATTAAACATCCTGAAGCGGTGGTGGCTGCTTATGCTGACGATATAGGAGTTTATGCATCTAGCATGAATGCGAAAAGGGCTCTTAGTATGGCTGAGAGGGCAACAGAGACCATAGTTGAAGCACTCAAGTCATGTGGAATCAAAGTGAACCCTAGAAAGACCGATGCCATCATAATGTCTTTTCAAAAAGGGAAGAGAAAGCGATTGCCTACCCACTTCACTGTGGACAATGTGAAACAGACACTGTCAAACTCCATCCTCTACCTAGGCGTTCACCTTGATCGACACCTTACTTTCTCTACTCATGTGAGAAGTAGGATTAAGCTGGCCCGCCAGAAGACATACCGCCTGAACTACCTCTTGACGTCTCCTCAACTGTCTCTTCGACTCAAAATTCTGCTGTACAAAGCCATCATCCGCCCCACCCTACTTCACGGCGCCCCACTTCTCCAGTACATGTATACAACAACACTGAAAGCACTTCAGAGCTTTCAGAACTCAGTTCTCCGACGAATTGTCCGCGGAACAAGCCTTGAGAGGGCCAGAAATACCGTCATAACGGAAAATTTACAACTACCATCGGTCCCTTCATTCATTGGTCGACGGCACATAAAATTCTTCGACGGCCTTAAGTACTGTGCCAACCCTCTCTTCAGGGACATAGCCCCACCTCCCAAGCCTGGTAGGTGGCAAGGTTTGACCCCCTTAGCGGACGTATTCGCTTAGGGAAGGGGTTCAGGCTTTTCAGACTGACCCATTTTCACACCATCGCCAGCAGAGTGATTCCTCCTCACTCGATCAAGACAACAGGAAGACAATAGTCAACCGAGGCGCCCGAATCTACAATAGCAACAGATCTTAAAATGCTAAGAAAGCAACAGAAGATCATTAGAATCCAATCATTATTATTTGTTTTTGTTTTTTTAATAAATGGAGGATATGAAAAAAAAAAAAAAAAAAAAAATTAAGTTTATTTTTATTTCAGCTTTACCAATCCCCTGCTTGGAAATAATCTTGATTCTAGGATCATAATCATCCTTAATTTCTAATCATTGTATGTATGCATCATTGGATGTTTATTCGGTGTAAGTTATAACTTATTTGATGAATTAACTAATATCTTTTCAGGTTGTGACGAACTTACCGAAAAAGATCCTGAGTTATTTATCTTCATTGATATTTGCGTCTAGGGTAGTTCGGTAAATAGTATATCTGACCTGTTTGATGTTATTAATTATTATTAAATAGTTTTGTAACGAAATAATTTTTTACCGATATATTTCATTTTTATAAAAAAATAAGATATCAATCAAGGGAAAGATAACACAAGAATTACAAACGGTTCAGGTATAAACACTGAGGTTCGTAATTAAATTACCATGGTGAATCTCAAATCATCATCATAGAATTACAAGTAACCACAATTTTGGAAAATATATACCATTATATAGACGGGCTTATGACCAATTTCAAGTACATAGCAATGAGGAACATGGCCATGCCAGAGATGTTCAAAGCTTCCAATTAATTATTTAACTAATTTTCATGACAGTAATTAGACTCCATAAATTGTTATTATTATACTGTAACTTGGAGGAAATACTAGAGGTGTTGGGGAGAGGTGTCTAACTTTAGATTTAACATTTTATTTTCGTTTAAGGGTCAAGCACTGATCTCTCATCTGTTATAGTATGTCTTGAGAAACAGTTTAAACAAATTTAACGCTTTGATATATAGTTTCACTATATAAATACACTTCTGGGGGCTTTGGGTATACCTTACCGCAAAACTATTTAGGACACAAGATAAAAGCAACAGTATAAAGGGGAGCGACTCGAAAGCTCTATCATAGACGGTGTTATTAAAAGTGTAAATTTTAATGGAGTTAAACTTAGACAATCCACTCTTTTAAACGATGAGTTTAAAGTTATAGAGGTGTAGGTATAATCTTCCTTTGCGTTGGAAACGAAGCTAGCCGGCGTTGCACGTGATGTAACATCCTGTGTAGTTCTTTAATGGTCTGGAAGCATTATGTGCAGCTCCAGTTTTGGCCATTCATCATTTGAACAGTGATTTTTTTTTTTTGAACAGTAATAGACTGTGTTTTTGAAAGAGTAGATATCATTATAATTTTTCCCAGCTGAGATAGCACATAAGAACAGTCTCTTGTTTGATTTGTATACTTTCAGCTATATATTTCAATATATACCTTCAACCACAAAAGTTTTTTAAATGAGTAATAATTGTTTAATTATTTGTACAGAATATTGGGTTGTTCAACCTCTTGGGTTATTTGGTACTTAACAATGATAAATATATATAGGTTACGACATAAAAGTATTATTTGCAAAAATTATCATAAAATATTGCCAATATTATGAATTTTTTTAAAAGAAAAAATTATATATAACAAATTAGATTTTGAACATTTCAAAAATGTTTAATAAACTACTAAGTCAGAATATGAAAGTTATCAAATATTACATTAAATTTTTGTGGATTTAACTAATTAATTTTTTTGTTAACATTTCATCAAATTTAGAACTTTAAATATCTTCCAATCTTCATTTGTTCTTGATATCCCTTGTAAACTAAACATCCTCTTCAGATGTATTACACCCACATTAGAGACACTAAAGTTGGGTCCCCTTAGTTATGAGGTACTCACTCGTAGACTATTACAGTATTTTTTATTTATTTTTAAAATTTATTTTATATGAATTTAATTTGAAACTAACATGTAGTTTTTCCTTTCCTTTTCAAAATGAAAATGGAGCAATATGTGTCTTCGGAATATAATTAAATTGAAAAATATTAATCGATAGTTTTGGGAATAAAATTATTATAATATTAATTTATTTTAATAAACTCAATTAATAGCTAAAAATATTTACAATGAAATGAGTGCATTTTACTTAAATAACTTTTTTAATATTTATAACAACTTTTATTAATTTTTAATGAGAAATATATTATTAACTCACATTTAAAAGAAATTCGGAATACGATTTTTTTTACTTATATACTTATTGGTTTGGTTTAAGCAGTACTCAATCCTAAACTAGAACAGAGGCAGGAATTGATTGATTTAACGTCAAGATTGGAGAGTCCTTGAGTATGGTCCGAGGTGATATAAAGTTAAGGGAGTTGATTAAACGTTAGTGAACGAATAGCGAATTTACTTCTTTGTAACAATTCTCTTTCAATTGGAAATACAGAATCAATCGATTTCTTGATAAAAATCAATGTATAATGTTTCATTACCAATTTTGTATTTTACCCCCATTTTCACTATAAAATATGCACTCTGTGAATAATAAAGTATTTCGTAAAGAATTGACAGAATTGTATGCTGCTGTTGCAATTCAAGACATGTCTGATGTTTGCAATATCACCCATTTTTTTATGCCTCTATTTTTTTATTGTGTGTTCCTCTCTGATAGCTTTTTCTTCCAAGGCATTGGTTCCGATGTTCTTTTCCTAGCAACTTTCTCGTTTCATGTTTTTCTATTTCCTTTCTACACTCGGATTCTTTTGAGCTGGACGATACTAAAAGTGGTAGTTTTGGGACTTAATTCATAACATAACGTTATCTCATAAATTAGGCGTTGTATTATGGTTGTTGAGATTAATCTAGTTTACTTTTTTCTTTAAAGGCATGGGGCACTTCTTGGTTTGAAGTTCCGAGGATGGCGAAAATCAATTCATAGGAGTTATATCAGTAAATCGGACTTGCAATTTCGGGACAATTGATGGCTAAGGAACGTGTCAATGAGGTACGTGTGTGTTAAATTGTCATCCAGAAAATAAATATTTGTACTAATTATTCATCGGGTTTGAACCCTTCCTGTTTAGCTGTTGGTACTTTAGCTTTCTTCAATCACTATATTTTTCCACTCTTTATCAAGTGCTGCTACAAGCAAGAACTATTACTTGTCCACTTACGGCTTCGTCAGTACCACAGTGTAAATCACATGTAGCATAACATTTGTACATTAATCTAATCTGGTTATCAAATTGCTGATATTTTTAATCGTTTGTATGTTTGTAGAACTAAAGATGAATGTATAACTATAACTATGGACTAGTTAGATCTATCGTTGTGCTTTATCTCCTATTAGTCCAGTCAATAAACACATTGTAGAGTTGCCTGAAATATGCAATAGTTTTTGAGGTCACAGCTTCGTTAGGAGTAGTTAGAGGGTAAACTTACTAAAGTTCCCATCCCTGGGGGGGAGCTTACGGGGGGGGAGGGGAGGTCCCATTTTTTTGGGTTTTTTCGATTATATCTCGAACAGTTAACTCTAGAAAAATATGTTTCAAATAAACATTGAAGCTTATTAAATTTCCTATAAAATTGATTTTGTACATATTTGTCGAAATTCCACTGATTTTCGAGATATACGTTATTAAAAATCGATAATTTTAGAAATAAAAAAAAATGTTTACCTCACTTTTTGTTAAATATTTGCTTCATATACAAAAACCGTATATATGAAATTAATGTAAATTTAATGTTCTACAATTTTGATTCTCACATTTTTTTCTGAGAAACGGTTGTGAAAGGTACTAGAAGCAAAAGTTTGATTAAAAGTGGGGTAACATTTGTTTTTTCCAAAAATCACCAATTTTCAATAACGAATATCATGAAAACGGTTAGAATTACGACAAATTAATATAAAATAAATTTTATAGGAAATGTTATAAGCTTTAATGTTTATTCGAAACATATTTTTCCCGAGTTATCCGTTTTCGAGGTATAATCGAAAAACCAAAATAATTGAACTTCTCCCCTCCCCCTCACCGTTAGCTCACCCTCCAGGGGCGGGACTTTAAGTATGTTTACCTTCTACCTATTCCTAACGAAGCTATGAAGTCAAAAATTATTGAATATTCCATGCACTCTAAACCCCGCATTTCAGCACTCATTGACTGGACTATATACCTGATAAAAAACATAATTTCTTGTAACCTCAAAAATTTACTAATTTGTAAATATCACTGTAATTATTGTTTAACGTTTATTTTCATTTTCATTTCATCATTATTGTTTTTTTTAGTTTCATTTAAAAAAAAAGAACATTTTTTTGTATTTTGTACTTGCTGAGGAAAAAATATTTTAATTAATTATAAGGAGCTGAGACTGATTAGGGTAAAAAAAAAAAGAAAAAAAGAAAGAACTATTGTTATCAATCTAATATTAGGAAATGAAGTACATAATTGAAACAGACATTTTTTTTCAAGTATATCTTGTACCATTTTCAGGGCAGTATGTAGGATTAGATATTATGTGGGTGGGAGTATCGTCTTGAATTTAAAAACCCAGTCGAACGCATGGACTACGTCAAGAAATATCAAAAGCTTAATACATCGGTAGAAATCTGGCCAATCCACAAGTTTTATGAATTACTTAACTATAATGTTTGAAAGTACTTTATTTCAGTTTCCCGTTTCTCTTGTAAAATTTCATTTTTTACCGTTGCGTCTTTGTTCAACTGGATGAGCGATATGTGGTCAGTTACTCCATGTCATTGATGTATAGCCGAACGCTGTGAAGTCCAAATTAGTAGCCTGGTATAATAGCAAAAAAAAAAAAAAAAAAAAAAAAATGAATGCTTGTGCATTGGTGCGGATTGAGGGGATTCCCTGTTATCCGATGCTTAGAGAGATAGTTACACTTTCAATGAATAGAAAATAATACAGGTGAAGAGAGAGCCCTGTATTAAATGAGACATTTACTCATTTGTTACTTGATCAACAACTAGTTGTCGGGTAGAAGCAATTGTAAACAAAAATTATCAGACCCCATAACTATGTGATTATATAGTCTGGAGTAGTAGGTGGAGAATAATCAACTATTACCCACAAAACATCTTTATTTTTGTCACCAACATTAGGGAAAAATAAAAATACATCATACTTGATTTGGCCACTCTCTCCTACAAGATATTTAAATCATTTTTTGCTATAGATTTCTTCCATTAAATAGCCCCATAACTTTATTTCTATCATTAGGGCCCCCTCCCCCCTAATTAATAAAAAAATAAAAAATGTTATCAAATATATGGGAATGAAGAGTCGAGATAAACGTTTGTTATCTTAGCAATATTGACATCGTCCACATTTTCAGGATAAACATCCCTAAACATCGCTTTAATTTTTCAATTTAAAACTTATGTATGAGAATAGTAAACAACTATCCAAGGTACACCAGAATTTCAAATATGTAATCTTGACTTAAATATATCATCAATTAAACAGTACACTTGCTTACCGGCACTAAAATTCTTTTCCCTAACACCCATTTCTATCAATCATATCATACAGGAAATAGGAAATAACGTCAAGACATCACTGAAAAGATGAACCCACAAACTTACCAAACATATATTAATTGACTGAGTACTTGAACTCATATCTCTATTTATATAGAAATACATTGTGAATATATTTAATTATAACTAAATTTTCTTTTTTTCTACTTCTATCGTGAAGGTTTTTTTTTTTAAATTAAAAAAAAAAATGTAATCACAAGCTTCAGCAACATGCATAAGGGAAACGCCTTCCTCATATAAATATATCTATACGGACTATTGACAATTTTCTTCTTCTTCTTCGAGTTGCTCGACAGACCATATATGGTCCATCCAATTACTTCCGCTAGTCTGTTCGTCGTTTAGCAGCTCTCCTCCAATCCTCCATTCCCAGGATTCCCTTAGCATGCCTCTCCGTCCATCCATCTATGAGGGGGTCTTCCTCGGCTTCTGGTCTTGTGTATATCCTCATTAATTATTCTTTTGGCAATATTTTTAAATTATGTATATATGTAAAAGCCAATAAGAGATACTGGTTTCAGTACTGTCAGGATCTGACGATTTTTGACGGCCGAAGGAAATCCTTGGCCACTCCCCATCCCGACAAAATAGTTTTCGTCCGTTTGAACATCGATTTAAACTCTCCTCTTCTTTCATTTTTTTTCCAGGACAATCAACGGCACTATTTTGAGATCTGCCAGGATATGACGGTTATTAAGATGGCGGTAGGATATTCTACCATTGTTGTCTTTCTGAATATCCGCCATTTTGAAAATGAATTCGTATTTTAAAAGTACCCTCTCTTGGGGATAGGATTTTGGTCCTTTTTTTTTTTTATTGTCTAACACACCTATCGGAAATTTGGAAATGGTCTCAACCCTATCACCCCCACCCTCCCCTTCCCCGAAAGTTTTTATTGAATAATTAGAAAAAATATTATTAATAAAAATGTTTAAAAAAAAAATGAGATTGTCCACATTAGCAGGATAATATAAACATCCTTAACCATTGCATCCATAAAATAAAATTTGCGAAATTATAATAGTAGACATGTATTAAAAATTTCTACAGATATACAAACTTTTAAGGCTTTTAAGTGCGATGTCTATACAAAAGCTCACGTGACAACTCGTAACCTGCTCTCCAATCTTCAACACGAGGCGACGTCATCGCCATTGACCATCACGAGGTTCTCACGGAGTACGGAACGTCTCATCTCTTCTGTCCATCAGAAATATTCTGCCTTAGTTGATATCACGATTATATTCACGTAATGATTGCGAAGGTAACTCAATTAGTTTTTATCATGACATCATCTTTACCCTAACGCCTAATGAAGGATACAAAACATATTTCGTTCTTTGATGATAGCATGTTTAATAAGTATGACTGCAAAAATTTAATATTCGTTGCCGTCACGAAGAATGAAGTAAAGAATCATCATTAAACTATTTCGTGACTCCTATTCCATTACGAACTTCTGTGTTCTTATAAATAAAAATTCATCAATAAGATAATAGTTTGTTTAATAATTCATTCATTATGTATTTATTAATTTACTTTAAGGTGTCATTTTTAGCAACATGTTCAGAAGCACCATCACGTAGTATAAAATTATTAAAAGTATATATTAAATCAGGTTGAAGATATGGACATTTTTTAGAAATTTAACCTTTCAGGAACTTTACCTATCCATATCCTCTATTGCTTTGTTTTAATGTAAAACTGAAAATAAACTAATTGCAATAACTATTTATGCTAATATTACATTTAAATAAATATCAAGAGTTCAAAAACAACAATACAATCAATTATTAATAATAATTCCGTTGTGTAAAGCTTCTACAAACGTACAAAGAATATGATTCTTTAATTTGTTGAGAAGAGAGGTAGATGAATGGCTTAAGAACTTACGATTCAAAGAGTGTTGCTCTCTCACCAAATGACTGATCTATGAACAGCTAAAAATGCGCTTGATCTATTAATTGAATAAGTGAACGAGGAGACACATGAGATAATACGCTAGAAAAAAAACATAAATCACACACCCATTTTCTTTAGATCAAGAATTTTTTTTCAACTAATTATTTTGTTCACAACTGTAATGTAATTTAAAATAAACGAATGTGATATAACATACATCAAGAAGTTCTTTACTAAAATCATAAAAAATGGACGGATTGAAATACTGCAACCAGTTGTAAACTGAAGTAATGACCAACTTATTCTTTAGGTAGTTATTTTTTTTTAATAAAAAAAAAAAATAAACAATTAAGTGCATACGATTTATAACTACGTAATGTTATTTAAATATTTGTTGTACTAGAGACACTGTAATTCATAAAATATGTAAAATATGATACCTCCTGCTTACTCTTTCCCTCCTAAATGAAATATTAATGAATAAATATTTATGTAAATATATCTACAACATGAAAAGTAGGTTTATTACTTTCAAACCGAACGCATCGTAAAGGAGTATGTTAGTACAAATTAGTGATGTGTCGATTCCATATGTAAATTCTCGGTTCCATCGATTCTTGAGAAAAGAATCGGTATCGAGAATCGATGATTCAAAGTCGATTCCTAGGAATCGATTGACACCAAAGAGGTAGGCAATAGATTTTTTTATATCTAATTATATTATTATTATAAATCGATTATTCTCCTAATGACCAAGCCTCTATTATTTAAAACTATATTCAACTCCCATGCAGCTGCAAGCTGAAAGATATTTATTCACCATTGGAAAATGAAGAAATTAGATTACAATCTCTAATAAATGAAAAAATGTCACTCAGACAATATTACCATTTTACTGTACATTTTTGTTATTCTTAAGGGAAAATATGTCCAATTATAAAGATAAACAATAAAGAGTATTCGAATTCAATTATAACAGATCCAGTGCATTTAGTCAAAGTGTTTAGTAACATTCCCATTCCCATTATAAATAAATGAAGTCTTGGTATTTTATTTTCGTAAATACATTGTCTAAATTATAATTAATGAAATATAATATATGCAATAGAAAATGAATGTTAACTAGCGGTTAACTAATTTATTGTTGTTTAATGTATTTATCTTTCTTTTTTAGTTTATGTTTGTATTATGCTTTGAAGGAGCAATCTCGTATTTTTAAACCTAGGCATCAGTGCCGAAAATCGAGAATCGATTTCTTGGTATCGATACTGGTATCAAGAATCTAAAAATTTGGGTAGCAACACATCACTCTAACAAATATTAAACATTTTATCGGATTTTACATACATTTTTTCATTTTTTTTTTTGTGGGTTATGGTTATCTGGCTCAAGCCCAACCCCCAACCTGGAGGTTCTTTCGAGGTTTTCTTCCTTAGCCTTTGGAGCCTACTGGCAGGGGGGGAGTATAGAGAGATAAAACAAAATATCGGGAAGTGGGCATATTTGGAAAGATTGATAAGGTTGACGAGCGATCTCTTACGACAAGCGGTGAATACTGTGATAACTAGACTAATTTTACCCTAACTACAGAGAACTTGTATGCATTAGTGCATTAGAACACAGATCAAATCAGTGCCTTTTTGTGTGCCCTTTCAATTTTTCAGTTCTTTAATGTCGATAGTGATCGAGTCTGTTATTATTGTAGTGAGAGGGTTGGGAAGTGGAGAGATGCGTGCGTGATTATAAATCTCTATGAACTCATCTTTCTAAACTTTAATACTATTATTCGATCTTATCTTATCGACTGTTGATAATCGATTCTTGTCGAGTCCATCCCATTCCAGCATGTCTCGTGGCGTTTACTGCCCTACCATTCCTAATAATTATGCTAATTTCTCATTAAGAAATGATGTTTGCTCACCATTACTAGAAAAAAATGAATAACCTCAGTGACCTAATGATGTAACCTGACATTTCATGTGGATTTGCTTTCCCCCATTCAATTCATATTCTGTCGTTAATTCCGTCTAGATTAATATTTTTTTCCCCCACTTACTTATAAGGAATAAGGTCCATTACGCCTGATTTATAAACTCGTTGATGCTGCAGGAGCTGACTTTTATTGTGGGTGAAGATGCAAAAAGAATAAGCATTTGCATTTTTCTTATCATTAGCCTTAGGTAATACTTCAAGTGAAATTCAGAAAATAATTCTGCCGATCCACTCATATCCTTTTTTGGATCCGTAACTTTAAAAGATGCTACAACTTGAAAGTTTGCTGAAACTTCTTATTACAGTTTCTAAATAATGTATGCTTTTAAAAAAATGTGTTCTTATGAGTTATTATTATATGTGACAATTGTTTATATTTTTAAATGCAGGCTTCACCTAAAGACAAAATAGACCCTTTCGAAACAAATGGTGTGTATGAACTAAAATTTAATGACTGTGAAGCTAAGTACTTGGGAAAAACTGGATCAATAAATCAGTTTTTCTTTCTTCCGTTTATAATTACGTGTTGATGTGCAGTAGGATAGGGATGTGTCGATTCTCGATTCCACTGATTCTTAAGAAAAAATCGATATCGAGAATTTATGATCAAAAGACAGAAGAAATCGATACCGCTGACGTTGGCGATAGTTCTGGGATACCTAATTATGTAATTATTACACACCGATTCCTTATATATATATATATATATATATATAACTTTAATAAGAGAAATGTTAGTAAATAATTGACAAGTACTGCTTGGCACAGAATTTAAAAATTCTCCCTAAGTATCAAGCATTGCTACTGGAAGCCAAACCTCGTGGATATCTCCATAGCTTTCGCTATAGGAAATTAAAGAAACAAATATATGCCCCATTCACAGTTTTGAGTGAAAGGTTTTAGTGATATTTGTAATTCCTTATGTAATATATAAAACCCAGAACCTTTGGAAAATTGATATTAAATAAGAATTTGTAAAATGAATTATTTTTTTCACGATTTCTTAATTGTAACTAAAACATATCGCACATGTATTTCAAAAGTGACACAACTTAAACTGTACTGTTGATGTATCATCATGTTTAATTCCAATAGTCTTCTATGAAATGTCAACAATTTATCATAAAATGTTTCGTAGTCACTTCAAATATCACTTTATATATTAATTTACACCTGTCAATTAAAATTTGACAACCAGTGAATTTGCTGTACGAATTTAGGGTGTGAATGGCTTGAAAGGCATGAGAAGGAGCAGAACCCAGCGGCACCTCCAGTCTTTATTTTAATTTTATTTTAATCTAGGAGGTCTCTCATCCAGCTCCTTTTTAGTCTTCTCTGCGTGTTTTCAGGAATATGTGTTGTGGCCATGTCGTTCATAAGTGTATTAGGGTGTCCATGTAATTTTTCTTGGAATCGTTTGTAGCAGGTTTGTATTTGTTCTTTAACTGTTGGTATGCGTAGGTCAGTATGTAATGTGATGTTGCTTACGTACCCTGGTGCTTTTGTGATTGTCCTGAATGTTTTTGCCTGGAAGATTTGGAGTTTGTTAATATGTTTTTTTAGCTGTCCCGTATATCTGAGAAGCGTATGTCCAAATAGGTTCAGTAAGCAAGTATAAGTGTTAATTTTTTGTTTAAATTAATGCAAACATTTTTTTAATGCAGGTTTTTGAGTTGTGTCACTTTAGACATACATGTGCGATATGTTTGCCCAGGACTTTTAGTATGTTAACTTCCTAACGATCCTGAATATGTTTCCGAAGAAAAACCTTGGATTACAGACAACGCACTCTATAATCCTTTATTGACAGAACTATATTTTATATAATGTATACAGTGGTAAATATCAATAAATAGTTTTTTTTTTATTCGATAATTATTTTCTATTTCTAGTTGTTTATTATGGCGTGAGGTCCTTATGCCCTCCAACTAGAGCAGGTAGGACAGGTTATCCTACAGGTTACCAACCTGTTCAATCCCGTGTGGGAAGGCTAAGATTCATTATTTTATCACCCAATCAACTGCTTACGGATTAGATAAAAAAAAAATCTATAATGAAGTTTGAAAATGAATGTAATGGTATCAAGGCTTTTGATATTTGAATTTATTTATCTTTATGACTTGTTGAGGAAATTTTAGAATTTTCTAGTTACTGATGAATATGTAGAGTACCCTTAGTGGCCGAATATCAAGTATAGTACCGACTCGAGTGGTAGCACCTTCATCATGTCTACTGTATGTAGAACATGGCGTGGACCTTGTTGCCTGAAATTGGAAGGTCACTATAAGCCCTTGCTCAGCCCTTAGCTTCCTTCACTGCTTGGCTATTAGAACAATGCCACATTATATTTGTAATTAGCAACATTTAGATCCAAAGAAATCGTGTAGAATATCTATTTTATCCAGGATGAAGTGCCTAAAACCAGAGACCGCAAGAAAAACATTATAGATTATTCTTTATCTCTATTAAAATACCAACTGAGATATATTAGATGTCAAACGGATCTCAAATATCACATAACAAATATTATCTCAGAAACAAATCGTAATATCTGGGACAGGTTTTCTAAATTCTTACCGATTAATGATTTCCTGTATAGCGGGTTAGATCATGATCGATAAAGCGACACTTTATTATCGATTAATAGTACTAAAATATCCGCAGCATTTTGTGGAACATATCAAGTAATAGATTTTGAGAGTTTGCTGTATAATGGATCAAATATTTCACATTAATATATTCAAAATATATTCTTTATGCCCTCTCTTTTCCGGCGTTCTTGTAACCGGCGCTCGCAGAGGAAAATTCATACCGAATATGTTTAATATTTATAAACAAGTTATTATTTTATGTATCCACAAAAATTAAAATTAAATTTACTACATTAAAATAATATATTTATTTCTATGTTTGGGACTCGATGGCTCAGGGAGTTTTGAAGGTCTCAGCAAGCTCCGTACTGAAGGTACGGGATTCGAATCCCGCCTTGGGCGGGTTAAAATCTATTTCTTGGCGATCAATAAATATTAACCTTCTCGCTCTAGAATAGGTTGGTAACCTGTAGGATGACCCCGTCTTTCCTGTCCTAGTTGGAGTACATAAGGGCGTTAAGCCCCCCCCCCAAACAAAAAAAAAAAAAAAAAAAAATGAAAAGAATTATAAATTGATCAGTTGTATCATAATTACGGATAACTGGTCGTTTTGCATCTTATGGAATAAATAAACTGGTGACACATCATTTTATTTCATACATAGGTATTACCACATCAAAATATCCAATCAGGAATTTATAATTAACTTTTATTTGTTTTAAAAAAAAAAAAGTAAAAATAAACATTTTTACTGGATAAGAAAAAAAATCTACAAAGGTGATGTGCGATTTCGATTTCCGTGGTACATCCTCTGCACGTCATACTTTTACAAAAACCTTCTAACATAAAAACATTTTTTTGTTCATTATCGAAGCGTTTTTCTAATTACAATTGATTTGGCGTTTTTCTACAACCAACAAGATGTCGGTTGTTGATGCCGGATAAGGGATAGTTTACGATTATTAAATATTTTAAACAACATGGTTTGATTGGAATTTCGTCTATCAAAACTCTGGCAGCTTCATAACGTTATGATAAGACTCGTAATTTTTTTATTTTTTTTTTATTTCTTTTATATAAGACACAATGTATATAATATATAATACAATTGTGTATATACTTATATATCTACAGAAAGGAGCTATCGATAAACTGGTCCCCGTTGGAAAGTGAGGGAAGGTGGCCTTTCTCCGTCACCCCTGACCTCTCCAATCTTTTCTCTTAAATCATTCCCCTTCTTCTACTTGTGAATATTTTATTAATTTGGGGGTTCTCTCATCGCTCTCTTGGCTCACTATTATTTTTCAGCAATGTCGTTATCACAAGGTGTGAAGAAATCATGGCAAAGGTTTCGCAAAGTCGATCCATTTTGACATCAATCGAAGTGATCTTGAAACATATCACGAGATCTTGTTCTTTAATTAAATCAGATATTGAGAGAGTTTTTGGTAGTAACTTTAAATATACAAGAAAGCTACTACTTGTAGTTTATCTATTGTTAAATTTAATTATTGTTCTTAAATTCTTGTATTTTTGCATAGTAAAAATGTCATTACTATTACCTAGTTTTCAAGGTAATTGGTCTTATCCACTTCTTCAGGACAATCACTAATAAAATAGTGTTATGCGGCTTAAAATAGTTCCAATATGTTATCTGATGATAACTTTTTTTTTTTTTACATATAAGGAATTTGTACATTATATAAACAATGAAATTTTCACGTTTTATATTTATGTATATCCTATTTCACTCTCGTATAGACAATTTCTTCATACTGTTACAACACAACCATTTACATTGACTTAACAGTGTTTTGAGACTAGGATTCTGGACAAGAGATCTCTTGATGAATCGACTTTTATACTTCATTATTTTACAGTTTGATCAATATTATTTCAACAATAGATCAAAATCCAAATTATTCAAAATATTTTACTCATAAGATGTAGAGGTGAGACACTTTAGTTGTGAATTTATTTAAATAAATAAATAAGTATAAAAAAGATATTTATCCGTATTTACAGGTTTATAAATTAAAATAAATTAAAAAAATAAAAAATATTTCGGATTTAATGACTAATAAAAAACCACCACCTTGTTAATATTTAATATTCTTTTTATATTTTTATTTTGAATAATTTCGCGCTGCCTCACTCATGGGCGATGAGTTATATTGATGACAAAGATTCAATTATACAATATGTACAATGGTGAAAAATAAAGAAATAAAGTAAAAATATACAAATATTAAAAAAATAAAATAAAATGTAATAAATTATAATATAAAATAGGTATTATATAAAATAGATCAGAAAAATATATAATAAATGTCCTATTTTAATGTCTCTAAACCATTTTCTTTTCAGACCCATTTGAGGATTATTACGAATGGAATAAGATAAAACTGAGAAACTGGAATGGTATTAGGTTGATAAGGAAAGGTATCTTTCTGGTTCGGGCAAGATTTCCAACGTTTGGAACATGGTGGCCGATAGTGTTAAATTGTCACTTCTTTTAATTCATTCCAATAATGCATTCTCGTAATGTTTGTGAAAGTTCGAATCTGGCCTGAGAAGATCGATATTTATTTCTTGTCAAACTTAGGAAATGACCTTCCATCTACGGGTATAGTAGGTGGGAAAGCCGTCCTTCATGAGCTAGTCAGTGTACATTAGAATTTTTAAGCTAATGTTCATAAAAATGTTTTGTTTTACTTTTTCATTGCATTTTAAAATATTGTCAGTGAGATTGTTATCAAAAATAATATCAAATGTCAAAAAATATTATCGATAGTTTCAATATCTTTTTTGACGTCTTTAGAAAAAACAAAACAAAAAACGTATGCATGATGATTCCTGCTAGAGATAGCAGGTGACATTATAATTCTTTTTAATTTTTATTGTAGAGGTTTTAGTATTACGGATTGGACACTAAAATTTTGTTAGTTTAACATTTTCGGTCCACATCAATAAATCATCTGAAAACCGTTAAGTAAATAGGAAAACATTTAACTCCAAGAGTTGGCCTTCTGGCTTTTCATCCGTGAAGAGAAGTCAACCATTACACGCTTTTGAGTTGATCACGAGCGTGTCGTTCAAGTGCTTTGTTAGGTCGAGTGGAACATTTCTTTATTTGAAGATAGCTAGAAAGGTGGGAAGTGGATGAATATGTCTGACCTCTTTGTTTCTCAACAGAATAGGGCTTATAGTTATGTAGTTTATTTTGTTCGATTCATCTGAAAATTATTTATTAATAGAGAACATAAATTGATTGATTGATTATACTAACAATTAATTAATAAGAGTATTCGAAGTTTCATAAATATTTATCATAAATAAATTCATAAATATCTAAAATATTTATGCATGAGTATTTCAATATAAAAAGAAAAAAAAATAAATTACAAAATATATATATTGTAAATTATTTTTTAATCGTTTATGAATTTTCTACAGCACTGGATTCATTATACCTGAACATAATTTTTAGATATGTATAGTTTTTAAAAAGATATAGACAGAATGCAAATAACATTTAATTGATAGATGGGAAAATATTTTAATATCGTTGATGTAAAATAGGTTTTGATTATTAGTTATAAGGGGCACTCAGTTAAAAGATTTTATATCAATTTCTGTACAAGTCATATATTAATTAAATGAAATTTAAATTGCTTTCCTGACTTGATAAAATAGTAGTTTATCAAAGAAATTATGTGTCATACCTAATTTATTGTTTTAAGGATTACCAAAAATCGATACTTAGAGATAAACTTTCTACGTTTTGAAGCTAGTAATAAGAAATAATCTAAATTAAATTTTTGTAAAATTGAGTTAAATTTGTATATTACTTGTTTGTTAGAAACATAAATAAAGAGTGAGAAAACGATAGCGTAAGTGTGTGCACTGTTTAATAATGGTTAAATCATTTAGAGGTGGATAATTCAGCCATGAAGAATAAGAGATTCGTGGCAGAACTCAATCCCTGTACGATAATATTATGTGAACCTTGGTGGATGAAAATCCCTAAACTGTTCGAAACCTTGCATAGGAAATATAGTTAGGTGACCACCTAACCTCAAGGCAATTGAAAGGGCTCAAAAATAAAAAATAAAATTACACAAAAATAATAAATAAATATAAAAATAACCGCTATGAAAAGTTTTGTTGATATGAAATTTTCGGGGCTTATGAGTGCCTCAACAGCTATTCTCTCAGGACCTCTAGCCTACCAACTACTATATTTTTAGAACCTGAAACACTTTTTATATGAAAAAAATTATTGATCAATAGCCAATAGGAATCAGGAATGGCTAATAGTGAGGATTTCAAACTTTACAAGTTGGCAGAACTGTATTAAGAGAAATGAAGAGTATTTTAACTAATAACAAATGTTTTATGATAATTTATTTTATAGTTTTATAGCAACCCTATAGAAAGTCGTGGGTTCGATTCCCATCAGGATCGGTTGATATTTACATAATGGTGGCCCCGCAAGACGTTAATCGCTAGAATAAGTTGGTAATCTGTAGGATAAACTTCCTGTTCTAGTCCGTGTGCATAAGGACATTAATCCTCAATAACCAAGGAGTAAATTGCACGATGTTCAAATAGTGCAGACTTATTAAACTGTATTAAATGGAATGACAGAAACCAGGAGATTTAAAAGAGATAAGCTAGTTAATATGAGATGAAGATATTAGCTAGCTTATGGAGAGACCGAAGCCCCAATGATGATTTAAGTTGAAAACTCCTTCCCCCAGATATTGACCTTTTCAAAATGCCATTTATTCTCTGTGCTTAGATATTTGCATCAAAAACTCTTTAAGACATTTTTCTTATTATAAAGAGGCATTGAGTTATATTACTTGGAATTAACTAGTTATTAGCTTCTCTCTCTCATAGTAGCCACAAGCGTATTCCACGAACGCAACTCTCTTGTGTAACTGTACCTATTCCCAGGGATGAGAGGCCTCAGTTTTTTACATGAGATTTTAAACTCTGACCTGGAAAGATAGGACCGACAAAGTAACATTATATAACTTGGATTCTTTAAGAGCTTATGATCTAAGCTAGTGTTATCGCTAATGTTTTAATCATAATTGGCCTCTAAAATCATTTATACAATTTTTGTAAAATTAATATTCCTAACACTATTAGGATAATTATATAACATACTAATGGTATGGGTTTATTATAATAATGGGTCATCACTTTCTGAATCGATTATAACAACATGATTTTAATTGATAACTCATTACCAGAGCCCGGATTTTTATGCAATTGCATGTTTTTATGCGTCCTCTTATTAATCAGTGGACCAAATATCTTTACGAATTATGGTATTTAGATGGTTTTTAGTCCGGTTTTATTTTGCATATTTTTGCATATTTGATGATAAATCCATATTGCTGCATATTTTGATCATTATGAATATTATAAAATATAATTATGAAGAACTCCAAGTTTGAATTTTTTTTTATTTAACTAAAAATAAACTCCATAAAACTCGGAAAGACCGGGCGCTTTCCGAAAGCACATCACGAAAATCTTATTTAAATTCTTGCTATAAAAACGTTATTGACAAAGTAAAATTGGCAGTTGCAGACAACTATTTATATTTAATAGTTGTCGAAACAACAGAGCTTCGAGGTTTGTATGTATCAATTTACTGGTCGGAGTATTAGATTAAATAAAATAAAATAAATCAAGAGGCTATCTATAAGTAGGTTTATTAATGATGGAGTTAAAATATTATCAAATGAAGTTGAAATATTGTTGTTGGTTAAAGACGCAGCATCTACATGATTAAACCAGCTAGATCGCTCAAATTGTTTTATGGTAACATTATTCACGTCACTTGTGTCGCGCATGTATGTAACCGTCTTGCTGAAAAAGTTCGAACACTTCTTCCTGATGTAAACAACTTAATTAACAATGGGAAAAAAATGTTCTTAAAAGCTCCTTCCAGAGTAAATATAAAGGAATTACGAATGGGAAGCGACTACCTTCCCAACCATAGATTACGAGATGGGACACCTAGATAGAAGCAGCTTTGTTTTATGCCGAGAATTTAGTTATGTTTAAAACTTTCGTTCTTGAAATACATGAAATGGATGGGGATAAGGCCTTAAGTGTAGAAAACGTATATGATCTAATGATGAATAGTACAACAGCCCTCAGCAACAATCTAACTTTTATGAATGCGCATCTAAGCTTTTTTTCCAATAAAACTAAAACAGCTTCAAGAAACGAATTCGTCACTTGACGAAAGTTTCAAAATAATCAGTGATGTAAAAGACATAGTGTCAAAAGTCCCAGGCGACATAAGGAATGTTTTATAGGACAAAATTAATAAGATTTTTACTAAAAATTCAGGCCTCACAGAACGAGAAACTGTTAATAAAAGTTTAAATGGGGACGATTCAATTGTTTCAAATGACGTTGAAAACAATCCAGTTATTATTGTTTATTTATTTGGTTTAACGTCACTTTATGCTGCTATGGCTAATAGGACGATGCTACGGTGGGAGTCCTAAATTTTGCCTATCCCGGTATAATTAGGATAGGGATCTTTAACGAGTACCTGACATTGCACAGGCTCGGGACCCCCATTTTACGTCCTTTCCGAAGGACGGCATAGCTAAGGATTTTTTACTCCCTTTAAAAAATCCTAAGGTCATCTGCCGGGCTGCGAACTCGCGATCTTAGGTTTAGCAGGTTGCTATGCTAACCACTACACCACAGGTGACCCCTAATCCAGTTATTATATATGCATATAAATTTGCTCCGATTACCTCTTTTGTTGAGAGATCTTTTTCAAATTATAAAAATATTTTAAACGATCGAAGGTTGAGTTTTAAAGAAGAAAACTTAGAAATGCATTGTAAATTGAAATGCAATTATAAATTTTAACGCCGAACTAGTACAACAACTGTTAATAAAGAAAAGAAAAGGTGCACCAAGTTAAATACATTTTTTTTTTTTCTAGTACCTGATTGTATTGTAAATAATAGTGTTGTGTATTGTAAATAATAAAATTTGGTAATGCAGTTAATGTACCCATACAAGTTGTATAAAAACGTTAATTAATTTTTTAAATACAGTTTTAAAATTCATTTAATAATAAGGTGTAATTACAAAAGCAATAATTCTCCCTTATTTGTTTATTAAAAATCATATGATGTTACATGATTGTCCAATAATAATATTATTTCATTATTTGCGACGTTTCATGGTCATTGCCACATTATCAAGCTCTGAAACATGCAAAAACACACATGCTTGGCAAATTGCGTATAAGGTATATTATGTGCAACTATATTCGACCATGTACTATATATAACTAATGAATTACCTTAAAAAATTTTTCAAAAATACTAGATCCATTTCCACAATAATCTTTAATCGACTAAAAGTCTTGTCACTGGTATCATGTCAAATCTATATACATTAAAACTTAATGAATAACACATAAAAACAATATAAATACAAAAATCGTAATAAATAAATATATGAAAAAAGTACAAATTTCAACTGCATAAAAATTTTTTAAGGTAATTCATTAGTTATATATAGTACATGGTCGAATATAGTTGCACATAATATACCTTATACGCAATTTGCCAAGCATGTGTGTTTTTGCATGTTTCAGAGCTTGATAATGTGGCAATGACCATGAAACGTCGCAAATAATGAAATAATATTATTATTGGACAATCATGTAACATCATATGATTTTTAATAAACAAATAAGGGAGAATTATTGCTTTTGTAATTACACCTTAATATTAATTTCTCCTTAGTAATTGATATATTGTATAGTTCATTTAATAATTTTTTAGTAGTGTTCTTTACTCTTGTTTACTTGTTTGGATATGTTTCACTTCATATTTATCTATTTGATTTTGTACTTAAGATGTTTTATAGCAATTTTCAAGAATTGATGCTGCATATTTTGTTGCATTTTTAAGGATTTTTACTGCATATTATATGGCATATTTTGCCCTTTTTTTACTGCATAAAATTCCAGGCTCTGCTCATTACAATGGGTTAATATTATGGCAGAAAGATCTTCCACGTTGTCCATGTACAGTGAGCAGCAAATGTTTTCACTAAATTCATTAAAATATTACGTCAATATTTTTTTTGACAATTTCAAATTCTTCATAATTCACGTGAAAAACACACCTAATAATTAAAATCTCCAAAATAATATTTAAGAGTTTACTCTATGTCCATTACCTAAGACTCCACTTGGACAAACGTCTTATTAGGAATCCGGATACAAGACTAAAACGACAAGAAACTGCTCGTTGTTACAGACTACTTCAACATTTAATAGACAAACGTTCAAAGCTCCCAATTAATTAAAAAAGACTCATTTACATGACTGTGATTAGACCTATTTATACGTACGGAGTTGAGCTTTAGGGCTCCACCAAATCATCCAATTTATCTCGTATCCATTCCTAACAATCCAAAATCCTTCGAAAAATCCTCAATGCTCCTTACTTTGTGAACAATAAACTTATCTATAAAGATCTTAGTGTTCCATATGTTGCTGATTTAGCCCAAACCTGATACCTATCCTTCCATAATAAGATCCATAGCCACTTCAATCCACTAGTCTCCCAACTTGCTTCCCACTCCATTCCCGATAATCCTCTGAGGCGTCTGAAAAGAAGATGGCCCTCTAGGCCATAAAGGTCTCTACCTTTTAGTGTAGATTTTTAATTGAGATGCTTCTAGTGAGTAGTTCTTCACAACTTATTTACATGCCATAGTATTCACTTTCAACACATTTACTTCATGTATATTATTTTGTACAGTTGTAAATATCAATAAATGGAGAAAAAGAAGAAAAGAGTTTACTCTATAAATATAAAAAAAGATTAAACTGGCCCTAGCGAAAGTTTCCAAGCATCATTTTCATTATTCCTTTAAATACGTTGGCCATGATGTTGAGAAGTCAACTAGTTGTTAATCTATATGGTCAGATTTGTTCAGTGACAATTTAATGGTCCAATACATAATCGAACGTATTAAAAACGATGAAACGCTAGACGCTAAGAGCCGATCGAGAATTTTCTCTCGTCAAGATGAGAGGAGTTGTTTTATTTAAAGTTAATACTGATTTTAAAAAACTGGCCAGAAACAATGGGAGTAAATTCGGGATTTGGGAACATCGGCAGGACATGATAAGATTGGAAGAGACCTAAGAAGAAATGGATTTGAGGCCAGAGTAATTAGAATAGTTATTTATAACTAACATGAATAGACTTAAAAAAACAAAATTCGTTAAAGAATATTTAAAGTAGCCTCCAGACTACATCCAGTTAGTCTACGAAAGGATATTTGGAAGGACCAAATGGACGAATATTATTTCTTTCCTATTTACTATGGTTTATTCAAATAATTAATACGTGAAAGAGGTTCCTCATTATATTTCCGTGTTTTCTTTTTTTAAGAAGGTTTGGTCTCTTCTTCACTCTAATTCCTTTTTATCGTTATCGATTTAGCTAATCCTATTTTCTAATTTCCATATATTAAACCCCCCTTATTATAATCGATTAAGATATTGTTATATATTATATAATAAGATTGTTATAGTAATTGACAATAAATTTTATAATAGTGCAGTTTTCAAAAGGTTGACTGTTAATAGCTTTCAGACTTCTGAGCTCACACGTTATTGCCACTATAAAGTATGGTCACGTCACGGCCTTAGAACACCTTTCGAAAACAAGACGATAACGATCATAAACGAATTTAGTTCGAAAGAAAATACATAGTTATCATTTTTACACTTTTATTTCTCAGCGAGAGGCAACGAAAGAAAATATTTTGACGTGAATATCTTTAAATTTGCTACCATATGGGGTCAATCCAAAAAACCTAATAACAAAATCGGGGGATACAGATTGGCGTTGTAGTTTCGAATCTATCCTCTACATCCAAAATTAAATTATACGACTGGATAGCTAAAGGATCAAAAAAATTATTACGATAAGCGAAAACAGTGAAACACCGCAATTTTGAGTTTATCGAGATTTGCAATTAGTATAACTTTTGACTCGGAGAAGCTACGATGTTCGTTTAAGTTTCAATCGTCAGCTGTCGTATAAATCTATCGATTGTATATAAAACATTAGTTTATTAACGACAGTAAATATAATAAGATGTTAGAATAAAAAATTATTATAGAAATTATAGAAATATAGAAAGTCGGCCTAAACGCGTCGAAAAGCCAAAACCAGATACAGAGATCGTATACGGTTGGAAAGGGCTTCTCAAAAACAATCGAATGGTAATAATAAAACAACATATGACCGAGTCAAGCAGTTCCAGGAACGTAAAAGTTCCTGATCAGCTTTGTTTTATAAATATGACCGTCAAAGCTTAGCATTATTATGCACAACGCTTGGCCGCGCATTTAGAAGACATCTCCGCCGATACAATCATCAGCCGATCTGATTATTTGGCAATCAGCGAAACTTGGATGGAAAATTCCATCCCAGTGAATGTGCCTAACTTTCTGAGATCATATTGTAATAACGCTAAGAACAGACAACCTGCAACTACAACATCGGTAGCGGTATGCCATGATCATCAACTTTTCGCTTTCAAGACCGGTGGAGTATATATATATATATAAATATATAAAATATATATATAAAAAATATATACATAAACGTATTCACGTACAACACACGGCCGTGTCCAAGACACAGCCACACCCTTTGTTTGATATTTCGAGATTTTGTTTCTAGAGATTTAAAGCGAAAATAACTGTGGTATGATTCAGTCAAGTGAAAATTCCTATAAACCATCATCATTGATGTTCTTGGTTGAAATGTGTTTAGTTGCCTTATGAATAAGGAAATGCCTCAAAACCATGAAATTTTTTATTTGTTGAATGCAGTGAAGATACTTTCGCTGCATTTTTTTCCTCTTTGGGCCATTAACCACAATAGTTCTGAGGCAAATGTATTTAAATCTAAGTGTTATAAGAAATTTTATTATAAAAAGAACATAATTTAATTTCTTAAAGTGTCGATATGGCCGTATCATGTATTTATTTATTTCTGTGGTAGTAACTAGTATGAAAAAGTGGCTGTATCGTTTAAGGAAAAGATACTCACTTATCTCAACTTAGATACCAATATTATTATCAATCAAGGAAATGTTTAATGTACTAATTACATTAACTTTTAATGTCTTATAATATATTTTAACTACTAGTCGTGTAATTTTCACAGTTACATCTCCCCGTCCTCCTTTTATAGGTATCATAACTGTAAGATTAATTTTGCGATTGTGTAATATGTTATGGGTTTTTGATTATTTCATGTTACGTATTTCCACTATTTCATGTTATTATGATATAATATTCATATTATTTCATTGATTCATTTTTCATTGTATTCCATTTTTTTTATCGTTTTACATTATAATGTATATATTAAACCTTAACAGTGAATTCGTATTGTATTTGTAGCCATGAAGAAGGATCAAAATGTCTTCAAAGTGAATCAAAACGTTGGTTAATATTAAGTGTCACTTCACTGTTAATAAAAGCACTAATATGATCATTGAAAAAGTAATTTTTTTATTTTTTATTTTTATTGAATACATACCTAGTACAATGTGCTTTACTTATGGGCAATAAGTAATATGGATGACAAACGTACCATTTACATAACAAATACAATGGAAATAAATTACAAACTTCTAACAATACCAGATAATAAACTAAAATATAATAAATATTAATATAAAATAAATTTAAAATTATAATATTTATAAAAAGAGATAAAATACTATATTTATAAAATGTATACAAACATCCTGGGGTAGCCAGAAACAAGTTTGTCCCCCCTCATGAGGGGGGTAAACCAGAGTCAATGAGATCCCAGGGCTGCTCTGTCAGTTCGATTACTGTCAAATTTAGTGGAGTCGAATGTTGTTTCTTTTATTAATGATTAATATTGAAAAAAAAATGTATATATTTATAAATTAGGTTTTTTAGTAAATAAGAATAGTTATGTAAATTAGTTAAAACTATATGGTTACCCAGAGTGTTAACAACTAGTTAGCTAGTAAAATGAGTTAACTATAGTACCATTTTTTTCAAATAAAAACATTAGTAATTCAGAATATCTAATATAATTTTTTTTTCTAAATCTTTTATTGAGTAATTATTACTATATGTCACAAATTTGGGCAATAAGTAATATAGATGGCTTTATGATTACATTCAATTGATATGTACAATAAAAAAAACAAATAACAAAGAAGAAAGGAAAAAGAGAACTGAAAGGAATTATGGAAAAATTATGAATGAAATGACTAACTTTTCTTTAATCTTTCTTAATACAACTTACATTTAAATAAAAATGAATTATTGAACGCACTATCCTACAAGGAAATCATGTTTTATCGACAGTGTGGAACATTAAGTTACCATAGAACTTTAGAAACAATATTCTATTTATTTATGTATAGTGAAAAAACTTAATAATTTTCTTCTTTAGGCTTCAGATCCTCAAATCTTAAAGTAAGTCAAATTCGACTTCATAATGTAATTTTATTGAATTTTTGTTTTCTATTTGATTTACTTGAAGCCTAGAGAAGAAATATATAATAATGTCCATATATATTTATACATATATTTAAAAAGCATGCATATATTTTGTTGTAATACTAAGTGACAGAATCAAATTTCCTTTACCTTACTTTTGCAATGAGCTCGGTGCTCTAACGTATTGAATGCATCATTTCTACAATGACAAATTATTATACACTAAAATGTGTTTTAATTATCAATAATAATTATTATAACATATAAAATATACAAAATATTTAAGAGCAAAACTAGAAATAAAAAATAAAACAAAAACCACCGAATAAAATAAAGATATTCATAAATGTCAGATTATGAAGAGGTGCTATTAGGCATCCGCTTCTCACCAGTTGACGACAGTAGCTGACACTGAATTAACATAATCACCGATACCTGATTGATTATCCCATCCTAAGTTGATAGTCTTATCTGATGAAAGGTAGGCTGCAGATGTTGGTTATGGTCGATGATGTATCTGTCTTTCATAACTTATCAATGTATCAAAGATTATGTCTCTTCGTCACGTCATATTTTTTATTTTTTGATTTGTGTCGTTTTGTGATTTCCCAACATCACGTGAATTGGTTCATTTTAATTTTGCTTTATTTTATCTATTATCCTTAATAAATAGAATTTATTTGAATTGAATTTAAAACTATAGCAATATCACTAAAATCAGGACTAAAACATTGATGCTAAAATACATTTTATTTTTTAAGTATTTTTCCTTCATTATTTTTTAATCTATCTATTTTCACAGTGGTTGTATATTTGCACAGCCAGCAGATATACTTACTCAAAAATGTATTAAAAATATGGTATGAAAGAAAGATATTCTTCAGTGAGGCCATAATTTGAAGAATATAGTAAAGTAAAAAATTAAATATAATATTAAAATGATACAGTAATAATAAGTAATGTAAGTACTAATATATTATATACAATATTCAGGTAATCGGACAGGTTAGAAAGATATATATAACAGTTCCTCTGAGTTATGTAGTAATATAATATATTGAGAATACAGGATAAGTAAAAAAAGAAAATGGGTGAAACTAGATAAAAAATGAAGAAAAATGGCGCAGATCTTACCTTTTTACTCTAATTCGTTGCAGATATACGATATTTCAAAGACTTTTTTTGAAGAAACCAAGTTTTTGGCCATAAAAGCTGTTTTTTCTATACTTAATTCAAAAATATTTCAAATGTTGACCACATTTTCGGATTTAATATTAAATTTTCTATAAGAGAAGAGTATAAGTAATCTTGAATTTTACAAACCTCGGGCCTAAAGAACAGCTTGATCTTCACCTTATTTAGGGAATTTACAATGTCTTGTAATACTTCAACGCTCACAGTTTTTCGAAAAAACTATCCACAAAACTGCTAATCTCACAAAAACTTGAAAATTTAACAAACTTTCGTATGGTATAAACTAATTAATGATACCGTATCGATTAAATGGAGGAATTTACTTTTAAAAACGGGAAACATAGTGTTTTCATTTATTATATGAATCAGTTACTTGTGTAAATAAGGCATTATGATAATCGCTTAGTGGAAATATTATTTTAAAACATAATAAACTCTTCATTGGAATAATAAAAGCAAAGAAACAAATTTATTGTTTAATAGAAAATAAAGGAAAGCTGTCTAAATAAAATAAAAATAAAACGAAACCAGATTAAAGGATTTTATGTTATTACATTTATTTATTTATTATTACTATTTAGGACTTATTTCATTAGATTTTCAATGTAAGGTTTAAAACCCAATAATAATGAACATAGACCTCAATTTTGCCGTTGGCTTCTGAATGCAAATGATATTGAAGAATACCACTTTTTGAGGTGAATTTTATGGACAGATCAGTCACTTTTTACAGGGAAAGGCATACGATTATCTACCTATCGTTGGTTTATTCATTTTTTACTGCAACATTCATTCATTCATTCAAAAAATCACAAAAGTTGGTCAAATCAGTTATGATAACTTTATATTATTATTGAATTTACAATTTATTCAACAACAGGCTCTCTATAAATGGTTCGTTCATATCCACAAAGGAAAATGGTGAATTAACTTTTCTCTCTTTTTTTTTTTCTTTTTAATAATGACAATTATGACATTATAATTTCTTTTTAGACGCTACAGAGGTTTATCGATGATTGATCGAGATAAAACTTGAATGAATGTAGATTCATATAACCCAATAAGGAGTATAAAGAATTCTAGATTGTAAGGAATGGATACGAAGGTTATGTAGTTTATTACAGCCCCGAAACAGAACTACGTACATATATCAAAATAGGTCTAATTACAGTCATGTAAATGAATCTTTCGTAATGAATTAGAAGGTCTAAGCGTTTGTATAGTAAATATTTAAGCTAGGAATCGACGTGCTTTTATTAATTTTAATATGTAAAACTTAACAGTTAAAATTTTCATTTTCAACTATTTCTTGGATTTAAAATATGTATACTAATTTAATCATGAGTTATATTTCAGTTCCTTAAATGTATTTCGTTAATGTTAGCACCTAATTGCTACAATCAAACATTCCTTTTTTTGACTAACCATAAAATTTCAGTCATATGATCATATACAGGCTGTTCGGAAGAACGTTGGCCAAAGAGGTATCTCGGGTAGGACGGTTCATTTTGAACCTATTTAAGGTTACTTACCTATATACAAAGTCTTACGTTTTTTTTTTTTTTTTTTTTTTTTTTTTAATGACCAAAACATTTGTGTCTTATAACTTTGTTGTTTAATGATATATCAACGCCATTTTTTTTGCTGTAAATACATTGTCCATGTAAAATAAAAAGATTTGATGCAAAAAAAAGGGAGATCGTTAAATCTTGTTAAAGGATAAAAAAAAAAGAACTTCAAGTTTAGGAGAAAAAAAAAAGAGCAAGCACAACAGCCAAATTCAAATTATTATTTTTTGAACCTAAATTTTGTTCTTAATTTTTTTTTTTTTTTTTTTTTTTTTGGCCTTTAACAAGATTTAACGATCTTCCGTTTTTTTTTGTATTTGTTTTTTTGCATCAAATCTATTTTATTTTACATGAACAATGTATTAGTAATTACAAAAAAAAAAAAAAAAAAAAAAAAAAAAATGGCATTGATATATCAGTAAACAACGAAGTTATAAGGCATAAATATTTGGTTTTGGCTATTTTTGAGAAAAATTTCTAAAAAAAAAAAAAAAAAAAACCCGTAAGACTTTGTATATAGGTAAATGACCTTAAATAGGTTCAAAATGAAACTCCCTAGCCGAGATACCTCTTTTGCCAACGATCATCCGGACACCCTGTACATCATCTTTATAAGTAATTATTATGAATATATATCTGGTTATATAGTTTATTATTACACTGGTGAAACTTTGAACTAAACGAGTGACTTTAAACATTTATTTTTAATGTAAAATTATATTTATATTATATTTTAATTTTTCGTAATTTCTTATATTCTGGTTACTGTCTCTTAATCATACGTGTCCACATTAATTATATGGTGAAATTCAATTCTACCGTCTACAGTATATTTCTTTGCCTAATTTTTTCATTAAGTTGTATTCGCAAATGTAGTTTGGCTATACGAGAGGAGAGGTCTTTTCTATCTAAACAGAAAGATAAACAAAGTAATACCTGAAACTTAAGTCGAGTAAATAATTTATGTAAGAGATTTTGTAGTAGATCGGTTCTTGTGTCTCAATTCCTGACTAAAATAAGTACTTAATCTTTTTTTATTTTTTTTTTTTGTCCTTCAATTCTATTCTGCCTACCTTTGAAGTATAGATCTGACTAATCTGTACAAGAGTTTAATGAACTCAATAATCCATAAAATACTATTTCACCGACATAGAGATAGGTTGTAATAAATTATTTATATATGACTAAGCTAGAGTACCTTCCTAGTACACTACTTCTGCACTCTTCACACGTTATCGGTTGGCCGCCACCCCATCGATGTTGAGGGGCACAAGTCCAACTGTGTTCTCGAGAAGTGAAAGTCCTTTGAGAGCATTCTGTCCGAAAGCACTTAAGGATTCGAACTCAATGTTTCAAAACGGCTTCATGACTAATAAACCTGTCTGGGTCTTGGAGTAGTTTCCATTACACGTAATGACTGATCCACAAAATAAGATTTCTATTCCTTTTTCATTGATTATTTTTTAATAAGTTTGTTAATTTGAACACGTACAAATATAATACCGCTTACATAAATAGTATTAAATATAGAATTATAGAACAATTAGCAGAACTGATATATATATATGCCTGTTGAGTATGTAAAGTTGCTATAGTTCCAGTCTAGGAAAAAGAAAATCTGATGGTTCGACTTTTATTTTGTAGGAAGTAAAGTCCCTTTTTTCTTATTTTGGACAGAATAAATTGGAAAATTTATTGTTTGATGACAAACTATTGCAGCCCTACTTGAACTTAATATAGAGTGCTTATATCTGTGAAGAACACTTATTTTAAAAATACTAGGGTCCAATACTGAATCTGTTTAAATACGTATTATCCTAAATCTCGCTTTGCTTCATATTCATACTGAGGTATGTTTGTTCAACCGTTCAACAAATTTTGTATTTTACCAGAGAATGCCAATCTTCCTGATAAAAAAAAATCTTATCATGTATTTACTACACGCGGTCACTGCATTCCTGTTTGTATGGAGAGTATTGGTTTTTTTCGCTACAGTCCACGATGGACCTGGGCCTCTGGTCACACTTTTTTCCACTACGCTATGTCTGCGGGCCAATAGTTCCTCCAATCCTGGCGCTCCACTCTAATTTTTTCTTTGCAGACTTTGAGGTGTCATTCTTTCTCCATTCCATTCATCATAGAGCTCTCTGAACTCTACATTGCTTCTGATTCGCCACCTTTGTTGTTCTTGAAATGTATGATGTATGATGTATGGATGAAATAATTTGAGTATATATAGCTCAGTGGGTAACGCGAAACACCCAGCTTACTTCAGCCATGGATCGACTTCAGGGTAGAAAAAAGGCCACTCCTTGGGGCACATCTAGCCTTTATAAGGTGGATACTCTTAATTGGGGGTTGTGCGTGATTTTAGAGAAATCTCCTCCTTTTATAACCGTTGGACAACTAACGGTACATTTTTCATTTTTTACTGAATCCAAGTCTCTTCCAATGGAACAATATAAATATATAAACAATTTTAGTGATAGGTATGATAGATTAACTCTTAGTCCAGAAAAATAAGCGTTTGCCGAACATTTATTCTCATCGGATCTATATGTTTTTTGGGGTGCTGAATCCGAATCGGAAGTTTGCTACCACGGCAGATGTCGGCTTCATATTTAAAATCGCAACAAAAAAAAAAAAAAAAACGCCAAAATACCGGTTATTTTACCTACAACACGAAAACAAAGCTTTCTTTCTTATATTAATTGTAGTTGGAATGAGTACCTACGAAATAAAAAATCTTTTATCTATAACCACGAAACTATTTGTACGATTCAAAGTTACTTTTTTTCATCTTAAAACTGATTAAATTTACTATTGGACTATTACATATGAAGTTTTAATAATTTCCCTTAAAATACACATGCCTGCACGCTAAAAAAACTGTACTGGTGTGAAATCCACGTATTTTGCACATTTTTCACTATAACTCCGAAACTTTTTGTCCAGCCCAAAATTTTTTTTTTTCATCTCAAAGCTGGTTAAATTTACTATTAGTTCCTATATGAGGACTATCTATGTGATTACTAAAACCTGTCATATTTTGCTGATACAATATATAGCTTTATACTTGCAACTAATGCTAGTGTGGAACTTATGGAAATTATTCACTAATTTTATGGAGTGATTTAAGCCCAATCAGCTCCTCGTGATTATAGACACCTTTTCTTGGTATTTATTTTTAATTATTTTCGTTTATACAACTTATAAATAAATCGTATTATTTTTTTTCTCTGTTCGGATTAGCTGTACAACATATTTTTAGCGTATAAATTATTAATTAATTTAAATTTTAGAGATATTTATTTATTCATTTATCCATAACTGTAATTATATGGTGAATGCAGTAACTTTCATTTCATTAAGTTATGTAATTCTCAAATACTTCAGTATTTGCTGAGATGCTGCCGTTATCTTCAAACGTTCGTGGGAGGAATGTGGTAAGTAGACCTTTGTTTTGGAAACCACTCAGGTTTCTGGTGTTTACTAAAATGGTAGAGTCGATCTAATTTTTAAATTCCTTGGTTACTTAAAAGAAACTCTTTTGTTCTTTTCCTTTCCGAAACGTTCGGTAAATGTAACAGCAAAACTCTGTTCTACCGAATTTCCTTGGCGCTGACATTGTAGAGATTCCAGTAAGATCAGTGAAATGTAGTAGGATCCGATTCACCACTTAACTCATTGTAACTTTTACCGATCCAGATTTCGGATGAAAAATTTTTATAATTCTATACAATAATATGCATTAAAAATAAATATTCAATTTCTTCAAATATTCAAATAAATATTCAATATTCACTTCTTCTATTAAAAATTCGATTTCAAAGATTTTGCTACTAATCATACCTTCAAAAACTTTTTTTTTTACGTTTGGGAACCTGTTGTCAGTACTGACAGAAAACTAATTCTACTTAAGGGAAAAGGTTGGTAACGGTGTTTCCCCCCAAAATACATTATGATATAGCTGATATTTCTAATTGTAAATGATTTTTATCATCATTGAATTATTTATCATATCAGACGAGGATCGACACTAGAGTCGGGAGAGTCTCCGGGGGCACACCCATCATCTATAAAGTGGGCAAACGTAATTGGAGAAAAACCTGCAACTGTGAGTTAAGAAACAGTGCAGCCTAATTATGTACTGAATCTTGGACACTTTATGGATTGTCGTGGCGCAGGTTTTAAATGTAATTTAATTCATTGACAAGAAACAGCCTGTCGTTATAGACTTCCCCAACATTTACTGGACAGACGTTCAAAGCTTCCAATAAACTACAAAAGGCTCATTTACATAACAGTTATTAGATCTATATGGACATACGGAGTTGAGCTTTGGGGCTCCACCTAACCATCCAAGTCTCGTATCCAATCCTTACAATCTAAACCCCTTCGAAAAATCCTTAATGTTCCTTACTTTGTCACAAATAAACTTATCCATAAAGACCTTAATGTTCCGTATGTTGCTGATTATATCCAAACCAGATACCAATCCTTTCATTGCAATCGGCACTCCCACACGAATCCATTAGACTCCCAACTTGCTTCACATTCGATACCTAATAACCCACCGAGGTGTCTGAAAAGAAGATGGCTCAGAGACCTTTATAGGTTACAACTTTTATTGAAGTGATACTAGTGAGTAGTTCTTCAGAAGTGTTTTACATGTCATTATAATCATTTTCTCAAATTTACTTGGTGTATATTGCATATTGTTGTAAATATCAATAAATAGTTTTAAAAAAAAAATAATTCATTATCAATGGGATGATTTGTGAAGAGTGAAAAAACATTTTCGTAATTTAGGAAACCTGCTCCACACAACCTTGTAGATGTTCTGAACAAAAAATGTATCTTTGGAGTACTTATTGAAAGTCAAGTTGCGAACAATACACATCGAAAAAAAAAGTGGTCGGATTAATGCGGTTCAACAGTACTTTATAACCTTCATTTTGATAGCCATTTCAACAAATTTAGTATATTTTAACTGAGACAGTTCAGCAGTTAAACGAACCAACCAAATATGTCACTTAGTTTTTGTGATGAATAGTCTGGCTTACGAAAAATAGTCGGTGACATCATAATAAAGGCTTTGACCTGATTTAGCAGACAATCTTATGTTTTAACTTCACATTCAGGGTGTACATAATTCAGCTTGCTCATACTTGTTTTGTTTTCTTATGTAATAAGGGAATATAATACTACTAACCGCAGAGATTTTCAAAGGAATGCTTATCGTTAGGAAACAACGAACATTCTGACATTATTGGATATGTAATATAAATAATTGACTATTTACTTAGCGGATTTGAACTATAAAAACTTAAAAATCATTATATGGATTTTGTACTAATTATTTTCTAAATTTATGGAATTTTTGTTGATTAATAATTACTGAAATAATAATAATATTTGAAGGACTTTGCCTCCAAGTAGGATTGTTGGTCTACCCCAGGCTTCAGTCGAGAGATTGTCACCTTTTTCGGTCCAGTCAGTCCAATAGTCCAGTCATTTTAGATTCTTTTAGCCTCAACCTGCGGAAAAATTTCTATTGAGCTGAATTTTTATATAAATCTTTATTACAGAATTTAAATGAATTTGTGTAAAATCGACATTGATATAGTGCCGGCTAAAAAAGTATAAAGGTCAAAATGCCGCAAAAATCAGTTTTCCGCGAATATATCGCGACCTATTGCTCGGAGATCAATTGAATTTATTGCAAAAATTGTTCATCGTGTAATTATCTACAAAAAAATCCTCTTGCATTTTTCTGTAAGATCAACCACTTTCTCTATAACTCCTAAACAGTTTATCCGAACTCTTAACTTAATCTTAACCGATCCTTTTTAAACCTTAAAGCTGGCTAAATGTTCTATTACACTCTATATACTAAATTTTAATTAATTACGTGTAATAACCATGCTAGCACACTAAATGTGTATGTTTTGGCAAAACATGACTGTTCTGATATGTTCAGTGGGCTGGAGTGGGTTTTTCACGGAATATAATTAAAATTTGATGTATAGGATCTAATAGCCAATTTAACCACCTTTAAGGTTTAAAAATGAAATTTAAGATTGGATAAACTATTTAGGAGTCATAGAGAAAATGTGCCAAAAAAAAACTTTATAACAGTTTGCAGTTTTTAGCGTGCTGGCGTGTGTATTACATGGAATTAATTAAATTAAAATTTGATGTATGGCATCTGATAGCAAATTTACTCAGCTTTGAGATGAAAAAAAAATAATGGGATCGGACAAATATGTTTGCAGTTATAACGAGAAATGTGCCGAAAAAATAAGGATTTCACAATAGTACAGGGTTCTCAGCGCTCTGGCATGGATGCTTAACAGGACTCGATCAAAACTTCATATATATGGTCTGACAGTAAATTTAACCAGCTCTCAGATATTTTAGACCAAACAAATAGTTTCGGAGTTATAGACAAAACAGAACCAAAAAACGTGTTTTCGCGGAAAAAGTGCGACATATCGCAAGTTATTCGCTTTCTCAGCGCTCTGCTCACAAAAAGGTTGATTTTACAGAAAAATGCAACAAGAATTTTTTTTTAGATAATTGCATGATGAACAATTTTTGTAATGACCTCAATTGACCTCCGAGCAATAGGTCGCGAGACATTCGCGGAAAAACTGATTTTCGCGACTTTTGAGCTTTTTAACGTTTTTAGCCGACACGATATCAATGTCAACTTTTCACATATTCATTAAAATGCCGTAATAAAGGTGTATACAAAAATTCAGCTTACTAGAAATTTTTCCGCAGTTAAAACCTAAAATTACGACTATAAAGTCAGTTGCTTCTCCATTAATTACATATATCAAATAAATATAATTTTAATAATAATAATTAATACAACAATCAATAAAAATTAATGAATGTGTTCCTCACTTTCTGAGGGTTTCAGCCAATTGCAAAATTTTCGTGGAAGAGCTGGGAAATATTTTGTGACTCAAGATGAAATTGAAATCAGGCGCTGTGGAACCTCCCCGAACCCTCACTTTTCTCAGAGGTAATGGTTTTCTTTAAAGCAGGAGTTATAAAAAAGGATAAAAGAAACATTACAATCCACGTGAACTATTAATGAATAGCCGGTTGATCGCTGACAAATATTTAGAAATTACTTTTGAGTTATTTAGAGTACAAACGGATTCCGAGCGTTGTTGGATGCAAAATATAATTAATAGCATGATGACACCTTGGGTTCGTAAAAACTGATCTTAAACGAATTTTCTTTTCGAAAATGAAAGTGTAAATAAGTAATTTAGATTATAATTTTATATTTTCTTTCCTCTACTTATCCATTTTCTTCTCATAACTGCTTGTGCTTCACATAAAATAGATGATGATTGAATATTATTCATATATAATTTATGTTCTTATATTTATTCATTTATAGTAATCTTGAAAGAGTGTCGGCTATCTAGATTATTCTGTAGATACAAGTGAAATTTAATTTTTTTTTTAAAGAATCAAACAAAACCATAACTTAGATCTTATAAACGTTCGACTCCTCTTTGTCGGTCTTTAGTGTATCTTGAAGAAGTTCACTATCAGCAACTAACAATAAGATAAATCTTTTCATTCCTTTGAACAAAACCTTTTCGTGAAGCTTCTTGTTGTCTTTATGTAGAATTAAATTCTTCATTAGGTAAACTATTTTGTAGGACATTGTATAAATGTCTGTGTTGAATCGTATATAAGTAATATGTTAATTGTTTTTATTATCTATTTATAAAAATAGATACAGGTAAAAAAAAAAAATATTACAAATAGGACCTATGTGAAAATATAACTTCACTGGCATCTGTATAATCGTGGCATTATTTAAAAAAAATATATTTTTCTAATTTTTAAGATTTTGGAACTAAAGGCATGTTACAACAACGGCATACAAGTGTATAGCAATATTGTTAAGAATATATTAAATTCATTATGTAAATTAAATATTTCGGCATGATGTTTCTGTGAATATCCTAAAATTAATTCTAATAAAAAAAATAAATTACAAAACTTTTATTTAATTATAAATTGTAATTAGTTAAAATTAATTATTAATATAGTACAAAGGAGATTTAAGAATTAAAACCTTTACATTCAATATAATAGTTAATTGTAGTAGTTTTAGTACATTTTCTTCAAAATAACTAGCACAAACATTCAATATTGATATATCTGTTGCAAACTAAAAGTCATTCTAAAACTTGTATAATGTATCGATTTTTAACCCTAAATATTTCAATTTTTTTCATTAAAAAATATATTATAATTTAATACGAATTAGAGCTAAAATAATATAATAAAATAGTATTTACACATAAATACATAATTAATTTTAACACCAATGCTTATTGCAAAAATAAACATATTTCAAGTTTAATGTGCATATATATGTTCATTTCGTTTATGTATAATAGAGTTATATATTATATGTTATATATAATATAATAACTATATTATATGTTAAAAATATATTTAACATTGAAGCAGAAAAAAATTGACGAAACGAAAGGTTGGTTTTTCTTTCTAGATGTCGGCTTTTGTTGTAAATCTGGGCTTCGTAGATGAATATTAATTAAGAAGAAAATTAGCAAAATAAGATGCTGGCACACTTTTTTGTAGACTCGGTAAAAACTATTACCCCCAATGTGTTGCAAAAGATTATGTAAAGAGGAAGCTTATAACCGACTCGCATTGGATGCGGTTGCCACCTGGCATTGCGTTTTTAAAATTCATTCTAAACCAGGTTCGAACAAATCATTTCCTACTAGCTTTCGCTTCCTTGTAACAAGAAAGCGATTTTTTTTTGTTTTTTGTCTTTCAGTTTTTATGAATTTACTGTGCAAACTATTGTTTTTCCCTCACACGGTTAAAATATATATATATTTTCTAGGACGTTTATATCAAATCATTTTCAGTATCATTACATAGAACTATTTGTTTGTTATTTTAATCATATATATTACTAATTTGTTTCTCTTGTTTCAATAGCAACCCCTTGACAAAGAAGAATGATTGTTTTATAAAAAGGTTATATAAAATATTATTTTTTAATCCACATAATATTACAAACCCTTTCTTATAGTATCTGTAGCACCTGTGAATAGTGTTTTAGAAAAAACAATGATTAAAAAATAAGTATTTACCTCATTATTATTCACATAATTAAGTTTATTAGACATAAATAAAGAGAAAAGTTTTATGGTGATACGCATAACCCAAAATTCGCAAATTTCGAGTTTCAGCATTACATATGGGAATTAATAGAATAAAAAATAAAATAAAATAAAAAAAAAGAAGAAAAAAAAATAACGCCGAAATAAAAGTTACAATACATGTTTTAGAAGAATTTACGTTTTAGCCGGTTTATATGAATGTAGCACTAGAAGCCACCAAACCATATTCAAAACTCTTAAGAAAGATTTACTAGTCTTTGAGCATAAACACTACCTTTAATTGCAACTCTCATAAATAAACCTGTAAGAATGTTTTTGTTCCTACTATTTATGTTAATGTTTACTTTGACTAATCCTTTAAATATTTGTGAGAGTTTGCTTTATGGGATCATTTGCATTTTTAAATATATATATTTTTAATGCCAAAAAAATAAAAAATAAAAGAAGAAAGAATGATAAAGCGAAAAGGAGCCGCTGAATAAAGACACGTCCTATAGAAGGAGAGTCAGTTTATTCATTAAAATACTGTCGCACTTGGTTTCGTTTGGGTTGTTTAGGTTGTTGTTGTTGTTTAGGAAAAAGTGATGCATTGTGTTTGGTGGAACTTCCAAGGCTTTTTGTTTTTCGAGCTGGTTCCTAATGGTCGTACTAAACTCATACTTTTAATGTGAACAACTGGACTGAGTTTATACAGTTTTATGTGATATGTTCCCCTCCCATGGTCATCAGGAACCAAGCCATTTCTTTTTATTTGTATATAATATGCATTAGTTTGAATTAACTTACATATTATCATATGAGTTCATTTGTTATTAATTTTTCTGGGATGTGTAACTAATTGATCGATATAAACTATTTAACAGTTTCGTTAAAATGCTGCGAGAATAACATACTCTAAAGATTGAGTAAAAACAACACCCTTGACACCTCATTGCTTGCGCTTTGTTTCACTGATGAATATTCTTGGGCATTTGAAGATGTGTTAGCAGGAAATGCAAGCATTTCTACTTCAGGTACTAATGCAGAGTGGATGTCATGTGCTTTCTACTTCCTCAGGGTTCACAACAATTTACTCTCAGGTGGTATTTGTTGAACATCCGCTAACTGGAATCCAGTTAGCTTCTTGAATGTTCTTAACAAATTATTAAATTATGAAATTAAAAAAAAAAAAAATTAAATTTCGAAAAATATTTCCGATAATATTGATAATAAGACAAGACGTTTACGAATTGATATTAATATCGGCCTATGCATTGGCCTGCTTCGGCAGCAGATCGAAGACGGCCAGCTGATCCTGATTGACGGCCTGCTGATTGGCTTCAAAGGGACTGGAAATCGAGCAATGGTTATTCTGCCATAGTACCATGGTTCATGAAATGGGTTCCCCTTCAGGGAGCTCGAGTTCATGACAGCAATGAATGTCCGTAAGAAGATCATCTCAAGTGGCCAATGTCAAGATCTTAAAGGTCTATCGTGCAAACCGAATATATATATATATATATATATATATATATATATATATATATATATATATATATATATATATATATATATATATATATATATATATCGAACCCGAGTTTACCTATAATCATACATGCAGAGTTACCATACAAATATGCATATTCTATTAGAAATTTTTGGATTTTGTTTTATGTTCGTCACTATTACATGTCAGTTTTTTCAATATCAACTTTGTTTTTTTCAAATGAGAATACCTTTTTCAATATTTTATTTGAAAGTAGATTTTTTTTTTCCATGAAATTAAGGTCTGAGAATTTACTTTCTTCAACGGTTCTGAGAAGTAGTGATTGGGCCAGGACCACGTTTGGACCTCCAAGTTTTAAGAGTATCGCACCTGCTTTTTAGAATGTGCCCTGGTTGTCAATAATGGACTCTGCATCTGAGTAATGGACTGATATAGCAGACTTAATAATTATGTTCCTTGGCCGGAATCGAATTAGAGACTGGGATATAAAAGTTAAGTAATTTGCCAACTGAGCTATCCCACTCCAAATAAGAAAATACTTATCTATAACTTAAGAATGACACTTATACAAAGTTTTGCTTATTCATTGGTCGGTTGAAAATCTATTAAAAAGAAAGTTTGTTCTAATAAGGAAACAATATCACAACGTGATACAAACATCATTTTGTGCATAAATATAAAATTTGTAATCCCATTTAAAATTTAAAATAAAAATTTGATAGTATAAAATTATTGTATGTAATGAGAATAAAATAACTAAAAAGTAATATGGAAATATATCGAAACATTGAAAGATTGAGTGATGTAATGAGGAAACGTAGATTGACGTTTTGTGGGGATTTGATGAGAATGGAAGAAAGAAGACTGACGGAGAAAATTTTCCAACACAGCCTCCAAAAACAGAAAAAGAATACATGGATAAGGATGGTAAAGGAGGATATGAGGGTGGCAAATGTGCATTAGAATTCTATGTGGGATAGAGACCGATTTCGGACAGTAGTCAACAGGATCAAATTTCCGGAAATGGTTAAGACACAAATTAATAGACGGTGGTCAGATGAAAGAAGAATGCATCAGGCTGAGGTAGTGAAGAGATATTGGAGGGAGCGAAAGAGCAAGAAATGAATTGTTGAGCGTGGTCCACAGATGGCCGAACTCGTAAGAAGAAGAATAAAATATTAATATATCCTATATAACTATTCATGTTATTATTCGGAGTTTATGAACGAGCTTGATAGATCATAGGAGTCCAATAGCAATCGATATACCACAGACTAACATTCCAGAAATTTTATAAATATAATAATGTGAATAGAAAAGTCCAATTTGGAAAAAATTTCATTGAGAAAACATGTAGGAGTTAAAGTTTACAGCTATTATAAGGTATTTATAAATAGTTCAAGGATCCTTAATGTCTCAGTTATAAAATGAATCCATAAAATAAATACATTTTACAGCTAACCAGTTTTCTTCATCAAATATGCCGTTTCAATATATGTGTTATACTCAATAAAGCATTGAAAATAGAGATAAAAATAATCGAATGGATCTTTAAATAAATACATTTATATAACAACAATAAAAGTACATTCACTTTTAAGTTTAGAAATTTATTTGGAATTTTTATATTCGATTTTTATTACCTTGACAAATGTGAAGTTATTTAACTTTTTAATCCAAATACAACAGTTTATTTTTAATGAAATTATTGTATGAATTATATGAAACATATTTTATAAGGAATGTACGCTGTTATTATTTAAAAAAAAATAATGACATTAAATCGTTTTGATAACACTATTCCTGATTTTATACCTAATATGGCAAATCATTAGGCGAAATATGGTCAATTTTTGTATTTCAGAAGATATTTTAACATTTTATGAAAGTCGTTGAAGACTTTTTTTGAGGAATATCGTTTTGTTCCTAAACTTTGAGATCATTGAGGTCGTGTAAATCTGAAGATGACATCGACACCATTGACAGCAATATCTTCATGATTACACTTTTGAAGATATTGAGGAGAAAGAGTATTTTAAAGAATGATCAACTTCTGAGAATTTTGATTCTGTTTCTTTTCTTTACTTTTTTAGATGCTCAATGATGTGAAGCTATAGATTAATCGAGTGTGAAGCTATTTGGGAGACTAATGTGAAACTTAGCATGGAAGGAAATCTGGTTTGGACCCATTCAGCAACATACTTATTATGTTTTTACCATTTATGAATATTTTTACCATTATGGAAAAGTTAATTTGAGACATAATAAGGAAAACTGACAATTTAACGAATGATTAAGGGTTGTAAAGATTGGATATGAGAAGATTTGGAACTTATAATTATTATAATATAAGCTCAACTCCGTCTGTTCAAATAGGTATATATATGTATAGGTATACGTATATGTGTAGGTATAGGTATGCGTATATGTGTAGGTATAGGTATATGTGTGTATAGTATATGTACATAAAGGTATATTTGTATAGGTATAAGTATATGTAGGTATATATGTTTGTCAAAATGAAGTCCTGGGTAGCGGATCTGTGTTTAGAGGAATTAACGGGACATACCTAATTTCATTATTAATTTTTTATATTGAATATTATTTATTTTATTATAATTATAAAATAATTAATAATTTTATGTATAATTATATTAATATTTATCTTATTTTTCAAATCTAAAATCATAATTTTATCAGTTGAGGTACGCATGATGGTATAGAAAGATAAATATAATCAGGATTGATGAATTTATTGCCACTTTTATTGGAAATTATTTTATAAGAAAACTAGTTTCGAATGCTAAATATCCATCTTCAGTTCTGAGGAGATCTAATAGATATATGTTAGATCTTCTCAAAACTGAAGATGTTCTCAAAAGCATTCGAAACTAGTTTTCTAATAAAATAATCCAATGGAAGTGCCAATTAATTCATTAATCCTAATCATAACTTTATTTTTGTTTCTACTAGTATTAAAAATTATCAGGGATTGTATAATTTACAACTTCTTGACAACTAATATCCTTAATACTTTGCCTCATAAGCAATATGAATTCAGCATTATAGTGTAAAAATTGTTTATTTTTATTAGTTTTTCAGATTATTATTTACAGTTAAAATTAACAATAATTATAAAAAAATTGTATATATGAGCCCCAAAATTCAATCGTTTTTAATTCTTGAAATTTGAAAAAGTAGATTTTTTGAGAGATCAGTCAATAAAAAATAAGAAATGTGAAAACAACACAACATTATCTTATTTATATTATGATAAATAATAATATTTATTTTTAACAATTCATATTTTCTGGAATATTGATAATGTCCTTTCATGTTACTGGTCTGGCTTTAAGTAGGAAAATATCGTTTTAACATAAAATCTATACTTATTCAAACCCATTCATTTCTAAACTTGCTTTTTATTCGACTTTTACTGGTTCAAATACTTGTTGTATTTATTATTGGGAATAATTTTGAATATTTTTTGGGCGCAAGAAATTAATTTTTTCAATTAAAGATACGTTTTATTCATCAAACGTCAAATCATTTTCATATTATATTCAATACTAGCATACCCTGTCGCGGCTTCGCCCGCTCTCATAAGTAAAGAACTGAGATTATTTTAACGAATAATTGAATTCGATTTGCTTATCGATAAAAATCTTGTATTGAAGTGTGGAATTTAACATTATTTCTTCAATAATCTTTTCAGTAATTTTTAACTTGTTAAAACGCATTAATTTTGTGTTTGAAAAGTACGCAAAAGCATAAACGAAAATTAAAAATTTCCTTGACCTATGAAGATGCTGTGGTTAAAGTTTGGTACAGATTGGTTCAGTAGCTTTCGCAGTTAGTGATCACAAACGATGATCACCTTTTATATGATGGTATAGATTTTTACGATTGTAAATTGCATATAAAAATTGAGAAATTCTAAAATATTTTTCTAAATCGACCTTAACATTTAGTTAACAGACAACAAAGGAAGGAATATGTTAAATTACAAGAATCCTGCGTGTATTTTTTTTTCTGTTACCTGTGACACAATATCGAGAAACAGGAGCGTGAAGAGTTCAAACCACATACTGCGACGGCAGGAAGTCCCAGAACAGGCTCCACGACCTTGCGACCACTTTCTACAAAGCTAAGAAATTGTACTACATCGTAAAGGAAATATCATAAATCTTTCTCATGTTTGATTTGTTTTAAACTGGGTCTGTAACAGAAAAAAAATCCCTTGGTCACTGTTACGGTGATGTTTTATCGACTGCCAATGGGCTCCAATGATTCATTTTATCCTAGTTCATTTAGAGTTTATGAAAGAAAATGTTGTAATGATTCTTTTTAACAGAAACTTAACTAAACCAATTTTTTTTTTCTTATTCGAAATAAAAATAAATGCAAAGAATTTGCTCCTTTTACATTATTTGAAAAATTGTGTATTAAAAATTAAAGAGAGAGAGAGAGAGAGAGAGAGAGAGAGAGAGAGAGAGAGAGAGAGAGAGAGAGAGAGAGAGAGAGAGAGGAGAGAGAGAGAGAGAGAGAGAGAGAGAGAGAGAGAGAGAGAGAGAGAGAGAGAGAGAGAGAGAGAGAGAGAGAGAGAGAGAGAGAGAGAGAGAGAGAGAGAGAGAGAGAGAGAGAGAGAGAGAGAGAGAGAGAGAGAGAGAGAGAGAGAGAGAGAGAGAGAGAGAGAGAGAGAGAGAGAGAGAGAGAGAGAGAGAGAGAGAGAGAGAGAGAGAGAGAGAGAGAGAGAGAGAGAGAGAGAGAGAGAGAGAGAGAGAGAGAGAGAGAGAGAGAGAGAGAGAGAGAGAGAGAGAGAGAGAGAGAGAGAGAGAGAGAGAGAGAGAGAGAGAGAGAGAGAGAGAGAGAGAGAGAGAGAGAGAGAGAGAGAGAGAGAGGTAAAATGGAAATTAGAGAAAGTAGGAAAAAATTAAGTGATAAAAAAAAAAAATCAAGTGTGAACAAGATTCAAAGAAAGAATATTTTTTTCAAATTGTAGAATACTTCAAACGTCGTAATGAAGGCTTATTCAAAGTTAGTGGAAACGATGGCACATTAACAGTTGAATACCTAAGGGTTTCTGTTGACCACATCCTGTGCTATCTTCCTCACTTTTCAGACAATGACAATCATTCTTCAGCATTACGATTAAGAATACTTGGAAACGTCGACAAAAGCCTGATAGGACAGCACCACCCTCCTGCAATGACGACTGTGTATCTCCTTCAATACTAAACCCCACCCGTACCTTCTTTCTATTCCCATCCCACAGCATCCTCTTCATAGTTCAATTATGATTATATCTCAGACGATGTCTTTCATCACAGATTTTTAAATATCTTCTGTATGTGTAGATTTTGTTTTCCAATCTTTTTTTTTTTTTTTTTTTTTTTTAATTCTCCTCCCTCTCCCCCTGCACTCGCTTTTGTCTGTTACTGCTGAGACAAACTTTATTTTTCTTGAAATATATTTTCTCCTGCTACAAACCCCATTTCAACAGTTTTTGTCCTCTTCATAACACACTTGAGAGTGAAGGCACTAAGTGAGGGGTTGCAAGTGATATACTTGTGCGTTAGATTTATTTCAGAAAGAACTCAACCACCTTAACCTAGATGCCCCTTCGCAATGGCTGAACAGCCTATCGAGAGTAAGGCAATTAGAAGTGATTGTTTCCATTCCATATAAATCACTTTATGAAGATATTATCAGATATTTCATCATTAGCTCATTGCGGCTGATGCTCATGATGCAGCAATTAGTGGATGCAATAATACCCAGCACAGGTAATTTAACGTTGTAAGAGTCAGCTTCCACATAACTTCTGGGGAAATTTATCTTAGAGATGTTCTATCTTGCGTAAGAGATCCCCCTCCCGTGAAGTCATCCAGTTCATGAAGGGTGCTCCGCAGGGATCACCGCTAGGCCCCAACTTGTGACCATTTATGGAACAGAACTAATTTTAACGGGCTCATGTGCTCTTTTAATGTGGCTACTAGACAGCTTCATGATTTCAGTTATGTAATAGAAATATTTAATCGATAAATTTAAGCCTTTTGAGATAAAGAGCATGACTTCTATTGCCAACGCTATTATATTTTCTCTAAAATGATTTGTCTTACATAGGCCTTGCCACACCTAATAAAGTTCATAATTAACAATAATCAATATTGAAATGTTTATATTGATTCTTAATTGGAACATTATTCCAGAGGTTTATTTCTTTGGTTGATATTGTGATTCCCAACGCAGATTTAAAAAATAAAGTGGTTGACGAGCCTCCTGTTTATATTATATAAAAAGAAACCGAACCGACCGCGAAACCTGCTGATCTCAATGGAGCGGCAACCAGTTCAGTAGAATCGCCCGACCTTGACTCGTTGGCCCAGCAGCGACATTTCTTCTGCGGGTTTTTGAACTCTTCTCTCTGTTAAACGTTTAGGTTCGTTTATGGTAGCAGATCGAGGTAAATATCTGCTGGTGAAACGAAATAATCGCGTTAGTTTAAAAGCAGTTGCGATGATGCCCAACTTTGATCCAAAGTATTCCTTGATGGCTTTACCGAGATTGCCAAATATCGTTTCACAACTCGATCGATTGGTTTGAGACTCGAATTCCTCCACTGTAGCCTGAACTATAGTAGATCGTTCGTCGATCTATCAAAAGTTAAAGAAGATTAGCTTGTGATTTCATAATTTAAAATAATACAATCAGGGGCTCTACTAAACCATCCAATTCATCTCGTATCCAATCCTTACAATCCAAAATCCTCCTTGCTCACTTACAAAAAAGCTTATCCATAAAGACCATAATGTTCTATATGTTTCTGATTTGAAGGGATTATGTAGCCAAACACAGTTTTGAGTACTTTGTGTTTAATTTTTTTTTTTGTATTTTCCTTTAGCAGGGAAATGTTACATAGCTCCTTCATCTTCTTCATACCTCCTTTTCTAGTTGTTTCGAAATATTCAAATTTTGATACCTAACACTTCTGCACATGAATTATTCATCCAATGAACTGGATTGTATTTAAAAAAAACAAAAAAAAAACGTATCCCCTACATTTAGTCCAAACTAGACACCCCTTCTTTCATAGTAAACTCAATAAGCATTCATATATACAAGTTTCTTAGCTTGTTTCCCATTTAATTCCTGAATAACCTCAGTGGTGCCTGAAAAGAAGATAGCTTCGGGACCTTCTCATATAGAAGGTATTACCTACCGCAAGTAGTTGCATTAAAAGGATTTGACATGCTATTATGAAAACTTTACAATCACATTTACAGGATTTTTTTTTTTTTTTTTTTTTTTGTATGCAGTTGTAAATAGATAAATAAAAATAGACTGATAAATGCCCTTATCGCTCTGAATATGTAAAACAATCATTAGGGAACAATTATATCGACTAAAGAAACAGCAAAGTATATTTTCAAACAGCTCATACCACCTTGAATAGTTTGAGAGAAGACACTAATTCGAATATTTACATTAAACCTTTTAATCCTTCACTAAAGTTGAAAAACAAAGTAGTGAAGATGCTGATTGAACTTCTGGTGGTGGAACATCTTCATTATTAGTTATTTTGTAAACTTTGAATAAATAACATTCAAAAATATTTGAATGAATATATGTTAATTATAGATGTAAATAGAAGAATAGATATTCTTAATTATAAGCATAAGTCGAATATGCAAGTTTCTTATGTAACTTCTTTCTAATATTATTTATATATCAAGATTATTCCTAGATTATCAATCTTGCGCGAATATGTAAAGAGCAGAAGAGCTTCGTTTTTTTTTAAAATATATACTCTAAGATCTATATTTTACGTTAATTTAGACTTTACTTATTCATGTCTTATATTAAAATAATCTATTGATGTCTTTTTCTGAAACATATGCTGCCAGAGTATAGTAAAAATTTATTATAAACTTATGTCATTCTTTGATTTGTTATTTTTGTTTTACGAAATAAAAATGCAGGCCAATAACCATGTTAAAGAGAAATGTTTAGGATTTCTTCCATTCAGAACATAATTACTTCAAGATTCCAGAAACATCTTGACTTAAAACTTATTATTTTTTTTAGTTTATCAAAGAAAATAATATGTATTGCCAATTTTAATAGTTTTATCATTAGTTCAATTTGTTTGCTTGTCGAGACTCCACTTCCTTATGTACTATAACTAAGGCAGGAAGCTACAGGAAAATTCATTCCGTGGATTCACAATGATATAAACTCCAACCCTCTTCGGTCGGATTGTTACTAGCGCCTCAGAGGTTACGAGAATACTAAAGTGCCTAGATACTAACACGCCATTTCGGCATCAGCTCTAATAAGTTCTATGTTTACTGTTTGTTGTTTCTATGTTCATTGTTTTATTAATGTGAATTAAGTAATCAGTTAAACATCTTATTTCACAGAACTTCCCAATGTTCAGTGTAATTCCACTTCCCGACTAGAATGTTATATGCAGAAAGACGCAAACTATTTGCTTATTCCATGTCCGTGAGGGAGTAATGCCAGATTTAAACTCCAGTGGCAAGCTCAAAAAAGAATTCACGACATAGTGTTTCACCATTACGGAAGGAATCGTCATGATAAAATATTTTAAAAGAAAATGCTAATTTCGCTCTCTTGCCTTTATCTATGGGTTTTAAAAATATGTTTTGGGGAACATTACAATAAGCTTTCTGAAAATAATAGGAATTAATAAAACCTAGTTTTATGATCAATTATTCAATACGTTTTCAAACCCTTTTTAATATTTTTTTTCTTTATTATTAAGATAGTACTACTAACGATGAAAGAAGTTAACGATAGCAAAATGCAAAGCAACATAAAGATATGTTATTCAAAATATTGTATTAGATTGTTATTAGAAAAAATATAAGAGGCAAAGAAAAAAAAAAAAAGATAAACTTTTATTAGTTAAATTTTCATATTATTTTAAACTAATTTTTTTCGGCTTTTTAGTTGGGCCGTATCAATGAATCTAAGAATCTCACGACTAGAAATGTAACGACTTTTAGTTTTAGATAGATGCTTAGGAACGCTCTATTACCTAATAATGTTGTATAATCACTTACTCGTACTCATTTATTTTCTCAAAATAATTGGTTACGTTTTCTATAACGTTACATACGTTAAAAAAAAAGTTTATTGTTGCTTTGTCATTGAATTAAACTTTACTAGAGGTACGCTAATAAGCTCTAAAAACAAACGAACAGTTCAAAACTTCAGAACATTGCAACATAGATTATATATATTAAATTTTAAAAATGTAAGACTATAAATAGGTCAAATGGAAGGGCTTTTGAAAGAAATCACGAACTAGACTAGACTGAGTGTAAAGATACGAAAGGTTGAGTTGGGTAGATACATAAATATATTTGTGTAAGTATTTATATGAATTTAACTTACTATCTACGCTATATCGTGATATATTTTAGAATTTGAAAGATCCCCTCCTATTTTGCTTCCGTAGGTTAAGTATCAACATTTTTGATTTCGGTGTAGCAAAGTGCTGATGTTTATTTATTTATTTTTTTTATTTCTATGTTTTTAGAACTGGTGAATGTTTAACATTCGAGACTAGTCTTTGAATTAAAAAAAATCTAATACAATTGGACAATTTTATCAATCCTAATTGTAAAGCTCTTATGTTCTCTAGGTCATGCTTGAATTATTATTTAAAAATAATTATAATATTTTTATCATGCTTTGATCAGAAAATAATTCATGACAGACGAAAATTTTCAGGATTAGCTTCTCTTAGTATGTTGAAAAAAATCTTTAATCGTTCTTAGATTTTCCATGTCAGCCCTAAACTTTTTGGCCTTCATCATAACTTGATGAATAATGAACCATAGTTTTTATAACTAATAGGAAATTAAATAAGTTGTTATAGTTTTCACTGTAGCCATAGAAAAGAGTAATTTTTATGAAAGAAATGTTTGAGGTATTTATTTATTATTATTATAATATTATAATATTATTAGTTTCAAAGGCATAAGAAGAAACAGATATATGAAATGGAAATATTACCGATTTTTACTTCCAATAAATTATTATATGGCTCATCCATTATGTTATTATCGCCTAAACTTTTGTATAAATTGGAAAATTCTTTGAGAGTGTATACTTCAGAATTGAAGAACTATGGTTTTTGACATAGAGGTAATGGAAAAAACTACAAAGGAAGAGGTTTTCGCTAGCCCAACCGGACCAATAGGGGTCTTGATCTTATTGAAAGCTAATGTTTAAATTGCCAGACGCTCAGAATCTATTTATCAAATTTTACGGCCGTTTTGAACGCTTATATCCTGACGTTATGGACATAATCACATTTGTCAATGATTCGCTGTGAATCCTTTTGCAATGCAAATGCAAACATTTGCTCTCGAGTGAATGTCCAGAGAGGAATACGAAACATATCTTGCTTAAAATATTACAATGTTTATTCGAACTGCCATGCAATAATCTTTATATAAATTTCCTGAAATTGGCCTTCAGAAATCAAATAGTATTTCATAAAGTTCATAATAAATCTTAAAAAAATTATGGAATAATTAATTCTCATATTAAAATTATGTTAGTTAATTTATTAATGTGGCCTTAGATATGTGGTCATTGTCACTTAATGTGAATGTGGATAGGCTTTAAAAATATATGTTTTCTGGTGACCCCATTTTAAAATATAGATACACCCTAGTACCGTCCTTACCACTTTCGCCATATTCTTTTTATTAGTAAATAATGATCCCTTCATTACATCCCCAAATCTGCAAAAATTGTGTCAGCATTGGAGGACATAAATCCAAACAAATATCATCAAACAACCTTTACCTTTCGTCGTAAACCTACTACTTCGTCCTACAGTATCCTTTAATGATATTCCACTGGTTTCCGTTGGACAGATCCGCTACTTAGGACTCTATTTGGACAAATGCCTTACATGAAATCCACATACAAGACTTTTTTTTTTAACTTTTATTGTGCAATTAATTATTACAATGTGCCACAAATGTGGGCAATAAGTTATATAGATGGCTTTATGATCACATTCATGCATTATGAACATCAACAAGAAATAATAAATAAAAAAATTTAAAAAAAAGGACAGAAAAGAACAATGTTATACCTTAATAATATGAAATATACAATATAGTTATATAAGTGTTGATGTTTTTCAACACATATAAGTGAAATATATGAATAAAAAGATATATACAAAATAAAATAATAAAATGAACAAAAAATAACAGTAAAAATAAAACTCATAAAATTCATTTAGAATATAGAGATCCCCCAACCAGACCTGTCGTTTCACTTGTGCGGAACAAGCCAGGTACAGAGAGGTCCCAGCTCTTCTTTCTCAGCTGCGTCACTGATGTAAAAAAAAAAAATCAGTGGAGGACATGAGTGGAGTAACTAACAACCACATACAGAACTAAAACAAGAAACTGCTTGTCATTAAAGACTACTTTAACTTTTACTAGATAAACGTTCAAAACTTCCAATAAATTACAATAGACTCAATTACACGACAGTAATTAGACCTATTTGGACATACGGAGTTGAACTTTGGCCCTCCACTAAACCCATATGTCACACACGTACGGATCTTAATGCTCCATATGTAGCTGATTTTGTCCAAACCAGATACCTATCATTTCATAGTAAACTCCACACCCACTCAAATCTACTAGTCTCTCAACTTGTTTCACCCAGAAGCGTCTGAAAAGAAGATGGCCAAGAGACCTTCTAATCTTAAACTTTCATTGACTAGTTCTTTACAAGTTACTGACGTTGTTATCATTTTCCTCAAATTAACTTGTATTATCGTATACTGATGTATAAATAAATAGTTAATAATAAATAAATAAAATAAAGATACATTCACCCAAGAAATATTTAATAATTTTTTCTTATATATATATATATATATATATATATATATATATATATATATATATATATATATATTAGAGTTTTGTACGAGTATCTTGTATAGTTAAAGTATTATTATTTTTTTTTAAATTAATTTAATTGTACATAGTGTATTATGAATTATTTAATTCAGTTTTAACCTTTTTTATTTTTCTTATCATTTGATGATTTTATTTTAAATATAATTAATTTTATGTGAATGATTAACTTCCCGATGGCACCTTTGTGTATTGACTTTTGCATCAAAATCACGACTTATTATTTTTCGTTAACACATAAATTACCAATGTTGTTAGCATTGCTTGTTTGTAAGATTTTACTTTAATTTCTTTCATTGTTTCAGAATAAAACAGTCTTGTTCCTCACTTTCGTGCCAGTTCTTTAACACCTCATCCTGTTACTTCCTGGTGAAACATGTCGTCGGTTAGAAAAGATCTACAGCAAGATCATGACTTGGGTTTCGTGATTAGGTCCAAGTTCCATTCGTTATTGAGCGGACAGTGATTAATTGTCAACTGCGGTCATAAGATAATAAGGGTTCCTTGTTATCTATTTAAATAAGGGTAAAATTTAAAGATTCAGTATTTAATATATTGCTATACTGAGTATAATTCAAGCATATAACTCTAGAGAATCCAGGTATCAAACGGTACAATTTAAGTAACAAAACAAGATGGGAAAATAATCCGATTAATAGATTATTTGTAGATAACTACATCCTAATTTTTGTCAATCAGAGTTCAGAATTAATTGGTCAAACAAATTATTCCAATGTCATCCAGAGATACACGACATCATTAAAAGAAACACCGAGGGACAAAAAGGACTGCACTATAAATCATGGTAGTCCCCACTCTGGTTCAAAAAACTCAAAACATTCTGTTCCACCTTGCTATCAATTAAAATTGAAGACTAAGGGCCTACAGGGTTTACTTTACTTTTCGGGGGACTTCACCATCAGTGCCTCCTAGATTTCATCAAAAAGAGACCTGGAGCAGCTAGGCCATAGCGTCAGGCCACAAACAATTGTATCCAACGTACTCCCACCGCACTGCAAAAAAAACGACCACTCCCATTGTTCTTTGTGGATCGGGAGCCAGCAGATAACAATGTGGAGGTTTTAACATCAAAAGATTGGTGGTACTCCGTGGAAAATTTGAAGCACCTCGAGTTAAAACAAAAAAAGAATTGTACAATGTACTAGATGTCAAAACCGTAGGCCACACGAAAAACGTATTGGTAATCGTCAGGCAAGATGTGTTAAATAGTGCAAGGGCACCCACAAAGATTTTAACAGCAACATGCTTAAAAACAAGAGATACAAAACCAGCCTTGTGGGTCCTCTGTGGTGAGAGTCACCCTGCTAGACTCTAAGGGATGCCAGTTTATACAAATACAGGCAGAAGCAAAGAGCCTCCAACTCACCACAAATAGAAAATCCTTGTTCCTGAACGACATCCGAAACAATAGTAACTTCCATCCAGAATCAACAGAATTTTCAGTCAACAATTTTTCTAGACACTTTCCTCCACTGCCATCAACATCAAAAGCCCAACAACCTCTGAAGCAACAAACCCATCAACTCAGCCAGCCGTTCAACTGCAGAACCCCAGCCGTAATCCCCCCCAACACCTCAGTTCAGAAAAGCCGGTGGTCATCTCAACTTTCATCAACCAAACTCAATGAATTCACGACGGTTTGAACGAAGCGAAATCGACGGCCACAGAATCAGGCGTCTCAATCCTCCCTTCCATCACCCCGACCTCTCCTAAAATAACACAACTTTTCCTTTTAACTCCCATCAACAAACCCAACAGACTCCGAAAAAAACATCATCAAAAACAAGTAAACCAAACAGACCAAGACTCCACTAACAAACTTATGAGCAAATCACACCTCAACAAAATCCAAAGCCAAATCCCATTCCGTGTTACCGTCGTCAAGACAGTTTAACCTTCCGCCCCTCAAACTATCAGAATCCTATCCTATTTCCTCCCAAGGTTTTGGTGATATTTCATCGATTCCTGTCCTCCTTTCCTTCCATCGCGGTGAAACTCCAAGCCAAGAAACCATTGAGCACCTTTAATTACCCTTCACCTCCTTCACAAGATCCCGTTGACAGAAATCACGTCTACTGTTCCTCGCCTGATCCAAAACTCCTTGGGCAGTTCTTTTATGGAACGCAAGATGGTTTTGCTCAATCACAGAAATGAACTAGACAGCTTCTTACAACGAACAATAACATTCACGTTGCCCTAGATTGCCGAGACCCCACCCACTTGACGCCTAATTCGTATTTCCACATCAAAGACTATAGCAACTTACAGATCTGACCACACCGGAACAAAACCAGCACATGGTATGGGACTTGATCCTAATCCATATATCTCTAGATGACACCCTGATTCCTTCCTCTCCAACTAGACACCATTCAGTCTACCGCATTGGATCCTAATCCGCTCTTCCATTTTATACCTTACTCCCCTTTCGAGCGCTGTATATTGTCCGCCCAGGAAATAGCCTTTCCTCTCAATAATATTTTCTGCTTCTCCTTATTCCAAGTACCTTTGTGCTGACGGGCTTCAATTGTGACAGCTGTGGGGATTACAACGATAGAACACACAGTCGCTGGGGCTGTAGCACATCCAATTCCCGAGGTAGTATGTGTACTTTCCCCGTGTATCATCCTTAAACCAATTACCCTACCCTTTCATCGCTAACCATCGCTACCTACGCTGGCCTACATCCCTTAAAAAACGGCCCAGATATTCTCGGACATGATTCGTCACCTGATCGCAAATAATTACTACTTGACCTAGACTACAATAGATGCCTTAGATGGACCTTTCCTCTGATCTAGGCCCCAGTTTTGCTTACCGTACGATTCTCCGTCCTATTATCAAACCTTCTCCTCCATCCTTAATAACTTGACGAGCTAGACGGGGACACATTCCGGTGACTTAGAAACCCATATAGACTTAAAATCCTCTAAAAACATCTCAACAATCGGACACGGCAATAGAACACCTTACTGAATCAATACAAACCAGCAAGCAGAAACTACCTTAAAAATAGAATAAATACGCTCAGAAGCATGGTCTTCCCTCAATATAGTGGGTTCTTACTAGTCGAGGAAACGACGAGTAGAGCCAAATGGCATAGAATCGATACCATATGACAAAAACCATATACCAAAATAACCAACAACCTTAAAACAGAGAACTTAAAAATAAAAATGTGAAAATTTACAGAAACAAACTGACCAACTATCTGTTTCCGGACAATCATTAGGAACAAGACCAAAAATGAACTGTTTAACATTCAAAACCTTTAAATCATCTCTCATCACTCCAGGCTCAGAAGCCCTGGACCAAATCTTTAAAAATAAGGAACATACGATTAATTGTCCCAACAACTATCCTCTCCTTTTTTTTTTTTTTTTTTTTTTTTCATGATCGGTTATAATCCTAAAGAAAAATATTATCTTAGACATCAATCTAAATGTTTAAATAGGAAAATATAAAAAATATCAAAATTGATGTCATCATGACGTATATATATATAAATATAAAAAAACGTGTATATATATATATATATATATATATATATATATATATATATATATATATATATATATATATATATATATATATATAAAGAATGTATTTCAAACTAACAATAAGAAATAAATCGTTGAGGTATATACTCCGATTTATTTATTCCAAATTTATTCTACGAAAAAAAAGAACCTAGTGGTTTGGGCATTCTACTTATGAAAATATAAACATAACATATTTTGTAATTATTGTAATTAAAATTAATGAATAGAATTAGAAACTAGCTAACCTTGGGGTAAGTACGTTAAAGAACAAATTTTTTTCTTACTGACATATTTATAAATGATGGAAAAATGATTTTTCAAAACGCACACCATGTATTTGGGTGATTCTCAGATTACCGGCAATTTTTAGTCCATTAAAATTTTTACTCAATTGATCAAATCCTTCTTTAGTTTTTGTCCACTGATATAGCAGAGAAGAAATATTTCTGCATAATACAATATTAAAAATGAAAGTATAAATTACTAAATTGATTTTATGATTGCTTAAGCTACTCAAATGTCATTACCATGGTGTGTCCCACTCTTAGTTTACTTGTTTACATTCATTCATTTCTTTCGTTACGTAAGGTAAATGGTTGTGGAATTTATTTCCACACATAAAGGAAAACTCAACAAACATAAAGTTTTCAGTTTTGTATTTTTGATAATATTGTAATATGTAAAGTTTAAATAGCTCCAAACTTTGTCCCATCATTATGATGTCATTACCAAGCAAACAAATAATTTGTAGAGAAACAGTCGCGAAAATAGGGCCACGGCGGGAAAATATTTTCCAGGGGTAGTGGTAGTACCCCGGTAGCTGAAGACCAGCCGTCAAAGGTCAGGCAGTGAGTTAGGGAAATTTCGCCCACGTTTTTCTTTGTGAAATAAGTCACATACTTTTTTTGTTGTCATTACCACGCTTTATATTATCATAGTAAATTTTAAAATTAGTTTATTGGCTTTAATTTAATTAGGAATATCATTTGTTGTATGACAGTTGGCAGAAAAAATGTTTGTTTTTTTTTTTAGTCATCTAGAGGTTATGTTTGAATAAAAAGCCCGAATTATTAGCGTGGTAATGACATGAACAGTGCGATAATGAATATTTTTGAACTATTGCTACCTTAGATTTATAGGTTTTCTCCTGAATTAACTGTGTTTAAGTTTAATTGACCATTTAGTATTTTATTTTTGATTAGCACTGAATTATTAGAAATATTGCCTGAAAAGTTAATTTTTTTCTATTTCTTCCCCTAGGCTCTCAATAACAAAACCACCAATGGCTTCTTCACCAATATACTTTTAAAAAATTATATTCAAGTGATTATCATTGCCTAGCTGATGTTATCATTACCGCACTATTAAAGTTTTAAAATTCTCATGAAAATATGACTTTTGATCTTGACCATTTGTTTTTCTTAACTGCTAAACGACCATAGAAATTGTTAATATTTAAAAAAAAATTTAACAACAGTAAAAATTATTAAAAAATTTTTACTGAAAATTGCCTTTATTTAATCACCCATTTATAAAACATAATCTGAAAATACCTCTTTTAATTAATTTTATAATTTTATTTTTTTGTGGTTATTTCTTCGTTCTATTTTATTATCGTAACTCACTATTTCTCCATACTATTTTAAATTATTCAGAATTACTAGATTATCAAGCAAAGAAAAGTTGCCATATATTTCATTTGTATAAAAATCTCCAGAACTTTTTTCCATGATCTCACTACGAATGCAGATTTAAGCATTATTGGAGGTCAGTGACATAGCAACTGCTAAGAAAATTTTATTGTAAAAAGGCTATACTACTTTGAGGAATAAGAATTGAGTACATTTTTAATAACTATTTTAAATTTACAATGTGTCGACATTGAATTAATCTAGAAATGCTTGACCGTCAAAATAATCTGGTTACCAAGGCATAAACTGCGTTTCGGAGAAAGCAGATTGGGGTCCATTTTTCCAATAAATTACTTCCTAAAGTTCTAAGTATTGCAACAGCTACGTAGGAAGCGCCGGCAGTAACGCTAGATGTCAATGGGGTAGATAACTTGTGCAATTGGCACAGCCGCTTCCCAGTCACATGGGACTTGTCGCAGAGCTCTTTAAAAAGACAAAAATTCCCTGAGGTTCGGTTTGGGAAAGGAACCGATTGAGGAAATCAAGATGTTGAGAATGGCTTTGCGCAAGGATGTGAAGCGTTCTTCGCCTATTTACCAAGCATTAGCTCTCTTGCGAAAGGATGAATCCACTTTAAATCCAATTTTGATTTCGTCCTATTGAGTTCGCCACCTCAAGGACCTCTAGTGCTTTGTCTATAATTTCTATGCGAATGCAATTTTTATATTCGCAATGACAATAATCATTCCATTTATGATTGATTAGTCCATTTTAGTATTTGAAAGATCGAACTTCGTGATATTATACAAGAGCTGTGTTGCTTTAATAAATTATGACAAATATATTATTATTTTATAATTTGATGTAAGATACAATTTTTGTGTAAAAATAAGGTTATTTAAAATTTTATCAAATAAACATACTATATAGTTACTAATCATGAAACTCCTACTAACATGTTCTGGAATAAATGACCAGGATTTGTTTATATTTTTTTTCATTCGTAGTCTTTAAGTTCTTAATATTTCCTTTTTTCTTACTATTAAAACGTAAACCAGTTTCCTTATTGTCGGTTTTTGATCGAGAACCTTATATTTTGTTTTATTTATAATTAATACCATCGACGAAACTTACGACCTCCTGAAGTCCTGCTTGGATGAGAGCCCTTGGATGAAAACGGAGATATATTTGGAGGCTCCAAAGCAGATTATTAAGTAAATATTTGTTATTTTATAACTTTTGACTAAACATATTTTAACTAAATGAATATCATTACTTTTCCTTTCCCATTTTCGCTCTTCTTTTCTCTCAGTATTTTCTCATCATTTCTGCTTGTATTTACTTCCTTTTCTTCGATCACGTAGAACATTTCTGTTTTTCTTTAATTTCCACTAAAACCTTGGTTTCTTTTAATTCCTTTTCGTATTGGTATCTGTCTAGGCAGTTTTTGTATATTATTTTGGATTTTTCTGTTTCCTGTCGCATTTAATTTATGCCCTCCTACGCTTTTGTATACTCGGATTTTGTCAAACTTTCTTGTTTAGCCCCCTTTGGTCCATTCTTTTCATGTGCCCGTAGAATCTTAGTCTTCTGATTCTTTTTTCGGTTGCTAGGTATTTTATCTCTCTACAGATTTCCTGGTTGGGACTTAACATGTAGTCTTCCTGTGTATTCTTGAGTCCATAGATTCTCCTCAGTATCCTGTTCTCTATTTTCAGTAATTTTTCTAGTCTACGTCTACGCTGTCTCCATCGCGTACAGAATTGCAGGTTTCATAACCGTGTTGTTGTATCTTATTTTTACGTAATAAAAAAAAAATTATAATTAATTTATCCTACAAAAATACATTCATACAATAATCAAATCCAGTCTTCTTTCTTTTTCCAATGATTTTCCTTGTCTTTTCTTCCGCACTCACACAAACAACATTGAAATATTGTGCACTTGCTGTCCAAGGATCAAGGACATCAGTTTAGGATCACCACAGATTAGCCATTTACGATCGTCGTACTTGATTTTCTCGAGAACGAATTGTAAATTGTCTTACTGTTCTTATAATTGCCCTGACTGCCCAATGTGTGTTGATGCATAAGTGTTTCAGTTGTGAAGCAGGGTAACTTTAAATTCGGACGTAAAAAAAAAAAAAAAAAAAAAAAAAAAAAAACCAGTAACTTTGGGATTCAGCTTAAAACAAAAAAAAAAAAATACATGTGGGTCCATCAAAAGAACTTGAAAAACAGAAAAAAAAAATCCAAACAAATGCAGACCTGTGTAATGAGACAAGTTATGAACATACTCGCGTTGATATTGAGGTCAGTTGCGGTCTTGGTTAATGAGTGAAAACTAGGAAGATGACCCAAGTGCATCCTGTGAAAGGACCTCCAGCTCCAGTCATCGCGCAATGACGGCCATGACTCAGGCCCTCCTGTGACAGGGGGCGCTCTGTATCCCGGGGGCGGTTTCTCCGAAGAATAACTGACACAGAAGAGCTCCGCGACATTCCTTGTTAGGGACTTAGTCCAAAGTCACTGTCTTCATCTGGTTTCCTCATTTTGTAATCCATTACTTTATTCTGACGGACCTAAATTTTGCTGTTCTGTAATACTTAAAATATTGGCCAAGCTAATTAGTTTCCAGTTAGTATTTCACTCAATAGTTCATCAGTTCTCAACTCAATCCATTGTATTCGCATTAGACATCTTATACTTCTAAACCTACTTGGAAAAGTTGTGGAATAAAAGTTTGATTTTCTTTCTCAACTATTTATTGATATTTGCAACTGTATTCATTTTATAAAACAAGTAAATGTGAAGAAAATTATTACTATAAATTATAACTCTAAAATTATTAGAGACTAGTGGATTCGAGTGGGTATGTCATATGTGGGTATGGCTTGTCGTGGAAGGATGGTTATCTTGTTTGAAGTTCAAACCTGCAACACATGATAAATTTATATCGTTATGAATAAATGTATTTGTAATAGGATTCATATAGGTCATTTTTAGTTAGGGTTTTACTTGCTCAGTCATGAGCAATGTATATAAGTAAGACATTAACAAATCCAAGCAACAAGGCATTGTCATATTACACCACATAGTACTAATAAATTATTAGTGTGTACGTAATACATCGCCTGGCGATTTCCTCTTCCAAATACACGTTACCTCGACATTTGGCCGGTGTGAACCCTGGTTGCATCATCATAGATAGAAAACAAACTGTCCGGTCAGTTATATTATGTAAAAGAAATCAATTATATACAATTTCTTCATCCAGCGATATCCTGTTCTCTTCAACCGTTTAATATTATTTCATCCTTGACAATCTGCTAGCGTACAAACATCATAAAACTGATTAAAAATTTACAATTACTTTACCCATTTCAACGTCGGTATATATAATGCGATTCTGATATTCTAGACTAAAACTCAGGCAAAAAGTAAATGGATTATGCACTTCCTATCACGGATAAACATGCAGGCACTGTTTCTCACAAACTGATAGGTACATGGGTAAGATTCAATTTTTTTTTGTTACATAATTTATTGATATTTACAACTGTATACAATATATAGAATAAGTAAATGTGAGGTAAAATTATTACACAGTTATGTCGATAACTTAACGGTAAAGATCTACTCATTTGTAGTACTTCAATAAACTTCTACACTAGAATGCCTCTTATTTTCAGGTGCTTATTTCAGGATGGTTATCACGAATCGTGTGAGAAGGAAGCTGGGATGCTAGTGAATTCCAGTGGCTATGTAGCTTTTTATGGAAGGTTATGTATCTGGTTTGGGCCAAAGCTGTAAAATACATAAAATTATCAAAATTTAGATTGTCTTGAAAAACTTAATTTTTGAGATAATAAGGAGCATTGAATATTAAACGAAGGATTTTGGAATGTTTACAAGGAGGATTGGAATTTTTAGTGAGGCCCCAAAGCTCAATTCAGTATTTCCAGATGAATATAATTACTCTCAAGTAAATAAGTCTTTTGTAATTTATCGTGAGATTTAACACTTATCTCGTAAGTGCTGGAGTAGTCGAAACGAAGTGCAGTTTCTTGTCATTTAAGCTTCGTATGTGGATTCCAAGGATCACGTTTGTCCAAACGGAGTCCTAGGTAGCGGATCTGTTCAACGGGGATCAATGGAATATTATTAAAGGATACTGCAGGACAGGAAATCGTAGGCTTACATCGAAGGATATAGGTTGTTTGAAGTGATTTGTTTGAATTTATTTTAATTAAAAAAAAAAAAAAAATACAAAAAAATAGTCTTTTGCTATCTGGCTCTGTTACCATTTCTTTACCATATCGTATATATACACACACACACACATATATATATATATATATATATATATATATATATATATATATATATATTTTTTTTTAATATATTTTTGGGAACACTATTTTTGTACAATGTCCGTTGTATAACTACATGATAAATCAATTGGGATAAAAAAAATATATTTTTTATATTTATTATATATATATATATATATATATATATATATATATATATATATATATATATATATATATATATTTATATATATATATATATATTTTTAATATATTTTTGGGAACACTATTTGTACAATGTCCGTTGTATAACCACGTGATAAATCAAGTGGGATAAGAGGCCATCTCTACTAGCCACCGAGATGCTCCCATAACAGATATGAGGGAACTTTCGAAAGACAACATCAGAATTACTTAACGGTCAGGGGTTACCAAAGCTCTCTCATCAACTTACTAATACAGATCTTACGGGGGCTGGCCGGCTGTGGATCCTATCCTTTCGCAACATCTCCCACGATTTCATAGTACTCTTTAGCAATTCGGGCGGGGGTACATACAGAATATATAACGAGCTGCAAGAGGTCTATTAGTTTCAGTACATCAGGCACTGAGAAAAATACTGACAGTGTTAAAATAATGTAGTTGAAATCAGGCCTCAAACAATATTTGATAAGTGTTCTTAATTTAGGATTGATGAATAATTTGCCACTTCTACAGGAATTTTTATTCGAAGACTAGTTTCGAATGTTAAAAATACATCATCAGAAAATATACGAACAATTCTGAACTTCAGCACTTAGCTACGCAGATTATTCCTAAAATATTAGGAAAATTCAGGACAGTAAATCAGAGAAGTTAATACCCACAGTAACAAAAACTGAATTAAATGAATAAACTGAAAATAATAAATAAAATGAGAACAAATAAAAATAAAATGAAAAAGAAAAAAATTGAGAGTCAATAGTTAGTAGATACACAATCAGTTCTTCACAATTCTTCAAGTATCGTTACTGCAGTTTTAAATCGTTGATGTATTCCAGTAGTTCCTTTTTAGCCTTCTGGTATAAAACTTCCTGTTGCAGAGGACATGTACCCCCTTCCATTAGTGAAGCTCTAATTGATTTGTCTCTCTCGTATTCGTATAAGTGGTATTCATTTAAAATATGCTGCAATGTTTGTGGAGTTTGTCCGTCACATTTACAAGCGTCTGGGTTTTGTAAGTAAAATAGTTTCAGGTAATGGTTAGAGGGTCCGTTTTCTATAAGTAATTGAGTTAGTTTGCAATGAGTGCTTTTGGGTAATGGTCGTCCTTTAGTAGATTGCTGCCAATGTCTGTTCCAGTCCTCAATCAAGGCAGTTAGTACGTATTTATTTATATACGTAAAGGGAACCGTATTGTATTCATAAGTTAAGTTTTTATCGATAGCAGCTGTCTTAGCCAATGCTGTTTGGTTTCCTGTAGTTCTAATATGTCCTTTTATCCAAATCAAAAATGTTCTAATGTCACAGTCCGTTAATTTTATTAGATTATTTCTGATCCCTATATTTATTGGTCATGTCAATGGGCAATACCTTAGGTTTACCAAACAAACCATCTTCCCCTTAACAATCAATCTACTCCAGGTCCTTATATATTTTAGAATCCTTTTCATAAATTTCTCACATCATACATCAAGTAGAAAATAGAATAAAATTAAATATTTACGAATCATTAGAAATTAAAAAAAAAATCCTTCAAAATCAAAATCAATGTAGCTTTATTTTTTTAAATGACCCGATAAATAAATTTAAAATTTGTTTCCAGCAGGAACGGAATAAACTATTCAGTAATTGATCAAAAGTCAACAGAACAAATATTCACACTTCGCATGAAGCTTGAGCGTTCACTCACCTTATTTTCAGAGATTTAAAATCAGCCTATAACTCCAATAATTTGAAAGCACTCTATGAAGCCCTCGTTGGACTAGGGATTTCCAGTTGGCTTGTGCGTCTCATTAGATTGACTATGGCCTGTATTGAGTGTGTAGTACGAGTAAATGGAGAAAAGTCTCAAGGATTTCCTTCCGCTAAAGGAGTGAGGCAAGGAGCTGCCTTGGCATGTTTGTTATTTAACCTAGTCCTCGAAAAAGCCATAAGGGGTGCAAGATTGCGGACTTCAGGAAATTTGTTCAACAGATTCGTTCAAATTCTGGCATTTGTGGACAACACCGACATTGTGACCGAGGCATTCCTTGCCCTAGAGACAGCTATTCGCCACTTTGGTCAGGAAATTATTCATGAGAAAACAAGCTATATGGATACCAGCCAAGCCATACTGTTGAATAGAACAAAAATATCATTCGGACCTACGAATTCGAGCAGGTGTCTGAATTTACCTACCTCGGCTCACAGGCCAACGTAAAAAATTAAGAGGAGGATCTTGGCAGCTAATAGATGCTACTTTTGCCTGAGAAAGCAGCTGACCAGTAGGCTATCCAGGAAAAAGAAGTTCACTCAATATAAGATCAATATAGCCCTGTACATACTAATGGCTGTGAGGCATGGACAAAAACAAGGTAGGATAAGACACTAAGGAATTTTGAAAGAAAAGTTCTTCGACGAATCCTTGGAGCGGTATGTGTCGGGAATGAATGAAGACAGCGCACAAATGCTGAGATGTACACACTCTATGATGATCTCGTCTTGGTCATTAAGGTCGGAAGTTTCCGGTGGGCTGGACATGTGGCACGTATGTCTAAATGAGTGTACTAATCGAACGAATACATTGGAAGAGAGGAATCGGAAGACCCAAACTGCGATGGACGAACTGCGTGGCTGGTGTTGCAGAATTCCTCGGCGTCAGGTGGTAGCACAGAACAGGGACGCATGGGTCTTGTTTTTGGAGATCAGGACTCGTTCGCGGGTTGTAGAATTCAGTTACTGTTATATTTTTTAATTTAATATATATTAATTTAAAATCTGTGAAGCAAAGTTCTGATGTTTTGAATTTTTTGTTTGTTTTTCGAACTGACGATGAATGTTTTATCATTCGAATCTAGCCTTCGAATAAAAATTCTTATAGAATTGGCAATAATTTATCAATTCTAATTGTATTTAATATTAATATTGATAACTTACATTTAACTACTTAATTTAATATTAATAGCATACAAATGTATGTTTTTGATGCGCATTTCAGTTCCTTGCGTAGGAGAAAGGAGCCGTACGGTAATGTTGATAGAATGACGAAGATGGAGTACATTAAACTAAAACGTAGAAAGTTAATGATGAATGCGCACTTTGGAATGGATTATAGGTGTTGTCAATTACCAACTTTATTGTCGTTTCATCTTTATGCCGATCGTAATATCCGAAATTGAGCGATTCTCTTCCAATAATTCTAGCCGCAGTATTACTGTAAATATTGTGAGAAGTTTTTTAAAGAGCAGAAAATTATACTATTGATGACAGGCGGACAGTTTACTTTTGCAAATTTATTTAAATGCTTCTAGCATTCATTTGGTCTTGATTTGTTTATTTATTTATTTATCTTACTGTTACTCTTTCACCATAGATAACAAGATTTTCTATATGTCAGTCATTTCCTCTAACTTGTTGGTATCAGTAATATTTTTCAACCGGTAGTATTTCATGCCAAGTTTACCATCTCGTTAAGAAGCTGTGATCGTTGAAATATAAGTCCAAGGAGTCTCAATCAGGCTTGAATGGAACAAGAACGTTAAATGTGGTTAAATTCGTCATCACAGAGGTATTAGTGATAATAAATTAATTTTAATCGTTACCTATAATAATAATAAGCAAAGTTAATTTACTTACTGACTTTCACATGCAATCCATAAATGAACAAATACAGACTCTCTACAAACGGTTTTACGAAAAATTACATAGATATCCCGACATACTCAAAAACGACATGGCCACAACTCACATTCCTGATAACACCGAGAGGACGCTGAAAAGGAGCTGGATGAGGGATGTATGTTAAAAAAAAATATTGGAAATGGTATCTATGTGTTTTATAACCACTTTTATCAAATGCCTTTATTTTTATTAAGTACCTTACCCACTGAGATATCGCTCCTCCCTTTTATAAACCACAATTTTTATTTGTATATTTCAATAGCTTGATGGAAATTTGTAACATTGTGTTAACTTTCAACTATGTTTAAACTTGACGTATTAGGGTAAATTTCGTTAATTGTGTTTAAAAAACTATTGATTTGCCTGTTCGTCCCAGACCATAGGTATATGATTATGTCATCGATACCAGTATATGAAGTGTTGAGCTAATTTTTAATTTTCTGAGTAAAGGATATTTTGTTCCAATTGTCCATAAAAAGGTCTGCCAGAAGGGGTGAAAGAGGGTACCCCATACGTAAGCCTTCTTCCTGATTATAGAATTTATTGTCACATTGGGAGTAATTAAACAGAAGTGATACACAATTATTAGACATAGATAACCGAACAGTATTACCCATAAATACCCAAACACGGGTAGTATTAAAGTTCTACATTCATGAGCAGTACCAGGCATTAAAATTGACGCTGTACCTGGAATATTAAACAAAGGAACTATTAACATTAATCGTCTAGGATTAATATATGGACAATGCTCTGAGATTTATGGAGCTAATCACAGATTTATACTAATCGTAGTAAAAAGAACATCAATGGAAAAGTTCCTAAAGTGAATTTTTTCAATATAATTAAGTGGCTGAAAATTCTAGCATTGGTCGCTTAAACCAAACTATAGTAATTTAAACCTACACATAATGGCCAAAAGATTTATTTTTCAAAACAAAACATTAACTTGTCAAGTTAAAAATATAATTATAATAGTCTTTATTCTTTTTTTCCACAACATTAAATAAAAAACAATAGAATATTATGACCAAAATTAAAAGCTCCAGACAAATCCAAATTAATATCCTTTGGTGTCTCAAATCTGTTCACTAGTATTCCATTTTCAAAAACTACAGAAATTTTTAGTAAGATTAATATTCCGGTCCAATCTACAAACATTAGAAAGAATAGATTTTTACAATTTAATGGCAGTTTGGATAAAACATAATTATTTCAAATTCGACAATGAATTCTATAAACAGGAAGAAGACTTATCTATGGGAGACCCTCTTACACCCCTTCTGGCAGACATTCTTATGGACAAATTGGAACAAAAAATCCTTCACTCAAAAAATTTAAAATTGGCTCAACACATCATATACCGGTATTGGTATGTTTATAACATAATATGCCTATGGTGTGGGGCGAACAGGCAAATCAATAATGTTTTAATTATAAACAAAATGGTTAAACGTTACAGCCAGAAAAGATATTTAAAATTTGTGTTTTTATAAAGAATACAATATTAGTACTGGTTCGTTAAGCTTTTTATCTAACATGTAATGGGTTAAATATTATTATCGTATATAATTTATACTTATGTCAGTTGTTAATATAAGACGCCATTTTGAATATGAATTGATTTTGATCTTTATTGGCAGTCTCACCAATATATTTAAATAATAATTATTTTAATGAACTTGCGAAACTTAATATACTAGTTAGTACAAGACATCCTCGTTTGTGGACACAACTAACGCATTCGTAATGGGAACAGTCATTAGTTTTTTTATTTCGTTCAAATTATAGTGAGTTGGACTTCCTGCCGCTATTATACAATCCAGTTCGGCTGGGGTACTTTGCCCCTGCCTTCTCATCAATATTAATGATTTCAATAACTTTATAAAAATATTTGCTTTACACACCTATAAATCTATTATTTAAATGCCAGATTATATATGTGAATATTTTGATTTTATTAAAAGGATTTGTGATAAACCTTTCGTGCTATTAAGCTTACCGATTTTAGGAACCATAAACAAATAAAGCTGATAAATGATGAATAAACAAATACTATTATAATCGAAATCTGCTTATATTATCAAAATTGAATGGGTGATGAGAATAAAGTTGTGTTTTTGGCTTATGATTTTTTTAAATTTTTATAAGGAGTTAGTGGCTATGTCTATTTACCTTGTGAGTAAAAAACATAAGGCATTTTATTTAAATTTTGCGATTTCCATAAAGTCGTATGAATTGTTGATTTTTTCGTTTCACCCGAATTGGGGAACGTTGGACCAATCACTTCTGAATGCTCTGTGCCATTCTTTCAACCCAGAATTGCTTCATTCTTTCTGATCTTGTTTTTCTCTTCTATTCAGAGATTTGAATTGTTCTTTTTGTTTTGATTTTGAATTGGAACCTCTCTTTTTTGTCTTTAGTTATTTTTGTTTGCACTTTTATCTATGAGCATATTTTCTATGATACGGAGTTCGTTTAAGTCCTTCTCTGTTTCCTTAAACCAATTTGGTTTGGTGTTTTTGTTGCGGAAGTAGTCAAAACATTTTCTAGCTAGTCTATTTGGGTTCATTCTGAGGGTGTGTCCATAGAAATCAATTCTTCTCTTCCTCATTGTTTCTGAAAGTTTCTCAATATTGTGGTAAAGGGTTTCATTTCTGGTGTGGATTAACTTGTTGTTATGAAATTTTGTCGATTTTTATTGTACTTCTTTTTGTTATTTGAACTTTTATCTTCTAATTATATTCTAAAAAATGAAGTATTGTTGTATTGAATTTTAATATTGTATAACTTCTTGTTCTTTATTATTTTATTTTATTTATTTATATTTTTGTCTTGTTCTTTATATTAACTCGACACATGTACTATGTATATGTATATGTAAAATAATAATCAAAACAAATATTAAAAATTACATGTACATTGTATACTTTTTAGTATGGTGCGTGCAGAAATAAATAAACTCCCTTCCAACACTTCCAACAGGGTTGCTGCTAGAAGGTAAACACCTAAAAAAAAAATACTTCAAATACTTATTCTTGAATACCTAATATTGTGTTTATTTAATTTTCAAGCAACAAACAAATAATAATAACAAAAAATTTAGTCATTTTAAGGAAATGATATGAGGAATAATAATTATTGTTATTAAGAAGAATGCTTGCTGAAGGCTAAAAATGATGGTGTATTTCAAATTTAACTGGATTTCGAACATATAACTTACCTTCCTTTTAGAGAATTAGTTATTTTCTGAAATACTGCGTGCTGAAAAATATAGATAATTTGACCCAATCGATTTTTTTCTATAAGAAAGATACGATCGTGGAATTCTTTAAGATTTATTTCAGGATTACATTTACACATAACTTGTAAAATATGTAAGAACATATTATGTATTCCATGTAACATTATAACACTTAGGATACGTAGAAAACTAAAATATTACAAATTATAAATAATGGTGGAAAGGTTTTAAAATGTTTATTTCTTAGCACACCTTTCTTTTATAAGTATGTATTTATGTTAAAAAACAATAATCATATTCTTGAATTAAAGATATTGTGAAAAACACAATTAATCTTAGAGCCTCGAATCTTTCAGATTTCTCAAAGGTTTAAAGTGTGTTTAATGACACAATTCCTTTAAATAGAAACACAATTTTAAAATATATAAGTGGGCAAATTAAATTAATTTGCAATATAGATTATAATATCATTACGATAAGCTCTGACTCCGTAAAGAATGAAATGTGTTAGTAGGGAGAATACCGTTTGAGCCGGCAGACTTACCTAATCTATGATGGAGAATGTCATAGCAGTTCCAGGCGCTAATGAGGTCTTTACGAACAGAACTAATCAGTACTTGGTGTTGACTTGCTAAAACATCCCGATTGGCGGTTTTGTCATCACCTAATTCGGGTCACAACAATTTACTATTATGTCTCAGGCAAAGCTGAAGAAAAGTTTAAAATGATAGAAACATTAAAATCCAGTTCCTGTTATGTATTAATCTGGTAATTTGTTAGTTATCATATGTATTATCGAAGGAGGTCAGTAACATTTATCCCACTTTGGAATTTTTCTCCTTAATTATTAATTATTGTATCATTTATTGAACGTGATTCCGGAACTGTATTTCCCATCATCAGTAACATTACAAAAAAAAAAAAAAATTATTTATCCAACGCCCGTCTAATCTATGCAGAATATCATGTCTGATAACTGTCATGTAAATGAGTCGTTTGTAGTACATCGGAAGCTTTGAACGTTTATCTAGTAAATGTTGATGAAGTCAGCTAAATTATTAATTTATTAATTTCAAGCTAAATATATCCCTGTACCTCTGTGACCTCTGATGTAGAATGACGCTCGCCACTTGTCTTTCAATTCACAAACTTCTCCTTTATCCATATCTTTAGCCCTCTTCAAAAATGGAGAAAATAAAATAAAAATAAATTAATTCTTTTAAGTTTCAAAAACTTTGAGACTGAAAACTTTTAGGTTCAAAGGGTTTAAAGTATTACGGATTTTAAACGCCCTTTTCATTATACAGAGTGTCCCGAATTTAAATGGCAAAACTTCAGGAACTTATAGGGGACCGAAAAACTAAGACAAAAAGTCCTTTAGAGATTTGCTCGTTTTTGCTTAGTTTTAGAGAAAATTGCAAAAAAAAGAAACAAAACAAAAATGTTACAGGTAGCGATTATCAGCTTTCAAAGTTCGTCAGGCTAGGCAGTGAGATATGTAAACAAGTAATGTTATCCTTTACATTCTTTTATTTATTATAAAATTAATTCCTAAATCAGTCTTCAGTCAGTTAGTTACACAGATATTTTTGTGTGAATAGCATCAGCAACAATGCCGCATACATATTCTAATGTTGAATACGCTGATATGATTTTTGTGTATGGTTTCTGTAACGGTAATGCTTTAGAAGCGGTGCGGGAGTATGCGCGTAATTTCCAAAGAGAAGAGTCCTAATCTTTTTGTTAACTTTTAATAGACTACGAGAGACTGGGCCATTCTTAATACGCAATGAAGGCGACCAATTCCAGGCAGCAATAAGAGCATATTATCGGAGAAGAAATTGTGTCCAACGCCACTTCGATAACAATCCTGAGACTAGCATCCGAAGAGCATCTGCTGCATTAGCAATATCGCGGCAAAAATATGGCGAACTTTGAAAGGTGATAATCGCTACCCATACCATATTCAAAAAGTTCAGAATTTATTACCTCAAGATTATGTCAAGAGATTGAATTTTAGTAACTGGTTTCTTGACAAAACTCGCGATGATAATTTATTTCCATTAAAAATTATATGGACCGAAGAAGCTACCTTAACAAGAGGAGGAATTGTTAATCAAAGAAATTAAAATCCCAGAGCTATTAGAGAGAATAGGTTTCAGCATGAATTTGCTATTAACGTTTGGCTTGGAATTTGGAACGGATTGGAACGGTGGGGCCATATTTTTTACCTGGAAGATTGAATGGTATCACATTTACACATTTTTTGGAGAACGACTTTTCTAATAATTTAGATGACATCCCCTTACAGCAGCGGATTGAAATGTGGTTCCAGCTCGATGGATGTCCAGCTCATTATAGCAGAGTTGCTCGAGCTTGGCTGGATACAAATCACCCACAACGACGGATTGGACATGGAGGAGTAGTACGTTGGCCACCCAGATCACTTGATATGAAACCCATGGATTTCTTCGTATGGGGAACCTTGAAGCAGAAAGTTTATTCGGTGTCAATCACCTCACGAGAGCAATTAAGAGACCGAATCATAGATGCAGTGCACCAAATATCATCAGAACAATGTTAATCTGCAACTTATCAAGTGAGTGCTAGATGTAATGCTTGCATTGGTGCAAGAGGACAACATTTTGAGCAATATTTGCATTAAAAAGAACATAACATAAATTTAAATGTAAATAAATAACTATAAAAATGAAAACTTGTTTTGTTTCTTTTTTTGCGATTTTCTCTAAAACTAAGCAAAAACGAGCAAATCTCTAAAGGACTTTTTGTCTTAGTTTTTCGGTCCCCTATAAGTTCCTGAAGTTTTGCCATTTAAATTCGGGACAGCCTGTATATTCGAAATTCAAGGATCTTCTACAGCACCAGCCCTTCATCTTCGTAGTACTACATAACATTGCAGAATACGATAATTCCTCTTATTTTTATAATAAATTTATAATTAAACAACTCGTATACATTACAACTTATTACTGCATGAAGTCAGAGATCTAATGGGATTAACATAAGACATGGACCTGACCTTCAAATTCTGCCATCCTTTCTCACACTACCCCTAGGAATATGACCTTAGTCCTTCCATTCCAAAAGACTTGTGAGTAATTACGACTGTTTAATACCCTTATCTCCTGGGGACGAGCCAGTTGTGAAAGAGGACGAGGCAATCCTCCATAAAAAGTCTCAGTGAAGGGCCTCTTGCATCAGGGTGACCTCTGGGCCTCCTAGGACTTGTCCGGCCTGGCTACACTCTCCGCCGTCTAATATGTCAGGACTCCTGACAATATGGAAGCCTCGTTTGAAATAACATTCCTATTGAAAGCTACTATCGCATTGCCCTTGGATTTTTTTTTCCCTGCAAAAAAAAAAAGAAAAAAAAATTGTCATCTATAGAAGTATTGTAAATGATGGAAAATATGTAAGCTCAGTATTCTGTTTGGAAATAAAAGGGTGAACATAGTAAGTAAGTTCAAATGTTCGATGTCGATGGTTAGGGTTTAAAATTTATTATTTATTTTTGACATGGACATGTATTTTGGCTGGGGATGGTTTTTTTGTGTTACGTTTTTTCCACCCTAAAAATGAGTAACGGTTTTTTTATACTCAAAAAAGTAACATTTTGACATGCTTTAGCTCTTCAGGTATAACTCGGATAGAAAATTTGTTGTTTATTTGGGATTAACGACCTTATGTACTCCAACCAGCGCTGGAAGGACGGGTTATCCTATAGGCTACTAACGTTTTCTAGCCAGGGTGGAATGGGATTCATTCATGGGTCCGCCACGAAATAAATCTAACCCGCCCAGGTGGGATTCGAACCTATGATTTTCAGTACCGTGCTGAGACTCTCGGCCATCAAGCCATAAGGATGAACAATCTGATGAATTCAATATGAGTGATTCACTGTGGATGTACATTAAAAGTAATGCAGTATAAATCCCACTTAAGAAAATTTCTGGATTCCAAAATGGAATTATTAGAAAAATATTAAAGGGAACGCCATTTGAAACGATAAAAAATAAAGGTGATTAATGAAGAACTTCAATTACAAACCACAACAGAACTGCTGATAACATTTGGAATCGATAAATTCCTATATCATCAACCAAGGATGCAAAGGTTTTATTTGTGAATTAATAAAAGTTTTAATGACAACGTTGACTCTAAATAATGGTAAACCCAAACTATAAGTTTGTATAAGATAACGGCTTTTATGATTTCTTGATATGAATCAATTGCAGAACAACTCTTTCAAACGTATCCTTCCATGTTAAATAAAACTTAACAAGACGCATTAATGTTAACGATTTAAATTCGTGATGGAGATTTTTTTTTCTGCTTCTTTGTAAGTATTTTCTTTTTTACACTTGACTATTTTCTTGGCCTTGAAGGATTATCGGGAATGGAATTTACAATGAAGGGATAGGTAGGTATCTGGTGTGGGCCAAATCAGCTGCACATGATTCATTAAGATCCTTATGGAAACGTTTGAGTGTCATAAAAGGGAGCACTGAGGATTTTACGAAGGATTCTGGATTGTAAGGGTTGGATACAAGAAGAATCCAAAGGTTTCGTGGAGCCTATAAGCTCAACTTCATATGTGCAAATGGGTCTAATTACTTTCCTGTAAATAAGGCTTTTGCAATTTATTGGGAGCTTTGAACACTTATCTAGTAAATGCTGGAGCTATTAAACAACGAGCAGGTTCTTGTATTTTAAGTCTGGTGTGTGAAAACCAAATTTAAATCACTAATTAGATTTATTTATAATTGATGGATATTGGTGCATTGTAATTGCAATGCATGTTAATTTTCATTTATAGTGTTTATCTCACTGTTTAAGTTGTTTTCTAGCAGTTTTAGGCTAATGTTTATTTATGTAGTAGTTGTAAAATTAAGATATTAAGGAAGATCTTAACTTTATTTCCCGGTTGATAGTCTGGTACGTTTACAGGCCGAAGCCATTACTTTAATGTTTAATGATGCAATTAATCCTTAATTGGTAAACAGTTGAAGATCCTAAGTCGGAGGGTATTAAGTGCCTTGCTAAGTCCACCAATTTAGAGGCTCCTCTCTTCTCCTACTCTCAGTCTCAAGTTTACGTTGGGTTTAAATTATTCAGTAGAGGAGAGGGAAAAGTTTCTTCTTCGTGAACAGATCCAGACCCTTCTGTATTTGGAACAAATTGATTAGTGTTTATTGATCAAGTCATTTATATTATGAATCGATTCTTATCCAATGTTTTGCGTATTATTATATGGTATTAAACCAATGCTATTTGGATAATAGCACTTAAGCAATTAAAGTAAAGACTTTAATTTATCCGGAATAAATGTGACATGTATTAAACTAAATATGCTATATAATAAGCATTGTAAATATTTTAACGAATTTTTCGGTCATTTAATACACTATTTCCTTAAGATAAATTTTATTTTCAATTTAAAAATATGCGAATGTGGATCTAAGTTTTCGATCTACGAACTGAGATTTGAGTATTAAAACGTATTTCGTCGTTTAATCCATGAGAACAAGTAACTCAAAAATGACTATAAGAATAAAAATGAAAAAAAGTTTTAAAAATTCAATTGTTCTAAAACAATTGAATACAGAAGGAACCATAGTATTTTATTTATTTTTTTGTTTTTTATTGGAGCTTAACGTCCTTACGTACTCTAACTAGGACAGGAAGGACGGGTTATCCTATAGGTTACCAACCTACTCTAGTCAAGGTGGGAAGGTCAAGATTCATTTCGTGAGTCCCCTCGAAATAAATTTTAACCCGCCCATGAGGACTTCCCCATTAACCCAAGCAAGACCTTCAATACCGTGAGCGCCGAGACCCTCGCCCCAACTAGCTCGGCCATTTTTTTAATTTTTTCAAAAACCCATTCTTATTTGTTTTATTAGATTTAATGATTTAATTTTTTCTGCTAACCTATAATTATTGGATCAATTACCTAATTATCAAACTTATAGTTCATCACTATCACTATACTGAAATAGAAAATCTTTTTATAGTTCACGCCTTCACTATATTAGATATACATACAATACTCTGTTATCAGTTTTCTCTTTGTTCTCTACAGTTATAATTCTTGTCATAAACTTGAGAACCATCATCCTAGGATAGCTTTTGGATAGTATAATGATATAAGTAAAAGAATAATTTTCTAGAATCTATATCGTTCACAACAGAGTCTGTTCTTAATACACGTATGTATTCCACGAAGCGAGCTATAATATGATCGAGATGACCCAGCCAAAAATTACAAAAATTATTTACATTCAAGCTTTAGAAATGTTTTAGCAGTCCGAAATTAATTTAAAATAACAGGTAAGCTTTCATTTTTTTTATTTCCAGTGAGTGAATAAGCTGATTGTTGAATCAAAAAGAACTTTAACCTTTCATAATCTTTTTTTCATCCATTGCATTAAATAAAACCAACTTTGATTGTAAAACATTAAATAAAGTTCAAAGAACTTAAAACTAGTACTTTTAGGTAAGATTGATTCTAAATCTATCAGATTTTCGTGTTTTAGTTGGAGATACCAATCTGAGCAATATTTCCTATATTGTATAGACGTATTTCAATTGATACAGACAAGGCATTGATAGTTGTGAGGTGATGATATCTATACGCTCAGAGGAATATGAAAAAGATTTAAGAGGAGTATATAGTGTCATTATGAATCTATATTAGAGATAAATTACAAGTCATAAACGAAAGTCTAATTCAGTCCTTAACTTAAAGGAACTGTAGAAAAGAAAGTCATAAGTTTATGACGAAGAGATTGAGAAGGTGATTCGATCAAATTTATTTGAATTTTAATACCTCAGCCTCAAAAAGGTTCTTGAAGTTTTGTGAAATGTCATTGATATTATTAAGAAGAGATAAATAGATTTATTGATTTATTATATACTTATATTTATCATATAATTTTGTATGGGTTGGGTTTTCAACCTATACCTATATACTAAGCATAGGATGGGGCTTATGATACCACCTTATACACTAGCAGGCTGGGTAAAGAAGGATACTTGTCAAATCTATGATACACATTAAGTGTTCCATCATTGAGATGAGGAAGTATGTGGCTTTTAAAGCAGTCCGTATCTCAAACACGGTGCTACGTCAGTTATACTTATCACGTTTGCGCTCCGGCATAGAAGGAATAACATCCACTACAAGATGCAATTATGAGAGAGAGGGTCAAAATCAAATATGTCAATTTTCAAAGAAGAAAACAGTGAATAAAATAAGTTTTAAATAAAATAAATAAATTTTTGTTTTCATAATGTTGGAATCATAAATTAAAATAAATATAAAATCTTTAAATTATTCCTTTGTAGAGTTATTCATAAAGATATTGATGTACTGATTCGAAAAAAAAGTCGAAAGAAAAAAAAAAGTAATAGGCCAGACCTATTAAACTTTAGCTTAAGAAACTATGACTAATTTGAAAGGTTGTTTGGACAATTTATTAATTTCATAACCGGTGACTGGACTGTTTTGAGAGGTTTAGAAGATGACTGGCTGAAGTTACAGTCTGTACCTAAAATGGTCAAATGTACGTGTTTTAATCCCTTGAACAGTCTCAACTGTGACCAACAGATATATACCATTTATGTCTAGCCTACTTCGGAATGAAGATCAGAAATTCATATGACAGCGGTCTTGGTAAATAAAAACTTAAGTGTATAATTATTCAATAATAAAAATTGAATTATTAATTCAAGACATAGCTAAATGATTGTGATATTTTTGGTTTGCCTTTGGTCGATCTCTTGAATTATTCTATTTGTGATGATTCAGGTTAAAAAAAAAATAAACCTGATATAATTAATTGATATAAACCTGACAGGTGGTGAGGATGTTCAAAAATTATCTAAAACTCTCCCCATTTGGCCTTTGTAAACAAGGAGGGCCTTATTAGTAGCATTTTTTATTTTAAGTTTAAATCTGAATTAATTAAAACGAGGTAGGAAGGTCCATAAGTGTCCAGCCTTAGGAAGAAGGAACGGTGAAAGAAAAAACTAGTGTTATTGTTTTTCAATAAATTTTTTGAATTTATTGTCTACATGCTTATTAGAGCGCTTAAGCAACATTTTTACTCCAAAATTTTCCAGAGCTGCTTGAGCCGCTTCGTTGGTGTTCAATCTTATCACAGGAAGTTCGGATTCCGACCTAGAAAAAAGAACGAAGTCACTAGGAACAAATTCTGAGCAGTAGAATGCACGTCAGATTTCTTGAAATCAGCATTCATTCACAGCGGCCTTTGAAATGAATGCTGTGTGGACCGGAGCATCGGCATTAAAAAGCCGAACACCTCTGCACAAATTTCCTGACTTTTACATTTAGAGGAGGAACCATTCCATGGACTCCAAGAATTTCTTCTTGATTTTTTAATTGACGTATTCCAAGACATTATTATAAGAACAGATAATATGACTCTTCTTCTTTTGGGAGACTGAAAATGCCCTTCATTATTTTTCGCACCTAAGACTCCAAGAGCTTGTTGGTCTGCGGTTTTACGACCCTAATGATACTTTCAAAGCACTATCTAGACATTCGTGACAGAAATTATACGACAAACGATATACAAGCTTAGTTTGCCGTATGTCATATATGAATAAAATATATGCAGATATTAAAAAGAAGGAGCTTAGCTGGAATTAATGTTATGATTTGGGTTGGGATTAATTTGAAAGCTTGTAATAACTAAATTTTGAAACAGGGGTCTCTAACGGCTTCTAACTAAATAGAAAACATTTTTTTAAGATAATAAAATAGCCGAATAATAAATTTCATCATTCAAATTGCTATTGATGAATAATAATTTGTTTTTTCTCTTTTTTATTAACTGTATGTAGGTAGAATATTTATAAGAATTTACACCTATGTTTCATTAGACAAAGACGTGAAACAGTGATGCGACTAGTATTGTAACCTATTTCTGAATTTATTTCAGCTTAACTATTTGGGAAAGTCACCTTTAGTTTGTCCATAAGCTTTTGTTTTATTTTTTCCTATCCTGTTAAATTTATTATAAGATTTTTTTTTATTGATATTTACAACTGTCTAAATTTTATACAACATGCGAATTTGAGGAAAATGATTACAATGAAATGTGAATTACATGTAAAGAACTTCTCACTAGTAGCTCTCCAATACTTCTACTTTTCAGATGTCTCGGAGGATTTTCGGGGATGGAATGTGAGGCGAATTGGGAGACGGAGTGGGTATGGGGTTGACAATGACAGGATAGGAACCTGGTTTTTTAGCCAAACCAGCAACGTATGGAACATAATGATTTTTATGACTAGATTGCTATGAAATAATAATAAACATTGATGATTTTAAGCAGGATTTTGGATTGTCAGGATTGGATACGAGAAGGACTTTATTATAGACCCAAAGAATTTTATTAAAAAAATAATAATAAAATAAGCGATAATTTTCCAATACAAACTGTGTTGAACTTAACAGTATTTTTGAGAAATATAAACTCATTCTGATTGTTACCGATGAGATCACGCCAGGTAATTCCTTTAATGCCTGAGTAACAGCTTTGGCTAATTTCCAAATACTCTAAACGCTGGTTTTATTATCGACACTTAATCTAAGAGGCAGCGGGCCAACCTCTCACAGGACAGCACGTAGCCTAATTATATGTCTGTGAGTTGCGTAACCTCCTGGGAAGATGAAAGTTAAACCACCTCTCTTCGTCATTTCTAGGTCTATAACAGCTTCAATTTAGATAATTTGATTCTGAATTTTTTTAATGTTTGTGGTACACATTTACCAATTTTCCTTTACTTTTTATGTTAATCTTTTTTTTCGATTTTTTTCTCCTAAAAACATCGAACCCACGATCTCTTAAATTATAATAGTCACTCTTCAGTTGTGACTGTCGTTTGTACTACAATTTTAATATTTTAATGCAGTCTCTTTAGGAAATTCATACAATAATTTAACTATGGTAAAACAATAAAAATATATATATTTTTTAATAGCTATATATTGAAATATACAACTGTATACAATATCAAATAATATACATCAAGTAAATGTGACGATAATGCTAAAAATGACATGGCAACTGTTTATAAAGCTCCTACCCCCTGGTAGAATTTATAAAAGTTCTATTTAATGAAGTACTATATTAGAATATCAGATTGTTGAAAGCGCTTTACGATGAAGCGGTAATGCAGATTAAAATAGGAATTGCCTTATCTGAAGAAATAAAAGTAACATCTTGGCTTATTACAGGGAGAATGTCTGAGTCCTGCGCTCTTCATATTATTTATTTCTGATATTGTCGCTTACTTCAAAGACAAAGAGGCTAAAGGTATCTCCATAGACCAAAACCATGAAGTAATAATGCTGTTGCTTGCAGATGACATTGTTCTTCTTGACACTACATGGCAAGGCGCACAAAAGAAATTGAGGATACTTGAAGAATACTGCGGAATCAACGGCCTAACACTAAATCCAGAAAAATCCAAAGTAGTTGTTTTCCATAAGTCTCCCAAAATCAAGACTCTGAAACCTCTCTATTGGCAGAACTCTCGACTGGAATATACCAAGGACTATACTTATTTAGGGGTACCATTCTCATCCTCTGGAAAATTCCATAAAGCAACAAAACATTTTATTCAAAGGGCATCCGTGGCGAGTGGCAGGGTCTTAGAAATCCTTAGAAAAGGGAAGAGTGATTCCTGGAAAACTAAAATGACATTGTTCGATTCAATGGTTTCGACTACATTGCTGTACGCTGCTGAGATATGGAGCCTCAGGTATTTAGAAGCACTCGAAGTCATCCAGTTGAAATTTCTTAAAAATCTTTTCCTCTGGCCGAAAAGTGTTCCGAATTATATAGTTAGACTTGAGACTGGTAGACGCCCTCTGAAAATGATGGTCATGAAAAAAGTAATTAACTTTTGGACAAGACTCTCAACGCTCCCAGAGAACAGGTATCCACGAATGTGCTTCAATAGGCTAAGAAGTATGCAAGAAGTTGACATCGATTTTAACTGGGTCTTACAAGTTCATCATATAGCCACCATCTACTAACACCCTCAATGAACTTCACGATATCTACAGATCGGAACTGCAATACCACAATAAGAATATCATAGAAAAAATAGAAAACCATTTCCTGTCTCTGGACATTAATAGAGCTCTAAATTCAAATACTAACCCCGTCTACAGAACTATCAGCCGTCTGGATTTTTCTCCAGAAGAGTATCTTACTTTTAATACCTGCATTCACAAAACACGAGTCGTCAGCCGTTTAAGAATTCTAAACCCACACGCTGTAAATATATATTTAAAAAATACATCCTACACTATTCAAGATGAAGAAATCTGCAATGCCTGTAAGCAACATATATCTAATAGCCTACATCATCTTCTTCTCCTGTGCCCGTCATCCAATGTATGCAGAGAGAGATATCTGCAGCAGTATATAACTGATTCACCTCCTTATGTAAATATAGAGAATATTCTCAATATAGACAGTATTGAAAAGAAAATTATATTTACTTATTTTTATTATCAGTTGCTAAGATATACACTGTTCCCGAAATTACTAATTAACTAGTTACTTGCTCTGATGTTATTATTTGAGTATTATTTGCTTTATGGATATGATGTATTAGTATTTCTATTTATCTAATCTTTGTTCATGTATATAAGAATATTAATTATTAATTTTTTTAATTATGTAAAATTATGCATTTATACCAGGATCTAATAATGTGTAGTATGTATATAGTAGGAGTAATATTTATTTTATTCATAATGCAAACTTTACTAAGATGTGCGGTCAGCTACTCATAAGAAGTTTGTACTAAATTGTTTATATTTTGAAATATTTGTACAAGATCTTTTCTTTAACAAATAAAGTGATTATATATATTAGAAGGTCCGAGGTCATCTTCTTTTCAGGCGCATCGGAGGGTTATCTGGAATATGATGTGAAGCAAGCTGTAATAGTAATGGATTTGAATGGTAATGGCGTTTGCTATGACAGGATTGGTATTTGGCTTGGGCTAAATCGACAACATATGGTACATTAAGATTCTTATTGATTTGAAGTTTGTAACAAAGTAAGGACAATTGAGGATTTTTCGAGGGATTTTGGATTGTAATAATTGGATACGAGACGAATTGGACAGTTTAGTGGAGTGCCAAAGCTGAAGGAGTCAAAATCGACGAGCCGTTGTTGTCTTTTTTCTTTTCATGTGGGTTTCGGGTCCGTTTGTCCAGATGGAGTCATAGGTAGCGGATCTGTTTAACAGGGATTAATGGAATATCATTTAAGGATCCTGTAGTAGAAGGAGTAGAAGGTTTACGACGTAGGGTAATGGTTACTTAATGTAACTTTGTTTGGATTTATTTTAATTCTCCTAATTTCCACTCCATTCTCTAAGGTTCTTGATATGAGATTGTAGCGTTTGGGAGGTCATGATGAGATCATTATTCACTGATAACCCACATGTATCATCAGCGTAAGTGGTGAGGACAGTAGTAGGATGTCAGCTGGATACATCGTTTAGAAGATGGGACCTTCTTATACTTTGGGAATGATAACAAATAATGAAATAAGTACATAATTGTTTTTCGTATTAACCTTATTTATTTAATAATAAAAAAATCTGTCTCACTCAAGAGAAATAGGTAATATGAATTATCATGAATCCATTTGTATATTATCCATTCTAAATTAGATGGCCCCAAAGCCATCTCCTTTTCAGACACCTTGTGGGTTATCAGCTTCTACAGCTGCGATGACAAAAAACATACATATGGAACTGGTTTTATTATAAACAAGAAGATGAGTCAGCTTGTAATTGGGTTTGAACCAATAAGCCCTAGAATTTGTTATCTCCGAATAAAGGGAAAATTCTATAAACTACAGCCTGATCAGTGTCCATGCTCCGACAGAACCATCCGGGGATGATGAAAAGGACGCTTTCTACAATAGACTGGAACGACGCCTGGATTCTTGCCCACGAGCAGATATTAAAATTGTTCTTGGCGACTATAATGCGCAGGTGGGAAAGGAGGGAGATTGTACTTGCCTACCATAGGCCCTCACAGTATTCATGACCATACAAATGACAATGGTATGAGGATGATAAACTTTGCCACTTCGAAAGGACTGGTAGTTGGCAGCACTATGTTCCCCCACAAGAGAATCCATTTAGCTACATGGCATTCCAATAATGGATTCACATACAACCAAATAGATCATCTGTTAATGAGCGGCCGCCATATCACTAGTTTGATGGATGTAAGGGTCTATAGAGGAGCAAATATTGATTCTGATCATTACCTCACAGTCTCTAGGGTCAGAGCAAGGATCTCAAACGTTAGAAGCCAACGTGTAGCACAGGCTCCTAAAATCATACTGAAAAGCTGAAGGATCCCGAGGTTAGGCAACTCTTTGAAGAAAATATGAATATCGGATTTAGAAACCTGCACCAGACCGAAGATATTGACCAACAATGGCAAAAATGTAAAGAGACCATGGCAGAACAGGCAGTCACGGTGCTTGGATGCCTTAGACCAACCAAGAACATGCCATGGTTCGATGAAGAATGTCAAAGAGTAACCAAACAGAAGAACCTAGCCTATAAGTCAATGTTACAAAGGAGACACACAAGAGGATCAGTGGAAGAATATAGGTCCAGAAGAAGGGAGGAAAAACAAATTCACCAGAGAAGAAAAAGAGCATGGGAACAGGAACGACTCCGACAGATGGAATGCCTCAGGAATAACAATGAGGCAAGAAAGTTTTATAAAGAAATTAATAGCAACCGAAAAAAAACCATTTAAGCCAAGAATAAATGCATGCAGAGATAGCGAAGGTAATCTGATCACCAACAGAATGCATGTTCTGGAACATTGGCGGAACTACTTCAACGTCCTTTTAAATGACGTAGAAGAAGAGGAAGGACTAGAAACAGAGATGCCTCCGGAAGAACAAGAACCACCTGATATGGAAGATGTATACGAAGCACTGGAGCAGCTGAAAATAATAAAGCACCGGGACTAGATGGACTCCCAGCAGAATTGTTTAAACATGGGGGAGAAGAATTTTGTCCGATATCTATATAATATCATAATGGACATCTGGAAGACTGAAGAGATTCCTTCAGACTGGTTTAAAACAGTGATCTGCCCGATCTACAAGAAAGGAGATGTACTTGACTGTCATAACTATAGAGGCATATCTCTCTTGCCTAATGCTTATAAGGTTTTCTCCCAGATACTGTATAGAAAACTACTCCCTTTTTGCTGAGGAAAATATAGGAAGGTACCAAACGGGCTTTATGAGAGGAAAGTCTACCATAGACCAGATATTCTCCATCAGAAATATCCTTGAAAAGTGCAGAGAATATAATATCCATACATACCATCTGTTCATAGACTTCCGGAAAGCTTATGATAGCATAAAGAGAAACGCACTGTACCAGGAACTTCTTGAGATGGGAATACCACCGAAGCTGGTACGTCTGATTAGGGCTACAATGAAGAAAATAGAATGCACAGTGCGAATCCAGGGAGATATAACTGATAGTTTTGAAACCCATAAAGGGCTGAGGCAGGGGGACTGCCTCGCATGTTTACTGTTTAATCTGGCTCTCGAAAGTGCAGAGAGAAAATCTGGGATACAGGTCGGGGGAACAATATTTAACAATTCTAGTATGATTTTAGCATTTGCAGATGATGTTGACCTAATTGGAAGAACTCCACTGATTTGAAAAATAGCTTCCTCAGCCTTCAGGCAGCAGCATCGAGATTTGGTTTGGAGGTGAATGCAGAAAAGACAAAATATATGCATGCTGGCCCACGACTTGATGGGCAGGAGCCGTCAAACTTAGTTGCCGGAGGCTTTTCGTTTGAAACGGTGAACGAATTTGTATATCTTGGTTCACAAGTAAACTCCAACAACGAAATACAGGCTGAGATCCAACGAAGAATCATAACTGCAAATAAATGTTATTTTGGGCTACAAAACCATTTAAAAAAGCAGGACAGTATCTCGAACCACAAAAGTGCTAATATATAAAACCTTGATAAGACCAGTACTCACCTATGCTTCTGAATGTTGGACATTGACTGGCACACAGGAAGCACTCCTCCTAAGGTTCGAAAGAAAGATCCTAAGAAGAATTTACGGACCAATTTGCACCAATGGAACCTGGAGAATTCGCACTAATGCTGAAATTACGAGGCTCTACATGAATCCTGATATCGTAAGAATAATAAAGGCAGGACGTCTCCGATGGGCAGGGCATATAGTTAGAATGAGCCCAGATCAGATTCCTAGAAGAATTCTAGATGAAAAGGTGTATGGCACGAGAAGAGTGGGAAGACCTCGGCTGCGATGGATTGATGGAGTGGCAGCGGACGCAAGGACCATCTTGGGGATCCGCAACTGGAGAGCGGCGGCAGCAAACAGAGAGGACTGGCGGACTAAGGTGCAGGAGGCCTTGACTCTTCAAGAGTTGTTGCGCCATTGATGATGATGATGGTTGTGGGTTATCAGGAATTTAGTGAGGAGCAAGTTGGGAAACTAGTGTATTCGATCAGCTATGAGGCTTATTATGGAAGGATGTTAATCTGACTTGGCCTAATTCAACAACATATGGGACATTTAGATCATAATGTGAAAGATTATTTGTGATAGAATAAGACGCATAGAGATTTTTACTAAGGGTTTCGGATTGTCAGGATTGGATACGGTTAGAACTTAAAGGTTTAATGGAGCCCCAAAGCTCGACTACGTATGTCCAAATAGGTCATATTACTGTAATGAAATATTACACAGAATATAATTTGATATATTAACAGGTAATAGATAAATAGCTCTTATTAAACGGCTCATGTAGGAGGTGATTGAATAAGCATAATTTAAAAGTGGAAAAGGCATCGAAACGATAAATGAAGAAAGAAATGGGTTTCAGAGTGACCTCAAGACAGGGGTTTCCACCATCTCTGTATCTATCCTCCGGTCCGCAGGCTATGAACTATTAACGTTGTCGATTTAGGTTTTTCCTGCAAGAATATGGATAGGTTTGTACTCATGACACTGATCCAGCAGCTGTGGAAAACCTACAATTGTTTCGCTAATTCACATTTTTCTATGCGAATTTAATTTACTTTGTTTTTATTAGAAAATGATATTTTTGTAAAATTTGCACGCCATAATAGTTGGAAACAACTGGGACTAGGAATGCTCCGTTAAATGCTGTGGTTTTAAATAAAATTGATGGATGTACAATAGAGAAAGGTGGGAGGATTTAATTCGGAATGTACTAAATGTTTCAAGATTCCTGTTAAAGTTATACGGACAAATATTGGTCAGCTATACAGACAGCTACTGATTTCATCAATTTATTTTTATAAAAAAAAACATTATATCTCAACGAAGTTAATGTTTAATGTTCCATTTTTATTTTAGTCATGTGTTTTTTATTTCGGAGTCAGTGTTGCCCAACTTGAATAGACCTAAGGTCCTACTGTTACTCCCACTTGATTCAGCTTCATCCCAAAAACCTCAAAATCATAAAGATCCTTTTTAGATAAGAAAGCTGACTACAATGAAATAGTTAAAATATAATAACAGTAAATACCGCTTAGATACAAAGGACTGAACAAAACATGGAGTTTCCATTAGCTATGTAAAACGAAGAAATATTCGTTGGAATGATAAATGCTTTTATTTGGGTTGTATAATTTTTGAGCAGTTATGTAACATAAAATAAAAATACATTCAACAATGACTCTATCCCAAGTGATCAATAGTAAGCTTAAGGTTATACAATCTTATTTACAGGGTGAGTATCTCTTAGTGTAAAAAAAAAATTGGGTAAAACTAGATCAAAAATGTAGCAAAATCCCGCAGACCTCACCTTTCTATTCCAATCCGTTGCAGATATAAGATAAATCAAAGACTTTTTTGATGAAACCACGTTTTTTTTTTTTGTCCATGAAAGCTGTAATATCTCCAATTTGTTTAAATATTTTTCAAACTTTGACCACATTTTCGAATTTACTATTAAATTTTCTATAATAGCTGAGTACCTGTAACCTTGAATTTTATAAACTTGGTATCTAAAGAACAGCTTGATCTTCACCTTAATTGGGAAGTCACAATGTCTTATATTACTTCAACGCTCACCGTTTTTCGAAAAAAAAAACTATCAAAATGTCAAATTTAATCAGCTTTCGAATGATATGTTAAACGTAATGATTTTGTTTCAATTTCATGGAGAATTTACTTTTGAAAACCGAAAAAAAACATGGTGTTCTCATTTTGCATACAAATCAGTGTGTAAGTAAAACATTATGATAATCCCTTAATGGAAATGTGCATTTTAAACATAATAAACTCTTCATTGGAATAAAAAACAAAGAAAAAAATATTGTTTAATAGAAAGTAAAGGAAAACTGTCAATAAAGCGACACCAGATCAGAGGATCTTATGTTATTACATTTATTTATTTATTATTATTATTTAGGATTTATTTTATTAGATTTTCATAATCCAATGATAATGAACATAGACCTCAATTTTGCCGTTAGCTCCTGAATGCAGATTGTGTTGAAGAATACTACTTTTTGAGGTGAATTTTATGGACAGATGAGTCTGTTTTTATAGGGGAAGTCATTTCTACCGTTTCATGTGGAGCATGGAGTTTATTCATCTTTGTATTGCTGTCGAATATTGTTCAACAATCATAGTTTGCCCAACAGATTGAATAATGAGATTACTAAGATTTGTTACAAAATATCCTACCACAACTTCATCACCATATCCCACCTGAAGTTTGGCAAAATATGATTTTCCAGCACTATGGTGCTCCTCTACATTTTTCGAAAGCAATACAAACATAAACCAACGATATACATGGATAGGTAGAAATGTCTTCCCCTATAAAAACAGACTCATCTGTCCATAAAATTCACCTCAAAAAGTAGTATTCTTCAACACAATCTGCATTCAGGAGCTAAGGGCAAAATTGAGGTCTATGTTCATTATCATTGGATTTTGAAAATCTAATAAAATAAATCCTAAATAATAATAATAAATAAATAAATGTAATAACATAAGATCCTCTGATCTGGTGTCGCTTTATTGACAGTTTTTCTTTATTTTATACTAAACAATAATATTTTCTTTGCTTTTTATTCCAATGAAGAGTTTATTATGTTTAAAATGCACATTTTCATTAAGGGATTGTCATAATGTTTTATGTAACTGATTTGTAGGCCAAGTGAGAACACCATGTTTTTTCGGTTTCAAAAGTAAATTTCTCCACGAAATTGAAACAAAATCATTACGTTTAACATATCATTCGAAAGCTGATTAAATTTGACATTTTGATAGTTTTTTTCGAAAAACGGTGAGCGTTGAAGTAATATAAGACATTGTGACTTCCCAATTAAGGTGAAGATCAAGCTGTTCTTTAGATACCAAGTTTATAAAATTCAAGGTTACAGGTACTCAGCTATTATAGAAAATTTAATAGTAAATTCGAAAATGTGGTCAAAGTTTGAAAAATATTTAAACAAATTGGAGATATTACAGCTTTCATGGACAAAAAAAAAAAAACGTGGTTTCATCAAAAAAGTCTTTGATTTATCTTATACTCCTCACCTTTGTCTTGGGTAGCGTGAATACTAAAACACCTCCAGGTATTCTCGAGATACCTGACAAGAACATAGGCTTTGGTGGAGGTAATTATTATAGATAGGAAGTGCCCCAAGGTGTTGTGTAAGTAGCCTATACTTATATCGAGGGGGGGGGGACTCGGCTTATTGAAGACTCCGAGTCATTGCGTCATTCCGATTCCTCGCAATGTTTTAAAGAATTTTCCCTCAGGCGTATTTGGACATCGGCAATCTGACAACCATGACTACAACTATAAATATTTTGAATTCCCATAAGAAGCTAAGCTATATTGCTGTTATGTATGTTGTTTGATCAAGTACTTAATAATGTTTTGGAAAAATATTAACATTAGATAATAATTAAGATTGATTGCAATTTGATCGTAGAATAAATGTTTTTCTTTCCACGGATTATCCAGTTGTTAAAATAAAAAATATGAGGTACTATTACACATTTTTTATCACGTAACGGAATGTTGGCATTAATTATAAAAAATATATAATATCAACGCATTTATTTCATTGCAATTTATAATTTCTTAACATATCTAATAAACAATTTTAATTTTTAATAATTTGTTTTTTAAATTTTGTGTGTTTTTTTTTAATATTATCATTTATAACGGTTTTTAATGACTATATTGATTACGTTACTGGCGTTTTTTTTTAAATTATAGATTTACATTCTGTTCTTATAGTTCATTTTTAAATTTATTATTTATATCTCAGAAAAAATATGTCTAATATTGATGGCCATTTTATATATTTCAGTTTGTTTGATTATTGGAATTTCTCCTAATGTTCTTCGACTAGACGACGGGTTGTCGTACATGTTACCAACGTATTCATGCCAGAGTAAGAAGTCCAATATTCATTCCGTGATTCCTTTATGTTCAAGCTAGAAGAATATATTTTTAAAATGTATTCTCTAATAAATAATAAAAGTACAATAACGGATACCAATAGTTCTATATAAAAATTACTAGCACTTCAATTAATCGGATAGGTAGAAAAAAGGAAACCTAGCTCGGATGGGAAGAAAAATTATTTTGGAAGCATGAGTAACCTCTTCATTTCACATTAAACTCTTTGAGAGATATCTTGAGGAGATAATTTTGAACAATAATCAAGAAAATTTTAAAATGTATTTTAGAAAACAAAAAACATTATAGTGGAGTCTCGCCAGTCAGGACATCCGGTTGCAGGATTGAAAAAACGAATAAAAAAAATATTTTAATTACTGTAAATATTTATTTACGAATTAATCTAAATTTTTTTTGACATGGATATGTCTTTTGGGTGTAGGTTTACACTTTTTGGTGTAACGATTTTTTTCACATTCAACAATATGTAACATTTTATTACCCACATGTTACACGTTCTAGCTCTGTTGATGCTGCTCGGATCGAAACTTTTTCCGATATTTTCCTGATCAGAAATTTAATGGGAAATATGTTTTGTTATGTAACATTTGTCGCTAGGACCAACTGTTTAGGAGGTATATGGGTTTGAATGAAAAAAGTCATAGCTGAAACCCTTACATTCTCGCTACTTACATATTCGTTTATTCTGAAAAAATGATTAGTTGTTAATTTAATGTAATTTATATTAGAAAAAACCTAGTGGAGGATGTGAAAAACATTATATATGATTAATATAAAGAAGAAAAAATGCTATTAAAAAGAAATATATAAAAAAAAAGTTAATGTTGTCATTTTAATTCTAAAATGTAGTATGTAGTAGATAATAGATATACATACCCATAATCTTGTTTTTCACAGTCAGAGAGAAATTGAGTTAGGTTGTCCTAGGTCCTAATAGGAATTCAGCTTTGTCGGAAATTGAGGCCATGCGTCCACAAAATCCAAATTTGGTTTCTTTATTTCCTTTTAATAACACAGTTGTAAAATTCAATAACTAGATTTGAAAAGGAATTGTCATGTGTAAATGGATTCACTGTCATCCGTATTACACATTTTAGTCAATACATTTTACATTGCATTAATAATGAATTATAGAATATAATTATTTATAGTCTAGACAATTATTGATTATAAAAATATAATTTTTATTTTACATATGCATGGTGTATTGTTTTATTTTGTGGTTCTGTTTAGGATTTAAACTTTAATTCGTTTTTAAATTTTACCCTGAAGGCTTAAAAGAAGCTGGATGAGAGATTTGCTCAAATAAATCTCTTTAACCCATGCCAGGAGGAGGTACTATTGAGTGCTAGTCTCCCACACGCATACAAGGCCTGTAGTATTCAATTTCACATCACATTCACTGATTGTTACCCTAATAACAGGTGCGAATTAAAATCTGAAAGAGAGAAAAAAAAATTTTTTTTTACAAAATTTAAATATTTTACTCGACGGAATTATGCACTTTTTTTTTTTTTTTTTAATCATACCGTTCAGTAAGTGAATTTTGTAAATTAATCACATACAGGTTTTATTATTTTTTTTTTTTTTTGCTATATCTGTTCAAGTCAAAAACTTCGATTTACACATACGTTATGGGGTTCTGAAATCAATTAAGCTGGGTAACGTTTATTTATTAGATAAAAGTTATGATTATTTGATCAATAAGTGCATATTACAAGAATTCCACAATATCAGTAGCTTTGGTGATCACATTTCGGATTGGCGTTACTGCACTCATTTTAAATTTTAAAATACAATTATTAATAAGTTTTTAAATTATATAGTAATGGAGTTATATCTATTTTAAAAACATGCTAAATATTATTTATTTAAATATGTAATATCACTAAGGATGATAAGGAAGTTGTAATATCTATTTGATGAAGAGTATTCAAAAGGACAAAAATGGTCCCATATCCATCAATCTGACGTCAGTTAGAAAGGTGAAATGCTTCAAAACGAACATCGTGACACTAATGTCAGCCTGATTAATGGATACCGGAGGGCGCCGACAATTTGATCGGCAACCATATGTTTGTAATGATATGTCGTCCATGATGTATGTTTATTATCACAGGAATCGATCTATTTCTTCCGGTTTTCTATCGTTCACAAGTTTTATAATATACCTATTGTATCACAATGCAATATAAAAATTATTAACAAAAAGAGACAGTTTTAGGAGAGTTTATAAAAAAGTAAAATTAATAACCCAGTCGATTTATACATCTAAGTTCGCAAAATCGCTTGTAGATACCAATTTTTAATATGTCGTTAAGGCCCGTAAAGGTTGTTGAAATCAATGTTTGCAACCCTGAATACCTGGTGCGATTTGTTTTGTACTTCAGAATGTTAGCAATATTTTCTGTATTTTGCTAATATCACATAAACTGTGAGATTTTGGTTTATAGAGCATTTTATTTAATAAAGATGTATGGTCTAAAAATAATCTAAAATACATAATATTAAAGAAACGAAGAAAATGAGAGTATAACGTATATAGTATAGTTAAAATATGTAAAATGACAGTAAAAAAAGTTGGTGAAAGACGGTAAAAACTAATGTGGGAAAAAGTGTAATAGGTACCTACATAGAATATAGAAGGATTTGATGGAAATTTAATTTATTTAACTTGAGACCTGAACCGTGGATGTTTAGGACAATAGGTTGACAGGAACCTACCTACTCATTTTATAATATAGAAATATAAACAAGTGAATATTTCAGTATTTAAAATAATGCATTTTTCACGGAAAACCTAAGGATGCTGCGAAAAAGTACAATCCTCACAAGAAACCAGCGGTACATGTTATATAACAAAAAATATTTTCTATTAATTTTCTGAAAAGTAACCTGTCGGCAAATTTTCTATCCGAGCAACACCAACAGACCTGGAGCTTGTCAAAATGTTACATTTTTGAGGGTGAAAAAACCGTTACATCAAGAAAGTATAGACCCCAAGCCAAAAGACATATCCATGTCAATAATATATCAATAACAAATTATAAAATAATATTAAAAAATAAGAAAGGCAATTATTCGTTGACCAAAAAGATCCCATAGCTGCTCTCTCAGCTGCGTAACTTTTGTCAAAATCCAGTCATACATAACATAATACATGTTAAAAATACATGATGAAAGGGTCATTAGTGAATTAACAGATATCTGGTTATTGCCTGCACTTTGCAACTTGATATTTTGTATAAAGTACTGAGCATGACACTTCCATGCTTTTATTTATTAATATATAAGACATGTTTACTTCCAGCATATAGTGCTTTCGGTTGGCAGATATATGTTTGTGTCATATGAAATATTGGCACATTTGGTTGAGTCAGCTGTTTCCCATTGTCGTAGTAAACGTCTGTTTGCAAATGCTATTGAAGCATTAATCGTTCTCAAAGAAAGCCAGTGTTGCAACGGCCCTAACATTAGGTTTCATTGCCACGATATAAAAGAACCTATACAGATTCTCCTTTGGCAAAGGCAGTTCCACTGGTCGGATTATAAACTTCAGTTCTGTTGTTTGATCTAATAGAATGCATTGACCCGCTTGCATTCGAACAGGAGGTGTAAACTGTGGAACTCTGAGAAGGTAATGACATAAAACCAAATTTTTTTTTTTTTTTTTCTCTTTATTTGTTTAATCCACACCTGTCACTTAACATGTGACAACAAGCAGATGTGATAAATTGTTGTATAAAAGATAATTGGCATGTCAGGCATGAGGGAGGACAGCACCCAGCGGTACTTACTCCTAACATGAACATGATATTTAATCAGTTTTAACGGAGTAGATCCCTCAACCAACTCCTTTTTAGTCTCCTTTGGGTATTATTTGGCAAGCTTATGGAGGCCATACTTTGTATTAAATTATTGATATGTCCGTGAAGTTTGTCGTGAAGTCTTTTACATAAAGTCTGGATGTGATCTTGTACCATGGGTATGTGTAAGTCTGTGTGTAAAGTTTTGTTATTGACATACCAGGGTGATTGTGTAATGAGTCTTAAAGTTTTTGACTGGAAAGTCTGTATTTTTTGGATGTGTTTTTTTAGCAGTTCCGAAAATTTGTGAGGCGTACGTCCATAGAGGTTTTAATAAGTAAGTATATTAAAACCAATATAAAATCTTATAAATGATGCTTACTTTTGTAAATAATGAATTTAGTAGGTACATTGTTTAGATTGTAAGTTAACATAAAACTAAAACTCAATTTCTCCCTGACTGGGAAAAACTATATATCATAGATATGTCTACATTTTATTTACTGTTTTTCCCAATTTACACTTTAGAATTAAAAGGATCAAATCACTTATAGAAATAATTAAATTAAATTAACAAAATTGAGAGAAAATAGCGGTGACTTTCATTCAAACAAATATAGCTCCTAGCGATAAATGTTACATAATAAAAAATATTCTCTATTAAATTTCTGACTGAGGAACTGTCGGCAAATTAACGATCTGAGCAACACCAACAGAGCTAGAGCGTTTCAAAATGTAAGAAAAAAAAAAAAAGTTACACCAAAAAAGTACAGATCCCCACCAAAAAAAAATATTTTGTAAAAAAAACAAAACAGACTATATTTGACTTCTTTTAGTAACGATTGTTGATATTCTGCTTTAGGGATCAAAAAGTAAGATATAGAAGTGTTGTTTTAAACCTCTCATTCTTACATTTGTGTAGAAAACCAGGAAGGCAAAATATAATTCTGCTCTGAATATAGGTTCGGTTTTTAAAAATATAAGATGAATTTAATGACATACTAATTTTCTTTTTTAAAAGAATAAAAATTAACCTGATTAGTAAAAAATTTGAAGGATCTCGGTTTCAGTAATGGTGTAAATCTTTAGTAAGAGTAAAATTTTTAGATATGTTGTGATAATGGGAGCTTTGGCCCGGATTATACTCAATCGTTAGATTTTCCCCATTTAAAGATACCCACTTTGTAAAGTTTGGGGGTGCTGCAGGAGAGGTAACTGATATGATAGATAGCTATCTACCATAAACTTTCTCAGTATGAAATGCTCAGTATGAAAGCATAGATATACGATAAAACATCACATTTAAAGGAAAGCAATAGACTAACCTGCTCCGGAATTCGAGTTGGAGCTTGGCTGAAGGCTGAAAAAATAATTTCGGTTTCTTCAGTCGTGGATCGACTTCGAAGTTTGAAGACCTTCCTGGGGCATACCTAACCTCTATAAAGTGTGTATCGTTAATAGGAGGAAAACCTGTAGGTAGAGATTGCTGATCCATATTTGTCTAAATGTAGTATAGAGTGGTACAGGTTTTTTTTTTTTAAAATTTATTTTTGAATTAACTATTCACTCATATAGATGAAACGAATAATTACTTTGTGTCAAGAGCGTGAAGAAGACGATTTTCATCTCTTTATTATAAAAAAAAAATATTTACTTTAACTGCAATTTAAGCAGTAAAAAAACTTTCTATTAAACTATATGTGGAAATTACTTGGTAATTTGCTAACAGGATCAGTGAAAGTTTGTTTTATGTCAGCGCAATCAAATATATTATAAATAGAGAATGAAGTAGATTGGCCATCCCATCCAAATTCTAAAAAAATATCACTATTTAATATAAGTAAATTTGAATTAGACTTTCGGAACAAGTTATTGATAACTGGATTAAATTATTCAAGATAGTAAATAGATAATTTTCACTTGATACACCGTGTAATTCCGTCAGCTTCGGTTGTCGAATAATGAGATTAAATCCTTTTATAGCGGAACTAAATCCATGACATTGTCAACGGCCATCTAATTGCTCTGCCGGTAGTGATGTCTACATTAATGAAATTTTTTTCGTCATTATTACGTAGCGTATATCTGGTGTACAAAAAGAGTGATGCTCACACTTGATGCCAGTTAATCGTTACACAATATCGATCTGAAAGTAACATCAAATGCTTATATATATATAGTTCAAGAGCGAAACTGATTAGCTGTAAAAATGCATTTTACGGTGTTGAGAATATTGGAATAAACAACAATACTGTTTATAGTGATGTTCTAGCCTTTAGTGTTAAAACGAATTTGTACACATCAGGATGTACTTCTGAAAATATAAGATATACTCACTCCACTTTTTCAAATGCAGAATTACTTTAGGAAAAAAAAAAAAATTAAATTCTTTCAAGATCGTGGCATTGATTATTGTTCTTAAACGTCATGATGACGTCCGACGACGCTAACATTTTATTTTCGAATTGGAACACCTATTTGTTTAATTTTTTTATATGTTTTATGTTTTCCAGTAAAATTGGTAAACATATTAAAGTAGTATTAATATGAAAATATGAAAATGTGAAATCATTCAAAAAGTTCTTTTTTAATCCCAGTTGTTGTTATTTACGGTTTTGTGACAAAAATATTTTTTTAAACATGATCATTATTATATATTTTTTTTGAATATCCTAAAGAGCAACAACCGACACCCCGTTTTTTATTTTGATATCTATATTCAAATTATAAGGTCATTGTATATTTTTCGATATTCTTTTGTAGATATTTCATTACAGTACTAATACTACAATGGGTAGTTCCTCTTACCGTAACCGAACAGTAATTATTATTAAACGTTCTCAATTAAAGTTCCCTTAGTCTAAAATTTAAGCATTCTGGTAAGGCATTTTACTAATGTGGAATCAAAAGTTTATATATGTTTTTTTATGTATTAAAAAAATATGTTAATTTTTTTTTTAACTATGATATCCTCCAAACTAATAACTTTCAAAATTTGTTGGGATTGTAGATTCAGGTTCATTCGGCAAGTCTTCGGATAAGTATTACATAGCTATTCGTGATAAAAGCGTATATTTTATAGAATCATACCTTATGATCTCACGGTTTTTAATATTTTAAGACTTTATTATCTTATTGTTAGCTTTAAACACAGCTTCAAAACACAATGTCTAAACAGTGATTAAAGCATAGCTTCAATTTTTATTGAAATCAATCATCACATCTCCAACATAAATATACTCTTGCCGAGGTCATCACGATGAGGTAAAGCTATAAATCGTAAATATCATCCATTACAAAAGCATACAAATAACAGATAACCGTGTAATGGATATCAATTTCAACATATTTAATCATTGTTTTTGTTAATCTATAAATATCTACATTCTTTCAATAATTACTCAATTAATGGCTATCACAATCAACTTGAAAGCGCATATGTTGAAACATTATGATCAATGACATGATTCAGGTTTTGGACATTAAACAGAACTGTGAAATAAATCCCAACACCCGACAGATCATGTTTTCATCGGCAGCTATGGGGATGCCATCCAGAAGACATAGAGGATACCCGGCAGGTTTCACCTCATCAATTACCCCAGGAAAGCGATCCATTATATTTCATTAGCGCTCATTGGGTAATTAACTTAGCGGTCTATTTTTAGATGCTGGCCGTCCTGGGAATCTGAATCGATTTATGTAACTAAACTGACAGTCGATTTATAGTTTAATAGATATAATTTACATAGGCACATGATTATAGAAGCTTGGGATGAATTTTAATTTATGTAAAATAAGTGTAAAGTCAAATAAGAAATAGATAGAAGTTATATAGAAATATTGAAAGATAGAAATACGATAAGAATACTTACCTTTTATACAATTGATTAAATATTATTAAAGATGGGCTGACTAGTTAGCGTCTAGTCGGCTGCTTTTGTAGGCAAAACACGGCATAGTCGGCCATTTTATTAGTTTATATTTCTACGCTTAAAAATAGGTTGATTGAAATGAAAACTTGACCTCACTTGATTATAATTTTTATTTTAGATTTATCTTTACAATTTGTTATTTATTGTAGGAATAGGAACTCAGGATATTAACAAAAAATAAATTCGATAGCTAACTTTTTAATCAATAAAAAAATGTTAATTCTTAATTGAAATGTAATACCAGGTATGCAAGTATAAAATGTCGTTTATTTCTTAAAATATATTCACAGTAATTTTTAAAAAAGTATAATATATTTTATTCAAAGTACTGACCCTCGCTTTCTACACATTTTGTCCATCTCTCGGGCAATATATGGATACCATTCCAAAAGAATGCTTCATCTTTATTTGAAATCCATTCATCGAGCCATTTTCGTACGTTTTCGAAATTGTTGAAGTGTTGCTCCGCCAATGAGTGTCCCATCGATGGGAAGAGGTGATAATCAGAAGGCGCCAGGTCAGGTGAATACGGCGGGTGGGGTAGGAGTTCCCAACCAAGCGAAGAAATCGTTTCCTTAGTCAATCTGGCTGAATGTGCAGGAGCGTTATCATGCTGAAGAATGACTTTGGCGTGCCTGTGAGCCCATTCTGGGCGTTTTTCGATCAATGCGTGACTCAAATTGATCATTTGTTGTCGGTAGCGCTCGGTATTGACTGTTTCGCCGGGTTTAAGAAGCTCGTAGTAGACTACTCCCTTCTGATCCCTCCTCACACACAGCATTGTCTTCTTCCCAAAACGATCCGGTCTTGAACTCGATGTGGATGGTTGTCCTGGCGTTACCCATGATTTTTTTTTTTTCGTTTGGGATTCTGAAAATAAATCCATTTTTCATCGCCAGTTACAACTCGATGCAAAAAACCCTTTCTTTCGTGGCGTAAAAGCAGCATTTCGCACACAGTTTTTCGTTTTTCCATCTGTCGTTCGTCCAATTCATGTGGAACCCATTTTCCAACCTTTTGAATCTTTCCCATAGCTCTCAGGCGATCGGAAATGGCTTGCCTAGTGACATTCAACTGTTCTTCCATCATTTGTTGGGTTTGGGTATTGTCTTCGTCTAATAAAGATTGCAATTCGAAGTCCTCAAACTTTTTTGGTCGATTTTCTCGTTTTTGATCAGTAACATCAAAATCACCACGTTTGAAACTTTGAAACCAACGTTCACATGTCCTGACGGTTGAAGCAACATCGCCATAAGTCTCAACAAGAATTCGATGACATTCAGATGCCTTTTTCTTTTGATTAAATAAGAAAATCATGACATGCCGCAAATGCTCTTTATTTGGCTTAAAATTAGACATTTTTAACACCAAAGAAAGGTATGATACGTCCACGTAAACGACTTAAAAACAACTGACTTTTGTAAACAAATGACTAACAAACAAAATAGCGTTTAGATATAAGCAAATCCTTCAATAGGCTAAGAGCGCATTCTATTGGAATTAAAACGACATTTTAAACTTGCATACCTGGTATACTGGTTGGTGTATTCATTTATAATTAATTAGTCAGGAAAAAGGGCACAAGTGCGCATACGCAGACGACGAACACCTTTTCTAATATATATACTTTTCATGTAAATTATTAGACGACTAATGAAAAAGAAAGTATATTGTTCTGATTATTAGAATAGTTGTTGATTATATAGTATTGGAAACAAACACCAATAAAAAGTCCTTAATGAAAGGGGGTTTGGAAAGCAGTTGCAAGATTCTTTATTTAGTTATTTTCTCACCTATTTTATGAGCTATTAAGTTGAACAGAACGTACTTTATATAAAATATTAAACCACACGGAAACTATTTCAATTAAAAAAATAAAAAAAAGTGCTACTCTCAAATAATAAATTATTAATATCTATGGGTTTAATTAGTAATAAACACTGTAATGCTACCAGTCATGACAGGTCTTTGATACATGTGCAGTATTTTGGTAAGGATAAACTATTTCGAGGCCAAAAGTTTTTAAAAGAGATTTGTCCGAAATCGCGCTCAACCTTATGATTTTTCCTCCACCAGAGAGTTGGGAGTGTGCGCCTGAAGGGTATTCTGCTTCTACCCCTAGGTAGGGACACTGCTGAAAAACGCTAATTTTTTGCTTAAAACCGGATTCGAACCCGTGCTCTTTGGTTAAGAGTTTGTTTAAGTAATAATCGGATATATATCTGTGGGCACAGCGAAAAGGTTATTAAGTAGAACCCAGCCATTTTTCAATCACCTACTTATTTTTATTGTATTAAGGAATAAAACCACTCTAAATTTTACATAAATAGTCAATAAAGAAATTCCAAATAATTTAAAATACAGATCATAGGATATAGTGTAGTATTGTGTTATTACAAATGATAATACTTCTTGATATTCAAAATTAAATAAAAAAACTTAAAAGCCTCCTTTTGCCTGTCGGCTAAGAAAATAATATTGAACTTGTTTTAGGGGGTTGTCCCCTTGGCCGTCGAAGCTTGTATATTTTCTATTTTCTTTTTTATTTACCTGCACAGTTTGGCAAAATTTAATCATTGCCATTAGACAACTTATTTCCTGGTATCTATCACCTAATTTTTAATCATGATTGAATCTTTCAGTGATTTTTTTAGTTAACTAATGATTATTTGACTAAAAGACTTAATCATAATTAAATTAGGTTATTGATTTCAGGAAATTAGTTGCCAAACAGCTATGATTAAATTTTGCCCAACTCTGCTTACCTGTGATTCATTTATCTGTGGAACATAAAATTTCAAATTAAATAACTTAATCCTGCTGACCGTCTATGTCTTCATATAATATGTTTTTGCTGCCCGCTAGCACGATTTTAAATTGTTAACAATTAATTTTAAATTAAATTAACAATATTCGAAATAAACAAAGTTGAGAAAAAATACAGGTTTCAAACGTGACTTTTTTAACTCAACCAATATAGCCCCTAAAAGGTAGATCCTAGCTACTAAAGTTATATAACATATTTTAGTAATATAGCTATTACTAATCGTTCCCGTCACTTCCTCCCCCAAGCTACTCGCAAACTCCTAGTTTCCTCGCTCATCTTTCCTCACTTTGATTATGGCTGCGTAGTGTATGGTGGGCTCCCTATGGGTCTCCGAGGCAGGTTAAAGCGAATTATAAATTGCTTCCTTCGATTTGTTTTCGGATCCTAGAGGCGTTCCCATATTGCACACCTGTACACTGCCTTGAAGTGGCTCTACCCATCCACTCGTAAATTATACTTCCTGGGTTCATTCCTTTATCAAGTCATTTATCACCATCGCCCATCCTACATCTATAATCTGTTGAAATTTAAGCCTTGCTTCTACTCCCGATTCACAACAAGATCACATTCCTCTGACCTATACCTGCCTTTCCATCGAACAGCTTCATACCAGCATTCCTTCCTAGTCCGATCCACTACACTATGGAACACTCTCCCGCCTGAAATAAGACATGCTTCTTCCTTAAGCTCATTTAACACACTCCTTTTCCAATATCTCCTCTCCTCCCAGTCAAATGCCAGTCAATATGAACAATAATTAACATTAAATCTGGTCAAATCGAGTAAATCTGATACTGGTGAATTGGTTGATAAATTTTCTTCTATTTAATAATAATCCTTTATTTGTTCCATAATGGTACATAATCATTTGTTTTATAAAAATTCGAATTTCATTTCACTCTAAATGTTCTTCCTATACAATGAAATATTATGTGTTAACTGTCAAGTTATATGTGTATTCATATGTGTATGGGTATATAAGTAAATGTGTGCAGTATATATATCGAGGTATCTGCAAATATTTTCTTCATTCAATGTACATATTGACATAGTTCATTCTCTGTATATATCTTTTCTTATTTTCTCATGGTCATTTTTTTTTTTTTTTTTTTTTTAGTTTATTTCATTTCTCCTTCTTATGTTATCATATCTACTTAAGTTCTTTAGACAATTATTTACAATTAACTGTATTTGCATGTCTCATGTTCTCATATATAAATACCGTTGTATGAAAATATGCAAGCCAGACCATTGTACTACCTTATGATACAATTTTGTTATTCTTAGAGGACAATACGTCCCGGAATAAAGATTATTTTTTCATTCATTCAATATTCTCCATTTAATTTCTGATACGGAAACTGTAAAAAAACGTATCACTTTTGACCAACTTGGCCACGGGTAAATTATATTTCATGTTGAAATTTTAATACAATCACTGTGTAAATTTGTAATCATTACAATGTATAATCAGATTTATCCTGTGGTCTAAGTGTATTGTAAAATTTCCAAGTTGAAATTCATTAACGTTTTTTTTATTCATTTCAAAAAATGACCTTTTGAAAGGTTTATTGGGTTACCTTGTCCTCAATGAATTAATCAAGTACCACGTTTCATCAATTAATCACAGAATGACTTCATGCCTATTAGATAATTACAGGATGCACTACGTTTATACTATTAGTATGCATCAGAGGTACCCTTCCAAATCTCTCTCAATGGATTATCACCTAATGATTCCCTTACAAGGACTCCTGATATCATTCATTCGAAACTTTTCCTGCATCATATACAGGTCACTACATCAGGTCACTTTAGTTATGAGGTAAGCATTTTGATTATTAATGAAGTCAGTATGTATGTTCCAACACAAAATAGAAGAATAAGTCATAAAGATAAAAATCAGCAAGGCCTCAATGTAGGAGCTTAGTTGGAAATAAAGTTTTTTTGAGGGCATGATATTTGGAATTGGAAAATTTTATGTCATAGGGATTAATGAATGTTCATAAGGAATAAAAGTCGCAATAAATTATATTGGTGTATATCTGGTAAAACTATTTGAATTCGTAGCAAGAGTTTTAGAATTAAGTTTAAATAGCCCATAATGAATAAGGCTCTCAAGTGAATCATGTGATTTACTGTTCTGTTGGTAAAGAATAAAAAATAAAATAAAAAATCTAGAATTTGATGAAAAAAAAAAATCTAGAACTGTGAGGAACTCTTATTTTCTCCCTGACAAAACTTTAGATTCAAAATGCCTTCAAAGTAACTTATAAATAATAAATAATAAAATTTATAATAATAAATAGCTAGATGTAGCAAGTTATCATTGTATTCTTTAAAATGCATTAAGTATTTTTAGAATTATTTTTGCATTCCAATATATAAGAATAAGAAGAACTAGTTTCGTGTACAGAATCGACTATAGACCGATTTGATATTAATTTTCTTTTTTTTATTAAATTAGAAATACAAAACGTTTTAGCTGAATAAAAATAATAAGTAAAAATAGATTAATAAGAAAATAGATGTTTGCAGTCAAAAATATATAAATATTATAATATAAAATGTTATTTTCGATTTTTGTATTCTTTCAATATAAGTACTTCTCTCTCTCTCTTTATCACTCTCTCTCACTCACTCTTCTCCCTATATGGTCCGAGAGCCTTTAACACGAGACCCATCATATTTTATGTTGAATCTGAATCACAGCGGAACATGTGTGTCATGCAAAATTCGTAAAAAGAGAAACATAAATTTGTTACTTAATACTATAAATCAAATATATATATATATATATATATATATATACTATATATATATATATATATATTTTCTAATAATTTTATTTAAAATGATTTGCAAAAGTGACAATTTAGAAAATTTTATATCAAATAATATAAAAGTAATGTATGGAAATGCTTAGTAGTGCAGCGAGTATTCGTCTCTGGCATATTAATAAAATAAAAACAAATAAAAAAGCTATTTAATAATGATAACAGAACAAGAATACTGCATGTCTCTCTTAGTTAGTGACAATTTAGAAAATTTTAACACGTCTTACTAAATCATCGTGAATTTTGAATCTTGACCTTTCAATTCAAAATCATTTTCTTTAGCATAAATAAGATGAGATCTCAGGTCTTGAGGTCATCGTGGCAAAGAAACACTTGCCCAACGCTCCAAAGCCGCAAGAAGTTCATAGGTTGCATCCTATAATTCCGTTCCTGATGCGCTCTCCTGGCTATGGAGCACAAGATACATTCTCTGAGGTGCAACATGAATTTCTCAGGGGAAATGACCAGAAACCGCAGGATTTCACAACATCCTGCTCCCAATGATTCTTGTGGATTAGGGATAGATCAGTTACTCAAAAGTTATGATATTATACATATTATGAAGTTCATATAAAACATGAATTTCAAGCTTTTTTATTTCGAAATTTAGAAGGAAAGGTCTCAGAAAGAAGCAATTTTTATATTTTGTTGTTTTGGATCAAAGAATTAGAGGGCAATTGTATTTTTTTTTCGTTGATCTCTTTCGTCTCTGCCCTTTCTTAAGTTTTATATATTTCCTTCAGCATTTTCCGAAAAGCTTGCCTGTCCTAATTTTATTAAAAGAAAAGAAAAGTTGTAGTTTTATTTAGATTTTTTTTTTTTTTTTTTTTTTTTTAATTATGCATTATATTTGAGTACTGCTGAAAACTGAAAAATAGAGACGAAAAGAGTGGTTCCCATATACGTATTTAGACGAAAAGAGTGGTTTCTAAATACATATGTAAAAACCACTCTTTTTGTCTCTATTTTTCAATTTTCAGCAGTACTCAAATATAATACGTAATGAAAAAAAAAATCTAAATAAAAATACAATTAGAACAGACAAGCTTTTCGGAAATTGTTGAAGGAAGACCCACATATAAAACTATGATCGGCTTCAAATCCCCCAACATCAACTCGGCATCCAAAATAGAACGTAGCATTAACTTCTTGATTCAAAATATAGTAATTCAGATCATATCTAAGTATTATGAAAGAATTTTCTTTTAATTATATGAATTCCGCGCAAAATAAATTACTTATCAATAACACATTTAATAAAAAGTATTATATAAAACTTATCCAATAAAACATTCAGTCATATACTATTAATGATTTTAGTGAATTCCTATATGTTCAACAAGTAAATATGAATGTAAATTTAATAGTATTTTAAGAAATATTTACCGTCCCACGAAAAACAGAAAAATAATCTATTGTGTTAACTTAATTTAAAAAAAAAATTATATTATGGATAACTGGGTGAGTGGTGCTGTAGTCCTAACTCTTAGGGCTCCAGGATCGACATGAGATCGACTGAAATCGGCAGACCTCTCTGGGTTATACTCAATTCCATAGAGTAGGTACATAAACTTTCATTGAGTTGGAAGGAAAAGGTTGAGTTTGATCGTGGATACTAAAAACATTTTATCCCCTAAGTTTATACCTTGGTTTTTAAAAAATGGGGGAAAAATTAAAGAACATTCACATTAAACGTTATTATTTTATTTTAGCAATGAGAAAATATAGTAATGTAAAGAAAGAACAATATATATAGCCAGTTTCAAATTATATAGCACCAAAATGAATTGGTATAATGAAGATGGTAGATCAACGAGTTTTTGATTGATAAAAATATATAATATATCCCTTTAAAAAAAATAAATTTTTTTAATATTTAAATTTTTTTAATAGCTGTTTATTGAAATTTACAACTGTAAACAATTTGAAATAGAATACATCAAGTAAATGTGATGATGCTACTAAAAATGATATGCCAATTGCTTGTAAAGCAATGGATATGAGAAGAATTTGGTGGTTTGGTGGAGCCACAGTTTTTAATTTAAAGTATGTTTTTAAACTATTTATAGATATTTACAACTGTATATAATATACATCAGGTAAATTTGAGAAAAATTATTATAATGACATTTAAACGACTTGCGAAGAACTACTCAATAATAGCACGTCAATAAAAAATAAACTAGAAGGTCTCTTGGCCATCTTCTTTTCAGACGCCTCGGTTTTCAGGGATCGCCTCGGTCAAGTGGAAATTGGTTATCAAGGATCGATACGGAATGTGACAAGAAACACCTTATGTCTAAATAGGTCTAACAACTGTCATGTAAATGAGTCTTTTGTAATTTATTGGAAACTTTGAACGTCTGTCTAGTAAATGTTGGAGTAGTCAATAAGGACTTCCCGTTTCTTGTCGTTTTAATCTAATTTAAAGTTAATTTTATTTTTTACAAATGCACCATTTTTTTTTTTAATTATGATAAGCGGTTCCGCCACATCAAAACTACAGATCCTAATCTGAAAAGAACAACATTCGGAAGTAGTTAAGTACACATTGCAACTTACGTTTCATTCAATAGAGTTTGAAGGCTTACTGCTGTTCATGTTACTCTTTCCCAACTTTCAATGGATGATTGTGTTACAATATTTTTAAAATATCATTTTGATTGTAAGATTTGTACTTTCAATATGCATTGCTGCTTCGATAACTATTGATCATAATTATCTTGATTTAAATGATTAATTATTAAACATCCATATATTTGTCATGGTCTGATACTGCCTACCTGGGCCTGCCTATTTAGCTTGCACTACTGTAAAAGTTGGGCTAAATTCATTCATAGATTATTTATTGTAGAATGCTCACAGGGAAAGGGTTTTAAAATACTTTTATATGCTATCACTACAATTTTCTTTTCGTATTTGGTTCCGAAACACGAACTATTATGATCCATCATTCGGTAGAATAATTAATAATTAAAAATATATAGGTAGATCCCATAAGATCGTTTCTCATTTTTAAATTGGTAATTATTTATTTTGTGTTGAGCATTTTGCAATTTTCGCTAAAGTTTCGAAACATACTTTCATCTTTTGGTTCATCGGCACGTACTCGACGATTTGTTCATCTGCGATTTCTACGACCTGTAAACGAAGATTTAATTCTTGCTGATGCTGTTGACTTTCTTCGCCTACCAATCAGCCGTGGGTATGTAATTATCATCCTACTCAAAGATAATTGGTTAATATTATGAAGATTATCCCACTTTTCACAATCGTGCTTAAACACCAGAACCGTTGTCAACTTTCCGACAGCGGTCCTGGTGTTTCGTTATGTTAATAGCTGATGGTTTGGGGGGGGGGGTAAATATCAGAAGGGAAATTTTAACTGTTAAAAGAAGGAACTGACGGGTTGTTTAGTCAACTGGACTTTTTTATTTTAAAAATCCAATTTTTTTACAAGAATACTTTTAAAGCTGTTTTTTTTTTTCAAAAAAAGATTTTTACAAGCAACATTTAATATTAGCAAAAATCTATCCAATTCAATATCTGATTGTGAAATAAAATGGCTGGAAAAAAAAAATCTTTCTTCTGAGAACACTATTCTCAAAACAAAAATGCTTCATTAAAGCATTGATGGCCAACTTTATTGGATATTCATCAATATATACATATTTATCAAACTTTCAAAAACTTGATAAATTATAAAAAGAAGACTACTAACAATAATAATCTGTAATAATAACAATATAATGTAATTAAACAACAATGAAATATGAATTAATATTTCAAATATAATACAGAAACATTGGAATTTTATGTTCGTTACAAACATTATAGATCTCCTTTTTATTTTCATCAGTCTTTTCTTATCTCATCCCATTATTACTCGTCTTCATAAATAACATACAATAGACGTTTACATACATACACATATGCATATAGTTTAGATTTAAATATTCCATATTAGTAAAGTAATATAAGTTGTATTTACACATATTTAAGCTTATATAAAAATTAAATTAAATATACAATAAGAAATAAATAAATATTCATCCACCTAAATATCATGTAAGCAGTGTTTAACACCCAGGGAGTGCAGAATTATTTCCATGATCTTCACCGCAACATCTTCCCATCCACAACCAGGACTTTCAAGAATATCATTGTTCTTCTCTTTATAGCTCCACAAAACCTATACCATTATAAATTTAAATATCGTATGCCAATATCAATAGTAAGTAATGGTACGCTTGTCTGGCGTCGTAAATTGGTGATACATTTAAATGTTATATAAAACATATTTGTTTTTATGGGGTGAGGATTTCTGAGGATTAAACTTAGGTGATGGAGCTCACCTGAATCTTGTTGTGGGGAAACTTAAGAATAACTATTTACACTTACATACTAAAAGAAAATGTCCTTATGGTCTCATTTCCACCAGTGGCCAGTGAGCTCTGATTGGCCCGTTTCTATGTCTCGGTTACGGCCCGGTCGTTAGGCTCTCTTGACTATAAACTCTCTTGACATACTTATTTATTTTCAAAATTTCGAGAATTGAGGAAGCTGAAAAATCAATAATCGAATGAAACGAGAGAGGAAAGGAGGGATTATGAATAGAGCCACTCTCTAGGAATAAAATAACAAAAATAATATAAGTATTGCGTAGTTAGAAGTCAGTATGTAGAGATCTTACAACAAGTAGAGTGCATTATTCTTTTCCAATTAGTTCGAAACCAATTGAAACCAAAACAAGATAATTTTTTAATGAATTAGGGAACGCAATACGATGATGACAAAAATATTTTATAGTTTCTTGTGCTTAAAATATTGGAATAGAAAGGTAGCGAGGAAGCATTGTTGTCAGATATTATGATAAAGCCATATTGAATTGGAATACCAGCAAGAGATATCAGCAGAGCTGTGTAGACTCCCAATGAATGTTATCAAGAAATACATTCAAAGCATTTTTTTTATATAATACTAAATATATATATTATTCTTTTTTTATTGGCTATGGGAAAAAGAAGTCATACGGCTAGGGAGTTTTTTTTCTTTGAATTCATATCAAGTGAGAAAGTTCAGCAATCATGCCAAGTACGTTATACTACCTTGAGGAACACTTAGCAGTTTGGATAAAGATAAAAAAAAAAAGGAAAAGTATATTTTTTATAATATTTTTATCTAAAAGCTGGTTAAATTTACTATTAGATCCTATATATGCAACTTATAATTAACACCGTGAAATACACACACCAGTCTACTGAGCATGTCATTTACATATTTTGCTAAAACATACACATTTAGGGTGCTAGCTTGGGGGGTTTACAGGATTTAATATAATTTACATATATAGCATCTGATAGCGAATTTAATCAGCTTTGAAATAGAGAATGGAAATATGGGATCGAACAAATATTTAAGGAGTTAGAGTGACAAATGTGCCAAAAAAACACTTGGATTTTACAACAGTACGTTTTTATTAGCGGGCTGGCATGTACATTTTACGGGGTTTGATTAAAACTTCATTTATCGATTCTTATAGTAAATTTCATCAGCTTTAAGATGAAAACAAGTAAGGAAGACTGTATTACGGAAGCCCCGATGGAGTGAGGCCTCGTGGAAGACCGAAGGGAAGATGGAAGGACAGCGTCTCCGAGGATCTGATGAAAGCAGGAATATCCATCAGACGTGCCACTGACAGGGAAGACTGGGGAAGAGCCGTTGAGCTGGCCAAGGACCGCTTCATGCGTCTGTTGCGCCGAGAATGAATGAATTATAGATTCTTATAGTAAATTTAATCAGCTTTAAGATGAAAACAAGTAATGTTGTATCGGACAAATAGTTACAGACTTATAGCCAAAAGAATACGGCAAACGTGTTTTCGAGAAGCAAGTTGGCCAATTTCTTTATTTTTTCCCAATAACGTAACTTCGCTAAGAATTTCCGAATTTGGATTTCTTTTTTTCATTATGTAGGTACTAGTTCCAGCTACAATTAATATTTAAAGACTTTCTTCGAAAAAAGCTTCGTTATCGTGTTATAGATAAAAAAAAAAAAATAAATAACGGGTTTTTGCTATTTTGAATATGAAGCCGATGGTTGCCGTGGTAGCAAACTTCAGATTCGGATTCAGCACCCCAAAAAACATAAAGATCCGTTGAGGATAAAAGTTCCGCAGTTTTTTCTTGAAAACGGCCTTATTTTACTGAACTATTTCTCAGGGATTCAACTTTATATCTTAAAAAAATCGATTGTAAATATATTTTTGTAATCTAATTTGAAAGGTGTTGAAAGAAGGTAGGCTTATTGTACATCTCCTTTAGCTTGATTTTATCATTCGAAAATTATATCCCTATAAACACGAAAAGTAAGAGTGAGGGGATTGAAATATTTCTAGTAAAAATCTTTGCCTTTCACAGCTCTATGAAGTAATAACCAATAATATATAAACTTAAAATATTACTCACCTATTTCTGGTTGAGAAAACTGAATGAGTATGATTTGTTTTCCTTCTGGTGCAGAGATAAAGTGGAGTTATTTTATATTTTACTGGACACATAAAACAAGCCATCTTCCCTTAACTAAATTAAATCTCTGCTGGCCTAAAATCGATGGTGGACTGCGTGACTTAAAATGATTTATTATTATTACTCTTTGTGTTAACTTACTACTTGGCCATAAAGTATTTTATTATGACATCGAGAAAGTAAAACTTACAGCTAGGATGCAATGATAGTCTAAGGGATTCGATTCGATTAATGCGTTTTCTAAAAAAAATTTTTTATTAATCATACGTAATCCACTCCCTGTCTAATGAGTATTCCGTTTCCGACACTAAAAAAACATGATTGGCGAAATTAAAAAAAAGTTGTTTAAACGACCTACAGTTTTACAATAAGTTAGTCGTTTCGAGAGTAGCTAAGTAGTTTAACATAACTACTTGACCTCTAGTATGTTCTGAAGAAATTAGGAATAAATTTATTTCTGTTGATTTTAGTTTTGAAAAACTTATCTTGAACATTAATCTAACCTCTTGAGATCAAAGTCGTAGTTCTGGTTATAATAACAGTAAGACTAATAGTAACGTATGGTGGCTAGTTCTTTCGAAGATTTTGAAAATAAAGGTTCTTAGAATGATATTCGACTCAATTAATGATTATGGAAATTACAGTATAAAGAAAAAATAGTGGATTGCAGAAACGATTTGGTGAGCTCAATATTGTGGCTGTAATTAAAGAGGGAAAACTACTATCTGAGTAAGCCAAAGACTGTAGTGATAAGTTAAAAAAAAATAAAAATAAAATTTAACTTCTATATCTTCGGCTATGGATCGACTTCGGGGTCTGCAGACCTTCCTGGGACACACCCAGCCTCTATTAAGTGGGTACCCTTAACTAGGGGAAAACCTGATTGCTAACCTGAGCATGATTGCTAACCGCATCATCTCCTTGGACTACCATTGATCACGAAACAATATTTCCGTAGTTGAGCCAAAGGCCTTTCATGGGTGGTAGTTGTATTATTTATTTTTATTTTTATTTTCTAGATAGGAAGCAAGAAATATTTTTTTATGTATTAGTCACAACTTTAATACTGCAATTCAACTAAAGAACTTTATGGAATATTTTGATGATCAAAGTTTTTTTTTATATTCATACAAAACGCGTCCATTACTTCTACTAGGTTGAAATTTATTAAATTCCAATAAGTATGTCAGAAACGGATTATGTGGTCCTAAAATATTAGTTTGATAATAATTCATACTATTAAAATGTCATGATAGAGACATCTATTAATCATCTATCACGGATTTCAGGAGAGGTTAGATAGGACTACTAATGACTTCCTTATGAGTTAAAGATTCCTTTGGAGATACTAAGAGGGATTAAATTACATTGGATTACGCTGAAGATCCTATAATCATTAACAATTAAGTATTTATACTCTGGAATATTATATATTTTTTAATGTGGCTTTCGAATATTCTGACACCGTTGCGTACTCTATTACAAGAGCAAGACGACCCGGTGACCGGAAGGAACCGCCGAAGAAGCGCTTTCTACTCCATTCCCACGGAGGACGTTTGACCCGTGGGTCGTATCCTTAATGGCCGACGAGTGATTTTTTTTATCTGGCTAGTTATCACACACCTGTTAGTGGCTAGAAAGTGTCACTTAGGGACTTATTGGGAAATCAAATGGGATATTGAGGAATTTGTGCAACGGTCTCAAAACCGGCAGTTTTTGTTGGCATTTGTTACCAGGTGAATAGAAAATGGTCGTGGAATGACTTTTTATGTTGCGTGTTTGATAGATGCTGTTTTTATATAGATAAGACTATCATAACTTTAAAGTTTAAATGTCAAAGACGGCTCTTTTTTCACACATCAGCGTTGTTTCTTTGACTCTGTTTTCACAAAACCTAAAGACCGATTCACATGAACCTTTACGAATATTTTCTGAAGCTGTTTATAATCCAGAGTAGATATATATTACAAGATGTTAAAATATAAATATAGAGTTAAATTTAAGAATTATACCAGTTCACCTATATATCTAAACCTGTTTATCACAAATACAAGAGACGGCTAAAAAGGCAAGCAGATGGTTTCTATTTAAAATATTTATACTTTTAGAAGTGAGTTCCATGAATACAGATTCTGATATTTATATGTTACAATAACATTTTTATACAGTAGGCATGTTCCCCATACGAACTCTATAAAATATATATTCAATTATCAAAGAAGTAAACTATCAATCGAAAAAAACAAAACATCATTAGTCAATTACAACTGTTTATTTTTGTTAAGGCAGGTGTCGATTTTTTGCGTGTAACATTTATCAGAGAATTAGACATACAAACTATCCGAAAAATATGAAAAAAAAAAGAACTGTGAGAAAAAAAGAAGAAAAAAACGTTTTCATTAAATGCAATTTTTTTTTTCTATAACCGTTGTTGTATAAAATCCACTGTACATTTAAAAAACAGATTATTTGTTAATTTAATTTTTGCTGTCACATATGCTTGTCATGATATATTTTAAAATTAAATTAATTTAAATTAAAGATTCAACTGATGAAAACATTTTACCCAATTTCTTTTATCAGTGCAAATGAGCACACCCAGCAGTTGACTTAGTGCATAAAATGTGAAATGAGAGGCATGACGGAAAGTTATCCCTCATTTGAGATTCTTTATGACAACATCTTTTATGCAGAAGAGTTTTGTGTTTAGAATCGGTAGAGTGAAGACGTGTGTTGTGGAGCTGCCGAGGATTAACTCGAACAACTACTCAGATAAGAGCTGAACTTTTACTTTTTCTTTATTTATTGTTTATCGTTTGTTCTCATATTTTTTTTTCTCTCGTTTATTCTCTTTTATTATTATATTGTTTTTCTTATTATTAACATTCATTAGCCATTATGGCTGTCTCCTCGCAAGAGGAAAAAAGAAAAATTTAAAAATCTTTATGAAACTAATAGTGACACTAAACTAACATGTGTTAAATTTTTTATTATTAGTAGAGAGGAAAATGATGATGAGGGAAATGTTATGGATTTTAAAAAGGTTTCTCCTTTTTTGATCTTTAAAGGATTAAATTCTCAAGTAGGTGAAGTAAAAATGATAAAAAAGTTAAGAAATGGCACACTATTAGTGGAAACTATCTCAAAAATTCAGTCAGATAAACTTATAAAATGTAATATGCTATACAATTTAAAAATTAAAGTGGAACCACATGTTAAATTAAATAGAAGTCTAGGCCTCGCGTGGTGCCCTGATCTAGACTGCGTTAGTTTAGACGAAATAAAAGAAGAACTAAAACCACAAAACGTGGCGGATGTAAAAAGAATGACATATTTTAAAAACGGTGAAAAATTCAATAGTCACAATATATTTTTACATTTAACAACCCCAACTTGCCGAAAGAAATTAAAATAGGTTTTTATAATGTTGAAATTAAGCAATTCACACCAAATCCCACTCGTTGTTATTCGTGTTTAAAATTCGGTCATGTTAAAACAGCTTGTAAAAAAGAGGCGCTATGCAGGTTTTGTGGCAAAACTAAACATGAGGGCGCGGAATGTAGTGGCCCTGTAAAATGTGTTAATTGTATGGGTCAACATGACTCGTTTTCAAAAGTATGTCCTATTTATATAAAAGAAAAAGAAATTAAACGTATTCAAGAATCTGAAAAAATTACTTATTTTGCAGCAAAAAAGAAATACGAGACATTACACCCAATTTCAGTAAATATTTCATTTTCTAATGTTTTAAAAAATAATAAAAAAAGTGTTAGTGTCCAAACTGAAGAAATTAATACTAAGCAAACTGTTTTTAAGCAGCCCATAGATGTTATTAAAGGCGCCCCAGTCAGCGTCACAGTCGCAAGTAAATTGACCGAAACCCCCACTCCTTCCCCCACTCCTTCCCTCCCTCCTTTCTTCTCTCCTTCCCCGGCTCCCTCCACGTCCTCCGCAGCATCCTCATCTTTTCCAGTCCCTTTTTCTCCCGTTTCCTCACCTCCCTTAACCTCATCTACTCTAAGTCCCCCCCCCCCCCCCAGGTGAGGTGGTCCACATATCCCAAACCCTTAACGATCCTTCCCCTATTGAGACTAACATTGCCTCTGATTTTACACTAAATCAACATGGCGAATGGACAGAAGTTAAACAAAGACGAACCAGAAGTAAAACTAGAAGCACATCAAAGAGTAAAGAAAAAATGGAAATTAATTGATGTATTCATCATTATATATTTTAATTAATATTTACTATTTCAGTTTTAGTTTTTTCTATATTTTGTCTATTACTCTATCGTCTTTATGTTTTATTTTTTCTCTCTTTTAGTTTCTTCATCTCGCTCACTCCCCAATGTCACTACCCCAAACTATTATCCAGTGGAATTGTAACGGGCTTTTGAGTAAATATGAGGAACTAAAATTGATAATTAACAAATATCAACCAGTAGCCATATGTATACAAGAAAGTAAACTTCTACCAAATAAGGAATTTAAATTGAAAGATTAAACAATTTACAGAAACGACTACATGGACGGAAATAGAGCGTGTGGTGGCGTGTTGGTTGCAGTACATAACAGGGTTGTGTCTGAGATATTAGCTATTAATACTCCCTTGCAAGCGATTGTTGCCAAACTCTACCTAAATTTTCCTGTATATTTATTAAATTTATATTTGCCACCCGAAAATTTTGTTGAAACTGATCTCATCAATCTGCTGAATAACCTGCCATCTCCTTATATCGTTACGAGCGACGTTAATGGCCATCACACTTCCTGGGGTTCTTCGACTAATACTACGAGAGGAACTGTTATTAGAAAACTTTTTGACAATTCAAATTCTATTCTCCTTAATACAGGACAGCCAACATACTTGAGCCCCAGCCTATCACTCTTTCTCCTGCATAGATCTGACTTGGTGTACTTCCAGCATTTATACTCACCTCAACTGGCTAGTCAGCGAAGACCAATACTCTAGTGACCATTTCCCCTTGATCATTGATTTCGCAAATAATAACATTCTGGTTGAAAGATATCCTAGGTGGATTACGGAAAAGTCTGACTGGACGAAATTCAAAAGCAGTATCCAGATAGCGGAAACCGATATATCTGAGGGAAGTAGCAGTGAATTGATAAATGATCAAATTACATCATCGATCCTGGCAGCAGCAGAAAGCTCAATCCCACGATCCTCAACCAGTACAAAAATTAATAGAAACATCCCCTGGTATGATAACGAGTGCAAAATAGCTATTAAAAACCAAAGAAAAGCCCTAAAATTATTCCAAAAAGAACCTACTCAAAAAAATATAATAGAATATAATAAAAAAAAACGATCAATAGCTCGCAGAATAATTAAAAATAAAAAAAAAGATTCTTGGAACCTATTTTTAGAATCAATCTCAACAGACACTCCACCACGACTATTCTGGAAGAAAATACGAAGCATAACTGGGAAACAATTATATTATCAACCATGTTTATTAATTAATGGAAATTTTACACAAGACTCAAACACTTTGGCCGAATATTTTGCAGACTACTATTCAAATATATATTCCCCCCAAGACCATCAGATAGAAGAAAATGAAGCAAATTTGGATTATAGCGACAATTACATTGAAAATTCATACAACACTCCTTTTACAATGGAAGAACTAAAGGCGAATATAAATGAATTGAAACCGACTGCACCAGGTATAGATGACATACATAATGAAATGCTTAAAAATCTTCCAAAAAACAGACACTGAACGCTCTCCTAACCCTGTATAACCGTATTTGGTACACTGGAGAATTTCCAGAGATCTGGAGAAGAGCAGTAATAATTCCGATTTTAAAAAATAATAAAAATAAACTATTCCCATCAAACTATCGACCCATTTCACTTACAAGTTGTGTATGTAAACTGTTGGAAAAATTGGTTTTCAAGCGTCTTACATGGATTTGGAGACGAACAATTTATTATCAAATACACAGAGTGGATTCCGGCAAGGTCGCTCAACAAATGACCATCTTGTAACTATGGAATACGAGATACTGAGTAGCTTCGCAGAGAAGAAAGAATGCATCGGAATTTATTTCGACATTGAAAAAGCGTACGACAACTTGAATCCAGCACTCGTCATACAACAGCTGCGAGAATGGGGATTTACGGGTCGTCTTCTCTGTCTGATTAAAAACTTTCTTAAAAATCGAACTTTTCAAGTTAGAATAGGTAACAGTTTTTCTTCAATCAAAAATATGAACAAGGGTATTCCACAGGGAAGTGTCCTAAGCTGTGGTCTTTTTGCAATAGCCATAAACAAAGTTACGACCAGTATACCCAAATCGATTAAAACGTTTCTGTTTGTTGATGATTTGGCATTGCTTCTATCGTTTAGAGACCGGGGGAGGATGCAAAGAAAATTGCAAAACTGCCTAAGAAACTTAGAAATTTGGTCTACACAATCAGGTTTAAAATTCTCTACTAAAAAGACGAAATGTATAATGTTTTCAAAACGCAGAACACCAACTCCTCCACCATTACTAACTTACAGAGGCATCAACTTAAACTTTGTACCACGTACTAAATTTTTAGGCCTAGTTTTTGATTCTAAACTGAGCTGGAAAGAACATATCAAGTGGTTAAAGGCAGAATCATCCAAGAGATTAAATGTTCTTAAAGTTCTTGCTGGCTGCTCTTGGGGTGCTGACAGGGCAAGCATGATTAAAGTTTACACGTGCCTGATAAGATCCAAACTGGACTATGGAAGTTTTATTTACTCCTCAGCGAACCTCACCCAGCTTTCAGCTATTGACTCGGTTCACCATACTGGTCTACGACTCGCAACAGGTGCATTTAGAACTAGTCCCGTATGTAGCATTTGTGTTGAAGCTGGGCAACCACCACTAGCTGTTCGTAGACACCAGCTTGCCTGCGGTTATATTGGTAGGCTAAAATTCAATAACAAAAATCCAGCTTGGATACCCATGTTCCAACCAAAGATCAGAAGATTTCTGGAAAACCAAAGACTGCCTTCCCCGTTGGGAATCAGAGCCGGAAAATATATAAAAGAAATACAGCACCTCGAACCTACAACCGATGATTTGAAATATCCACCATGGACTCTAAAAATTCCAACAATAGATTTAACACTAAAAAAATATTCGAAAATTAGCACCTCAGAAATAATATACTTGACAGAATTTAACAAAATTAAAGAAAAATACGAAAACTTTAAATTCATATTTACAGATGGCTCAAAATCAAACAACAATGTCGGGTGTTCCGTTGTTTTGGACACTACGATTTTGAAATACAAACTTCCGCCTATCACCAGTAACTCTACAGCGGAATGCTGGGCGATTACTGCGGCGTTACACTACGCTATGCACTTGAAAGAAAAAAAATCTTGCCATATTTACTGATTCCCTTTCTGCCATAATATCTTTTGTTAACCTGTATACCAAGGATCCAGTCATAAGAAAGGCCCAGGCATATGCCTCAATGTTAAATGATTCACAAAAGAACTTGGTACTTATCTGGATACCATCCCATGTGGGGATAAAAGGGAATGAAGCCGCAGACGAAGCAGCCAAGCAAGCAGCCATTTCCTCGCTAGACATCAAAACAATCTATACCCCTTCGGACGTTTGCAATTTTTTAAAGTATTTAGCCAGGCATACTTGGATAGAATTATGGCAAGAAACCCAGGCAGATAACAAATTAAAAGTGACATCAAACAATGGCATACATCATATCGGCGAAAGAGAAGAGAAGAAGTGGTGATCACAAGATTAAGGATTGGCCATACTCGCCTTACTCATGGATACCTTATAATGAGGGAAGCCTCACCGAAATGTTTATACTGCCAGTGTCAATTAACGATCAGACATATCCTCGAGGAATGCCCGCTGTACGAAACTTTTTTTGAGCAGGAACTGCTGGAAAGAAGACTCTCGGTAATGCTTGGAGATAACAAAGATAATATTGACAAAATTATCGCATTTTTGAAGCACCATAAAGTTTTCGAAAAAAATATAAAAAAAAAAAAAAAAACATAAAAAACTAAGGAACCAGGACACTAAAGACCATAGAAGTTGAGTGTCCAAAAACAATCAACCTACCTACCTTTTATGCAGAATGGAGAAAAAATTATAACAAAAAAATAAATTAAAAAATTATTATTATAAACTATCTACAAGTCTCTTATCGAGTGTTCATCGTCCAACTTCATAATATATAATTTAGACAATGACCAGAACAGCCAAAATCCAACGAAATAAACGGAAAGAAAGAATGTACTTTTTTAAACCAAGATTTAATTAATTTTCTAAAGGACAACAATGGCGGAATATACTGCAACCGTCAAAAATCGTTGGTTTCTGGCGTATTTCAAAATCATTAGTATTTTTTAATGTCAAGTGAAAAGGAAAAAGCAGAAAGAGGTGTCCTTTCAAAAAATGAGAAAAATTTAAGATGAACCAAAATTCTCATACCATAAAAGATCATACCATATCTCAAAATAGTGTCGGATACTATTTTTGAGTTTTCGTCATGGCTTATGAGAAATGTTTGTTGTGAACTTGTTCTTGTTTCTAAATTATCATTGTCGGTAATTTTTTCGTTTTGTTGAGTCTGAAAGGTTTGTTCATGAACATGGTTATTATTTAAATTTTGGGTGTTTAGTGTATTATATTGTTTCTGACATATTGAGGGGCCTCGATATTACATAAAACCTTTTACTTATCTCGTTATAGCATGCTAATATTAGACTGATTGCTATCTTTAAAAAAAAAAAAAAAAAAAAAAAAAATATCAATCGAAATTATATTCATAAAATGTAAAATGAAACAATATATTGGATATTAGAAGTTGACTGGATGTTTTGTTAGAGCACTAACCCTATGAAAGTGAAATTGGAAATTTGATGTTCGCTTTTTGCATTGATGACGGCACGAGGCCAACTGAACCGTGACTCAAGAAGACCCACCTTTCTAGCTCCCGCACGCTTTACCACGCTCAGAAATAGATCTGATTCGAAGGATAGTGTTCATTACACGCCTTTCATAGAGACCTTCCTCATCCTGCCGGAAAATTAAAGAGCATAATGTATTTTTTAAAAGCAACTGAAATTAAAATATTCCAAAAAAAAATATAAATGTATATTCTATACTATATAAAAAAAATAAAATTAGGGAGGAACACAAAACAATAATGACAGATATTGTGGTACGAATGTTCTGAAAGCAAATCTATAAACAATAATTGCCGTCTTGGAGAACCTTAATCGTAATACTCAAAGAGACGTAGCTTTGTTTAAAAAAAAAAGATGCATATTTAGAATAAAAAAAGTATTTTCTTTTGTGGTATTTGGTGCCATGAGTCAAAGAAATTAAATAATATTAATTTTTGGTAGTTCCATTAATTTGAAATTAGCAAATAAGTGGTGCCCTGGAATCCTAGATCAGGTTTTTTAACAAACATAAACAAATATTTTTCAATTCGCACCTCTCAGCTGAATACTTAAACAGATCGAATGCAAAGGCTTTGAAGATCATTAGAATCGGTGCCTCGTTCTGCCTGACCTTATTCCAGGTTAATTCGTACTAGAAGAGATCTCACATTCATTTCTTTTTATATTCCTTCGATATTTGGTCAGGAATACTTGTCGTAGACTTTTATAATTCTGATATGGTGATCATAAAGTTTGTTATGAAATATTCTTTATGTTATTTTAATGTGATCTACTGCAGTAGGTATGAGTAAGTCTCAGTAAGGGCTTCTGTTACGTACCATGAAAGCTGTGCAATGATTCGCAGTGTTTTATGTGGGTTTTTTTTTGTGTCGTAAATTTGTGAACCATAATTCCTGAATGGATTTCAGTAAGCTTTTAAATTTAATCGCAGTCTTATGCAACAGTGATCGTAGAGAAAGGTAAATTAACAAAAAAATTGACAGAATTGACCATCTAGCTCACGTCTGCTACTTCTATTGGATTATGTGAAGATGTTTGAGAAGGAAGCGTCACTGATTTTAGGACATGAGAGAAAGTGAAGAATATAATTGACACGCAGCTCTTACTAAAAAAATGTTAAATTGATTACGCACACTTCGGAAGATAGGACGGTATGGCTCATAGAACGACTTGTTTTCTTAGATCCCAAACCCGGTAGGAAGATACAAAACGATCTATTTGAAGAATTTATAACAGTTTAGCTATAATCTAGTATGGTATTGTTCAAGGTTATTTTATCTATTTATCCACAATAGAAACTCATATTTACCTCTTGAAAAAACAAAACAAAATCAATTAATACGTTTATTAAACCTACAAACTAAAGATATTTTTAAAATACGAGCTCAGCTTTAAAGTGTATAGTCAAATCTCGAAAATCCGACAAATATGGGACCAGAGGGGGACCGAATTACCGAAAATGGTGAATTATTACTGGATATAAACAAAATTGACGAAGCCTTGCATTTTTAATATTTATACCACAAAAACTATAATAAAAATAATAAATATTTAAAAATTATTAAGAAGAGAAAATTTATTAATGCAGATAAAATTTAAAGCAGTGGTATTGGCACACGGTTTGAAAGTCAGACTGTCTTTTTATAATTTTCAAAGGCCGAATCTTCATTCGTATGAAAGAAAGTTTTGTTCGGTAGCAGCCTTAGACTTAGTTAAATAATTCTTATTTATATTTTAGAAGTAAATTTATCCTGAATGAATTTGACAATTGAATGATCTGATGACTTAGATGATCTTTTCTTCTGTAATAGCAAGGAATCTCATTTCTAAACGACTTTTAAATGTATCTAACCATCCATTGCTAGTCCTAAAATTGTCTTTTACAGTGATGTTATGTAGAAAATTTTAGTCCTAAAATTGTCTTTTACAGTGATGTTATGTAGAAAATTTTAGCCTTTTCATTTGGAATTTCTCCCGAAATGGGTGTGTACCGGTGCAGTTTTTGAATGAACCATTCTCATAAGCACTCTCCGGCAGTGGGTGGTTCGCGAGATGACCGGATGCCTGGATGTTTCAGATTACTGAAGAAATGGATTATGGAGATTGTACTGTATATAAGTAAAGCAGTAAAAATAAAATTAGATTGATTATCTTGGTATCTTATATTCTATTTCAGACCGGAAACGTAGCGAAGTTTTTTTTTGGTATAAATATATATTCACTTTTTAGTGATAATAAAGATATCTCCTGCAATATGCAAGATAATTATCTTGCATATTGCAGGAGATATCTTTATTAACGGAGTGGATTGAATACATTGTACATAATAACTAAGGTTTATAAAATTTATAAAATGTCGATAAGATCTATAAAAATCAAGTAGGAGACTTTCTGGGCCTAGTTGCGATAACAATATAGGACTAACATCTTGGAACAGACACTACAAAGTGTAAACACTAACGTTGAGCTGTATTGTTAAAGCTTTGGATATTTGCCAAACACATAGAACAGGGAAGTCGAAACTAAAATTCGTTGTTTTTCTCTCAGCGAAACAACTTCCTTATTGGCCGACTTTGAGTGAGCTTATCTATTTCCTCTCTCTCTCTCACTCGAGAAGACACTTTTCCATGTCTGCCAATCCATCACTTCCCATCCAATTTATATATTGCTCATTTTTTACATAGGGGGAGTGGCAGATTAATCTCATCTTTTGGTAGATATAAATCAAACCTAATATTTGGGTTTTCTAAAATAGTACTAGCTGTAGTTGTATCTAGGGAAGATAACAACTAACTAGAATATCCTCTGAAAATGTTCAATATCGTGTGAGGGTGATAAGTCATAAAGGAAAATCGATATCGTCAGAAGAAAAAAATATTTTGTTTACATCAGCATGAATTTTAATTTATGCCAGTGTCTATAACGTGTTTTTATTCATGTATTTGTTGCATTCAGAACTGCAATTTTTTCTCTATTGTTCTAGTGATTATTATTAATTATTTGTTCTGAAATTTAGGATCCCTAAAGCATTTATCATGAACTAAAGTTGCCACTTTCAGTAATTGAATATAGACAATTTCGCTCATATATTTCTTAAGTGACACAACTCAATCTTTATTTTAGATTTCTCTTCATGTTTAACCTAAATTGTCTTCCATGAAACATGTATCGAATTACCTACAAATTCGTCCTGATACATCCCACTTGCGGTTTGGATTAAAAGATAATTTAGGTACACTTTCGATATTTCATACAAGACAATGAGAATTTTACATTTTTTAAATACAGATTTTTGAGTTGTATCACTTGAGAAATATATATGATATATGTATAAATCATGTTAATATCTGCTGCAATTGTGAATAAATGGTTGAATACGAAAATTTTATTTAAAAAAAAAAAAAAATTCTACGATGATTCCTAAATTAGTAATAATCTCTGTAATGACCTTATAACTAAGTCTATTAGATGAAAATAAATACAAAATAATCAGCTTTCTGGTGATAGGTATAAACTAAAATTGCTAAACCTACTTAACACATAAAATTCACTTACAGAATATTAACAACAGTTATATGAGTGGTATTTAAGGATGTAGTCTTCCTTCCGATTTCATATGTTCTTAAATATTTATATTTTCATGTCATTTCTTAATGATGGGGATTGTTGAATTTTTATAGAGTGGGTCAGTTCTGTTAAAAGTGTTGCATATTCTAAAATTATTTTACGGTATTCTTTCCATATTTTAGTATAGTTTTTAATTCTCTTTGTCCATTATATTTTTGAAATTTCATACTTTGTTTCTTAAACTGCAATGCATTTAGCCAAATATCTAACTTTCGTAACAAATATAACTTTCGTTACAATTGCAGCAATTGAGCATTCAAAGAAATAAAATCTTTAAAAATAGCAGCAGTATGTGCCACATCAAGTAAGTTTTTTTTCAGAATTGAGTCTATCTTGTGGATTGTATGTGTAGTCCCCACATAATTTAAAGATATTAATTAAATGAAGTATTTACAATTTAACAGCAGTATTTACAATTATTAATTATCAATCCGAAAATTGAGTAATTTTCAATTATTACAAAGAGTTATTTGCTTCTTGCGTTCGATGGTGTAAAGGTTTAATGTGATAATTTTGAATCAGTGAATGAGATATTAATCCAAAATTTTGTAACTCTATTTTTTTTTTTATAGATTAATATGATTTATTACAGAGTCATATCATTCCAAAATTTCATAACTTTTTTTTTTTTTCAAATACTGCTTGCTTCTATATAACTAATATTTTTAGTAATCCTGATGAGTTTCATGTGTCTTTCAAAGCCATAAGCAATTAACAGCTGATGAAGAAATAATAACTGTCTATTTACTTCTTTAGATGTTTCAAAATTGAGAATCCGTCATCATCGTAATAATCAAAGAGATGATCTTTTCGTTTAAATTAATGATTTGAGAATTTTAAAATAACACGAAATTACAATTTTTAAAATAAAAAATATCAATTTTATAGACTATTATTCAGTAAAAAAAGTTTCTGAATTCAGAGGCCTACTTAAATGACATTAAATTAATGGTTAACTTGAAGAGATTTGAATTGTAATGGGTAAAAAAAAAAAAAAAAAAAAAAAAAAAAAAAAAAAAAAAAAAAAAAAAAAAAAAAAAAAAAAAAAAAAAAAAAAAAAAAAAAAAAAAATGATATTATGACGGATTTTATATTATTTCATTAATTTCTATAGATCTATAAAACTATCTTATAAAATGTATGAAAACTGCCATAATTGAAAAAACGAAATAGATTTCAATATATAAATACTGCACACAGCTGTTAGTTCACTATGCACTGTGTAATGCATCTATGGGACATTATGGAAATTTGATTTAAGGAGAAAAAGAAATGACGTTTGGAGCTTTCACAATGACAAAATGAGGAGCCGCACAAAATCATATTCTTATTTTTCTCTTTCATAATAGACTCCGTCTAGACGTTTTCTCGGAACAGAGAACAATCTCCCGGAGATAGCTAACTGCGGATTCCATCTTCAATTGAGGATGATATTTTGATGCAACATCTGAGCTCAATATTGCATCCCGATTACTTTCTAAAGAAAATGGAATATGAGGAAGAGAAATCTTATTAAGAAATAGGAGATTCCTGCTCATTTCAGTTTTCCATAAGCTGTTAAAAACCGCATTAGTTATGTTAAGTCAAGCTAATTCTAAAATTCGCTAATCGTTTTTAAACATTAAATGTTTTCTTTTTGTAAAGATCAGGTTCATAATATTTTTCTATAATTATATATATTATAAATTATATATTATGCATTAGGAAACGATCTAGAAATACATTCTCCACTAAACCATACAGTTTTATCTCATATCCAATCCTTACAATCCATAATCCTTAGAAAAATCCTAAATACTTCTTACTTTGTCACAAACAAACTTATCCACAAAGATCTTAATATACCTTACGTTTCTGACTTAGCTCAAACCAGATTTCTATCCTTTCATAGCAAACTTCATGACTATTCAAAATCATTAGTATCACAACTTGCTTTTCATTCCATTCCAGATAACCCTCCGAGGCATCTGAAAAGATGATGGCCTCGGGACCTTCTAATATAGTACTTCATAATATAGAACATTTTTAAGTGCTATCAATGGGTAGTTGCTTTAAAAACAAGTAACCTGTCATTTTTGTTATTATCATCATATTTACTTGATGCATTATATTTTACTGTGCATGTATACAGTTGCAAATTTCAATAAAATAAAAAAATAAAAAATACATTCCATGTTGATCTATTAAAAGTAGGTATATGTATGGAAAGGTTAGGAAACCATTTCCACATATGGATTCGATTAGTTAGTGAACTTGAGATTGGACGAATTTAGGTAACTTAAAAGTTTACAAAGTAAGATATATTAAAATTTAATTTTTTTTTTTTTTTTTTTAATAAATCAAGAGCCATGTCAGTAATTTTTCTTACTAGAGTTTAAGATATTATGTTGTTACAAAATTTCTTGTGCACAGCCCTTGATTCCAACAATAACATTTTTGTTCCTACTATTTATGTCAATGGCTAATTTGATTTATCATTTAATTCCTTGTGAAGCGAGTCGGCTTTTTGGAATCAGTTACATTTTTAAAATACCTGTGATAGTGCAATGTCAGAAGAAAAAAGGTCTTAGCTCAAAGGCAGCAGCCAAAGAAATTTTTCATTTATCCATCAAAATACTCCCCCACTTAGGTTGACTTGGATTTGTTTGAAAAAAAAAAAAAAAAAAAAAAAGTGATGCTTTGTGCTGGGTGGAACTGCTAAGGCATTTTGTAATTTGAGCTAGTTTCTTATGGTCGGACATTAGACTCAGACCTTTCTATGAGCTAGACAGAGGTTATGCAATTTTGAGTAAATTTCTCAACATGACAATGCCTGTTAAAGACTCGGGAAAAAATAAAGTTTTGTCTCACCCTGCGTATAGTTCAGATATTGCACCATCAGATTATGATTTGTTTAGATTAATGGTTCATTTTTTAAAAGGACGGATCTTTGAAAATTAAAAATAGTTAAAATTCTGATGTGATCTGATCTTGAAGGGAAAGTCTTATAAAATCGAAGGAGTACCGCCATAAAATCCAATTTTAGGCAGAAAAATGGGTGAAAGTTGTTTTAAACAATGGACTTGGAGAGTAATGTTCAATAATGCCTGTAATATATAATCTGAAATATAGCTATACTAAGGACTTTTGTAATTCAAATACATCCGCTTATGTTATAAGTTGGATTCACGTAACCTTAGTTAAAAGGGTTATTTGAACACAAATTGCAATATTTTAATAAACGTACATGAACTTAATATTTTTATTTGCAAAAAGTCTAAAATCCTAAATCCAAAAAGTTGTTGAAATAATGTTTTCAAACAAATATGTATTTACGGTTATCGTTAAAAATTTCTCTTTTTAAATCCAAGTAAAACAAGTTACTATACATTTAAACATTCTTTATTAAATGTTATCAAACACGTAAAATAAAAAAAAATAATAATAAATAAAAAAAATGTCTACTGGAACAACTCATTGGTGATTTTGACTGTTTCATTACGTATGAGGCGTTGAATTCCAAAACCAGATAAATTTCCTGATTTTTTTATTTTTTTTATTTATCTACTAGATTATCTTTAGGTGAAAGGTTTTCTCCAAA